>CM057815.1:60647006-61276239 GCA_030067965.1 Latrodectus elegans
TTATTATTCTTACTTCCCTCATTTGTTTTATTATTCTTGTGTCCACTGTTATGGTTTTATACTTGTTTTCCATGTTATAGTTTTATTGCTGTTGTCTTATGAAAGCTAGGCTGTCATTATGGGGTGCGCTGTTCTACTTTTCCAACTGAACTAATTTGGTGTGGAGTCTGACTTCCTCAGTACACACATGGCATAGGTACTCTTTTATAGGTTAGGCAACCATTCACAACCCATTCATACAAAGAAAGGACAAAGGCAGGATAGATAGGGAAAGTACATCCATGTCCGAACCAGGATTCGAACCCATCACCTCCCTATCCGCAGTCAGGCACACTAACCACTAGACAAGCAGGTTTACAGTTTTATTGTTCTTGTTTCCATTGTTAAAATATATTGTTCTTGTTAGTTGATTTAAGTGTATCTGCTTGTTTATTAATATTTAAAATTATGTATTTATATATAAATTTTATCGCCAGGAGTTTTATTAAGATTTTCTTAGACTCCTTTATTATTCATTTATCATTCAATTCATTATGTATCATTTAAATATTATAAAAAATATTAACAAATAAAACTTTCGAACCTTTCTAGAGACATATTATTAATTTAATTTCAAGCTCATCACATGAACAAATAGTCTTATGAAATAAAAATGCATTTAATACATAATTAACGTAGTCACACCTTCCTTGCACAACTGCTCGATGTAATCAGAAGGTAGTAGTTTCTTTCATTCCAGTTGAGATCATGATTACGCCACTTTATTACATTTAACATTGGTTTAAAATATTCATGACGTCAGGTAACGTTTTATCTACTTTAGCCATAATGAATTACGACATCTTATTGAGAAGGCGTAGTAAATAATATTTGTCGATGAATTTGATGTATGTCTTCAAATCGCATTCTTCGAGTGGCAGCAAACAAGGCGAAGTTCACCACCGATTATGTCTGAGAGAGTTGTCTAAAAGTTTTTTTTTTTTTATAAAGAAAATAATTCTTTTTAAAGCAAGAGATTCAATCTGAGAAATCGTTTCCCATTGATTCAAGCTATTAACGCGTTGACAATAGAAGAAAAAACAAACTGAAGAGGACAAGACAAAACAAGCGCTTTATAAATAGCCGGAACCGGCAAGGACAGTTTAAATTTTTTTTAAAAATTAATTTTTTAATTAATTAAAAATTTATCAATTTTTCTTTTACAAGCAATCTTAAGCAATCTCGACTAAAAATAATAGCTAATATTTTTTTAAAGCGGATTGATTGTGCTTGAAAAACATAAATTTAACTGTAAAAAAATTCTACAGGTTAATAGAATTTAGCCAGTATGTAATAGTATGACTGACACACACACGCACACACACAACACACACACATACAGCAAAATTTTACAAGTTCAACAACGCACAGAATAAATAGTTTTGTGATTAGGAATGAATAGAATCGAACTCACGAATTGTTGATTTGGAAGCCAGAGAGCTAGCCAAGAAGTTACCATCTCTGCCAAAATTTCCATTAAATAAATTTACGAATTATTCTCATGCATAACGTTTTGTATTTAGTTATTCTAGTTTCCTACTCTGAATTAAGTATTATTACGTAGCTTAGAATTTAGTTATTCTAGTTTTCTACTCTTAATTACGTATTATTACGGAGCTTAGAATTTAGATAGTCTAGTTTCCTACTCTGAATTACGTATTATTACGTAGCTTAGAATTTAGTTATTCTAGTTTTCTACTCTGAATTACGTATTATTACGGAGCTTAGAATTTAGTTATTCTAGTTTCCTACTCTGAATTACGTATTATTACGGAGCTTAGAATTTAGATAGTCTAGTTTCCTACTCTGAATTACGAAATATGATCACATAGTCATGAGCTACCTTTCAGAAGGAAAATAGTACACGGCAGAGTACTATAAAATGGTTTGTAATCATATTGGTAGAGTTAGATTTTACATAATCTAAAATCAAAATGCTCATTTAGAAGTACGTTTGGTCAGTTTTTGCTTGCTGTAACTAATTATACCCAGATCTAAAGTTTAAAGTGGATTCTGAACCACTACAGACATCCAAGGTGGGGTTCGAACTCATGAACAGTTAGACCAAAAGCAAAAAAACTAACCATTCGTCTACTAGTTCGGCTGATTATTCTTTAGTCAAACAAGGTTCATTATATAAATTCACCACCATATATAAATGGTATAGTGATGAGAAAATATTCTTTCCAGTGAAATAACTCAGGTCTAATTAGATCAGAATTTACGTGTTTAAAGAGGATTCCGAACGAGTAGAAATATCCAAGCACAAGTGTGATTCGAACCCACGATATGTTGAACCGAAGGCAAGATCATTAACCATTCGGCTCTCAGCTCGACAAGTTTACAAATAGGGAAAGAAATTAATGGGTAAGTGTTAATTAGTTTTATTGAAGATGAAATTCATTACTATACGCTTATTATTTTTTTTAATTTTACGTTTTATCGTATTAGTATTAAATTAATCGAAAGAATCAATGTAAGAAATTACATTATAACAGAATTTCAATATAGCAAATAAACTCTGTTCATGCATCGAAATAAATTCTGTTGTGTTATCTCTCCATTTTAAGTCTTTAACTCTAGGTGTCAGGTTATTCCTTTAATGTTCTCGAACTTTTTCCTTTGTTCCACTTCACGTGTTCTTCTAGACGAGAGCTTCGGTAACTATGGACACGTGGTGAACTCTGGAAACAGATAGAAAAGAAAAATAAATTCCAAAAAAAGAACGAAATGAATAAATAACTAAAAGGGCCATTTCGATATTCGCCAAACGATAATACAAATGAAGTCAATGCTCCCAGCTCCTCACGCGATTTGCACAAGTAGCGAAGAAGCAGCAAGCAGTTGACGGATTGCACTAATTTTCTCGGAAAATCGTTTGAAGTTTGGGAATTCACAGTGAAGCATTTCATTTCAGTTCCTCTCCTCACTTCTTTTTTTTTTTTCATTCAGTTGCTTTTTAATGCCTTCTCTGTATAATGAGCGATAGTGTTAATAAATCAATTGGTCTTGTTTCGGTGCAGCTGAAATCTGTTTCGAATGACATCAATCAAAGCCATCTTCTTGAACTTCGTAGCTCGGCGGCGTGCTTTTTGAGCCATCTTCTTTGAGTTTCTTCGTTCTAAAATTAATACTCAGCTTTGACGCTTTTAGACATGGCCGAGACGAAGAAATTTCAATGAAAAAAATAATAATAATAAAAAATCAAGGATCAGATGTTTTATTGCGCAAATGGTAGATGAAATATTAAAATTTTCTGTCTCTTCTTACGCAAACTTGATACACAGAAGAAAACGAGATTGATGTCTGTAATGGAATCAGTCGCGAATTTCAGATCATGGGAAAGATTCCATTTGTGTTTTCCCAAATTGGAATCTTAATGTTTTATCAAAGAATTTTAACAAGACAGATTTATTTTTTTTTAATGAAACTATTTACTTCGTTTTCTTATGTAGCATTTCAGAAGAGCAATTTTAACGGATGAATTATAATTAGTTTTGAATTCCATTTTCTTTTACATCGTTTGAATATTATGCTTTTTATTTTAATTAATAAAACTTAAAATATTCAAAAAGTCAAAAAATAGAATACTTAAAATATTTTTCTCTAACAAATCGAGTCAGCTTTTTAGGAATGCTGAATAACAATTTAGAATTTTTAATTTACTTATAGTTCACTAAGTTAAGACGCATTTAAATCTATATTAGTATGTATTAAAATCTTCAAACTGTAATTGAACAGATGTATTATAATTAACTAGACAGAGTTTTAAAGTAATAGTAGTGTGTATATTCATTTTCTTATGTTACTTAAAGTAAAATAAAAAACTGAACTAATTATTCATAATGAATAATAATTAAAAATTAATTAATAATCTTGTATAGTAATGGCGTCCGATTAAATGATTGGATGCCGTCACTGTTTCCGGTTGTTAACATTATAGTGAAATTGGCAGGGTAAAAATTATTTTTTATAGTATGTGAACACACTATTTTTAAGAATTATCTTTTTGTTAAACATTTTAAAATGAAATATTTAACAAAAAATAATATTTTATTTTTTGTTTATGATATATAATATATATGTTTATTTTACATAATATATATTATTATTATATATAAAATGTGTGTGTGTGTGTGAAAATCAATCCTCAAAATTCAAGTGTATTTCCATTGGTTTATGTACTAAAGTGTAGCATGTGTTAATTTTCTCAGTCTTTTATTAAAGCACGTAATTATTCCACTTTTCAATTGAATACAAAATGTATAATCAGGGAAATAATGCAAAAAGTTTATTGTATATTTATAATAATTTATAAATAACTATTTATTATATAAATATATAATCAACAATCATTTATAAATTATTATTTTTTTGTTTATTATCTTCCAGATTATACATTTTGTGTTTTCAATTTAAAAGTGTAACTATTACGTGTTTTAATATAAAACTGAGAAAATGAACACATGCTACACATTAGTACATAAATCAATGGAAATGCACTTGATTCTTGAGGCTTGATTTTCATTATTAATGTATATGCTTACTGCTCATGACATTGATGACAATATTTATGTGCCTCCTGATTATGTATATTTAAATATGGCACAGGTGCCTTATTATCTATGATTCCAAATTCTGAATTTTTTTGGCGATGAAGAAAAGTTGCCAAGATGACGTATCGTGACCTGCGCGATGACGTAAATACTACGGTTATCAAAATAGAATTTTCTTCTGAATTTTTATAGGTCTCCATATGCATGACGTAATAAAAATGAGGTTGCCAGATGTATCAGAAAATCCGCCAAAAAATCGCCAATCTCAGAATTCGGTATCCAGGATTATACGGCACTTGTGCCTTAAATATATTTTCATTACCCATGCTTGTAGGATTCAATGCTTAACTGAGACACTTTCAATAAATTCCAGCAACAACACTCATATTTATTTGAACGTCAAGAAGAAATTTTTTATAATAAATAAATCGAGGATATGATAGGACAATAACATACAAACTAGAGCTAGATGGCGTTGATTTGTACGAGATAAAATGCGCGTTTTGATCCGATAACAATCGAAAATAAAAATTAAAATTTTGATATGTTATCCATGTTTTACCACACGGTCTTTTTATTTGAACAGGCTCTGAAGAGAGAAAGATCCTAAGTTCAATCCCAGTTATAGCTTAACAATGAGAATTGTGTTTCTGCATGTTGTGTGCCCCCAAATCGGAGCGAATCTTTAAGAGTTCTCCTATTTGTCTCTCTATCTCTATCCTGAAAACCAAATCGAACAGTAAGTGTGTTCACGTATTTTACTACAGGTATCGGCTGAGAAGCTAGCCATTACTCTGTAAAAATGCCTCATGTATAAATACGAGTTCTTCATAATTTTCCATTTTCTTATCCGAAACGGTTCCTAGTCACAATGCAACCATAGTCTTTTGCACAGCTTTTCCTTTAAAATAGATTTTAAAATGGTACCTAGTTTATATGTTCAAAATGTGGCAGGAAGAATATTACAGTTATTTTTATTTTTCCCCTAAATCACTGATATAAATCGCAAATAATTTGTATTTATTTAATAAAGAGTAAAATAATAAATTGTTTTATTTCTCCCTATCTTATAAGATCAAGATGGAGAAAATTAGGCAGTCCAACTTCAGTGCAAATTTTATTTGTGTCTGATCCCCTAACAATAGAATCTTCATTCTGTTCCCTCGGATATTCTTCTATCCTGGAGAAACAGGAGTTTCCGGAGAAACAAACTAGAAATAGCTTAAGGAACTGGAATTGCATAAAATATTATTTCAATTAAAAGGATTTGTATTTTGAATCATTGTTCAATCAAATTATGAAATGTTCGTTTTGTGAATTTCGCTAAATGAGCATTGAAAGTGTTTAAATTCTCATTTTTTGGAGATTTCTATTTTGTACGATTAATCTTTAGATTTGAATTAAATACCATTTAACGAATAGATGTTTTCTCAATTGTTAAAATTCAGCTATAATGTTCGCGAATTTATAGAAAGGAAATTTCATATTTGATAGTAGTTTTTTCATATTGTTAAATGCTCTATTAGCCCTTTTGTAACTTCCTTTAATAATTATGTGAATATTTTACTCTTTGTGTCAGAATCATTATTTTTCTCGCGGATATAATTTCTATTGTTTTATGAAGGGAAAGATAACAAATTTGATTCTGATCCAGAATTTGTAAACATCGCTGTGATAAAATGCCGATTTGATTGATATATAATTGAAATGTAGATGAACTACTGTACGAATGCCTAGCTAACGTTTTCTCTTTATTTATGCAAGTTTGAAATTTGGGGGGATTGAAAAACTCGTTGCCAATCGTGCAGTTTATAAAATTGTATGAAATTAATTTTAAATGTATTTTTTAATATATTTTATTTGAATTTAATTAAAGTCTCTTCTTCTATTTAAAAATGCTAGTACTGATTATTTTAAATGGACAGTTAATTTTAGTTTAGCAAAGACGAATAATCTAAAAAACCATTAATGAAGGTATGAATAATAGCTGCACTAGGGACATTTTATAATAGCTGTACTGTATAATAATGCTATACTAGTGATAGAGTTTGGTATGAATTAAGTATGAACAGACGGTTGAATTCAGTTCAGCAAAATAAAACAATCAAAAATTCAATTACTGAGCGTATGAATAATAACTGTATCAGCTTAAAATCGGCCCATAAAGTAAACGCATAAAATAAAATATGATGATACAAATATAATACGCTTGAGAAATATATATATATATATATATAATATATATATATATATACACATATATATATATATATATATATATATATATATATATATATATATATATATATATAATATATATATATATATACACATATATATATATACTCTTGTTATGAATCTTGTGTTCTTCAGTTCTCTCTCTCTCTCTCTCAGTTGTATACGAATCTCTTTCGTATATTTTCCCCTTTAATAATCAATAAATGTAAGTCATAATTGGTCAAGTCGAGTAATAGTAAAGCAAATAATAGTAAAAACGCAATATGATATAATTTTACTAAGTGCTAGTATTACGTGCCATTATTTATTGATATTTTACAAATTAATTTTGGGATTTGTGTAGCGAATTCTTGTAGGAATCTTGATGTACATGTCATTTAGTACTTGTACATATTCTTTCTCTTTGGTCACGAACTATGATATAAAGTTTATCTAAAGTTAATCTCTCATTGTCTGTAATCTTATTTCTATTAATATTTTTTACACCGGTGGGCTCTTGGGTGACGAGCACTATGACACAATAAGGCTGCTACTCATGTGTCGTTACCCAGAGGTCACCTGGGAACCAAGGGAGGCGAGTAGTGTTGCTGGCGCCATACCACCACAAACCTGTTTATAGAGTGAGCCACATTCCTACATCACAGAAGAAGAAAGGTCAGAAAAAACAGAGAAAGAAAGTAGTATTCATGACCGAGATTCGAACCCGGGACCTACAGCTCAGGAGTCACGAATGCTAACCACTCAGCCAACGGTCGGCATTTCAGTTACTATTTACGTTATAATAACATTTTACTCTAAGACTTTTTTGATGGGCCTATTCCAAATTCTCTTATTATCAAGGTATCAATCCAGTCTTTATTTAATTTGAATGTCAATCTTTTTTTTTAAATTACATGATGTTTTATCTTAAGTAACTGTTAAAAAATAATATTCCAAGAAACTAATGCGTAACTGAAAACTTTTAAATAGTGTTGTACAAAATCGTACATTTTTACAAAATAAGTCTTATTTTATAATGATAGTGCAAAAAGTTAAGTGTGTATAATATCGCAAAATTAATATTCTTATGAATATTTCTTTCCTACGTGTGACATAATTTGCTTGAAAGTAGAAACTATATACATACTGTAGTCTATAACTGGTTATTTATTCGCACCATGTATTTTATTATATTTATTTAAAATTTAATTTTACAGTGTATTTCACAATGGAAGAGTCGGTAACTGTCTGCCCATTTGTTATTCACCATTATGTCAATTTAAATAAACATTTTATGCTTTCTTACTAGAATACATGTAAGTTAAATAATCAGCTACAATAAAAATTTTAATTGTTAAAAATAAACATAAATGATATAATTAAAAAGTGAAACAATCAAAATGTTTTCATTAAATTGGCTTCAAAGGGGATAAATTGTTAAAATTTGTTACTCATTTTTATTCATGGATAAAATTTTAGGCATCAATTTGCGTTTCTGGATTATTGCATAATTGAGCTTCTAAGAAAGAATTCCAAAATTCTTTTGATTAATTTAAAAAGTAAAAAAAAAATATATGAGTATATAAATTTTAAATATATTACATTATTTTTAAATTTGAAATGAACTTTTTCATAAGCTTTAATAACATTTTTCATCTTCAAAGTATTTTCCTATCAAATAATGTTACATTTTGGATCTCATAAGCATTTTTAAATAGAATATAAAAATGGAGGGGTTTAACGTTTATAATCATGGACACCAAATTATAATTGTAATATATTTAGTAATATGTACTAATTTTCTGCTATTCCTTTGTTTAGTTACAGTAACTGATTAATGGCAACAAGAAGAACCGTTGGAAGGCAAGTTAAAATGAACAAGCTGTAAAAAATTTAAAAATATGAATTAGATTTTTGGAAATCATTCGAGTTGGCAAAAATTAAATTAATATTTCAGGTATATATAAGGGGAATGTTTCTTATATATTTATTCTTGCACGGACATTTTAATTAATTCGTTTTTAATTTTTTTTTATAGAAGTTCATACCTTATTAAATAAAATATTATTTTTCATTAAGTTTGTACAGTTTTAAACACATTAATGCTAAAAGAAATTTAAAAAATTTAACCTATTTAAAAAAAAAGGCCTAACTTTCACCGTAAAAATTTTTTTTTTATAAAAAATATGCTTAAATAAATGTTCTATATTTTTATTTATACATGATTAAAAACATAAGAAAGTGTTTATTCAAGCTTTGTATTTTAAAAAAAAAAAAAAAAAAAAAAAGCTATCGTTTGAATTAAATGCCGGGAAAAATATCTTGCTTCTCCCGTTTTCAGATAGATGGCGACAAAAAGGGGATGAAAACACGTAAACAGTGGGGACAGCTGGTTCTAAAATTGCCTCCCAATAAATTATATTTGACTCTTTGCAGCATATTTTACTAAGCGATGAAAGTAGGGATAAAATTAAATAACTTTAATTCTATTCGATGATAGGAGTAAAAATTACTTGCAGATTTATGTGTTTGGTTATTACATACGAAAATATATAAAAGCAAAGTTTTGATGAGCAATAAAAATCTTACAAAAAATTATTAAAATGGAATTTTAAATTGTGCTTAGATATTACATTAAATACTTAAAATTTAAAATTATTAACAAAGAAAACGTATATATTTAATGGACAATTTCAAAATAAAATGTTAATATAAATTGAAATCAATACAACCATTTAATTTTTTTTTTTACATAAAAAGTATGCGTTGTGCATTTTGATTTAAAATCATGCAAAATTAGAAAATTTAGATAATGTGCTGTTATGTACTATAAATAAAGATGAATTTTAAGGATATGAGATGCATAGATTATATATTTAATGTTACAAAAATATTGATTATATCTTTGAAATTTATCAAGCTTCAAAAATTATTTGTTAAAAGTGTGTTTCAATTGATTAGTTAGCGTATTAATTAATTAATTATAAATTTGTAAAAAGTCATAACTTATTTATTATTTTTTTCATAACACGTCCATTTACAAACTTTTAAGTTCCCAGTATAATATTTATGTGAGGCTGTAACGAGGAAATTTTACTAATCTCTAATTACTAAAAAAATAAATTAATAGTTACACAATCTTTTATAGAATAACTATATAACTGTTTCTCTCCCTCCTCCATGCTGCCTTCAGTCGAATTGATAGTCAAATTATTATCGTTTTTGCTTTTGGTTCAACAGTTCGAAGGTTCGAATCCCATGTGTTCATCTGGGGCTTGGATATTTGTAGTGGTTCGGATTCATTTTAAGCCATAGGTCTCTGTCTAATTAGCTCTTGTATATATAAAAAAAAAAAAAAAAAAAAAAAAAAAAAGACTGTTGAGTGGTAAATCAATCAATCAATACTGCTTAAAACTGCAGCCCGTAAAACCGGAAACATAATCTAGTATTAAAAAAAGCGTAAAATTTCAAGAAGCCAATTGATTAACGTTTAAGTGTTTTTGATTATTTTAATAGTAAAAATTACAGAAATTGCCAATAATTTTTTATTTGATCACTATAACATTTATTTAATTCAAGTATTATATTGTAATATTGTAACTTGTTAATATTATTTTGAAAAAATTGTATACACATTTTACTTTTATTAGGTATAGTCAAATCAATATTAAAAAAGTAATAAAAAAGAAAAAATTTAAATGACAATTATACTTATTATCATTTAATTTTGTGGTTAGCATATTATCATTATAGACTTCCAAACTATTTTAAATCTGTCTGTGTACTTACAAGAGTTATTCGTAAGAAATCTGATTGAATTGTTATTCTCGTGTGCTAGATAGGCAGGCAAATTGGGGTGTGCTGCTCCACTTTTCCAACTGAACCGTATTTAATGTTGAGTCCGACTTCGTCAGTACACAAACACGCCATAGGTACCCGTTTATAGGGTAGGCAGCCATTTACACCGCATTCACACAAAGAAAGAACAAAAAAGGGATAGATAAAGAGAGAAAGTACATCATTGCCTGAATCGGGATTCGAACCCAGGACCTCCCCATCCGTAATAATTCACTCTGACCACTAGTCCAATTGGCCGGTGTTTAAATTAATTAGTTTGTAATTATAATGTACTTTGTTTTCATATGGCAGATTATGAAACTTAAACGAGAAAGTTCTTAAAACATTTGAAAACAAATTTTAAAACTTTTGATTTATTTTCTTTATCTATATGAATTACATATTCATAAAGAAAATATATATATATATATAGTAAAAATAAACTGTGTTGTGTGTGTGTGATATTTATGTATATATCTGTACAGTTAGATCCGTTCAAAATGAACACAATCACGAAAATATAAAATTGAATTAGAATACATATCCTTTAAACTAGCGAACCAAGGTCAACGGTTTTCATCTGAAACCATAAAAACTGAATACTCAGGTGTTAAAAGTAACGCGTTCATTCATTTTAGCAACTCGTTTCTATGGTAACGGTTGAATATACATGACCTTGACACGCTATAAAAAAAATTATAAAAATAACAATTTAATGCATATAATCCACATGTAAATTCAGTATTACTAAATTTGTTGCACTGGCAGGTACCTCTAATATTATATTTTATAAATTGAATTTGTTGTGATGATGTCCGATATTGGTGAAGCAAATATATTTCATATTTGCAATGACTAACCAAATAGCAAACTAGGTAACATAAAAAATTATAAACTCAGAACTTTTACGATGCTTAATTTTTTAATAAACTCATCAGTTTTTTGTAATATTAGAATGATTTTCTTTTATTCCTTTTTATTTATAAGAAATAAAATTATAAGAGACTTATAGTTAAGAGATATTTATATATATAATAGCAAGATTAAGAAAATAAAGAGAAAATTTTCTTCATAAATGATCTGCCATTTTCTTAAAATTGGTAGGACTGTCATGTCCACTCATAGAAAACGTATTGGACAATATATGCCACGAGTAGATTTTATTTCACATAGTTATATTCATTTTGATAATTGAGGAACTTAATCGCATGTTGTTGTTCTCGTGTGCCAGCTAGGCTGGCAAATTGGGGTGAGTCGCCCCATTTTTCCAACTGTAGCGTATTTGGTGCGGAGTCCGACTTCCTCAGCACACACATGGCATAGGTACTGGTTTATAGGGTAGGCAACCATTCCTAACCCATTCATACAAAGAAAGGACAAAGGCAGGATAGATAGACAGAGAAATTACATCCATGTCCAAACCAAGATTCGAACCTATCACCTCCCAATCATCCGTAGTCAGGCACGCTGACCACTAGACAAGTTGGCCGGCACTTAATCACATGTTAATAGCAAACACATTAGGCAAATTGTTAATAGAAAATGCATTAGGATAATTCGATTTTTCTTGCCTTCTAAATATTCTAGTTTCTCCAATGGCGGATTTAAACTATCAATATAAAACTATTAATATGTTTTTTCGAATAGTTAATAACTTCCTACTGTTGATTTTAAGAGATCCTTAATCAATAATCCCTTGATGTAATTTGTATGTACATATATGATAATTTATCTTACATACACATGCTAATTTATCAATAAAATGCTGTTGTACGAATCCATGAAGTAAATACGCGACTCTTTTTTGTTTCTTTTAAACTCTGATAGTTTGTTTAGATCAATATTCTAGAATAGGAAATATTCTTTTATTTATTGTTTTTGTAACCTCTCGCGATTAAATTATTTAATTCATACTTTATTGATAAATTAAAATTTATTTATAGTTATTATTTTATGTTAGTCATTTCAAATAGTTAGATATTTTGATTAGGAAATATTATATCAACTAATACCAGCGTTGATAATTAATAGAAGTATTGTACTGATAATTCTCATTATCAGTGATGATATTCAATTAATATAGTTACGTCACAACCTTACATTTCATTAATATAACAATCAATAATCTTACATTAACAATATTCTACTAAGATAATTCTTTTCAAGTATAGCGGCATATTAATACAGCTTCTGGGCTTAATTAGTAGTGCTCATTTTTTGATATTATCATTATTAAGATGGTGTTCACATTTTTTATAACTGGGTTTTAAATGCATATAAAAATAAATTATCTGACGTCTGCTTGTGTTTGATGTTTTAATCATTTTCTTTGTGCAGTAAAATTCAAATGTATCATTCTAACAGTGAAAATAGGAAAATACTGGAGTCCTAAAATCATCTACAAAGTATGAAATGCATAATAAAATCGAGATTATACAACAAGCAAAAGAATATTTCCCATTTTAGAATAATATAAAATTAATTGCCAATGTTTGAAAAAAAGAAAAAATTATTTTTAGGTACCCTCTACAAACTACAAATACATGATTAAAAATTCAGTTTGGTTATTTACCGTGAATCAAGAGTGGCTGTGGTGACCTCGTGAGTTAGGACATCGTTCTCATTATTGGACAATAGTAAGTTCGAATTGTGACTTAATCGAACATTGTCGTGTCTATGGTGTTCACTAAAACTGCCTCCTCCTCGTTAAATAGGTGACGGTCGCAATGTCCTGCAAGTGAAATGATACCACCTGGATAGCAGGCCAAGTAGTGGGGATTGTCTTTCTTGGTACGAAGACTGCAGCCCAGGAGCTTTCATCTGACTGATAGAGCCTATCCTTAGGCTACCTACTTTGAAGTATATTGGTGCTCATTTGCTCACCATAATTTGAGAGACGTTGCCGTATTTTGTGTCCTTGAATCTGTGACCCCAGAAAAATGGTAAGTATGCTGTATAAAACTGAAGCAAAAATTGAGATGATAACCATCCTGGAGTTGATTATTTTAGACAAGGGTTACAGACCAAACTTCATTTTTCTAAAACATCCACGAATTCGTGCAATACTATTTTATTTATGAACTATGAAATATGTATGTGTAAGAGGCAGTACATGCAAGCATTTATTCCTCTGAACATTTTCCCATTTCCTTAGATTTAGATCTATATGAGATATATTTAAATTACTTCAAGGGCTATTAATCAAGGGTTTTTTTTTAAATAAATTACTTGATGGTATCATTTCTTTGAAAAATATATTATCAGTTGTATATTGTTAGTTTGAATAGGTTATTAAAGAATTTTATTCCAGAAGCGGTTGGGACTTTGATATTTTTTCCAATCACAATATACCAATTGGAGATAAAAAATCTAACTTGTTTAACACGTTTGCCATTGATACGAGTAGGGATTCCTCAATTGTTGAAATAAATATTACTGTGAGCTATAAAATCCACTCTAGATGATAGTCCTAATAGAAATAGGCTTGCATGCCCTAATAAGTTTTCTATGAGATGACATCACAATTCTAGAGTGTTTACAAACAGTTGAGGAAATTCTTTATCTTATAAAAGCACATTTATTGAATATAAAATGAAAACTCACATAAAATGCGTATTTAATTTATGAATGCAATTAGACAATACATTTTAGAAATTCTTATAGCAAAATTCTTCATATTGTACACTTGAAGAAGAAGGAGGATAATTTACTTATAACATTAAGGTCAATAAAAACGTTTTACTGGTGAAAATAATTTCTATATGGAATTAAAAATATAAGTGGGTGTGTTTCAATTTATTTTCCTATCCCCTTTTTGCAACCAAGAGATAATTTGATCTCGATAACTAAACGTCATTTAAAATATATTCTATATAGTATAAGTATCAACGTCAGATATGAGAATTAAACTTACAAACTGTTGAACTGAATGCCAGATAATTAAGAATTGCAATTATAAGTGCACAATAATATTTAAATTCTTGAAATGAGAAGCAATGCTTTGTGATGTAGTACATTTTCAAATTATTAATACATAAAATAATTTCGGATTACATGAAATGAAATTCCATTAAGTAGGAAATTGGCTAAAAAGAGTCACCAAGCTGGATATTTTATCGCTTGATAGTCTCTTTTTGCACTTGAAGGATAACTTGACCTGAACTTCTGTCCAGATATATTAGATAATTTGGACATAACATTTTATAACGGTTAAAATAATTTACCAAATGGAAAAATGCAACTAAGGAATTATATACACAAGTATGTGAAATGTATAATATTTCTCTTCACACAAGACAAAAAAATTTAAATTTTGGAAGAATATGTCCCGACTATTAAGATAATATCGTCCCAAATATCATATAAATTAGACTATTCAACAACTTATCCCCTTCAGCAAACAATAAAGTCTTTCGCGGGTCCGTGTAAATGGTCTCGGTCCGAATGACTCATTCAATGATCGAAACGCGATTGAACGATGACGAGGATTGTCGGTGCATTCCATTTTCGATTGTCGTTCTAAGCGTTCTTCCCTCATAGTCGTGAAGTCCGTTACGTGGATCTGTTGTCCCACCTGCTCCCCTCATCCGGAAACGATCCGGGGTTCATCATTTCAGGAGCCGCTCCAGTTTATCTCGCTTGAAATACTAAGGAGATTAACTCCCTACTGGCGGAGGAGCACACGAAACAGCAAAGTCGGAATCTGTAACAATGTTTTATATAACGACAACTAACTTATCTTTCTTTGCTCCGAGTTAAGTTTACACGTCTGGATTATATTTTATTTATAGTCCGCGTAATGCTTAATAAATATTATTCATTGTTTCTCAATTTTTTTATTCAATAAATGCTTACTATTATATATTTTTTAAATATTACTTTAATATGTCTATTTATTATCTTATCATATATGTGTGCTCAGAATAGTATAAATCAATTTTATATTTTAAATCCTAATTTGCACACAAAACATTATGAATAAAATATATTTTCTTAAGATCAGTTTTATTAAAATAGTCTTTTTTACAATATATGGTTCTTTTAATAATAGAAATTATTAAAAGAACCATATTGAAGATATTAAATCAAATTTAATCTCCTAATCGAAGCATTTCAGTGAATATAGTACGCTTTATAGTGAAAGGATACCTTCTTTTTAACAGATTAATGTTTGATAAATATTCAGATGATTACTTAAATTTAGTTAGTTAATTATTATGTCATACGTCACAAAGAAGAAAGCCAGGAAAACTAGTACGTACTTATCCTCATAGATATGCTTGGAAAAATCTGAAAGGTAACATCATTTCCTTTTTCTTCACTAGTGGCTGGAAATGAACTCGAAATCTGCTTAGAAGAGCTCGGTCTTTACAATGAATCGAATTATTGTTTTTATTTCAGTGACACCTTATATATTTTGAATTATACCTTATAAATTAATTTTTACTGGTACTTTTTACAATTTTATTCAAAGCAGTTGCTAATACATAAGAAAAGTAAAATTTCTCCGCCAAACTAAATTAAATATTAAATTTTGTATAGTAATATGTATAGTAAGGATTTTTAAAAACATATAATTAATTTGCTTGGTATATTTGTTGATTTTTACAGGAAAGTAGTAAATCAACTAGAACTTACGATATTTTGAAAATTTTGAATTACTGCAAGCATCCATGTTTTAGGTGAGATTTGAACCCACGAACTGCGTAATTGGAGCACCAATTATGCAGTTGAATAGACATTTGTTATATTCTATTAACTATGTTATTTTAGTAATTTGTATTATACGATAGAGAATGAGAGCAAATATGCTAAGTATATAAAGTAAAAAACAAAGAGTTAAGGCTAATTTGGAAAAAAAAATTACTTGATCCCAAAAAAAATATAATAATCTATATAAATTATGTCATATCCTAAAATTTGAGTAATATAATTAATTATCTGAATGATTAATCAACAATTGTTAAAATAAGGTATTTTATGAATCGCAAAATAAAATAAAATTTTAAAATAAATGAGAGGATTCGGAAGTTAATATTTTTAAGTTTGTTACTCTGCAAAATGTTATGAGAAAGAAATATAATAATAAATTGAGGAAAAATTCTTAAAGTGAAAAGGAATCTGATAACTTATGCTTATTTTTTTAAGCGGGAATATAAATTTCATAATTTATATTCCCGCTTAAAAAAATAATGCAAATTGTCGCTATAGTTTTTATTGGCAGACAAAAATTAAAATTTTGTGTTCAAAGGAAAACATTGGTCACTTTGCTTAAGGAATAGACGCTAGTTATGTATAAAAAATGTTGAAATAATCATTTATATAAGTAAATGCTTTATAAGAGAACTGACTTTGATATTTTTATATAAATTTTACTATATGCAGTTCTTTAATGAGTAACTTTTATCAACACACAGGTGTAAAAATGTTACAGAATTAAATATTTTAATCCTTACATATATTCTAAGAAAAATATTTCTTATTTAGAATGTTCAGTCGCGCGCGCGTATATAATAAAAAAATATATTGTAAGGACTTATATTCTGCAAAGATTTAGAGTGCAAATAAAAAAATTAGATTTTTATTTCTTTTAAAAGCATTTTTTTTCATTTTAAATTAATCTCGCATCAAATTCAAACAATTATCACACTGTTAACATTCTTGACCATGTTGGTCAAGAATGTTAACAGTGAACAAAAAATTGGAAAGTATATAAAAAACATATAGTTAAAAAGTATATAATTTTGGAAAAATATATGTAATTTCCAGAGATTCCGAATACTTTTCACATAGATAATTACAGTGCAGTTATTACTTCACAAATCAAATCATTGTAGTGGAAAAAATAATAAAAATTATATCATCAGATAGCAGTCTGCTGTGTATTTCGATTTTTTTACAAACACCTAATGACTGCTTCTCACATTCATTTTAGCTCTTGAATTAGATTTTTGCGCAAAAATAGTTCTTATAATTACAAAGATTTAAGATATTTTAAATAAACGGACCAATTATTACAATTCTATTAATGTTTCATGGACTAATCATTACTTAAAATTAAATTCAAATTAATTATTATTTTTTAGAAACACACTAGCCGCTGATTTCTAATGCAAATTAAAACTAGTAATTTGTAATTTTTTACAAGAATGGATTCAACATATTGTAATTTTTATATACAATATTTAAAAAGTAATTATTTTGTCAAGGATATTTTTCCTTCAGAGGTTAAATGAATGATGAAGCTAATTATTTTCTTGTTATTTAATCTCTTAAATGACATTATCAGCTCTTAGGCTGTCAGACAAATTTAAAAGTTTTTCTAAAATATCATGAGGGAAATCCAGAGTCATCCCTGATACAGTCCAGATTTGATACTGATTGCTAATTATTATTTTTATTTTTAATTCTCCTAAATCTTCTTAGGCATTGTAAAAAGATTTGCCGAATGGATTAGGGTTATAGGGCATTGAATAGCCTTCATGGTATGTTTTCAAGGATTTTTGTATACATAAACTCCATGCATATATCGGAAAGGAAAAAAAGAAATCTCACAAACACCCAAACAGATAGATGAGAATGCAGGAAACAACATCTATCTAAAATTTTTCAATTATAATCCGGATTGAACTGATTATTTTTCCATATAGAAAAGAAATGGAGAATTACTGGTTAATGGTAAATTGACCGAAGTCAACTTATCTGGAACAAGGGTCGATTCAGCTAAACATATGAAACTAGGAGCCATCAATTTTCTCAATGGCTGTCTATCAATCCGTTATAAATAAGTCGTTCTCACATTCAGATAAATGACAAAATGGATATCAAGATAATGTTTGAAAATAATGAGGACGCAGTGCCTCTTTCATTTTGTATGTACTGTATCTTGATTATAAATAAATATTTTTTGAGCCGCCAACATAAACATTTTTATATCAATTTAAGTATATATTAGTTTAAATTTCATCATTATTAATTTCAATAATAATTCGTAAACTCACTCACACAGTAAATTTAAGACTATCCAATGTCTTTTAGTTTCGATTACTTGATGATAGCAGGCCACTTCCAGTAAATATACATTTAGGAAGAACTAGAGAAAGAATTTTTAGTTACTTCTGTAGGAGGAATCATGTTGCGACTCTGCCGTTATTAGCCTGATGAAGGCTCCTTGTAATTCCCATCATAGAAGAAGTAAAAAGTCGACAGAGACTTGGCCAACCACCCTCAAACGTATCATTTATCTCTCTTGGTGGGAATTCTGCTTAAGAGTTATTTGGTATGCTCTGACTACCAAATTACGAACCCATAACTTTCAGAGGCCGCTGTGGACTAGTTGGTTAGGACATCATTCTCATTATCGGAAGGTAGTGAGTTTGATTCCTGGCTTAATCGAAGATCACAATCATTAATGGAGGCTAGGCCACGTTAACACTGGGCGAGGCTGCAATGTTCCTCCAAGTGAAATACCTCTGATGGTGGCAGGCCAAGTATTGGGTGTCTTCTGCGTGGTCCTTGCTTCAAAATCAGAAGACTACACAGCTGCTTCTATTTAACTTGTAGATCCCAACTCAGGGCTAGGAACAAGGAAGCATGCTGATGCAATGACAAGTAATAACTATCTTACCTCTTGTATGATGCTATATATCTTGTATGATGCAACAAGCTACCTTCTTTGTCTTCCATACAATAGCTGCTACTACATTTTTATATAATTTAAATAATAGATTTTAGTATAAATTTCTTTAAAGTTATGTACGTTTTAAAATATTTTTTCACTTAAATAGTCTAACTCTGTCATGGAATTAGTAATTAGTGTCATGCTATCTGAACAATTAAAGCGTAAAAGAAAGCTAGGGTAAACTGTTCATGTATAGAAAATGCTAAATGTATTTTCTTTCTTATATCTTTGAAGAAACGTGAAGAATTAATATAAACGATAAGCATATTTATAAAATGGGAAAATAAAAAGAATTGAGATCAGTGAAAGTTTTCTTCTGTGTAAATAAGAAAAGGGAAAGTTTAACTGAATTAAAACTTCGCTTGTTAAGTGGGCATCAATCTAAAACACAGGCTATAAAATTTATGATTAAATTTATTTTCCGTTTAAAATTCTAATAGAGTGAAATATTTTGAAATACTTAATTTTAATATAATTTGTAAGTCAAATAAAAGTAAAATTAGCAAGCAATTTTCACAAAATATTAAAAAGAATAAAAATAAATTATCATTAAAAAAAAATTAGATGAAAAAGTATTTGTCACAAGTGAAATTTGTGAAATATTTTTTTCAAACTATACAATGAATGAAATTAAACAATTACGAATAGGAAAAAATAATAAATAAACGTCGTATAAAAATGTTATTTTAATTGCCAAAATATTGATGCATCATTCACAAACTCTATTGATGTTATTTTTTGATTAATGTTTTTTCAATTAAAATTATTTTAAAAACAAACTGAGCATTTTATGCTATAGAACATTTAAAAGCATAACAAAATATTAATTACTATTATATTTGCTTACAATGTACATTTTATTATTTTTTTATATAAAAATATGGTATTTTTTAATTTCTTATTGCAGTATGTACAACGTAATGATGTTTAATTTGTAAGCATAATGTGTACCGAACCAAATATAAGTCAAATCAAATAGCTTCTTCATTTTATTTTGAATAAATTACAACAAATAATTTGAAACTGCTTTGCTTCATTGATTTTCGATATTTTTACTTCATGTAACATCATTCGAACTTCTCCGTTATTTTTAAACAATAAATCTTTATAAAAAAAAAAACAAAAGTTTAATTTTAAATTATCTTCCCTCACTATATATAATATACACACTCAAAAGAAAAAGGTCAAAGAAGTAAGTGGCTAGTAATTTTTTCCCGTTTCCCTGAAAACTATGGCAATAAAAGCAAAAAAATGGGGATAAAAATAAGAGCCCAGGGAAAAAAAGAATTATTCAGGGGAAAAATAATTTTTGTTCCGCGTTGGCGGTGAAAGTGGCGTAGAGATTGGCGACTCTACCGCCGAAAAAAATCGATTCATCGAAGAAAAGAAGAGATGAAGATCACATATTGGATGAGGATTAAGTTGGAAAAGAAAAAGAATTGGCGATGAATATTTTTGTGCGCCTGTTCAAGACATTCGTGGATGAGATTTATAGATACAAAAAGGTGAAAGGTTTCCACTTTTGGCATTGATTAAGGAATAATTTCATTCATGCTCTCGTGGCGGTGCAAGATTACTATTTTTTTTATTTTTTATCTCAGTCTAAGGGAAGTTATCAGCATGAATTCTTTTCTTATCGAAAATAATAAAAGATTGATATTACTTGCGATAGGAAATATTTTAAAGATATTTTTCACTCATCATCAGTTGACTTGCTTTTAATAAATAAAAAAAGGAATAAATGGTTGACTTATAATAAAATGTACGACAAAGAGTCAATTACGATTTTTCTGCAGTTTGAGAGGAGATTATTCAATAAAATTGAATAAATCAAAAATATTGATATATTTTATTTAGAGAGGAATATAACATTAAAGTCAAGAATTCTATTTTAACCAACTTTGTAACATTTAATATTAATATTTTGTTTCATTGGTCTTTGTGAAATCTGAATAATAAATATAGGATTTCAATTATAAGCAAATAAATATTTCGTAAGAATAACGGTTTTGACTTCAAATAAGTGATAATTTAATAGATCCAAAGCTATTGAAAAGTGTGTTGAAATCAACAAAATATATTTTGCCATTCTGGAAAATATTTCATGAAAGGGAGAGTATAAATGTGTTGGCCAAAATAGAAAATTAGGAGAACTTACAAGAACCTATCTCAAAAAATAAACTTACACCAAACAGCAATCTTTGTACATTTAAATAAACATACAAATGCAATGTTTTTAATTTATACCAAACAAAACAATTTCTTGTATTAATCAATAATAGCCGGGATTGATAGCGTGGTTTAAAACATTTTTGGAGGAAAGAACAGAGGAAAAGGCTAACTTTTTTATCTTAAAAAATTATTTATTTTATAAATAATATAATCTTATTACATAAAATACTTTTTCAGTCAATACCTGGTTTAGAACAGATAAAAATAGTATATTGCATTTGAATTTTTAAGAAGTGAATAATTATGAAATTGTTTTATGTGCAATAAACAGAAAAGTCACGAAGATTCGTTTGTCAAAAATCATCAGAACAAATAAAAAAGAGAATAATAATTCTCAATATTAAGATTAAAATTTTTTAAAGTGAACTTGAGAAGAAAATAACTAAATATAGATTTATAGCATGTTTTTTTTACTTAATTTTTACGAAATGACATTTTTTCTTAAGAGGAAAGTGGTAAATTCTCCGGTATTATGTCTAAGCTAAGCCAGGTTCATATTTTATAAAATGCATTCGTAATACCTAAGTTCGAATATTAACTAGTTAGCTTAGTAGAATGTTGTACATAAATTAGAAAATTAGAAAAACCCTTTTATTCAACGGGTTAAAAAGATTTTATAGAAAGTTTTCTTTTTGATAATATAAGTCATGCTTACTGCGTTTTAAGGACAAGAATTATAGTTTAATCGAAAATTCTTCCAGTGTAAATTATAATTGTATTTTCTTCATTGATGTTAGATGTGTATATGAATTAAATAAGTAAAAAATATTCATATGTTGAAAAATTTTAAAATACTTATACAAAAATTTTGAATACATTCAGCAGTTATATATTTTTCTTTCGCTGCTAATTTTATAAATTGATAAAATTATATCGATTTTTAAAATTGAATTTAGCTTTCTTGAAATTTCGCTTAAAATGTCGAATTTTTTTAAATAAATGTAATTTTATATTCGAACCTTTGAGACGTCATTTTATTTTGTTATTTCAAAAATTCACGTTATTAAATATCCCAAATAACTTGTATTAATGTAAAAAATAAACAGAAATATATTAATTTTAACTCTCTGTTCGCCGATCACCCTTCGTCTAGTAGTCAGAGTGCCTGACAGTGGATAGGGAGGACCTGGATTCGAATCCCGGTTTTGGTATGTATGTACTATTTATCTATTCTGTTTTTGTCCTTTCTGTGTGTAAATGGTTGCCTACCCTATAAAAGGGTTATCCTGACATTGGACATATATCCTGACAGTGGATAGGGAGGACCTGGGTTCGAATCCCGGTTCGGGTATGGATGTACTTTTTATCTATTCTGTTTTTGTCCTTTCTGTGAGTGAATGGTTGCCTACCCTATAAAAGGGTTTCTATGGCATGTGTGTACTGAAGAAGTTGGACTCCACACAAAATACGGTTCAGTATGAAAAAGTGGAGCAACGCACCCCACATATTGTCAACTTAGCTGGCACAAAAAAAAAAAAAAAAGAAAAAAAAAACCCCTCTCTGTTAAGATAAATTATTTTCAACTCGCTTAGAACTGCAGAGTATTGCTTCTAAACTTTATCAGCAGAGACAAATAATTTATAAAAATGACAGAATTATTATTAAGAGGTAAATAAACATAATATTAATAGCCTTAACAATTTTCTCAGAAAATTAGAAAGGACATGTTTCAAAAGGGTTTTAATTTCGCAGTCAGTGTCTGTAGATTTGGACGGAGATTTAGTAAAAATTTCTATTATGTCATCGTAATCTGCTTATCAATTTCGAGAAACTAAATGCTTCGCAATAATCAAAGGACATTTACTTCAAATAAAAATATCGTAAAGTGCATTATTGTGAAATAAAAATACCACGCTAAGTCTTTGATGCCACTTGGAAATTTAATTCAGAATAATAATCAGCTAGCTAATTCTGAAATAGATTTCTCAGAAGCTTATTTGAATGGAATTAAAAAAAATAAATGAATCTAGCGCAAATTGTAATCGGAATATTGCAGTAAAGAGAAAACTTAGCATTGCAGTAATGCAGACAACTCATTTCTTCTATTAATAATTCTGTTGATAAATTATATAACTACGAAAATTGATTTATTAGGTTAGAGAATAAGTTCGTAGCGTTTTTACCAAAGACTTTTAAATCAAGCTAAATTTGTCGTAGCTGTGTACAACCTCTTCCCACTTCTATACCAATTTGTTGATGCCGTACCGCCAAAAATCGCCTGATCTGGTGTCAAAGAAGTTGTTGAGACAGTTTTAATGACCTCTTGGTGCATTGGGAAATGCTCGAAAAGAGTGCCACAGTCAACAAGGAGCTCTACATTGCCCATCAACACCGCGTGAATGAGGTTTTTCGATTGAAAAAACCTGATCAACACAATAAAACAATACTCCTTCACTACAAAGCCAGGCCCCATGTAGCACAGATCGTCAAAGCCGCACTCCAAGAGCTCGAATGGGAGAGCATTCAGCATACGCCGTATTCTCCGGACCTTGCACCGACCGATTACCATCTTTTCCACTCGTCAAACCATATGAAGTGCGTTACCTTCGATAACAAATAGGTCCTTAAAAACTGGCTCAACAACATCTTTGACGCCAGACCAGGCGACTTTTGGCGGAACGGCATCAATAAATTGGTCGAGAAGTGGGACGTGGTTGTAAACAGCAACGGCGAATATACAATTGTTTAACTTATTGATATAATTATTGTTTTTTGTTTAAATAAATGTCTTCGGTAAAAACGCTATAAACTTATTTCCCAAACCTAATAATTAATTTTTAAAATCTATTCCTTTACTTCGGAGTGAATTAATAAAAATTCTAGTTAAATAATAAACAGTTTTGAATTGTCTAATTTAGAAGTATTCATAGCTTTAAATTATTAATTGATTCTTTAATCAAAATTATTGTATTGGTCATCGAAACAGGATTATAGAAAAAATGAACTTTATATATTTTTTAAGTTTTGTAAATGTATAAGGAGTAAAATAAATATAATAATACAAATGTGTATTTCTGGTTTATATATATATATATATATATATATATATATATATATATATATATATATATATATATATATATATATATATATATATATATATATATATATATATATATATATATATAGGTATAACTGATGGGTTGGTGTCATGAAATTTTCCTTGATTTCTGCTTTGCGATATGTGAATTTGAACAATCGTCTTTGATAATTCTCCTTAAATATCATCATAAGAGAAACAATTCATTATTCAATTTTCATGGTGAGTCCCCCAAAAATGTGACTTATTTCCATCTTGAGAAAAAAGTTAAACATTATGCGTTGCGGACGGCATTTGGGAACGTGATTACTTTCTTCCTTAATGTTTTAGTAAGGAATTAACACTACCGTAGCTAGATTGATTAATTATACCGAAGCTAGATTGATAACTGATGCCGAAGGTAAATTTAACTGATGCTGAAGCTAGATTGATACCAGATGCCGAAGGTAGATTGATAACTGATGTTGAAGCTAGATTGATACTAGATGCCGAAGGTAGATTGATAACTGATGCCGAAGGTAGATTGATATCTGATGCCGAAGGTAGATTGATACCAGATGCCGAAGGTAGATTGATACCAGATGCCGTAGGTAGATTGATAACTGATGCTGAAGCTAGATTGATACCAGATGCCGAAGGTAGATTGATAACTGATGCCGAAGGTAGATTGATAACTGATGCCGAAGGTAGATTGATACCAGATGCCGAAGGTAGATTGATACCAGATGCCGAAGGTAGATTGATACCAGATGCCGTAGGTAGATTGATAACTTATGCCGACGCTAGATTGATACCAGATGACGAAGGTAGATTAAAAACCGATGCTGAAGGTAAATTTAACTGATGCCGATGATAAATTGATAACTGATGCCGATGATAAATTGATAACTGATGCCGAAGCTATATTGATTACTGATTTAGTTAGATCTTTACTCTTGGAAACAGCAGGATCTATAGTAAGTTTACGAGAGTAAATATTCTTCTGATGTTGTGATGCCAAGAAGAATCGCAGAGCTCACATGACGACATCGTCATTTGATTATCATTCAAAATTACAAGGAAAATAAATAATCACTAAAGAATGTTACTCTGCAGTTACTTGTTACTTATTATATTGGTAACATGAAATTATTCAGTTATTTTTTGTCAACAGATAATATTGGGATTCAGAATATACAATTCTTTAGATGGGTGTTTCGGAGATTCCCAGGTTTTCCTCTTTGCAAAAGGAGAATAAAAAATAATCATCCATGAAAAATTTTCAGGAAAATCAGTCAACATAGATGATAATATTGGTGACCACAAAAGTCATCAATGAATGAGCTGGCAGGTAAATGGTTAAAGATCTGATGTTCAGTATATCAGTTCAAAAGTTCGATTCTCAGTCAATTTTATCCAGGTGTGGATGCTTATATCAGCTTGAAGCACGCTTTAAGCTTTATATCCCATTTGACTTAGTTGCTGTATTAAAAAAGGGATGTATATAATACAGTGAGATATACAAACTAAAATAAACCTTTACCCAAATCAGAATAAGAACCTGAAATTTATCATATCCATTACAGAGTTGAAAAAGTTGGACAAAAAGTTACGACAAAAGTCAATTTTTGAAAAAAAAATGGTTGTTACTTGATATTGTATAAAATCCCTCACTTAAAAACTCATTAATGTAAGTTATATAATAAAATCATTGACTTTGCATTTAAAACAGAAAAAGCAGCAAATAAAACAGTAGAAATAAAATATATCTGAAAACTTAATTCCAAAAGGAATCATCAAAAGAGTATTCACGGAAGTAATTTCCGAAAGGAAAATATTCTGAAAATTTAAAGTAACGTTAGAAACTATTTGAGAAAAACTACAAGTGGATAAATTGAAAGCAAATTTCCTCATAATACTGTGCATTCTTAACATAAAAGAATATTGCAATTAAGAAAGAAAACACTTTTGAAGATTACTTTAGTATCGATTCTGATTTTTCCCGAAACTTTCAATTAAAGTAAGCAGAATGAGACTGTAGTGAAAAAAAAAATGCAGAAATTGCATAAAATTCTTTGGTGTTATTAGGGGATTAAAAGAAACCAAGAAAAATCATAATGATTAAATTGAAATGAAGGCATGCCTTGCCAAAGACAAATTGTACTATTATGTGTGTGTTAATTGGGATTTGTTCAATTACAGGGCCTATAATGAGCCAAAAGAAGCACCCAAGCTAATTGTCAGGATTTTATAATATATATATTATATATATATATATATTATATATATATATATATATATATTATATATATATATATATATATATATATATATATATATATATATATATATATATATAATGCATGATGAATCTATCACGAATTTACCGTATGCAAATTTCCCACAGAGAAGAAGCAACATTTTACTATCACTGGTTATTTGAGAAAGAGTAGACGTTGTCTTTTAAAAACACAGTCAGCACGTTTGGTCTGACAACACTGTCTACTGTACAACCTTTCGTTGACACCATCAAAATTGGGATTTGTTCAATTACAGGGCCTATAATGAGCCAAAAGAAACACAAGCTAATTGTCAGGATTTTATAATATATATATATATATTATATATATATATATATATTATATATATATATATATATATATATATATATATATATATATATATATATATATATATATATATATATATATATATATATATATATATATATATATATATATATATATATATATATATATATATATATATATATATTTATATATATATATATATATATATATATATATATATATATATATATATATATATATATAAATGCATGAAGAATCTATCACGAATTTACTGTATGCAAATTTCCACAGAGAAGAAGCAACATTTTACTATCACTGGTTATTTGAGAAAGAGTAGACGTTGTCTTTTAAAAACACAGTCAGCACGTTTGGACTGACAACACTGTCTACTGTACAACCTTTCGTTGACACCATCAAAAATTGGGATTTGTTCAATTACAGGGCCTATAATGAGCCAAAAGAAACACCCAAGCTAATTGTCAGGATTTTATAATATATATATATGTATTATATATATATATATTATATATATATATATATATATATATATATATATATATATATATATATATATATATATATATATATATATATATATATATATATATATATATATATATATATATATATTTATATATATATATATATATATATATATATATATATATATATATTTATATATATATATATATATATATATATATATTTATATATATATATATATATAATATATATATATATATTTATATATATATATATATATAAATGCATGAAGAATCTATCACGAATTTACCGTATGCAAATTTCCACAGAGAAGAAGCAACATTTTACTATCACTGGTTATTTGAGAAAGAGTAGACGTTGTCTTTTAAAAACACAGTCAGCACGTTTGGTCTGACAACACTGTCTACTGTACAACCTTTCGTTGACACCATCAAAAATTTTCCGTGAACATCTGGGCAGTTATCCGTGGTGATTACTTGATAGGCTCTTGCACCATACCAGCATCTTTCCAAGAAGATATGGTGCAACATACCGTGTCTTCTTGGAATAAAAATTTCTCAGTTTATTGGAGGTTTGTCCACTCTCTATTCTGAGAGACATGTTGTTTATCCACAATGGAGATCTGGGATATTTTTTTTTCCATCACGGTCTGTAACTTTTTGAATGCCACATATTCCGCCCCATGGATTGGTCTGTGGCCTGGTCTCCTCACTCTCCGGACCTCAATCCACTGGATTTTTGCTTCTTGGGAGCAATTAAAATCTTTAGTGTACGAGACGCCTGTGGGCTTAACTGAAGAACTCGTGGCTAGAATCATTGTTGTCTGAGACAAAATTAATATGACACCAGGAATCTTCCAGAGGGTGCACCAGTCGTTCCTACACCGGTGTCAACTGCGCAATGACACACACGGATGGCATTTTGAACATTTTTCTGTGAGGTTTTACTAAACAATAAGTATTATTTTGAAACTTTTAGTATTATTCATTCGCTTACCCAACACTGTTATAAGTTCAGGTGGGAATTCCTCTTTCCTGCTTCTCAGAGTGGAATGCGATCCTATGTTCCTTTGTATTTATTGCTTGTCTGGATGGGTACTATCACACCTCTCAATTTTTGATTAGGGTTTGAGAAAAGATGTTTGCAATTTTATAGTTTCATCTCATTACAGTGTTGCCAATCGTTTTTTAGAATTCAGTAACACCAGTTGTTTCTACAGTTTCTCAAAAATTCTAGAATCTTCTTTGCCAGTCTGGTATAAGTAAATGGACATAAAGTTTATACCAAATCATTCGACTCAACAAATTATGTCACAAATTTGTAAAAAGTTTGAATAGTCATAAAAATTTCACACCACATAAAAATTATTTTTTATTGAGGAGTAAATTTTCTAGTATATCATATGTAATAAGTACAAGTATTTACAAGTGAAACTAGATTAAGGAAATTTTTTTAGAGCTCCTGTTGCTTTTTGGGAGATTTATCTATATTTCCAAATATCACAAAATTTATATAAATACAAATATATGTAGTTAAATTTTAGTATGTATATATAATACGCCTTACGTTATACTTTGCTTTAAAAAACTCACTATGCATTTGATAAAGCTCATATTTATAAGTTTTTATAAATACTGCGTGATTTGCTTACATTAGCGCCACCTATTTACAAATATTTTCCTTATCAAACATGTTTTTTCGTTTTGAGAATAACATTTAAGCAAAAAATCACAATCAATAATTTTCCAAAATTTTTGAATTAATGATGTATAATAGATTTGTAATATTTTTCATTCAAATGTAAAATATTTTCCAACTAAGAAATAAAATATTTCAAATCTATATTTATGTATTTTTAAGGGGTTTTATTAATTATTTTTCCAACTATCCAATTATATATTAACATACAAATTTATTTCTGATATCATATTAATTTGTTGTTGAAGTTGTTTTAACCTTTATTCACAATTATTACGTAAATGTTTTGAAAAGCATGAATAGAGTTTTGGAGCATTTTTGGTTCGCAAAAATATCAAATCCTTTTTCTCATACATATTTTTAAATACATTATATATATATGTTTTTCCAATTTCTTTTGATTTTTACGAAATTTTTATAAACTGCATATATATGTTTAGATAATCAGTTTACAGGAAGAAACAATATATATTTCCTGCTGACTGGGTTGGAGACTCCATATTTTTCTGCTTTTCAAACAGATATATTGGGTGACAGGCGGGGGCGGACTTACTAAAAAAATCGCTACACCCTTTCGTTTCAGTTCTCGTGGGGATTTCTCGGCTCATGAATCATAAAAGCGTTTTCCCACCAGCAAACCCAATGCCCGGCATATTGATTTCTACATGAATCACTTTCCGAACACTCTCCCCCTCACCAACCAATTTTTTTATTTTTATTGTTATTTAACGTGTCTCAGTCGATGTTGAATAGCATGCACTTTTTCTAGCATTATTTCTTGCAGGGAATTGTTACTGAATTTAAAAAAAGTTGTTAGGCATTGCAAATTATCGTCTGATGAAATATTTGCATAGATATTTTAAGGAAGTTTAGAATTAATTTTTGGGCCTCTATAATTACTTAAATAAAAGGAATTTGAATTTATATCTGTAATTATTTTTATTTCAAAGAAAGATTATAATGAATTTTTGTCTTTATTTTTTTTATAGTATCTCTCTCTCTAATTCATAATTTTTTATTAATTACCTTAAGAAGAATAAGTTTAACACTTGTTTTCTCAACAGATTAAATTTATTAAAACACATTATTAAATTTATTAAACCTTGTATAATTAAACGTATTGTTCTTATTTCGATTTATAAAACATAAAACTAATTTATGCAAAATATCTATTCTTCTTTTACGAATCAAATGCAAATGTTACTTTTGAAAAGAAATGTGCATGCTACTTTCTTTTAACTAAAGGCTTTTATTGTTAGAAAACGATAATTATTTTTCATTTATAAAATTTCAAATAATAAATTGCAATTGCACTAACGATAATTTAATTTTTCTCATTTCCAAATGATTTTTGCGTTACAACGCATGCGTGGTTTGAAAAGAATTGACGAATTGCTGCTGAAACCTTATAAATAGTGGAACTACATTCAAGGGTTTTCTCCTTGTAGGGTCATCCGGAAAGTAAGTTTTCCATGCCCCTTAAAAGATGGCTCTGCAAAATGAGCAAAATGCGAATGTACTTGCACAGTAGATTATGGGTGTGGCTATCATATGCTACAATTTTCTGATAGTTTATATTAACGTTGTTATAGTGCTGTCAGAGATGTTGGCTATTGTCTCGTCTCCCGCTGAATGCAAGGCACAACAGTAAGCGTTGAACATTACTGAGCAAATTTAAAGAGCTTGCGACGTGTCATTCAGAACAAAAGGCGAGGGATACTCAGTATAGTTGTTTTATTTCTCCCCTATAACCATTGCCCTCATACGGCAAATTCCACACAAAAACTGTTGGAAAAGTTTAGCTGGGAAGTCTTCGACCATCCACCCTATAGTCCCGAGATTGCTCTCAGCGACTTCTATCTGTTCTTACACCTGAAGAAATTTCTGTCACTTCCCCACATACGAAGACGTGGAGACAGCTGTGGCATGTTGGTCCCATTCCCAGGTGGCAGATTTCATGATACTGCGATACAAAAACTTAACCCACGGTATAATAAATGCTACCATTCTGGTGGCACTTCTATTGAGAATCAGCTGAAATATTGCTGTATATTTTGAAATAAATCTTTCTAGGTGATTATACTTTGTTTCTTTTTATAAGCTATGAAAAACTTACTTTTGAGATGATTCTCGAAGTAGATGCTAGGTAAATCTTCATTAGACCTCTTCGAAGAAAGAAGGCGACATTCCAAAATGTACAATTTATAGAATTTTGATAGGAATGAATCATTAGACTGAAAAAAATATTCTTATTTTTCAATGTAGCAGATGTTATGTAGTGTTAAAGCAGCAGTGATGTGAGTTTGGAAATAGCGGAACGAGGAGAACCAGATAACTCGGAGGGAAATGGACGGCAACATGTCACGTCAACGTGTGGTGATACGACACCTGTCTTTGTGGTGCAGATGGATCGTACAGCTTCATCTCGACTGTTGGACGTCATCTACACAGCTAGATGCCCATTTGTTCACTGCTTACTATACCACTTCGACAATTCGTCGACGTTTTCTAAATCACAGATGGTGTTCAAGAATGCAAGATCGTCGACACTTGCAACTGCTATATGATTGTAAACATTGAATTATTTCATGAGCATAGAGTTGTTATTTTGGAAAGATTGTCGAATTCATATTTTATTCATTTATGAAGTAATTATGCAATATAGATCTGAGCTATTCTAAATGCAATTTGATGAATTTTACTCTTTTTTTTCATCCTTAAACAACGGCATATAAGAATTATTTGCTTTTATTCAGCGCTTTTTAAGATCTAACATTTGCATAGTTGAATAGAATATTTTTTCTGTTTGATATTTCTGAATTATAGCGTTATATTCATCATATAATATAATACCTGTAAATAAATATAATACTTTTTAAAATTTTATTGCTATATTTTTATTATAGGATTTTTTGAAAAATAAATTGCACTTTTATCAACACTCGATATTATTTGGAACCCTTCCTTATTTTTCTTTACTTCCAGATTTCTTAGAGAAAAATTTGCAGCTTCAAGAAACACTTAATAAATTAGTTTTCGAGAGTAAAAAGATTCAGAGAATATATACAACTAAAAATGTTTTGTTTTTAATTACACACACACAAATAAAATATTAAAAAAATATTTATTCGTAGTTAGAAAATAATGGAAGTCACCTCTATAAAAAGTATATTTGTATATGAACTTATTTTGTAATAAAAATTATATTTGGTATTGCTTTTATAAGAAAATAATGAAAGTTTCTTAATAGCCATAAGGTGTTTTCTTTTGGCATGGAAGAAAATTTTCAGCATCGTCCTTTTGACTTATAAGTTTTTCTAAGCAAAATAAATTGTTTATTTCTTCTCTTACTAGTTCTTATTTTTAAACTTAATCCTTATATTTTACTTTGCTTTTTAACAAAAGAAATATTTTCATATATGAAGTGGATTGCTTTAGATGCTTGTCAGCTTGAAGATTTCTTTGCATGTGAAATATTTTAACCATCCAAAGATACTTGGATGAGAAACGAAAAATATTTTTATTTAAACTATGTATTCAAACGTCGGTACATATTTTATGAATATTTTGTTATAGTTCTACAATTTTTCAAATGAAAAATTCAAAAGTTTATATAATGGTTTTTGGAAATTCCTTAAAAAAATTATTTTTAATTGCGATGTTGTAAAGGAGAGCAAAGATAATAGGCTTAAAAATTTTTTTGTAACAAATTAACTTAAAATTACCGTAGTAGGAGCATTTGTACCAGAAGATAATTTTCAAAATTAGTTCTTTTGGTGGAATTTTATGTATAAATAATAAACTGATTTAGATACCTTATAACAATAAAAGTCTAAGTGTCGAAGACAATTGTTTTTATATACCTGAATAAAGATGGATTTCAAGTTGTTCCTTAAAGAAGTCAAATTATCAAATTGTTCAGCTTTATTAAAAATCATACATCTTACAAACAATTACGTAAATTATATCTATATGATCACTTCCCATTATTTTAAATTTTCTCTACTTTTCTCTTTTCTAAACTAATTAACTGTAACTGTAGGACTATATGATAGCCTGACAAAGCAAGGTCTCATTCTCCTGTTTGAAAGGTTCGATATCTAAACCAATCGAAGAATACCGTTCTGAACAAACATAAGTTTCTTTTTAATTTTGATTAAAAAAATTAATTTTAATTAACAAATTTCGTAAATTTTAATTTTAGTAAAAAATAGAATCTTTCCACTGATATAATGTGGAAGTTTTGAGAAAAAAGATAGTTGCTTAGATTCTGATTTAATTTTTACTATGCTTCAGAATCACAAAATGGTTATTTGTTTTAACGACTTTAGCTAAGAAAATAGGCTTTCAGGAGAGAATAAAATAAAACAATTATTTTAAAAGAATAAAAGATGTCTAAATTTATAACGAAGAATAAAAAATTTATCTGTCTCACTCATGATATTAAATTTGCTCTGAAAATATACTTACATTAATAGTTACTATTCATTTTTAGCGGTCATCCTGATAACGAAACCCTGTATCAAGAGTTTCTTGTACCCACAATATAGAAAGCTCTACTTCTATTTTTTTTTAGAAATAATTCAACTGTAACCGGACTACTCAGTCGACATATAAATAATTTTCTTTAAAATATGTACGAAATGGAGCGCATCTAAAAAAGTCATCTGCAGAAAAAAAAGTGTAATCGTCTGGTTTTGATCAAAAGTGTGACTTGATTCAAGTTTGATCACAAGTAGAGCATTTTCACGCAGTCACACTTCTGACCTTCTTCTCGATCGTTTGCGAAAAAGAGGCATCACCGACAATGAGGCTGCATGAGTTCCTTTTGCATCTTTAAAACAGCTTCTGTGAGAATAGAGTAGATAAAGGATTGGGTTTGATGGTGATCGTTTTTAAAATCGGGAAGTAATTCGATTTTGTGGACGAGTGATCGGGAACAGCGACAATTAATACAAGTCTCGGGTCGCGTCTTACATATAAGAATAACAAAAAGGAGGATGTGCAAGTTTTTCCTTAAAAAAAGTCTTTTAATTTCACAGTTATTTTAATTTATTTTTGTTTACCTAATATTACAATTTAAAGGAGTTTTACCATCTGATCTTTTTTTTTATTAATTGCAGTGTTCTTACAAAAAAAAATTATAATAAATTAAAGTTTTTAATTTTTTTCTCTTTTTTTTTGTAAAATGGGAAAAGAAATTCTGATAAGTCATCAAAATCTGTAAGTGTTTATATTTGGAAATTGACCACTATTTTGGTGCAATATAAATTTGTTTCTGTTTCGATCACATTCGTAAAGAATGTTAGTGTAGAAAGTGACCACATACAGAATGACAAATGTATTTGTAATGTTATTTATTCTGTATTATAATATTAAAATTTATATACAGGTTCTACTAAAAAATTTAAAATATGTTACGCTAAACTTAGATTTTTCCTCAGAGTTTTGATTTCTGTTGTTTCCATAAGTAAATTTTTATTAATTTCGATTTAATTAAAGGAATGTTTTCGAAATTGTGTATATTTTCCAGAAGATCAATTTAATGCGAGTTGTTTGTAAGCTTGCATACAAATATTTAGTTTTATGTAATTCAGTCACAAAGGAATGAGCACTAGCGACTCTAATCATAAGATAATTTTTAAAGTTGCTCCTGGTGATAATACTCCATTATAAGTGGAAATGCAGAGTTTTAACATTGGAACTTACAGAGCTTCCTTCAAAAGATTTCCTCGTTTAGATTGTTTAACTTATCAATAGGCTTGAATCTGGGCAAGAAATATCTGCTAAAGATGATAATACCAGTGTTTCATTATTTTTGAGTAAAAATTTTACAAAGAAGCCTACTATGGTATTAAATTATCATTTGAAAATGAATTTTATTTGTTAATTTATCATAGATGCCATTAGTTTCAGTTCGGTTGCAGTAAAGTACAACAACAATATTCTTTATTCCTTGCTAACTTTCTTAGACTTTTACACAAATTGGTAACTCTTAGATCTCTGGTTTCTAGTTTAGCAGCTCGTGAGTTCCATTCTCACCTTTGCGTGGAAATTTGTGATGGTTTGGAATCCATCACATTAGGCCTTATGTTAAAATGTGACCTCTTAGTCCCTCCCTTAGCATTCACTTTTTTATAAAACCCAACCCTTAGAGACAACCAAAGTTAAATCCTTACAATCCGAATTCGAATTTGTCTTTAGTCCCCACATTTAATTTTTTTCTGCTGTAATTTAATGCTGTTATTTTTAATAATATGGAAAATTATTAATGTTCTGCTCAAGATTAGAAGCACTTAGAAGCTGAGAGTCTGTTAGAAGGCAGCAATGTTGATACTCAAAAGGTTTTATGAGTGCCTATTCACTATTACATTTAAGGCTTCTAAGTTCTAAAAGTCAACCAATAAGAAAATTGTTAATTTTTAGAAAACCCTCGTGTGTGAACAATAACCATTAAACAAATAAACAATCTTCGTACTGATTTCATATTGAATGCAAAGTGGGTCTGAAGAGGCTACTTCTCGAACGTATTTTCCTAAAATTTTATTGAGTTACATTTTTATGATGTGGATTACAATTCTCTAGATAAATTTCTTGTCTGATTAATGTAATTTATCAATATTATTTTTGACTGAAAAAAAACAATAGGTTAGTGTTGCAAGTATCGATTATAAACAGTAAGTAATAATTATTATTTTCTTATTTTTTTATCATTCTTATATCATAACACAATTTATAGTAAATTCTTCAATATGAAGTGTAAAAATTTTCGTCATTAATGCTGTAAATGGAAGATGACAAACACAGTTTTTATTTTAAATTAAAACAAAAAAATAATTGTTGATCTAAGTTTTTTTTAGAGATACCAAGATGATTTAGCAGAAAGAGAAGGTGTGAAACCGTTTTCGAAATGTCATTTTTTTCAGCAAAACGCCCATTCACCCTCCTAAAAAACCCATAAGCGATTTACCCTCTTCAGAAGTTATTTATTTCCAGGGTGTTTGGCCACACAAATTGACCGGCCACTGTCCAAGCGGGGACGTGTCGCACGTGATCTGACTGCGAGGGCTCTTGAGAATGGACATAGGGGGTCGGTGATCGAAGCAGCATCATCTAAGTGAGCTATGATCTATCAACGTGTTTCGATTCACAAGGAGCGATTGGGCGTGTCTATAAAAGCGACCAACAACAGTGTGATTGTGCGGGAGTGGAGCCTTCATTATCACTTTATTTCGCTCGGATACATCTTTTATACTTTCATTCGATTTTTTCACCCGTGTTCAATAGAGGTTTTGGATGGCGGGAGTTAGAATTAATGTCAGTGACCAGTCGAAATTTATCACCGAATTTTTGATGCAATAATTTATCAAACTGGGCATTCCTACCTCAATTTGTAAAAATGGATTCATTTTTGAACAATGACAATCGTATGAAGCATTTAATATTATTGACAGAATTTCTAAGGATGATTTTAAGACATATGATATAAGCAACCAGTAAGTCAATCGATTCTTTAGTAACTTAATAATTGTAATCATTATTATTTCCAGTTATAATAATGAATAAATAATGCATATCAATAAAAAGGTTAGAAAAGTACACTACTGGCCATTAAAATTGCTGCACCAAGAAGGTGACATGCTACACACGTGAAATTTATACGAAAGGAAGAAGGTGCTGTGATATGCAAATGATTAGCTTTTCAGCGCATTCAGACAAAGCAGGCGCCAGTAGCGACACCTACATTTTGTTTAAATGAGGAAATTGTTCAGCCGGTTCCTCATACAAAATTGCATTTGAACGTTGTTCCTGGTGAAAAGTTGTTGTGATGCCTCATGTATAAAGGAGAAATGCGTACCAGCACGTTTCTGACTTTAATAAAGGTCGAATTGTAGCGTACCGGGATTGCGGTTTATCTTGTCGCAGTATTGCAGCTCGCGTCGGTCGAGATCCAATGACTGTTAGCAGAATATGAAATCGATGGGTTCAGGACGGTAATACGGAACGCCATGCGGGATCTCAACGGCCAACTATCACTAGCAGCCGAAAAGACAGGCATATTATCCGCATGGCCGTAATGAATCGTGCAACCACGTCACGAGCCGTGAGTCAAGAAACGGGGTCGTTTGGAAGACAACAACTGTCTGCATGAACAGTTCGACGACGTTTGCAGCAGCATGGACTCTCAGCTCGGAGACTATGGCTGAGGCTTTCCTTGACGCTGCGTCATAGACAAGAGCGCCTTCAATGGTATGATCAATGACGAACCTGGGCGCACGAATGGCGAGACGTCATCTTTTCAGATGAATCCAGGTTCTGTGTACAGCATCATGATGGTCGCATCCGTGTTTGGCGGCATCGTGGTGAACGCACACTGGCAGCGTGCATTCGTCATCGTCATACTGGCCCATCACCGGGCGTGATGGTATGGGGTGCCTTTGGATACACGTCTCGGTCACCTCTTGTTCGCATTGACGATGCTTTGAACAGTGCACGTAACATTTCTGGTGTGTTACGACCCGTGGCTCTACCCTTTATTGGAGCCCTGCGTAATTTATTATTCTCATAAATAATAAATTAATCAACAATAACTTTTTAAATTCAGGAATAAATTTTATGAAATAACCATAGTTCCGTCCATTAAAATTTCAAACTCATTTTAAGCCAATCAGATTCAAGTTATAGCTCAGCAACCAAGAACCAGCTATCTAATGACGGTAGAGGATCGCCAGATCCAAGGACCTCTGAAAACTGCCAGCTGGCAATCACATTGAAAACTCCATCCATAGTTCAATAAAGGGTTTCAGCAGGATAATGCCCGACATGTTGCCGGTATTGTACGGACCTTCCTTGATATGGAACATGTTCGGCTGTTGCCCTGGCCAGCACGTTCTCTAGATCTTTCACCAATAGAAAACGCCTGGTCAATGGTTGCCGAGCGACTGGCTCGTCACCAAATGCCAGTCACTACGGTTGATGAACTGTGGCATCGTGTTGAAGCTGCATGGGCATCTGTACCTGTACATGCAATCCAATCTTTGTTTGACTCAATGCCCAGGCGTATAACTGCTGTTATTATTGCCAGAGGTGGTTGTTCTGGGTACTGATTTCTCAGGATCTATATCCAGCCAAATTTTTTGAAAATTTAATCACTTGTTATTTCTAGTATAATATATTTGTCCAATAAATATCATTTTGTTATCTGCATTTCTTCCTGGTGTAGCAATTTTAATGGCCCCAGTAGTGTATAATGATAAATAGTGTTAACAACTTGTTACATTGCTTATAGTTCCAATAGCAATTAAACGCAGATCTAATACCCAATAATCTATAGAAAATGGTATTTTTTCCAGATAATTTCATAAAAATGAGACTTCATTGTTTAAAGCTTTGCAGTCAGATTTGGGTTTTAAATTCAGGTGTTGTTGACTAGATAGGCTAACTATAGATACTTTTTTAACAAGCTATTGAAATATTTGAAGTAAATATTAATGAATTAGCAATTGCTAGTTCTTCCAGTTTGTGCTGAGGGTGATTCTGTGTTCTGAACTGATTTTTCCGTTCCATTTTATAACTCTTTTCGAATCACGAAAAACCAATCATTAAAGAAATTGTAATTCTTAAACTGCGAACTAATGAAATGCTTGATTAATTTTCTAATTAAAAATAATTTTTTTATAAAGAAATATTAAGTAAGGATACAATATAATTGATAAAATTTTTTATTTCTATTTAAAAATGTGTTCTACTGACGATATGAACCCCCTTCCAACACCTGTATTCGAAACTTAAATAAGAAGGTTTTCCATTATTTTGCACGTTAAATAGTTAATATTCGCACTACACTTATACACTAGTGTTCAAAATCAAATAATTCTTATTTGTTGTTTATTTTTGTTACAAACGAAGAACATGGCTTATTCATGATAAGTATTCTTCACTACTTCATATCAAAATATGCTAAAAATTTTCAGAATCACACACAACTTGCAAATGCCAAAAAATATAATTATTTTCTTTGGATAATTTAAGAAAAAAGTACATATGGTTTTTGTTTTGGTGAGCGCTCTTGTAAATTTCGATTTTATGCTATTTTCTTACTGTTGTTGTACGCTTGAATGTACCTAGCCATAGTTGGGCTCTACGTGTTAGAGGGAAACAGTTGGGTGAGTCTTAGTAATCCAGAAGCAGGGATCAAGCGGAACACCCCATAATATTTGATCTGCCATCCTCAGACGATTCATCTTCCTTGGAGGGACAATATGACCAAAGCCTATTTAACATGCCCAGACACCTTCAGTGAACACGATGGATCTTCGGAAAGTTGAGATTAGAAATCACCACCTACCAATAATGAGAATGGTGCCGTTACAAACCAGGCCACGGTGTACTTGCTGTTCTGTTGTAAAAGAGTGCATTCAGTTTCATTTGAATTCACAAGAAATATCTGCAATTGTATTTATTAGAAAGAAAAAAATCTTAGAGTGAAATTGGCGAGCATCTTATCGCAAAGAGCAAATCACTGAAGAGCTTAATCAGATCATGTCGTTCACCAAAATCATATTAATGCAAGCAACAAAGTTGATTTTATCTTAACCTTAAAAAGTCCTTCACTAAAAATAAAAAAAATCATCAAGAAATCACCGAAATTGGTCAGACTTTATCGAGATTGTGTAATATTCAAAACTTCTTAGCATTCAATCTAAATATTGTTTTGTATCATCGCACTTTCATCTATAAATGTACTCTTGATATGATATAATTTATATTAGTTTCGAACTAAAAATGATTGCTAGAAATGACTGTTTCTACAAAAGAAATGTTTAAAACGTGATTTTGAAACGTATTACAATTTCTTATATTGGAATTTTTGATAGTATTATTTTCAAACATTTATGGTCCTTACAGATGAACTTGAATGTATATTTCCGGCATTTCATTGTATAAGTTATCCACTTTTAGAGTTGCTGAGCCTAGCTACCGAATCGTTAGCGCTCTGGCTTTCGGTTCTGCAGTTCGCAGGTTTGGGTCTCACCTTGGGTTGTGAATTTTGAAATGGTTCAGAATTTACTTTAAATTGTAGGCCCCGGTGTAATTAGAACTCAAAAATGTTCGTTTAGCGACAAGCAAACCAACTTTTATGCAGTTAATTAAGTGATTGTAAATAATAGCATTATGTGATAATTATGAATATCAAAATGATTCAAGACAAGGGGACACACATAAAAAATTTATGTATATGTTTAGGTATAAATATCACAGATGGTTTAGTAAGAAATTTAATTCCAGAATGTTTCATTCTTACAAGATGTATGCGATAAGTCGACAGATCATTTATTGGTAGCGCATTAAACACATGAAGGACACTTGAATTTTCATATGCACAGTTTAGAGCCATAGTAGTATTATCATTTAGCAAAGTCAAATTACGATTTTTTTTTTTACTGGAAAACTCATCTTGATATTGACATTTTTTAGTTGATAACACTTGAAAGAGCTGGTAACATACATGGTAGGGTTATCTCTAAATATTGAATTTTGATAAGCAATTGCAAGCAATCAAACTCAAATCATGTCAATAAAGATAAAATGGGTAACATATTATTTGCAATTTTTTTTAAATGGATGTTGCTGTATTGTGAAATGATAATATATGACAGGCACTGCTCAAGACAGGATCACGATCAAAGTAAAGGATTCATTTTGACTAATGGTAGAAGAAAAAGCTGAATTTTAGTTGTCAGTGCTTGGTAGAGTATAATAAGCAGATAAACTGTCTTGAAAGAGTAGGATAAGTGATAAATTGATTTGATTTTACAATAAAATAAATTATTTAAAATGATTTTTGAGCAGTACTTTGCGCTAATAAACACAAGCTAGATAATCAGAATTTGGGTGACTTAAAAACCAGAAAAAGAAACTATCACCAATTAGGATTCGACTAGTCACAGTTTCAGGAAACTTTTCCAACAAAGCTCTGTAAATCACTTTGATTTTGCAGGAAAATATTTAACAAAATGTTTATAAAATATTAAAATTCTGGAAACAAATAGGGAACCAAATAAATTATAAAAAGCACATTATATGTTTAAAAATTAATAATTTTCCTTATATTAAAGATTTTAAGTTATATACATTCCTAATTTGGCTTAACTGTACCATTTCAGTACCTTTTATATGGATATTATTTTTATAAGAGGATTTCAGATTTATATATAACGTTTGCAATCTAAGTATTTTTTGATACATTAAATTCTGATGGTTTAAATTGGAAGCTTAAGGAGATTAAATAACCATTTTGCAACATAGTTCCGATGAAAACCGTTGTTTATCGAGAATAAGTGACGCTCTTTGTGTAATAGGCTTCCATCCAAATTTCAATCATTTTGAAATTCTATGCTTTTTTTAAAGCGTGCAACTGTACTTATGCGACAACTGAGGTATAAGTTTGCATTTTATATGAACTATTCTAAAATATATATATTTGCTTCTTACAACTTGATAAAAATAGAAAATGCTTTCATGACTATATACATTAGAATAATAAAAATGTTTTTGTTATGACCGAGTTTTGAATTTCGTTATTTTTAAATTATATTTTAAAAATAAATTAAATAAAAAATATATAAAAATACAGTACATTTAAGATATCTTACGCCTATTAAAAATGGATAAATTCTGACTTTTAATATGACATTAAATTTTTAAAAACGAATATATTATTTCTAAAATGCCCTCAGCTACTTTTTTGAATTACACTTGAAATATTTTTTTACAGTTTTTACAACTGTGATACTGATAGAAATTTTTAATCGTCAATATAGTTATTTAAACTTTAGTATTCGTAGTACTAATTGGTGAAAATATATAACTTAATTATATAGATGTTGGTAAAATATATTGAAAAATATGTATGTATATATTAAGGAAATATATTAATTTTTTTATAAAAAATATTTTTGTAAAAGCATTATTATCTATCAATTTTCAATTATATAGGCTATTACAAAATAACTTAAAGTATTTACTCAAATTTACTTTTATGAATTTCTTAAATAATTTATGATGAACCGTTATTCTGATATACCAAACGATTGATGTACAAACCGCTTAAGGGTTAATTATTTTTACTTTAAAATCAATGACACTCTACATCTGCCTAATTGTTTAACTTACTGATTTTAATACGTGGGTGCTCGCTCGCGCGATGTAACTTAAATTATGTAGAAAAATTATGTATGATGTAACCTAATTATGTAACCTATGTATGATATAACCTAAATTATGTATGATGTAACCTAATGATGTAGAAAACAAACCTAAATTGTCTCAGTATTTACTAATCTAATTAAGTCTTAATTTACTCAAAATCAGTCTTAATTTAAATCAAATGAAGTCTATGTAGCTAAGTCTTGCTTAAGCAACATAGAATTTTAGGTAAAAGTTTACTTACGGGTACCCTTGACGTTTTTTAGTGATTTTTTTAATACCAAGATAGTAGCCAAAATGTAAATAATTACTTATTTACAGCTCTGAAAGTGTATCAGGGTAACTATAATTTAAATTTTATCGCCAATATTTATCACTGAATTTTTTGCCAAATCAAGATGTACACGTTTATGCATCGAATCTGATTTCTCTGATATGACTGATTTACTAGTTCTGTTGTACAAGAAGTATTTAAGCGTTATCCTTAGGATTCTGAGTTATAACAAATAATTATCAAAATGTCTCTCTTACATATTCAAAGGTAAAAATAACATAAGTCGTTGTCAAATGTTCACCATGTGTCACATATAATATAAAGCGATGAAAAAAATATAAGAGATCAAAACAGCATTTGTAAACTTTTGTATTCAATTCCATCACACAATATGTATAAGCTAGTAACTGCATCAAAAATATCCTAAAACATATAAAATGCAACACAAAGTCATAATTGTAATCAGTCAGTATTAATTTAAAGTGAAAAAAAGTGTCATAAAGTATCCAGGGTGTCACTAGAGAAATGTTTTAATTTGATAACTTAAATAAACATTCTTCGACAAAAAGCAATAGCCTTTCAGAATACAATTAAATTAGAAAAAAAAAACCTACGGATTTTTATCGAAGTAAAATAAAATCTGATAATGCACAATAGCAGAAACAAAATTTGTGTCTTTAATATGGATACAACTTAGATAGTCATATGAAACAAAATTATTTACTAAACAAAGTCTATTCTTATACAGAATAACGCGGATCTACAAATAAATGTCAGTAGCAGCACTCCATGTAATAACAAAACGGATGAAATTAAATATTCAAGTGCTGAGAGAAGTGGCCATCATCAATGAACTTAATGATTACTCAATTCATTAGATCCAGTTAATGAAATAGGAAAAAATGCGTACACAGCGAGATACCTCCCATAAGCTGTACTGTCCAATTGAATAAGTTGCAAGGAGACAAGGATTTCCATCAACAATTAAAAAGAATTGCTTCATGCATGCCGGATACAACAAGTATTTGTATCCTCTGAATTAAGCGAAGGTTCAAGTGTTTTAAATGTAAATATTGTTAAAAGCTAATTGAAAGCAAGTTCATTACCAATTACTAACCTTGAGGCAAAGCAGTGGAATTGCATGCTATCTGTTTTAAGATGTTTTGTTAGATGAATATTTCGCTTTACTTTTAATAAAGTGAGAAAAGAACTATTGATTTACATAAGAAAAATTTGGCAGTGCACCACAACTACAACGTGTGTAAGCCGTTATTCCATTATCGATGATTAAAACTGCTAATACGTGCAATAATTATCTATTAAGGACAAATGCATTGATTCTCAACCCGATCATTACCATGATACCAGATCATTTGAATTTATTAGGAATCAGAACACACACATACACACATATATAACGCAATATCGCTACCAAGATCGAAAAACTTTTTCCAATGGTTGGACTGTAGCTCAATTCGCATTAGAGGTAAAATTTCTATTTTGCTCACGATACCTAAAATTCCCTAGACTTTCATTTACTTGTAAATATGTTCCAGTTTACAGAAAAAAAAATCCTTCTAGAATAAATGCATGTTAATTTCATCTACACTTATAATGAACAAGCTCTTTGCGAAGGCCACATCACTCAACATTTATTTCTTGTTTTTCTTCATGACGATTGTTATTGTATGACATTATGGGGTGCGCTGCTCCACTTTTCCAACTGAACCGTATTTATGTGTGAATTACAACTTCCACAGTACACACATGCCATAGGTATCCATTTATAGTGTGGGCACAGCTATTCACAACCCCTTCATACAAGAAAAAGACATAACAGATAGAGAAAATTCATCCATCTCCGAACCGGGATTCGAGTCCAGGACCTCCCTATCCGCAGTCAGCCATGTTGACCACTAGACAAGTTGGGCAGCTTCGTGACGATTAAAATTAGTGAAAGAAATTATGTGCAAATATTTACCTAGACGTTCACCAAAATCTTATCTAGCTTGTATGATTAGTCAAGTTTTATCTGGCCTCTAAATTAACTTAAAAAATATTAACTTTATGTAGTCTTCTCACATCTAGAGTTGTAAATCCGGTAATAAATCAGATTTATTTTTGAGAATAAACCATTTGGTTCTCTTGAGAATTTTAAAAATTACCGAAAATTTTGAATATTCTGGAAAGTTTTGAAATTTTTAAGATGATTTTGAAATTTTTGAAGTTTTTTTTTTTATCAGACATGTTTTAAAACAGTTAAAAGTCTACTTATTTTATGATTCCTATTATTAACTATGGTAATAAAAAAAAGATTTTGTACATTAATGATCAATTTAGAATAACTTAAAAAATTAAAGTTGTGGAAATATCTTTTTTTTTTCTATTCTTTCTCAGTGCGAGAGAGAGAGAAAAATATATTTATAACGTCAATAACTTGGAAATGTCAATATTTATTCTCATAATTCTTAGAAATATATCTTGATATTTTTATTATTATTAATTCTTTATTTTTATTAATTTAACAAGTATTTTTGCTTTTCTCAGTACTAAACTAATTAACTTTCGTACTTGAAGACAGAAGTTTTCATTATTTTACATTTTGTATATTTACTTAGTTAATTTCACTTTTCTTCAAATATGTAAGGAAAGACAATCCATTAAACTAAAATGTATTGGTTGAGTTTATTCCCTCAAAATTCCCAATATTCTAAGAAATTCACCGTTTATTCCCGAAATTCCTGAGCAAATTCCCGTGTTTCAAAATTCCCTGGAATTTTACATCTCTACTCACATCATTATATTTATTTGCGATTATGTTAAAAACAATTCAGCTATTAGACGTAAGTTTTCGTAAAATTTTTAAAGCCACAAACTTATTTTTCCAATTACATTAAACATTAATAAATGAAATCAATCAGAGATAAATATTTTTGCCTGAATTATAAGCTGTCTCACTTGTCAGAAATAATTTAGTTTTTCAATTGCAACAATATCATCATTATGAATATAAATTTCGCTTGCATAGTTTCCAATAAGTTTTGTTTAATTGTTTTTAATTTGAGAATTTATTTATTTTTAATTTTGTCAAGTTAATCATTTTGATTTAATTGAGAGCTTTGATTTGAAGAGTAAAGCTTATTTTCTCTTTTTATTCTCACCAATCTTATTTAAATCGTACTACTGTTTAGTATTAACTAAAAGGGTTCGGGAAGGAACCAGGTACCTATTTGTTTCCCTAAACATTTGGTGACAAAATTTATTTTCTGGTAACCCTGGTATTCTCAGCTTTTTAACTAAAGTAATGTTAGGGTTGCTATTATGTTTTTCCTATTTTGGCATATATTTTGGCGTCAAAAAATTTTCAAAATATCAAGGGGCACACTTTTATCACTAAAACTAATTAACAGCAACCGAGATTTTATTCCTTTCAATAATTAACTAAATTGAAGAATTCATTATATAGAAAAAATTTGAATTATTTATAAAAGTTGTAATTAATTATAAACAGTGAATTCGGTATACAATCAAAAACTTTATATGGCACATGTTTGCGTTAGGATTAGATAAGTCACCAAATTTATAAACATAAAGGATAAAGATATTTTTCTCAATTTAAATAAAAATTTCTTATGAATTTCTAATCTTAAAGTAAGACATATATACTAAAAATAAATCATATAAGTAAATTTAAATTTTAAAATTAAACTTTCTTTTGTCGGAATTTATTTCTAGAAAATTCAACATTTCTTCCAAGTTTTCTGCCTTAAAATACCAGTATTATTAACATAGTGATCCAGTGTATCGCTTAACCTCATTTAAAAGACAAAAAATGACATTTCTCGCGAGCATTTTCAATTAAATATTTTAAAGCAAACTAAGCATTTCTAATAAAATAAAGTCGGTGTTTGTGATTTCATTTAAAGAATTTCTGGCAACATTCATGAATTAAAAAACTAATTTCCAGTATTTTAAAAATGAAAAAAAATATAAAATTATAAAATAATTTAAGTTTTTTTAAATTTAAATGGCGAACTCTTTTTTTTAATTAAGTGTAAAAATTTCTGTTGTTAAAATGTAGTTACAGTAACGCAAAGAATGAGGAAAAATTAAGTTCTTTTTAGAAAATTTTATATATTTTATGCAGAATTTACAGATTTTGCAAGAACAATAATTAACATAATTTTATTTTTAGAACTCCACAACCATGTGTAAACAAGAATTTTACTTTAGAAAGTCAAATGTAAAATTTAGAAAGAACTTTTAAATATTACTTTATTTTTCTAAAAAAATATATACATAACTAGCAATTAGAACTTATGCACTTATGCGTTAAATGTCTTTTATACAAGAAAGTTTTCTAGAAAAATGATATTTATTTGAGTGAAACACAAAATTAAATATTGTCAAGAGCCTCACAAAATTAAATATTGTCGAGAGTCTTTTCAAATTTACTGTAGATTATTACGAAATGAAATTAGTTTATATTGTGTTAACAAATGTAATGTATATCAGAATAGATAGTTCGATGTTATTCATATAAAATATATATTGTCATTAAATTAAAAAAATAAACTGGATTATAGAGATAAATCAAATTTTACATTCGAAAGCTTAATTTGAATAGCAGTGATTAAAATTAAACATCAATGATTTATAAACGATATTTAAATCAAACTTCAATGTATGAAAAATTTTGATTTCAAAAACTTTTCATAATTTGTTTATGAAAAAAATTAAAATAACTTAATTCTAAAAAAATTAAAAATTTAATTCTTTCTAAAAGTTTTATGCTGGCTTTGGAATAACTCTGCAACTTATATTACCTTCTTGAAATTTTTATCTCAATATCTGTATAAAATGACTACGTGGCATTGTCTTACAACAGTATCACTTCAAGATCCCAATATTAAAAATTTAGTAATAATCCTTTTGTGTTATTTTTTCATATATAATGTGCTGATTTGAGAAAGTATGATAAATATGCGCCCCTTTTTGAAATTTAAAACTACAACTAATAATAGGGCATAGCACCAGACGTAAATACATTTTCAACTATGACAACTTAAATAAGCTAGATAGTTTGACGAAATAAACTGAGTTTCAGAGGATTTTTATATATACTGCGGTAAAATTGTGTATTGTAAACAAATTAAGAAGATAGTTGTCAGATCTATGAAATTAATAGAATAAATAGTACAGAGCTTTTCCTTTTGAACGTTGAACACATTATTTTATAAACAATAAATTAAGTTTTTCAATGAAGAATAATTTTCAATTTCAAAGGAATAATTCTTTACAAATTATAAATAATTCACCACAAATTTTCAAATATAAAAATAATAAAGTTAACCTGAAGTAACAACCAATAATTAAATCTTCTTCTAGAGATTGACTTTACTATAATATATGGACTCGTGGATCAGATCTAATTATTGTCAGATCATGAAAGAATGCAAAAGAATAATTCTTTATAATTTATGAATAATTCACCACAAATTTTCAAATATAAAAATAATAAATTTAACCTGAAGTAACAACCAATAGTTAAATCTTCTTCTAGAGATTGACTTTACTATAATACATGGACTCGTGGACCAGATCTAATTATTGTCAGATCATGAAATAATGCAAAGGAATAATTCTTTATAAATTATGAATAATTCACCACAAATTTTCAAATTTAAAAATAATAAAGTTAACCTGAAGTAACAACCAATAATTAAATCTTCTAGAGATTGACTTTACTATAATACATGGACTCGTGGACCAGATTTAATTATTGTCAGATCATGAAAGAATGCAAAAGAATAATTCTTTATAAATTATGAATAATTCACCACAAATTTTCAAATATAAAAATAATAAAGTTAACCTGAAGTAACAACCAACAGTTAAATCTTCTTCTAGAGATTGACTTTACTATAATACATGGACTCGTGGACCAGATCTAATTATTGTCAGATCATGAAAGATTAGAAACAAAGATAAGTTTTCCTATTGCAATTTTAAAAATATATAAAATTATTTATTACAAAACTTTATAAAACATTAACTTTCTAAGCAGCTTTCATGCAATAAATTATTGTTTCATTTGATATACTGATATTTTTAAAATAAAGTTACTATTGTAGAAATCATCAGTTATAAATTTTTTTTAAATAATAATGTATTATACAGAGAATATTCAGAAAAATTGTTATCTTGTTTTAGTTTTGATAAATACTATTTTTTAACGTAATTATTAAAGATATGATAGAAGAAAAACTATTAAAGGAAAACCCGGCTGTTAATTAATTATATACTTAAACACATATAATTAATTTAAAAATTATCTTAAAATAAATAAATTTGCTTGCAATGAATATTTTTAATGCTTCATTTATATTACTATTTATAGACCGTTTGTCATATTTATAGTTGCAAGGGAAATATAGAAAAATTTCAAATTTCATCTATCCTGACAGAAATATACTCCGAAACAATAAGTTTCATTACTAAGCAAAAGTCAGAATTGATCATGAAATCTGTGACTCGAAGTAGATTTATCGCTTATTTCTGTGTTAGGGTTGCCAATCAAAATAAAATTAAAGAAACGAAACACATTGTCTTAACAATGATGGCCTGTCAAATAATTCAAACAATCAATCTGATAATTAGCTCTAATTTTCAGCCACGACATTCAACCCCATCGACATTTAAATTGACCACTTCTTCTCCAAATTCCATGAGTCAGAAGAATAAAGTTATTTAGATCTAATTGACCAAAGTAGAAATAGCTAACCAGTATAATGGTAACTGCAATTAAGAGTTGGACCTAAAATAATTTATTATAATGGATCATTTTGATTTCGTGAATTAAATGGCGCCATTGCAAATTCTTCTGTATCACTTTTAACAAACAAAATACATTAAATTTTACCCAGTCTCGTATCTTATGAAGAATTTGTTAAGAAAATATGTTTACTATTTTTCAGTGGAAATCAAAACAAATTTTATTGGTGTATAGAGGTTTTCTTTTGCTACATAACTACCCATGAAAAATTAAATTTATATATTTTCACTATTTCTCTCTCTCTGATTTTATATAAACCTATTAGATATATGATGCTATAAGTTCTCCCCAGTCTTAACTAGACCGAGCTGGCAGCCGAATGGTTAGTGCTCTTGCCTTCGGTTCAACAGTTCGTGGGTTCAAAACCCACCTTGGGCATGGATGTTTGTAGTTATTCGGAATCCACTTTAAGCCGTAGGGCCCGATATAATTAGCCCTCGTGTGCAAAAAATGACCGTTGAGCGACAAATAAATAAACAAATAAACCAATAAACCAAACCACCCTTAACTAGCCCTCCCTAGTCCTTAAAGCACCTCTATTAAATCAAAGTGTTTCAAGTTCAATTCTAATTATTATAGGACATCTAGAGGTTGATTTTACTATGCTTCTTTCTTACATTTATTGGTATGGCAAATAGAAAAGCTCCTGACATTTTATTTTTAATAATATTTAAAGGTAATAGATGAACGTTGCCACCCAATATATAAAAGTACCATATATATATATATATATATATATATATATATATATATATATATATATATATATATATATATATATAGTCTATTACCAATTGAGGGAAATTCCCCTTCAAGTGAAAGGAGAATACAAAATTATAATTTAGTGAGCATGACTATCCTTTATTTACTACACTAAAAATATAATTTTAGTTCTAAATACATTCAAAACTTTTTACTATAATTTTATTGCATTTATTAAAATTTTTTGATTTTTTTAACTGTCCATAGAAACCTGCACGTTGAAAATATCCAGATAAATTACTTACTAGACTACTGGTCTTACATGGTAACTTTATAGAAATTATGTATAAATTGATTAAACATTACAACTATTATTCAACGCAAGTAATTTTCAGTTTCCCATTAAAATACGAATAAATTATCTTTTCTTAAATTAACTTCCTTTTACCATAAAAAAGTTATTGTTAAACAAGCTAATCAAGCGTAAATTTAAGAGTTTTGTAAAACTGATCATGGAATACCGGAACCACTGATTGCTCTCATCAGCAACGGGTGAAGAAGGCACGAAAAAAAAAAAGTAAAATAAAATGCTCTAAACATGCATAATGATCTTCAGGTAAACTGAAGTCCATCGTCCGGTCAATCTCAGATTAAATAAAACCGCCAAACAAAAGCGAGCCCAGCATCGGTAGAAGGAGAATGGAACAGAATAAAAAAGGAAGAAGAATTTAAAGACAACAATGAACAGAACAAGTGCTGGAAGCCATGCTCCGGGCCAGTGATACCTCCAAGAAACCTTTTCTCGTACGTCGACCTTGGGCTTCTTCGTCTTCTGCGGTTTGGGCGTCACAGATCCCAGCCAAAACTGTTCGAAAATCTTTTTTGGAATGAAGAAAATAACAAAAAAAGGGGAAGAAAGGGCGGACAGGTCGATAAACAATCGGCAGTACAAACAGAAAACGCGGCCCCAAAAACTTGCCGTTTGATTTCCAAGTTCTAAACGAATTGGCCATCTGAGTCTATTAGAACCCGTTTAGCATAAACTCTTTGCTTGGTTATTATTATTTTTTTTTTGCGTAAAGGTCTCACAGCAGAGGAAGGAAGATATGAACTTTTCACGCACCAATTGGTAAGGTCCGGTTGACCATGCGTGACGCGACCACGGTTCGGACAGTTCAGTTCAGTCTGCAAAGGCCGGACTTCTCTCAGAGAGGACAATTGGAAGGTGCTTTGTCGGAAGCCATGGCGACAATAAAGGAATTGGCGCCGCCAAAGTGAGGTTCAGAACTATTTTTTTCTAACAAAAAACTGAAAGAACGTTTTCCACAGTAAATCCTGTTAATAAGATGGTAAATAAAGGGGAATCGAATTCATTTACAAATTACACTTTATTTGTCCAGTTTTTAGATTTAAATAAAAGGTTGTAATTTTTAGAAAGAATAAAAAGATTTTTTGTGAAAAAATAATTAAATTTACACATTTATAAAATTTAAATCTATTCTTTTTATGTATTTAATATATTTTAGGTGTAATTATATAATTACACATATTAAATAAAAATAATAATTATATACCATTTTATAAATAAATAAAGAGTAATTACATAAATAAGATATATTATGAAAACACCATATCAAATTAATTTTAATTGGGTCTTCTATATTTTTAGTAAAATTATACTAATTTTATGTAAATATATTTGTTGCTGATTTTCACGAATATTTCTTTATTTTTTATTTATCTAAGTTTAGTAAAAAGTTTGAAGAATTCTTAAAATTAAAAAAAGTTATCAATCAAAATGTCTTTACTAATGAAAAATTAAGTAATAAAATATAATTGTTTTGAATATATAAAATCCATACATTTTTAAGAATTTAGCCAATAATTATGTAAATAAATATGCTTATTTTAGGGAAAACAATATAGTTACACAAATTAAATATGGAATAATCAAGCTTTATAAATATTAACTGATAAGTGTAGGTTGTTTTATTTTCTGTGTAGTTATTTAGTATAAAAAAATTATTTAAATTAAATATTAATTTTATTTATAATATAAATATCAAATAAAATGTTAATAACTTTACTACATATAAGAAAAATAATAAAATAATTAAACGTATCACATATTTTTCAAATTATTATTCAATATTTAACATTTAGGTACTGTAACAAAAGTATCTATTACATATAATAAATAAAAATATAATATTATGGAAAATTCTTGATTTGTTATGTTATGTGTTGATGAATTATTATTACAATTTTTCTTGTAACTATTTTAATAAAAAATATTTGAATAATTAAAATATTTTCTCAAAATTGTATAAGAATTCAAGACCATAAGAGTACTAGAAATAATGCCACAAGAAGACAAAAATATGAATTTAAAACGAAAATTTTAAGAATAATTAAAAAAAATCTGTTATAAGTTTTTTTAGCAGTACTTCTATGCAATGATTCATTTTCCCTTACAGTAATAAATAAAAGAATAATATTTGTATGCGGAAACAGAATTAATTTTTTAATATAAATAATGATCAAATAAATTCTTAAAGATTTAGCTATCAATTTGAAAAGTGAAATAAATCTAATTTAAAAAAGCAGCAAAAATATTTGCATGTTTAAATAACAAAAGTAATTATAATTAATTAAATAACAATAGTAATTAAGAAGTACATAAATTTGTTCCTACAATATACGAGGGTCACTCTGAAATTTTTGACATACAACTAGGTTTTTAAAGATATTATTACAAAATTTTGGGTGTGTTCAATGTAGTCTCATCCAGCATCAATGCACACTTGTAGACGAATTTTCCACAGATTAAATGGCTCAAGCCATTCATTTTTGGAATAGATGAAAAAATGAATTTATAGCCACATCAATCTCTTCTTCTGAATGAAAACGACGTCTACGTTACGTTTACGTTTCTTTTTTAGATTAAAGAATAACCAAAAGTCGCACATAGCTAGATCAGGTGAATACGGCGGATGTTCGATTATATTAATTTGTTTTTGTTCAAGTAACTCAACTGTTAATCCGGCTGTATGTGAAGATGCATTGTCATTGTGAAGCATTAGTCCCATAACATTCAGTTCTTGTAGAATTTCTGGAAGACTTTTAGTGGTATACGAGTTTGCTGTTACTATCTTCTGTCCTTCCAACTTGATGGCTTTGACCAATCCCGTACTTCTGAAGAAAACGTCACTTTTTTCAGTGCGCGTTGTTTTTTCACCATTGTCGGCGTGGAATCATCTTCAGAGACCTATACTTTGCTTTCTTGACGTGTTGGAACGTCAAAAAACGGTATGTACGTTTCATCACTTGTTTCAATTTTAGAAATGATGCGGTGGCCACCATCATTTAGCAATTTAAGAGTTTTTTTACTGATTCTGACAGGCTCCTCTTTTTGGTGCTCAGTTAGATTATGAGGAACCCAAGGGGGCAAACTAGTTTTTTCATATTTAATTCTTCCTGAATGATTTTGTGTATGGCTATGGATGCAATGTTATAAGTTCCTTCTGTATCATTTGATAGGTACAATGATTATCATCCATTAATATTTTTCGTATGGCAGACACATTATACGAGATTACTGGCGACGGTGGCCTTCCTGTGTGTTCCTTCATCCTGAAGAAAATTATGACCTCTTCTAAATTCTCTAAACCATTTGAATACAGTAGCACGAGCTGGAGATTCATCACCAATGAAATGGTGATGAAATGCTATTTGCAACCGTTGAACACATTCTTCTGGATTTAATCCTGCTGTAAAACCGTAGAAAATCATAATGCGAAAATGTTCTCGCGTCAACTCCATTTTCTGTTGTGTTTAAAATTTATTCTACGCTAAACAAGTTGAAGTAAGTCAGTAAAATTCGTCTTCTGTAAAAAAATACTTTGTATTTTAAAATTAAACCATTATTTTTATTTTGTAAATTCTCGTCTGCGCGTATCTCAAAAATTTCAGAGTAACCCTCGTATTTGTATTTAAAACCATTTCCTTTGGAGTTAATATTAAAGATGGAATTTTTTCATTGTTAAAAAACAAAAGTATGTGATATTTTTACATTGGATTATGTATGTTTTAGTATCAACACTTTAGAATTTGTCTAAATTTATCCACTTTTGACACGTAAATAATGATCAGAACGCATATAATAACCAATTGAAAATGTATGCTATGACTATAAGTATATTGCATACAATAATTAAAATATAGATAATCATAAAAATTTTTAAGTATTATATATACTTACTCACAGTAAAGTTAAATAAATGATAAGACATATAAAAAAAATCACTGTACAAATCAAATTTCTGAAGTAATAAGCAATTATATAAAAATGGGAAAATTTAAAATTTTATATATGCATTTGTAAATTTAGCCTATCATTTTTTAAATTTATGTGGTTCAAACTTTTATACACATTAAAGTTATATAAAAGAAATATACACTTTATTATTTAAAAAAGAATAATTTATTGAAGAAGGATTAAACAACAGGAAACAATAATTCCATTTCCATAATGGATAGCTTCTGTTGTAAATATAGAATGTCAAGTGCAATAAAAACAGCTATACATCGCCTGTTGAAAGCAAGAAAAAAATTTCTGACTGCAAATGATGCAAAATAACTTTGTATCTCACTCAATTAAGTAGAATATCTTAATTAATTTTTCAGTTATTCCCTGAAATCTCCAACTATGGTTATAAACCTCAATATTTTATTAATCATAAAAATAGACCCAACTTACAAGGAGTTTTTTAATGAATGGGCAAGAAGGTTGCCTTGATTTAAAATTACCCTTAACAGCAGTTGGTAGAAATGATAACGCGTGTGATAATACGCCATATTGGTAGTATAAAAGACCTACAAATATGTCTTATACACATATAATAGAAAAAGTCCTATTTAGATGTATTTTCTGGGTAATTGTATTCGTATTTACACAGTTATTTAATTTAATAGTATTCGTATTATTTAATTGTAATTTTTTCATTTGTATTATATTACTTTATTGTATTTAATTAATTTTTATTAAATTAATTATAATCGATTTAATTGTATTAGATTAAATATTTAATTTAACAATTATTTAGTTATTTTCATACTACGCAAAAGAAAAGGCTTATATGTATGTATATATATATATATATATATATATATATATATATTCTCCATTTAGTTTTACACATGTACAACACTGATATTATATAATATTCACATATTTCTTGAAGATATTACACTCTGTTACACTCTGTTAATTACAACTAATTAAGAAAATCTAATCAAAATATTACTTTACAATCATTTTATCTTAAAATTAAGCTCTTAAAAATATTTGCATTTCTTTCCCACTTTCATATTCTTTTATTCTTCATCCATCAGTTTCAATTAAAATTTTATGTTTAAAAATTATAAATCAATGAATACATTTAATAAGTATTTGAATGTTTTTAATAAAAATAAATTATAATTTCAGTTATTTACATGATATATTCTGATATTATCTCAATATGCAATATGAAGGCGATTAGAATTGTCAAACTAAGAAGGAATTATTTTAAAAATGTTAAAAACTATATGAAAAGAAAAGAAGGTTGGAGTAGGTTGGATTTAAAAGGATATCATATGCTCCACTACAGAAAAGTCGTTCCTCATTTTGAAATCGCTTTGGGATGTTAAAGTTTTTTCAGAATATCGTGTTAGCTCTCGAATACGAAGAAATACATAGCAGCAATTGTCAGAATTCAAAAGAGGTAGGATCGTCCGTTATCCTGTGAGTGAATTATCTTTCCACGCTATTGCTGTTCATACTGACTGAAATTCGAACAGTATCATGCGACTCATACATTGGTTGCTGAGGCGAACGTCATCCAGGATCTCAAATCCTTCCTATAGGAAACGCCCGAGAAGAAATTATAAAAAGACATATTGAAAAGTTTGTTTTAAAAAACTGAGCACCTACATCACTGATTATTAGTCCGAAAATAGATATATTTGCTGCACATTCAATATCTGCTTGTAAAGAAGACGAAGCGTGGAGCACCATATAGAGACCATTACTTTGGATTTCCTTGGCAATTCAAGATACAGGCAGACAGCGACATATGACGAAAGAGAATAAGGTAGATGGCACAATATACTTTATTTGCTAGGAGAAATCTCGGCATTCGGGTGCATTCGATATATGTAATTCCAGTACAAGTTGGTGTGAAAAAGCCCCGAATCAAGCTTTCAGCCATTATACACACGAAGCGCACAGCTCTGATTAAGGTAAAATGTATGGTGACTGGTATATTTCTGATACTTTAAGGACAATGGCTGAGTATTGTCTTCGATGCTTGGGAAACGATATGCTTTAACAAGATATCGCAAAAGCACATTTTCTCTCCGTGTTCTGATATTCTTCTATTCAGAGAGTATTTGATTGTTGTTCTGGCTTGCACAGTTTCCAGGCATCTCACCAAGTGAGATGATCTAAAATTTGAAATGGTGGTCCACCATGTGCTGGAGAGATCCAGCAATTACTGTTGATGAAGTGAAGCATAAACTTGAAGAACATGATATAAACTGTCCATTTCTGTCATCCAATTTCAGTTTGACTTCATGCCTATCCGGATAAGAGCCGTCTCATTTGCCACAAAGATAGTAATTGTATCCTTAACATATCATCTTATTAAGTCCCAATGTGCTTGCAAATTTAATCAGTTTTTCTTAATGCCATATGGTTACGCTTCCAATATGAATATCATTTTTATTTCATCTTTATGTTTCAAGATGCTGTAATTTTAATATTATTCATTGTAATATACAGGCTATTTAATAAAAGCATATACATATTCTACAATAAGGAAGGTTTGACTAAATTTAGGCTTGAATGTCATTTATATAAAATTAATTAAAATAAAGGAGAGGAAAATTAATAAAATTAAAAAAATTATTTTACCTAATTAAACCTCAAATTAATTTTTAAATGAAATCAATGCACAAAAAAAAAACTCATATTATTCTATTTGTATATAGAAACGCCTTTAACAACTATAGCACGAGAGAGGAATAGCTTCTTCTATTTTGTTGTAGCTGTTTGTCGTGTCATATTTTATCTTTATTTTTTCGTTGTTTCATCTTTGAAAAAGGTCACGCAATATGCTTTTAAGGAACTGAAATAAATAAAGGGTTGGATCAGCAATAAATATTTACTTTTCTTTACACAAATAATTGATTATTTATTTAACTCGATAAGGAAAAGAAAAGATCATCAATAAAACAAAAATTTTAAAGCAAATACAATTATATTTTGTGATATGTTTATGCGTCATTTATTTCCCTTCTTTATAGAATATTTTTTTTTCATGTTTGAGCTACAAAATTTTAAGAAGTGACTTATTATAACTTTTCAGTGAAATGTTAGGAATCACTCTTTTTTATAAATTACAATATAACACTTTGTTTAAAAGATCTGGGAATACCTTGCACTGCAATAACTGAATTATATATATCTGCAGACGCAAACTGCCTAAACATAAATTGGGAAAAGTTTTTAAATAATATTCAAATGCTTTGGAAAATAATTTCATCTAAAATTACTCAGTTATTTTTTGCTCCTTGAGTTTTAACTAATAAACCTTTTAACATTATCATAGGCCTTATATACTAATACATTTTAAAATTTATAAAGTTCACATAATAATTTGCCAAATTAATTAGTAATGCTTGACTGCCATTTCAAAATTTCTGATTAATTTTAGCCCATTTTTTATTTTTTTAGCGAGTCGTAGATAAAATTGACTATCTACTTACTTGGCAATTAAACATTGGGGGTTTCGCTTTAGAATAACCACCTTAGTGGGGCATAGGCTTAGCACCGTAAGGCCTCTGCTAATGAAACAGATACAGGCACTGTAGGCCTTGGCCTCCATATGGATTGTCGTGCCATTACGATTTAATTATTTTTATTTTCTCATCTTTTTAATTTATCATTAATTACATTTTGTCTTCTATGTGAAAATAAATACCTATGACAAAGTTTTGTATTCTTTTCTGCCTTTTTTTTTCAGCCTTCTCTTATCAAATTGAGTATTTAAGTAGTTTTTTTCTTTTTAGATCATTTTCTTTTTGATTTTTATTATCTATGTTTCATAGTTAAATGTTGTGTTCTATTAAGTATTTTTCTTTCTGATTTCCTTATTGGTTTCTCTCTATGTTAGGCTCAATTTTTTTATTGTTCTTAGAACTTTTTTCTATATTCTTTAATAGATTTTTAAATTCTTTTCTACTTGCTGTGAATGATTTATTCAATAAATCGAGTTATATTTACAATAAAAAAAGACTAAATTTATACAAATTGCCAGTACTTAAATAATAATGATTTTGTTCCCACAAATGTGGGGACTACAATATGTAAATAATAATAAGAATTAGTATTTAGCAATTATTATTTAAAACGATGAAATAAACTCTTTGTTAAAGTAAATTTTTGATAAAATAATTAGCGTTAAAAAGTTCATTTATGGTGTCGAAATGACAAGCAAAATGTGACATTTATATCCTTAGCTTGGATACGCAACTCAACAGATACTAGTTGAGTTCCCCTCCTTTATGGAGGGCTTTCCCTCCAATCTCACTGAATCATCACGTGACACGGGGTGCACGTGCTTTTCCACCCGACAGAAGGGTGTCGAGGAGAAAAAGAGGGGTTAGCCTTACTCATCACGTGAGTATCTCCTCCGCATCCCCTGTCCTTGCATCGTCTGCTTGATCATCCCCGACAGTACCTTCTGTCAGTGAAAACCTACAAATCAAACAGGGGGATTTCTTTTTATCCTCAAAGTCGCCTTTCCTGTGAGGGTCGAGTATGAAAACGATTTGATTTTGAGAAAAGTAAATTAAGATCGTTTACCACGACAAACAGTTTTTATACATTTCAGCAGCTAGAATGTTTCGCAATAATAAAATGAATGAATAATGAAATAAATAAATTAGTTCTTTTTTTTCAATTGATATGAATAATTTCTTAAAAATGCAGGAAGAAAAATTTTTTAAGTGAACGATTGTCGTTTTTTTATTTGATTTCTTACTGTAAAAGTTGTATCAAAATCGTAATTCAAGGATTAATTTAGTTTTGAGAAAGGTAAGAAATACTATTTGTTAGGTTAAATGAAAATTTTCCTTCAAATCTGTCGATGGAATTTTTCATAGAGAAAAACATTAAGCACTTAGTTTTTCTATTTCATGATTTGGTTAATATTTGAAATTTTTGACTTACCCTGAGAATGTAATTTATCAGTTTGTAATACAAAAGCTCTATTTTTTTAATTATTAACATTAATTTGTAAAATGTCTAAGAAAATGATTAAAGGAACATATTTGTTTGAATAAAAATTGAAGGTTACGTGAAAAATTAAGAGATTGAAAATAATTTGATTTTCTTAAATTATAATTAAGTTATTTTCTAACAAAAAATATTTATAAATCTTCCATTTACATCGACGGTGAACCGTTAAAAATCCAAATAAACCACGTTTTCATATTTAGTTATTTATAAGTTTTTCAATTTTTCCTTATAAAATTAAAAAATTTAAAATTAGAATAAAAAATTACGTCTAATAAGCAAATATTTCATAAAAATTAAGAACATTTATTTATATGAAATAATTGTTTATTTATTCATATTAAATTACCTATTTGGGCTTGTAAAACATTTAAACTAAAAGAATAATTAAAAAACATAACGAAAACAATTAATCATATATTAAATACCTGAAAATTCGGATGTTATCTTTCTTAAATATTTAACATTTTAAATTTAATTATCTAAACCATTTATATTCAAATATTAAAATTAATTCTAAATTGAGAAATAAAACTCTAAATTATTATATTAAATTAAGATTAAAATATTAAAAGCCTAGATAGGAATATTAAATCCTAATTTAAATATTAAAAACTTTACATTTTATAAATTTATCAATGTTTATAATTGAGAGAGATTTTATATATATGTATATATATATATATATATATATATATATATATATATATATATATATATATATATATATATATATATATATATATATATATATATATATATATATATATATATATATATATATATATATATATATATAAATATATAATATTGTAAAGTATTCTTTCTCATGATGAAATACTAAGAATTGAAATTTAAATTATTTAGATGATAATTATTTAAAAATATCAATCTTTAATAGCATTTGTTATGATTTATTTATTCTACGAATTTATATGCTATTCTAAATTTATAAAAATGAAGTATCTTCTATTTTTTTAAAAGACTTTTTCTTTCTTATTATAAGAGAGAATTTTATTTTCAAGAATAAAGTTTAGCCCAACAGTTAAAGGAATTTTGCCGTATTCTGCTATCATCATTTTTTATTTGAAGCATTTTCTAATATAAGGAAGACCGCATTTGAGATAAAGTATTTTATTTATAAAATTGAAAAATTATTTTTGAATACTATTTAAATGTTGAAAGTTTATCTATAAATAAATACAATTTTTCAAACTTTTATAGTTTTGCTGCTTTATAAATTAGTTAATATTTACGATTTTATATAATTTTGACTTTAACATTATCTTTTTCAATTCGATTTGTTATATTTTTAATTAAACGTTATGAATTGTTCCAAACAGAATTCATTCTTTAAAATTATTTAATATGTTGTTCTAATTATGAGAAGGCTATATAATGATGTGTATTGCAATAAACTAAGTAACATTCGTTTGGAAATTATTCCAACTTTTATTAGAATGGGTTTTCGTAATATGGTAGATTCATGAAAATTACAATTTTATTTTTTTGATAATGAAAATTATTTTACTTGAATTAATTAAATTTTTTACCATTTTAATAATTAACACAGTTAATAAGTTCGTATTTGTCTTCATGAAACAAATTTCTTAAGAAATTGCTTCTTTTGTTAGGTCAAATGAGAATAGTTAACTAATTAGGTTAACTTTATAAAAATGATGAGTAATTTCCTACATATGGAATATTTTAAGATTTATTTTTTAAATATTTATTAATTATCATGACATATAAATTAATCGCATTGTCTGCAAATTTTGATTAGGAAATTTCGTTTCACCTGAATTCGTGATTTTTTCAGACATTGTCTTTTCTAGTTTCGCTATTCTTTCGTCAGTGTACTTATTGACCCATTAATTTGAAACATTTCAATAGTTACTAAAATAAAAATTACTTGGATTTCTCTTTTTATTACCCCAATAATTACAACAATTCCTATTTAATTGAAAGATTCAGTGAATACTGATTGCATATATTTTCTTCAAACTATGTTTTCACACAGAGAATAAGTTATTTTAAGAAGTTCTCAATAATTTATTGATTAATTAATTTCATAGATTGCAAACAAGATAATTGATTCCGTGAGATGATTTCCGTGGTTTCTGATTTTGTTCATCAAATATTAATTCGGGGCTGTTATTTTCTAATAATTTGTATTACTTACAAGTACATTAAAGAGGCACTTTTCACAAGAAGGAAATATTTCCTCTTTATGAATCATTGGCTTTTTAGAAGCATTATTAAATGTATTTATTAATAAAATATTTATAATTCACTTTAAAAAATGATTATGAGTCACATAAATTTTAACGATTAAGAATAATAAGAAAAATTTTCCTTCAAGACTAGATTATCAATGTATATGAATGTCAAGAAATTTAAAGTATTTTTTCGACCACATATTAAATTTCTTTTTTGTTGTTATTGTCCTAAGTATTCTCATACATTTTGCAAAATATGTTCAACATCGCCGCAAACGAAGACCGTTTAAATGAAAATGCTGAACATATGTTAAATTTTCACAAAAATCTACTTTCACTGCTGACTTACGATGGAAATTTTATTTCAGTTGCGGACCTCGTCACTCGATCATGGTTCGAAATTATGAAGTGACTACTGTACTTAGTGCTTCAGTCAGTATGTATAGGCCTTCAGAAATATTATGCTCCCAAGAAAACACTATAATTGAAATATGCTGATGTATGCTAATGAAAAAACAACTTTAGAATTACTGAAAATGTTTAAAATATTTATGAAATTAAAAAAAGTAATTAATGCAATTGTATTAATTTACTTTTACTCGAAATTTTGGGAAGAATATGCCAAATTAAGTGACCACACATCGTCAATCGATCATGGCTCAAAAATTCGCAATTATGCAATACTTGATGATTTTAGTCAGTATAAATATGTATTCAGAAATATTTTGCTCCTAAGAAAACAATATAGTTCAGAAATTGCTGATGCATGCTAATAAAATAAATTTTAAAAATTACAGAAAATGGATAAAATGATTCTGAGAGTAAGGGATAAATTCAACAATACAATCGTATCAATTTCACTCAATCATTGCAAGCGCAAAATAAATTAAATTTAGCATGCAAATAGCAGCAAAATTTGTATTTATCTAGATATACACAAAGAATCATATTACTTCAAATTGAATTCAAATTAACCAGTAAACAATACTTAATAAAGGTAATTTTAACAAATGCTAAGTAATTTATTTCATCTCCTGTATCAAATTCAGTTTATGAATTAATTATAATTGTAATTTTAAGTTGAATTTATTAATTAAATTTGAAATTACAAGCTAGGTCCAAATTAAATATTTTTTCAGTATATTGAGAAATTAAAATTGTATCTTGTCCCTTCCATACATCAGAAGAAATTAATGCATATGCCATAAAAAAATTCATCTAGTTTTTATAATAATAATAAAATTATATTTAAATATTTATCATCCGTTAACATTTATCATAATTTCTAAATGGGTTTATAACGGAAGAAATTGTCTTTTATATCGTTAAAGGTTAAGAGTACTTCTTAAAATGAGATTTTTATTAATTTCTATATAATAATGCTTCTTAAAACAATAAATAATGATAGATATCTTCTATGCTTATTCGCTTTAAATATGCAATTATATTTAGGAATAAAATTTATAATATTTTAGTTAATAAAATGTTTAAATTTTAAAATTATTTTATTGAACATATTCACTAAGGATTGTTAATCTAATATCCTTCTGGGATGACTCCAAAATTCTTAATTTTAACGTTTTAAAATTAGTGCAATTAGTAATAATTAAATGCAATATATAAGAAAAATAGATAGAGGTTAAGTAAAATCAATATTTTTATACAAAAATAAAAATATAGTTTTCAGATTTTCAATTTAGTTAACTCAAATCATAAACTAAAATCCATCAAAGTTAAATATTGACAAATTTAACTAAACAATTAATTGGATATTATTTGTTTTACTAAAGAGGTTATATGTAATTATGAAGCACATTTTAATGCTGAGGATTCTAAAGTAGCTATATATAAGTAAGCTTGATTGTCTATCGAAGCACTTTGGCACGATAACTCGCTATTATTGTTTTTTAGGTAAAAGATAACAATCGTGTACTTAATTTTTTTGCGATTTTTTGACGCCAAAATTTAAAAAAAAAAAAAATTGGATGATTAAGTTTTAAATTTACCAGAAATTCAATTTTATCGCCTATTCATTCGCCAAACCAAGGGGTGACCGATTCTACACTAAACCCGTTTATGTAAACCGGTTTATAGTAGGAGCAAACTGTGTAAGCATTGACAGATTTATTTACAAAACTTCTTTTACCAAAATATATTTAGTAATCTTCTATTAAAAATGCAGATATTCTCACAATAATATATAATTATATAGATATAGAATGTGGGAAATTAAAATTTTTCGAGTTAAGTCCTTTTTGCATTTCCAGTTATGCTTAAAAATGAATCCCCTTGCAAAATATAAGGAAATAACTATAATGAAAAATCGTAAAATATTAGTGACGTAAGCAGAAAAACGCAACATTAATGTGAACATAAACCTGATTGTGAAAACAGAACATAAATTTCTGGAAGATTTACGAGAAACACTGCAATCAAAAATGAGTATTTGACTTTCAATTTTCTTTCAAAATTTCCTTGAAAGAAGAATGTCCTACTTGCCACCATTTTTGAAAAATTGAATTCCAGCACTTTAAAATCATGAATTTGAATTTATCCCTATTTATGAAAAAGAATTGAATAAATTTCACTCTTTGCAGAATTATTTGGAAATTTAATCGAGATTCTATATTGAAGCGTTAATAGCGTGTTTTAAAGAACAATTTTCTCAGAAAATGTAGAAAAATTAGATTATTAAATTACCACAGTCTTAATTTAACTTTAAATCAGAAGGAATTTGTTTTATCAGAATGTATTTTTTATTTAAGTCGTATGGATCTCATATAGAATGTGTTAAAAAAATTGATTAGTACATTTTTAGTTGCGATAAAGTTCATGACAAATGAGTTTAATAAATGAAATTTTTTCAATAGAATATATTAGCTTATTTTTAAATGTCTTAGAAATAAAATGTATTTTTTGCGCCAATTTTTATAAATATCACAGTAAAAGAGTGGCATTTTAGTACACTTGGAAGAATTTTTTATGCATTTAAAACAAATTATCAAAGTAAATTTTCAGAATAATTGAGATAAATTACAATACATATCGTGTTTCTTCGAATAATTAAAGAGAAAAAGCTATTTTTCTAACTATTATTATTTAATTAAAAAACTATTATTATTTAATTATTTGAATATATCTATACGTATATATATATATATATATATATATATATATATATATATATATATATATATATTGTCAGTAATAAGACAATGCGATGCAGATTCATCTAGTTTCATTTTATAATATTTTAAACAAAAAAAAACTGTTTTATTTATTTTATAATAATTGATTTCATTCAAAAACATTTATAATTTTCGATTTTATCTGATTCATAAACTTGAAATAATTTAGTACCAACTTTGTGAAGAACAATTTACAGACGTTGATTTTATCGATCTGAATACAAAAGAGTATGGTTAAACTAGACCATTTATTACTGAAACGTCTGTATTTCATTCTAAAAGATGAATGGGCAATTATAGTTTCTCTCTTCTTTTCGTTGTAATCAATTCCTGTTAAAGAACTGATAAAATCTTAAATTTACAACTTTAATTATTTCCTTCGTATGTTATGTAGATTTAGTTTACTATTTATTGTTATTAGTATATTTCTGTTTTTGCTCTTAATTTAATTATTCAGAATTTTTTTTCCTGTTTCTCATTGTAAAGATTTTTATTTCCGACAACATATCAAAGATGTTTTCTTGTCGCACGTCAATTTGAAAATATTTCTTATGTTTCTATGAAGCCATTTGGAATCCAGATATTTTTGAAAGGCCATGTGACCCAACAGGTCACCGGACGCATCTTTTAATGAAACATCATACTTTGTTGGTTTGCCAAAAACCAAGATAAAAATTTCCTATTTTTAAATATTAAAAATATCACATGCATGTGAAAAGTAAATTTTTACTAATGTCACGTACACGTAAAACCGAAAGTTTTAGTAATGTTACATATATAAAAAACTAAAATTTTAATAATTTAATAGCAATGTTTATAAATAATACCATATACATATGAAACCGAAAGTTTTAATTTTATTTAATTTACACAATATAAAAATCAAAATAAACTTATGGAAATTTTTGCAATAATATGAAATAAATTCTTCTCTATTATACGTAGACTTATATTTTATAATATTATTAATAACAAGAAAAGGTTTGTCCTTCTTTTATCACAAAATACATATTATTTAGCGATTTATAATTTATTTGTACTATTTGAAGCCATTTTAAAACGCTATAGGAAATTGGATATTTTCTCTAATTTTTAAAGAAGACAAAATGGATTTTTACATTACATTAAAGATACCATTTAACATAGTTTTCTTAATTAATTAAAATTCTGAAAGTAATTGATTCTGTTTCATTATTGTTTGGAAATATTTAAATATCATCAAAAATAAATTCTTTTTCACTAACATTTCAAACTTTTTAAATAAGATCTTATAAATTAAAGAATATTTTAAAAATTCCTTAAACATATGGAAATCTGTATATTTGATATTGCAGGTTTCTATCAGTTATTTTTAGAAAAAGAAATTTTTTAGAAGAGAAACATACTTGAAATTTCTGTTGACAGAAGACAAAATAAAACAAATTACACAAACTAAAGTCTTGATTAAAAGCGCATTGAAATAATTTTAACCAATACTCTTGTATTAAAACATATTTCTAAGTATACACCTGATTATAAAATAATAAAAAATTTACAATAGAATTCTATAACTTACTCACTGGTAGCTCATCTAAAAAAGAAATATGAATCAGATTTCTTCTCTCACAAAGAAATATTCTTTAATTGAAATAAATCACACACAAATTTCAGTAGAGTATTTTAATATAATCTGTGAATGAGAAACTTTTTTTTTCAATTTGAGAAGAAGATAGCTTAGTACAGAAAACGTGGTAATTGTTCATATATTTTCTATACATTCCAGCTGACAATTTGAGACCCGTGAAAATTGAATGCATAAATAGAAATATATATATTTTTTTTTACCAAAAGTCTATATTCATGTGCAATTCTAATTTCTTTTTGTCTTAATTTCAGTATAGAAACGATTAATTCTAATTCATTAATGATTACTATGTACATTTTAAGAGATGGATCGTAAGTCATGTTTACTTTCAATTTCCCTCTAAAAAATCAGCAGACAATTCCATGTGCGAGAGTCCGATGACGTCACATGCAAGTACCTAATTGCGAAAATGACTATTAGATTTTATTTCAAGAGAGATTTCTTTTTAAAACCAAAAATAAAAAAAATAAAGAAATTCATTATTGATTAAGTATTTAAGAAATAAATCATAGTCTCTCTATGCGTATAAAAAACATTTCAATCAAATAAGTAACATTAAATTCTAGAATAAATTACTTATGTCAATTTATTTTTATATTTATGAGGCAGTTAATGTTTTACATTAATGATCAAAAAATTCTCTCATTGCCCTGTGGTTAGTAATTCTTCCATTTAATTGAATATATATTTATTAAAAATGAAATTAAACACTATAGAACAAGATGACGATATTTTGAAAGTGCCTTTGTTACAGTGTTTACGAATTCAAAGTTGTTGCCACCTCTCGTTTTTATAAAAATAAGTTTCATAATCAATCAATCAAAAAGCAGACGATTATGAGTCACCATAATTCTTGACAAATATCTGAAATTTGGTATTTTTGGTATTAGAATAGTAAATCACGAGGAAGAATTACAAAAGAAAATGGATACTGTATATCAAAAAAGTTTGGTAAATATGCTATTCAACATTGCCTTTAAAATTGTCTCTATTTGCGCAAGAACTTAAATATATATTTTAAAATAATCCTTTAGGATGAGTGACTAATAAAATTTTACTTTTTTTTATATAGAAATAATTGAACAATAAAGTAGTATCACGTGATTTATACTTGCAGATAAATTGATTCTCAGAAAATGTTTAATTAAAATAGAATCTAAGTCACATCTATTAATTTTCCTCATAAGCTTTTGAATCCTTTTTTGTTTTCTGAATAAGACTATTTCCATACTCTTAATGGGATTTATCACAATAAACTCTGTAAAATAACTGTAATCACGCCTTTAAACATCACATTATTTAGGTTAATTTCTTGTAAGTCATGTTTTTGAACTTTTTTTTATGCATAAATGTGGCTTGTTTCACTTTTATTTTACAAAACGAATTCAATTACTTTTCTCACGATTTTCTTCACGAAAATAATGAAAACTTAAATCAAAATTACTTCTACAACTTTGAAGATTAAAATCTAGACAACTAGAGCATACATTTTCCAATAATTGTGGGGAAAATGTTAAATATTACAGATGTTGATTTTAATATCTTTTATTTAATCTCAATAAAAATCATGTTAATATAACTTATAGTACATTACATAGTATATCCTACATAAACTTTGCATAGCCTATCCTGATCATTGAAAAATTAAATTATTGGTGAATTATTTTATACAATTCATTATTTAAAATTTATTTATTTCTGTTATGACACATATTTCGAATAAACGAATTTTGCATAAAGAAGACGTTTCCGTTGATTAAAAAGGAACTATTATTAAAAACTGAATTAATGTACAAAAGTGTTTTAAAATCATAAAAGTAAAAATAATTTTTTTGCGTTAATTTATTGAAAAAATATTTTTTTCTAGAAATTTTGCTAATTTTTTGCCTTTATTAACATTTAATAGATTAAAATAATTATTTCTTATTTCATACTTTTTAAATATGTAAAATCTTTTTTCACCACATTTTTTTCTTTGCATGTGATATTAGTATTAAATTTCCAATTCTTTTCATTGGAAAATTCTCGGAGACTCTTTTATTGAATTTTTTCTTTTGTATATTAATTTAATTTGAAATATACAACGCTAGTTTGAATATTAAAAAGGCGCATTTTGATAATTAATGTAATTAATTTTTAACACTTAATTACTAGTAATAAAATTAAAATTCAATATTTCTGCTTGTCACAAAGTGCTAAGAAAGGTTATTTTTTATGATCACTTAGCTTTTAATTTTTTATGCTGGTTACTTTTTAAAAAAAACCTGAAAGATTTTTTTAACAAATTAATTTGGATATAAAATCGTTGAGCGCTTGAATAAATTTTTTGTTTCACTGAAATCATTTTATAAAAAAGTCAAATGTAGCAGTAAAATGTTTTTAATAATGGAAAATGTTTAAAAGCTTTTTACACACCTATTTTAATAGATTCCATGATTTAATAACAGTGAATTAAGTTAAAATAAAATTATATAAATAAATTGAAATATATTTCAATTTTATTAAATTTAATATAAAATCGAGGCTTTTAATTTTATTTACAAATTATTGTGCCTTAATTTATTTGACAGGATTTGTTAATTTTTTTTTTACAAGATTCTGGTTTTGAGAGAAATTGAAATACTAAGAATGAAATAATACTATGTTCAAATGAATATTCATTTAAATATTTCAAATGAATATTTATTTGAAATTTTGTATGCGAGTTAACTATAATGAGAGATTTACATTTTTAAAAATCTGCTTTGAATACAAATTTGATGTGCATGTCGAAAACATTGATTTGGAACTTAAAACAAGTATGCTTAACGAAATCAGTGTTAAAAAATATTGGATGAAAGATATATAAAAATGCCACATCCTAAATCTACACGATATAATGGTCACTTAACGGAACCACAAACAGAAAGAATTTAAAACAGAAAAAGGAAGTTTTCTGCACCAGAAATTGTAGTGTCCATAATTAAACATATCAACAGGAAGTGGAAGAAGGACATTCTCTTCCATTTCCTGTTGGTATTCTTAATGGTGATTGAAATGACTTGTGGTCCTGTATTGATGTATGAGCTCAAGAACAATAGCAGACATACATATGAAAAAGTGGATTCTCAGTTTATGATATTAATGGATTAAGAATCAAACAGCAGTGTCATAACATAAGAAAATTGCGGCAAGAAAACCGGTGTATGCTAGCACATTTTGTCGAAGATTGTTGCATTAAGGCCTTTCATGCTATGACCCCATAGCTTCAGGTGATTTCATTCCATCGATATCTGAGACTGATTTATTGTAATGAAGAGAAAAATGGGACTCGAAATGATAGCAAATCACCTTTTTCTGAGAATCTAGATTCTGTTTGTAGATTCAAAGTGACAAGACATCCGTTCCATATAATAGATAGTACCCTAATAGTGATGATTAGGCTTAATAGTGATTAACCCTAATAGTGATGATGATAAGCCTAATAGTGATGATGATAAGCCTAATAGTGAATGATGATAAGCCTTATAGTGATGATTAGGATTTAAAATAATACTCTCTATTATATTACTGAACGGATGTCTTGTCACTTTGAATCTACAAACAGAATCTAATACTCAAAATATGTTGTCTTCGAGAGTCATTACATTTCTGCAACAAGAGTTGTTTGAGTAGTGAATGAGAGAGATGCATTCGTGAAGTCCCGGAACCAAAAGTTTTCTTTCAGAGATATTTTGGAATTCTAGCAGAACAATGTGGTATCTCAAATATAACACATAACTCAACTTTTCAAGTCTGATCTTCTTGATTATTCAAGTCAACTCTTCTTTGGCCTGCATGATCACTTGATTTATTTATAATTGAACAGGTGTCGAATTTGATTGTCAGTCTTTTATGTCGAAGAAATAAATGTTGTATAATCCAGAATGCCAAATTCTGAGTTTGGTGATATTTTTGGTAAATTTTCTTATGTACCTGGCAACCTGAATTTTATTACGCCATAGAGATGGAGATCTATAAGAATTATGCAGAAAATTTTATTTTGGCAGACCTATTTTTACGTCATTGTGTACTTTACAATACGTTATCATGGCAACATTTCTTCATTGCCAAAAAAATTCAGAATTTAGCATGCTGGATTATACGGAATTTGTGTTAAATACGATACCAGGTGGACATACAAAGCGCTTGTGGAACCCATGCGAGTAATTATGTATCGATTTCACATGGAAGCTTTCTGTGGACTGAAAGCTTCCATGTGAAATCGACATGGACTGAAATTTAAAATTTACGTCGATCTTTATCATGTCATTTAATATAAGCACTTATAAGGCGTGAGATTTCGCGCACGAAGTAATTTCTTTGATTTTTGATGTTCCTTAAAGTTCCAAATTCTGGAATGCTAATCATTTAAACCTTACATTAAATATATTTTTTCTAAAAAATACATTTATCGAGCTTTTTCTCCTTTTGCTGTGTGGGAGTTCCACTAAACATTAGTGTATAAAATTAAATGAAACACAAGGGGATATTTCATAATTTCTATGAAAATTTTAATTTTTTATTTGAGGCTAATTTATTTTAGCATCAAATAATTTGTGCCACGTATGAAAATACTATACACGAGATGAGAATTAAATCTCTGAACTGTTCAATGCATTTCATTAGATTAGACTGAATTAGATTCATTAGACATCTGTTCAATGCATTTCATGCTTTTAATTGTAAACTTAAAAGTTTTATGAAATATTGTAAAATATAAAATGTCATAATAATTTATTGTCAAAGGGTATATTATTTAATTTTCAAAACTTATTTACTTATTTATGTACCTTTATAAGGATTTCTCTTCAATCATATTGTGAAACAATGAATAATCGTTATATTTCACAATTTTGCACAAATTATGTATTTATATAATAACGATAAATTGCTCTGTTTCAAATTAACTTATTTTAGTAACTTAAGTGACAAAACTTTCTACTATCAAGCACAGTTTATATAATTTCATTCTCCATTCATCAATTCCAGTATTTCACGTGACACCGCCTTAAGTCTTCCAGTTTTAGCCTCGTATGTGTGATAAAAATTTATAACTTAAATGATGCAGCTTTATTATAGGAAAAAAGAATATAATTTCAAAAAGAAAATTAATGCTCTTATTTTTAAGCTTTATATAAAGTATGTGATAAAGTGGATGATATATGTAAAATAATTAAATTCTGTTTCTTCTGAACACAATGCAAGAAAGAATGAAGATTATAAAGTAAAATCATTACAAAATGAAAATTTTTATTTTATTTATTTATTTTAGTGAGTTAATTGGTTTTTATATCAACGTTGAACAATGTCCATTATGATAAAACTGGATGAAACATTGACATCAGTCAGAAAAGAAACGAATTCATAAAATTGTGACAAAATATATTAAAAAATCGAAAGTGAGCAAAACTGAAAAGTAAGAGGGAAAAAAACAATAAAATTTAAATATATTAATCAGCTCGTGTTGCATGATAAATGAAAACTATAAAACAAGAGTGTATGATATAGTTTGATATGTTCATAATTTTGCATTTTTCTTTCTTTTTTTTTTAAATCTTTTTAAAAAAGAAGTGGATTATTTGAACTGAGACTATAATCGCGTACAGAGCTTAAATGGTACAATTAAAAGTAAATGTTTAATCAATACACACAGACGAAAAAAACTACAAGCGATTTGAGATTTATATTATGAACTACTTAAGAAAAAGCCACAGTGCAAGCGATTAATGCAAGGTAAAAGAGAAATTGAATTTATTTTTATTTAATTGGATTTTTAGAGACAAATAAGTGGGATTTGTTTGAGGATAAAAAGTATATTCGTACTATTTCGTTTGAAGAGCAATATTGTAAAAACTGAATTGGGATTTATTTTTATACGTGAAAACTAATAGATTTTAAATTTTCTTGTATTCAAATTTTATAATAATTTTAGATATTTTTATTTCTAATCTAAGAACGTTATAAGAAATACAATTATTCTTTTCACTTGATATAATTTAAAATAAATTAAAATTAAAACTAATTGGATTTAAAAAAATTAGTTTTAGAATTAGTTTATAGAGAATTTTTGTGAAAATAGCGATTCACTGATTTCAAACATAATTTGGCAGAGTATTATAATTATTTTGGTATAGTTTTCACACATAAATCATAATATGGCATAACATGTTAATATTCACTTCCCTATAAATATTTCATTAACAATAGTTTAAAGTGTACTATAATTTACAATAAAAGTTATTTTAAATTGTAAGAACAACAACAATTAATTTGAACGAAAATAAAATGAATGTTGGTAAAATTATGAAAATCCTAGAAATAACACTAAGATTTCAACATTTTGAATTTCTCTCTAAATTTTCTTGAATTTATTTCGAACTTTCTTTTAAATTTTGAAGTTTAATGCAAACCATGATTTCTTGACTTTTCTTGGGCAAAATAAAATTGCTATCAATCTCAGTTGTCTTACAAAATATAGTATTTCTAGATAAAAAAAGAAAATTCTAGATCTATCTTATATTATAGTAAGTCTCTCTGGATTTAATGAATTTATTTCAGTGATAGTAAATCTATTACAGTATATTTTGTATAGCCTATGGATTTCTTTATTTTAGTATCTTAGATTTTAACAAAACCTTTGAAACCTATGTTTTTCAAAATGAATTTTGACTATCTGTTTGACCACAACTTCGATGGCATGAAATCCTTTCATATTTATAAATTTGTTGTCATAATTTATTTCGTAAGAAAATACAAATCGTGGGAGTTCCATTGAAATTATAAAAGTACAATTTCACAAGATCAATGGGCTACACTATGATTTCCCATTTGCGATCACCCTCTTAGTTACAAAAATGGACTACTGTGATTGGAATGTCTTTCAGCGAGACATTATGCCTTTTATTATAATTGGTAACTAATAAAGACATTTTAACACAAAATATATATTGCATTTTATCTAGTACGTGTATAAAATGTTTATCGAACAATAGTCATAATAATCCAATAATAGCAATTCTAAAACACGTCTTTTCCATCAATATCCTATAAATTACCAGTCAAGGAAACAATTAACATCAGTCGTACGATAAGAACTTAGCACAACATAAACAAGTTTCGTTAAAATGGATTATCAATTTGCGCATGATGAATATATTTCTTTAAAATAAATAATATTCAGTTTAAGAGAAAAAAATGTTTTTATGAAATGAATTATTTTTGTGCATAAGAAAAAAAAACGAGTACAATTTTCCGAATTACTTTAAGATTTGTGCATATTTAAGGAAAAAATAAATAAATATTTTTCTTGAATAATTTATTGCTTGCAGATAAGAATTGCATAAATAGACATATTTCTTCTTTTTTATGTAAGAATAAATAATTTGCATATAAAGAATAACAAAAGTGAGTTTTTTAAATACATAATCGATTATAGATTCATTAGAATTTTTTAGTAAATGAATTATTATTTGGAAATGGAAAAAAATGTTTCCTTTTTCCAACAAAAAATCTGAGTTAAATATATAAAATTTAAGGAAATAGAATTAAATAAAAAATTAATTATTCAATTTTACGTTTTGAGCTTTTTTTATAAGATTTAAAAAATAGTGATCTTCAACATAGAGATCTATGTAATTATTTTTGGCTTAACGAAACTATTTACCTTTACTATTTTATATTGCTAATCATTTTATTTTCTAAGGAAACTATTTTCCTTTTAAAACTTGGCATTTTTTAACATATAGATCGATAACCACTAATCTAAACTAATATTTGTACCAGATGGTGAACGACACACAGATTGAGTAATTGTCGATTTCCTTACTTCAGAATGAGTGTGTGAAATATTTTCTTATTTTTCCAAAAAGAAAAGTCTTTCTGGAAAAGAAACTCTGTAAGATATATTCCTTTTTGAAAAAAATAATCTAACAATAAAAATCTTTCATTGGGAAAAAATAGTCCTTATTACAAACATTTAATCGATTTAAATCAAGTGGAATCCTTCATCAGTTCTCCGAATTTGCAAATCGGACACTGAAACTTTACTCTAAAATACTATGCCAAATGTCTGTAAGGATACATATTTGTGTTTTACAAAATTATTTTTACTTCATTGTACCATAAATTTCGGTAAAACTGATTCATTAATAGATTCTTTGAAAAATTCCGATAGACTTCAGATACAGTCGCTATGAAACTTGTCATATAAAAACAACCTTTTAAATCAAAATAGTCGAAAAATAAAAGAAATCAGGAAGATAAAAAAATCCTTTTCGCTCAGGTGAAAGTTGGTTGGCCTCTTACGTTCCACTTGTTCGAGAGGGTGGAAAAAGAACATTTTTACTAAGAGGAATTCGTAATAAAAAATCATTCTAAAAGGACTTCGAAAAGACGAGAACTTTTCCGCTGTGTGGTAACTAACCTCTTTTCTCGATTTATTTTTTAATTCCATGCTCGAGTGGTGAAGTAAGAGCTTTCAGGTCAGTTGGTGGTCAGTGAAAGGCATTCCGACTCTGACCAGGAACGAAGCGAAAAGCCTAAATAACTTTCGGACAAACCTTGACCTGGAGTGTGGTGGACACAATGCTCAGTAATGGTCATTTTTCCATTGTTAAAATATCACTTAACAGAACATAAGCAATCGCTCCGAGCTTTTCATACTTATAATAGTGATGATGTTTAAAGCTCTAACAACATTCACATAGAAATAATAGAGAGCCTGTATTTAATTTTTTTTAAAAAAAAGTTGAAAAATAAAGCTTATCCATTTTACTTTTACTTTGTTTTTAGTTATTCGCGTAAAATTGTTTTCATTATATTGCATTAAATGTAACAGAATTTCCCAATCTCGATTTTTATTTAAATGCAATTAAAGCTGCATATATATATATATCCTTATTTTAGTAGTTTAATCCTAAATAAATTAATAAATTTAAGAGGAATTTAAATACGTGTTAGGAGAATTTTGCATGGTAAAGGGAATTTTAATTTACTATATATAAAATATAGCGGACCTATGCGAAAACACAATTCTTAGAAATATTATTCCAGTTGTAAAATGCCGTGGTGGCCTGGTTGATTATAGTTGGGAGTTTAATGGAGAAGTTTACTAAAAATTAAAACTATCTCCTCCATTAAACCATTCGATATAATCTGAGAATTTCATATCCTCTACCCATCTAAAAACTGCTTTTAAACACATCACCCCAGCAACAATTTTCTCCCTGTTGTAGGTACTTGTAATGGATTTAGAACCCACTTTAAAACAATGGGTCGTTATTAGGACTTTTTAATGACCCCAAAAGATAATATAAGAAAATTACAAACGAAAGAAAATTATTTCCTGCTTTCCAAAACCTAAAGTTTATCAGTATTTGCACAATGAATAATTTAAAGTAAACTGAATCTACGTTAATGTTATTTTAGCTTTAGGTTATCACAGTCTAACTTTTGTCACAGCTTTTCAATTTTCAACTTTACTGATTTCTTTGCATCCAAAGATTTGTTTGGTATTGATATCGATTATAAGTGTGCTTTACACCAGCTTTAAATTACAAAGTGGTATAAATATCGATATTTTTTAAGATGAAAATATCCGATAATGAATTTTATAATATTAAAAGTAGATTTTTTTTAATAAATGTTATCAAATTTGAATAAATGATACAAAATGGGATAAGGAAAAATACCTTTACTTTTAAAATATAGCAATTTTATAGAAATGTTTGAAATATTAAATAAAAATATTAAACTATGAAAATATTAAACTTTTTATATTTAATAAAATTTAAACTCTTTTATATAAACTCTGTTAGCATAAAAATCTAGAAGCATTATTATAATTTCTATGACCTATCAGTAAGCTTAGATCAAATTTTGAATTATAGAACACCTGGTTTGAATATATAGAAAAAGATATGGCGTTTAAAACGTCACTCCTATTTTATACATGTCAATGTAATTTTTAGTGACCATTTTTTCATTCATATGCAACTCAAGTTTGTTCAGCTTTAAGTATTGATTTGAAGAATATATTTAAAAAGAAATACTAATCCGGATTTTCATATAAGAAACAGTTTTTTTTTCAAATTTCACGACTTGGCCTTAAGCTTTTCAGAATACTAATCTGTTGAATTTGCTCAGAAAACGCTGGCTAAGCAAATTGATAATCCTGTTACTCACTTAGGTCAAATGAGATTTAATGCACGTTTAATAGATTTTATTACGATTAACACGCTCTTTCTGTAGAATTTGATTGAAGAATTATTTTACTTTTGGAAATTAAAACAGTGCAGTTAAATTGACGTAACTCGCCTAGTAAAAAATTGTTGTGAATAAGAACCAAGGTAGGAATAGTAAGTTAAATGACAGAATATGCACAAACCTCTCACTCTGTTTTTTTTTCTTTTTTTTTCTTTTCTTTTCTTAAACTGAGATCAAGAAATATAATTTTTACTCTAATTACATAAGCTGAAGTTATTCAACTCTAAATTTGGTCACCAAATTTAGATCATATCATATAGAAAATCATATACATTAGCTTCTTACTATAGCTTTTACATTATTTTGATTTTATGTAGCTGCATAATTTAAACTGCTTTCCCGTTGAAATCTATACTATATCATGCAAAAATTGAATTTTATTCTTCCCAAATCTATTTCATTATTATTAATTGCTCTATTGATCTTTGACCCAAATGGTATTTATATCAATCATATCCTTTATTTTTATAAAGTCCACAACAGACACTGTTAGGGGCTGCTAACCTTGCGGTTTCCTTCGTTATTATTGCCAATTCTTATAAGTCATTTTCTGTAATATAAAAACATTTGTATCGCCGGGCCACTTGTTTAGTGGTCAGCGTGCCTGACTACGGGTGTGGAGGTCCTGGGTTCGAATCCCGGTTCAGGCATGAATGTACTGTCTCGCTAAATATATATCCTGTTTTTCTCCTTTCCTTGTGTGTGTGAATGAAGTATGAATGATGCCTACCCTATAAACGGGTCCCTATGGCATGTGTGAGGGTGCAATGGTGGCCCACCCCCTGTGATTCACACGGGCCAACGCCTCAGCGTCTATGAGGTCTCTGTGTCTGGCCGGTTCCTTTGGTATCAGGGAACAATAGATTAATAGACTCTGTTGCAGTTGTAACTTTCTACATTCTGCCATTTTAAAAAAAAAAAAAAAAAAACGTTTGTATCAGCTTATACGTTTTTAATGTTGCTTTAAAAAATAAAAAGAAAAAGAAAAATATTGAATCAAAAAAGTACCCATATTCCTTCAAAATCAAAAGTTTTCAAAACTGAATTTTAAATATATTTATATATTTTAAAACTGTATTGTAAGTGAAAACTACTAAAAAGAAGCAGCTAAACTCTATTTTGTTAAGAATCATTGCAGCCCATTTCTAAATACAGTTTGAGTTTCTTTGTTACATTATTTGACGTGGATATTTTAATTTTTCAGATTATATGACCAGAAAATGAAATAATATTAAAGTATAGAAAATTGAAAATATTAAATAAAAAAAAATATTTCCTCATTTTTTTCGTTATAAATTTTTTGTTTCTCATTGCTATACTGCAAATGAATAAAATGTGTTCATAATTTATAATATAAAAATCGAGTAAAACCCCACAATGTTTTTCATGTTTTTTCAGTATCTGAAATACACAGTGTAATTTCCTTACAACTTAAACCTGTAAGCATGCATTCTTGATTAAATAAAAAGAACTCTCTAATGATAAATACTAACAGTTTTTTGTTAGCATTCATATACATACTATAACAGTTCAAAAGCTCCGCCCTTTTTGAGCATATTAGTTAGTATAAGACATAACGTTTGTTATTCAATGTCATCAAGATTCAATTTTGCGGCATCCCAATGAAAGAAACTAGCTAAGTAATGGGTTTCTTTGTAGCTTTACAGAAAAATGCTTTTTATTTAACAAATGTATTAACTTCAAAATAAAAATATTTCTTTAAAGCGTATATCAATTTTTAATTTGAATCAATCTAAAACTTTCTTTGATTTACACACATATCCATAAATTAAGGATAATTCAGAAGCACACAAAAATCAAATGTGAAAGAAAAAAAGCAATTTGTTTAATTATCACAAGCATGACCAAGCATTATATGCAAATTACAACAACAATGAGAAGAGGAGGCCCTGGTCTGTACCTATCGGTTTTCAGGTTCAACTCCCTTTTCAAACTAGAGAAATAAACAATTCGCACTAAAGGCCAGGCGCCCCCTGGGAACCAGAACTCGGAACTAGGCGAAGAAATAATTATATGTATTAGATATAATAATTATATATAATCATTCACATAGAAGTTCAAAAAATACGGAATGGACATAACAAGTCTTGTTAATTTGAGAAACCCAGTTTAAAAAAGATATAATAATTCTTACTTATAAGAGAAAAAACATGAAAAAGAAATTTCTGGGCTAATTACAGTAATATATGTAACAGACAATATGAAAAATTAAAGCAAACATTTACAAAATTAAGGAAGTGTGCTGCATTTGTCCTTGCTTTAATCAACATCTGAGAGGTTAAGTTCAGAGTCATTTTGTGTTTGTGATGTGGTTTGTACTGGCGTGGAGCATAAGTCCAGTCCTTTTGTGTGTTATCAGCATGGACATAATTTTCTTCACTCTTCTCTTTTAGCTCTAAATTTGTCACCAATAATAAACTTGATAAATGCAACGCCTGATTGTGAGGAATGGCTAATTAGGTGATGACCCTCTGTATAGCTGCAATGTTCCACATAATGCAAAGCATTGCCTTCACTGCCGTTCGCGCAGCTGCAATGTGGGGTAAAGGCTTTACCGAATCGGTGGAAGTACACTGGGAAGGGTCCATGATTTGTTAAAAGAAAGAGGATCAGTGGATTGGAGATGAGATTGTCCGTTGTAACATGGGTTGTAATACTGTTTATGAAGCGCCCAGTAGAAGAATCATCCCAGCTGATTTGCCATTTCTGTTTGAGTCTCTGCTTAAGGAGTAGCAGAAGGTGGGTCCGTAGAAGTGGTAGGTCAATTTGTGTGATATTCTCATTCTCCGCTGCTTCCTATGCTCTTTGATATGCCAGCTCGTTTCCCACATTTCCAGCATGTGCTTTTACCCAGGAGAGAGGAATTTGAATAGATGATTGTTGGTGGAGTTTGCATTGTATGCATTGATAACAGGGGATGTGTGAATTGGGTTGCGGAGTGCCATTAAAACAGACAAGCTATCTACCCAAATGGTGGCTGGTGAATGAAAGGCATCCAGTACATGGCTTAAGGCCTATAATAAAGCCAGTGCTTCAGCCTGAAAGACTGAGTTCGCAATTTTAACTGTGTTGAGGGTACTTCTATGTTTCCCTGAAGAACCAAAAAGGCCGCTTACACTGTAGTGTCATGCTGGGAACCATCAGTGAAGTAATGTAGTTCTTCATCTAGGGGAACGATAGGATGCTGGCATGAGGGGATGTTCGGCAAGTGGATAATTCGAGTATTTTTTAGCCTATTGACTGGGTGAACTGTGTCTTTGTGAACAGACATCTAAAAACTGGTAGGTGTAAACCACTGCCCGTCGATTGCCACATTCTTGTAAAGATGCAGAATCTGGGTTTTGAATGTTTCTTTTTCAACTACCAGCTGAAGTGGTGGGAGACCTGCGATGGTGGCTGTTGTCGCAAAGGCAACAGGTAGTCTTGAAATTCCTGGTGATAAGGAGAAAGAAGAATAATTAGATGTTGTTGTGTGAGGAGCATGATTTTCCTGCCAGTCATTGGAAATGTCCAGGCGGAGCAACCATACGTAATCATTTTTTCTACTATGGCGAGGTAAATTAATTTACTTATTCTTCCTTTAAGTCCCCATTGTAAATAATCGCTTTCAGCATTTGTGCGATCAAAATAACTTTAGTTTTAATAGCTCGCAGATGTAGAAGGAACGAGAACTTAGTTTCAATGTCAACACCGAGGTATTTGAGACAACGGGTATGCTTCAGGCTTTTACCATTTAGAGTAATTTTAGGATTGGGTTTAAGTCTCTTATTATTTGTGTCGATGTTCATAACTCTAGATTTGGGTGAAGAGAGAGTAAGTTTAAGCTGTTGGCACACTGAGAAGAATATTTGCAATGATTCATTACAATTCTCTTTATTCTTTTGATTTATCATTAATGACAAGAAGAGTGTCATCAGTGAAGACAGCAATTTCGGTGTGGTGGTGGGGGGGGGCATTTTGTAGTAAGTATTTCGTTGTAACAGATGTTTCAAAGAATCGGACCACCAAAGGATCCCTGGGGACACATTTTTGTTTGCTCTATCCTGATTAATCCTGACTCGCTAAGTGCCTGAAGTTTACGTTGTTTTAAGAAACTGAAAAGACAGTTTATTATGTTGCGTGGGGCAGCAGTTTTCATAAGGGCATACATGAGGCCAGGCCACCACAAAGAGTCAAATGCCTGCTGTATGTCCAGACCGATAAAAGCGATATATAATTCATTGTTCTGATAGGTTTGATGAAGTCTATTGCTTTGGAGATTGCTTGGTCTGTTGATCTATTTGACCGGAAGCCAAATTGCCTGTCGTGAAGAAAGTTTGTAGGAGCAATTGCTTGAGGTGGTCACTCAAAAGTTTCTCTTGGACCTTACCAAATGTGGGCAGAAGACAAATTGGCCGGTATGAGGTCGCTAGTTGTGGATCTTTGTTTATCTTTCTGAAGAAAATTACACACCCTTCTTTAATGGGTGTAGTGAAATGAGAATGTTCTAAGAATGTGTTGTAAAAATCAAGCAAAGATGAGCTGTTTCAGCGAAAAACGAACTTAACATTTACATTATCTAGACATCTAGACTATCATTACTAGGTACCTCTATGTTGACCAGTTTCTGAACAACATGCTGGAGCTCTTGGGGTGTAAGCGGTAGATCGATGGCACCTGTTGGCAGAAGAACTGTGATTCTGATACTCTTGTGATATGGTGTGTCAGTGCTTTGATCGTCTTGTGGAAAGTTGATGTTTAATAGGTCTTGCAGAGAGTATGGTCGCTGCTGTTTGATGAGTTGTGGATATGCAAATTACAGGAAGGCACCTGATGATGATTAGCGTAAGCCACAGTGATGAGATATCAAGAGAGGGGTATATAAGGACAAATGGCAAAGAAGTAACCGTGTTATCAACTGGCTTGTATGGTGCTCACAGCCATGATCGCATAGATATGGCACAGAGGGAGTTTATGAATGATGTTTTACGTGGTAGAATTATCAGCAACGATTCCATGGTGATGAAAATGTCAGTAAACGTTATAGTATCGGCAGGTCCGTGTAACAATGCTGGATGAAGACCGGTATTTGACAGTAACCACCAAAAGAAACAGACAGAGTAGAGCAGCATACCTGTCGCGGTAACTATTGACCACCACGGTTGCAATCATTTCCAGGCGAATCTAGTACAAGCATTTGAAGAGTATGATCTACATGCTCACAGGCCTATCATTCCGGTCACTGAAACTCACTGTTGCTAGCGGTTACCCTGGAGTAGAAAACTATCAATGTGGACGCAGACACAGTGGGCTTGTGTTATGTTTTCCGATGAGTCGAGATTTTAGCTTCAGGTCGAATTGACTTCGTACGTTTGGGATGGAGTACACTAATGCCTCCAAAACAACCCTATTGAAAGACAAACGTTACGGTGATTCAGGAGTGCTCATTTTGGAAAGTATTATAGATTTCGGAACAGATCTCTTTTATCACCCTGAATCAATAACGGCCATATTCAAGTCGTGTATTTTTGTTTACGGGTACCATGTGGACTGGATTTGTGTTTATAGATGTCAACGCCGTTCTTTATCATTCGAACATAGTGAACGATCGTTTCAGGAGGATATTACATTTTTGGAATGGTCAGTCTTCTTATTGGACTTGTATCCGTCAGAGAATGCATGGAACATATTTAGCCGACGAATTGCAGTCTGTTAACCCCTTCCTATACCTGTATCGGATCTTCGGAGAGCACTGCTTGCTAATTGGAGCATTTGCCCTTAAGTGCAGTTCGATGCCAACGGCCATACCATGATGAAAAGTGCAGCTCGATAAGGGGCCCCTTTACATGCTTCTGCTTTGTGTGGACTGCATTTCGTCGTACGGGAAACTTACGGTGTATTGACCACCATACTAACAAGATACTATTCAGTTGTTGTAAAGGCGATATGTGATATAAATATAAACTACTAGATAGCTATAAAATCAAGATTTGTTGTATGCCTTGTATCATACATACACTATCTGTGTTTAGTTCTTTCTCATTTGTTCAATACTAAATAAAACAGCTTTATAAATAAGTTTGTTTTTGCACCTTTAGTTGCCGGTTCCAGTATTATCTTTGATTTCTATGTGTATTTTTGATTTTACACAGTTGAATTTATAGTTAATTTAAATCTATATGCAACCGATTATGATCAACAAAGCAATTGTTGGAAAAATCTGAAAAGATTCAATAGTTGTGGCATGCTTCACTTGCGAGACATTTTAATTCTTCGTGAGGATTTCTTTTGTTGTTTATCTTCATGATACATTCTTTCTTATATGAATGGTAACAGTAAGTCATATTTTGGAGAATTTTAATATTTTTGATTATTTTACAAATGCAGAAAATGAACACGCAAGTCTGCGCTGGCCATTCAATATTTTTTGACAATGCTCTCACTTTGAAAAAGTATGTTACAATTATTTAAATATTCAAAAACCATTGGTTGATTAGAGTCACAATAAGCAATACTACTTGGGAAATCCACCATTCTAATCATATAGAGATGGTCCTGTAAGCAGTGATGTCCACTCAACCCTCTAGACAGAGCCACCACAGTCCTTCTTAGAAATCTGAAAACAGTCAATATGCTTAAATTAGTTAAGTTGAATTCAAAACAATCATTATAAAGTGGCAGCATTTACATTAGATGTTTTTGATTTAAAAGTTTATATGTGAACAGCATTAATCGATTTTCAAAATTTATAAGACATATTACAATAACGATATACGAACATAGCCCCGCAATTTTTTGAGTAAAATCGATAAAAATTCATTTGGTGTTATTATTAATGCTTTCATAAGTATCATTAACGATTCTTCAATTAAATTTCATTAATATGTATTCGATATTCCAAGCAATTTAATTATAAATTTTAATAATTAGGTTAATAAATGAAAAAAAATCATTATATACATATATATATATATATATATGTATATAATATATATATATATGTATATAATATATATATATATATGTATATATATATATATATCTTTAGCATATATATCTTTAGCATATATATCTTTAGCATATATATATATATATATCTTTAGCATAACATTACTATCAAAGTCAGACTGTAGTTTATTAAAATTTTATATCGCTACTGAAAAATATAAACTAAAATATTTAAACCCAGTGCAAGAAAATTGATATTCTTGCAATTTTCTTTCTGCCTGCATTTTTATGGCTGGCAATAGTTTTGGTTGTTGTATTCTAAAAATAAAAATTCTAAGGCTTTCACCTAATTTTTTCTGGTATTTTTTTAAAAAATTATTCTCAATTTATTTTTGTACGGTAATATATATCACTCATTAAGAAGATTATTTTAATTTATTATTAGCATTTTCAAACTATCCATAGTTCATACTGTAAAAACTATATATTAATATTTTTTATTTGAAATATGTTTCTTTAATTTAGTATCAATGCATAAAAACACGCAGTTCAATCTCATTAATGTAATTTCCTCTTATTTTCGAAATCAATAGGATGTAACCAATTTACTGTAACCAATAAACTGAATGATTTATTCTTATCCTGAAAAAACATTCGAGTTAAATGAATAAAAATTTACAAAATTGCTAATTTGGTAATTTGTTCGAAAATATACTGAAGTTCACCATACATATCAAAATGGGACACAAATGCCGCATAATCCATGATTCCAAATTTTGAATTTTTTGGTGATGAAGAAATCTTGCCAAGATGATGTATCGTAGCATGCTCGATGATATAAATACTAGGTTTACCAAAATAGAATTTTCTGCATTATTCTTATAGGTCTCCATATGTATGATGTAATAAAAAAGAGGTTGCAGATACATAAAAAAAAATCCGGCAAAAAATCGCCAATCTCAGAATTTGGAATCATGGATTATGAGGCACCTGTGCTCAAAATGGTACTACCCAAAATTAACAAATATGGTGCACCATGCACTGTAGAGGAAAAAGGTGAACGATGGCTGTGGAGACGCGTTCTGGAAAACAGATGAGCAATAGTTGAGTAACTAACGTTTTTGATGATCTAAAAGTCTATCAACAGTGTTTTCTGGGCAACATGGCAAGAAAATTTGAGGTGCACAAACCTTCTTAGCATATGACTGGATGATATACAAAAACTGATTTCTATTCTTCGATTACAAAGCCTGCAATTTGCACAAGAGTAATGTAATTTTTTTTGATGAATCCCGTTTTATTCTCTATTGGAGAGTATAAAACGGGATCCATTGGCGTATCGGTATTAAACGTCTAAGAGATAAAACTCTGAAATAATTCGAAAAAAAAAACTATTGATTTATTTGTTAAACTTAATTACTAAGTAATATTTTTAGACAAGATTATAAAACTATAAATGTGTATAAACTGGAGAAGAGAGTATTATGTTATTGCGAATATTTGTGTGGCATTTTTAAGGTTCATTCATAATTGCAGAAGTCGCAATGAATCTATACTTGGATTGTCTGTCTTTGTTGTTCATTTCTATCCTATAATGCGCACCGTTCTTCTTCAAGATTATGGTATGCTTCAAACGTCAATGCGTGATGTCAAGTAGCTCGCACTATACGTGCTGGGTTAGAAGACTGCTAAGAGACTGTAAACTCACACCTTACTGTAAATTCACACTTTACTGACTTAGGTATCGAGTTCTTCCAAGCTTAAGCCCTATTGAGAATCTGTAACAGCACCATGCTCGCATTGTTCACGCCCTAAATCTTCAACCCCACAACCTCATGCCAGTGACTCGATATTGGAACCTGCAAAGCTCATCATTCCAACAAATGCTTTCCAACACTTAAATGATTCTCTTCCTGAAAGTTTGACAGCAATCTGCTATGCAACAGTTGGCTTATCGGATTTTTGATAGTTAGTCACATTAATGTGACTGAACAATGTATTATAATGAATGATTTTTTTCAGTTACGTCAGGTATATCTTTACATTAATATTTTCTTGCCATGAATGTCAAACAAAAATTTATGTCTAAATTTTTAAATTAAAATTTTGCATTAATTTAAATATTTACATTATACAGTATAAGAAAAAAATCAATCCTAAAAACATACTCATTGAAGAGAATGAATAATTCTGTTTTGGGAACTGAAGTAATTCTTAATACAAAAAGAGGTATTTAAAATGATAGTGATTATGGTTTTAAAATGCGAAGCAACATATTTTACATATTATTATGACATTATGATTGTTGATATTTATCAAAGATAATAAGGAATATATACATTTATACACACACACACACACACACACACACACACACACACACACACACACACACACACACACACACACACACACACACACACACACACACACACACACACACACACACACACACACACATATATATATATATAGACATATTATAATTACAATAAGTTTATTTTCAGTAAACAGTGATCCGTATTTACGTGTCGCGTGAGTTTCATCTACCACGCTCTCAATGGTTTGGTGGTAGGATATCATTTTTCAAAGCAGAAGGTATTGGGTTTGATCGTAGCCAATGTTTTGCTTTTATCTCCCGCATGCACACCCGTCTTGTGAGTTTCCGGTTTTTTACACTTTCTGGAATTCAATATATACGGTAAACACTAAGATGACTTAGAAAATGTCCTTCGATCTTGTGAACTATTTTGGCACTATGCTGTGATATAAGCTTTCAGTTTTTTTTTTTTTTTTTTTTTTTTTTTTTTTTTGAATAAGGGTTAATATCGAACCCAGGTTAGAGTTGAAGCAAAGTTACATCCGTACTTTTAAACTTCTGCGCTTAACTAGTGATGAAATCATAATTAGTGGAAAAGCTACTTATCGTCTGTTGGAGAATCTTGGTTAGGATTTTTGTATAGCATAAGATAACTATAACTTGAGGACTAGAAATACTGTGGTTATATCAACCTGCTTCACGTTGAAGTGGAAGAATTTTGGAAAAGTTAAGCCTATTCATGTCAATTTAAATGGCAGACTATATGAAATATTCTTAAACATTATCAACAAGGTGGTTTTCAATGGCTTAGGAACCAAACCGTTAACATCCCAACAAGAGAATGATTTATTCTTTACTAAGTAATCAATTTACCTACTTTACTTATCACGACTACTATTTACAATGAAAGACAAAAAAATGTGATAAAGTTATTTCATTTGCTTTTTAAGCCGTGAGTTTAAAAATGTATTAGGGGAAATAATAGTGCTCATTATTTTCAATGGATGAGTCAGTTTTTAAACACTAACTTTCTTAATGTGTTTGATAATTTAAAACAAAAAAATTGGAGCATCATAATGGATTCAGAAATCATAAGATTATCAACCGTTTAATACAAAGAAAACATTACATCTGAGAAAAATTAATTCGGGAGCCAAAGTCATTAATATTTGGCAATAACTAGAAGTAGCACAGAGCTCCAACGGAAAGATCATGCGTAATATTTCAGCTGCAGATAAAAATTAATTACCTCCAAACAAAGATATTCAGGCAAAATCTTAAATTAATTACTTATATATCTTACGGTAAATTAAACGCAATTCGAGAGCTAGTTAATTCCCACATCCCTTCTCCCTTTATTTATTCCCTTATTTTTCCTTTCGAAAACAACCTGGGTAATAATTAGGGGAGTCCACACTTAACAACTCAACTCGGCCAGTGGAATATTTTTCTGCAGTAACACTAATTTAAATATTTCTCACTAAAATAAATTAAAAGGGAGGAGAGGGAGGAGGGGAGAACGAAGAGTTAGTGAGAAAGAAAAAGTTTCTTATTTAATTAGGAGAAAACGATCCATCTACATAATTAAGAAAATAAACCATTCTTCACCAGCAAATAAGAATAAGAAACAGAAGAGACTTCTCCGCAACCTAAATCCTAAAAGTCGCCTTATCTTGACTATATTCCGACCAAAAAACGGTTTAGGTATAGGGCGCCCACCCTACAATTCTTGACACATGTTTAGCAGAGAAATGATTTATTGCAACATCATTGGCATTTTTGCTTCACCCAATATTTTTCCTCCTTCTATTTATTTGTTTATAGTGCTTTTTTTCTCCTTTTCCGCTGTTTTCTCCAAGCCATCCCCCTATCCCCACCAGACTTGGCTCCGCCTCGCCACCGTGAGAGACAGTTGCCATGGAGACGGGAGTAGCGGTGATAAAGAAGGAGGTACCCTCCCATGGGCACCTCCCATCCCCATCTGCTCACAATATTCGGTCTCTCTTTTCTTTCGAACTTCCGGAATATATATAGATGCCTTTTTTTTCTACCCCCTCTCGCACCATGTCATCCCCCTCTTGCTACCACCCTCACCTCACCACCCACACCGTTGCACTCTTCGCAACTTCAACACGCCGTCTCCTTTTCCTATTTGCTAGAGGGGCACTTGGGGATCCATCACAAATATCAATTCTCCTCTCTTCTTTCTCCTCTTTCCATCTCATCCTCCTACTCTTTCTCCCCCCCCCCACACTCTTCCAGTATTTCTCCCTTAGTGTCTGTTACCTCAGATCTTTTAGAACCGACTGAAAGGGATTTGATCTAAAAGGTCTACGTCCGTATTTAAAGGTTCAGAAAAATGTAACTAAATTGTAAAAAAAAATGTTAATAATTATATGAGGTAACTATCGTAATGAGATACTCAGTCTGTATTTTTCAGACCACTCAATTGTTTGGTACAATTGCATAAAAATGTTTTAAAGCTCTTACTAAGAAAATATTAAGAAGTTTTATCTCAACCGATGCTCATGACATTTAACTAGCATTTTAATCTAAACTCATTAAACTGAAAATGCTCATTGTTTCTGGAAAATGCCCATTAAAAATATCAACTACACCGTATGCATATGGAGTCTGTATACTAAACAACCTCTTCGGCTCCTAATAAATGTGATCGGATAAGTTACTCCTGAACATAACTGTAATGGATGGTGGCTGCAATAATTGGGCAAGTCTAAGTAATTTCAATATTATAACAGCCTTTTAAAAAAAAATGTAATCAAATTTGATATAGAAAAACATCGTAATTCGAAGTTATTCTAAATTTTAGACAATGTTTTAAAAATCATTGCTGTTTTTAGTTGCATCTTAGTGTGTTATACTTTAATCAAGCATATAAATTTAAAACTGCTCATTATTACGGCCTGTCGTATCTGCAAAAGGAGATATTGTTTAAGTTTTAACAAGTGTAGCCAAACTGACAATGAAAAATAATCTAATTGTTTGTCTATGTTTTGCGTTTCTGATTTCCAACAATAAAACATCAGATATAGTCATTTTACACTTATCCATGAACTAGGTCTGACTGAAATCATGAATTAAAGGCAAGATCGGTGATCGACGCTGAATTATTTTCAATCATATATGAAAATATTTCTGAAGGGTTTTTGAAATTTCAAACTCAGAATAATGACAATGGCTTGTTAAGGATTTTTGTTGTAATCATTGATGTCTAAATTAAAATAAGTTTTGAGTTGTACTTCACAATTTGAGTCGTGATGATGTTCGTGCATACGTAAATCCTCATGGTTTAAATTTTTTATTCTTTTTTGATAAATATTTTCAATGTTATTTACAACTGCAATCTGCATATTAAGTTTCTTTATTCTTGTTCCAGAAATATACCTCAAATGATATATAGTGCAATCCTTAGAAATAAAATCCTATACGTATGCTGAAGATGTGTGGCATGGATCAATAAACACATCTTTTCCTTAAGATTTGAATTTTGAACCTCTGAATAAAAATCTGACTAATTATATGCGTGACACATTTCTTTCAAATTTTCGGAGTTTGACTCCTTGTGAAAGAATGTGCTTCTAAAAAGTTCTGTTATCGTGTAAAGCACAAGAAATAAATAAAAAATAAATAGATTGGTATATCTAGGTCTACTTGAAACCTCTGAGCTAATGAATGCCACAGTGCAGTTTGGATAAAATATAAGTCTATTCATTAGCTCAAGCAAAAGTAGACAAAAAAGTTGTAAATGTTGATCAATATCTCATTTTTTTATATATCTCATCAATATTTCATTTTTTTAATATTCTAAATTTCTATTTTTTTTTCCGTTACTAACTTATTTCAGAGATATAATATAAGCTGCAGTATGTTAGTAATAAATTTACACAGTAAAGATAAATAAATAAATAAAAACGAGATTAAACATGGTACTGTAATATAGCTTTAAAATTCCCTTCTACTAATAATATATGATATGATAACTAATATGTAAAAGCATTCGATCGAACTCTAATTTCAATTTTCATGATACGAGATTCTGCATAAAAATTTCAGTCACATTTTTAAAAGAAATTCATTAATTAATAGACATTGTCCCTTCTTCACCACTATTTCACGGCAATATCAATATTATTGTTTTATTATAATGTATAAAAAGTCATCATGAATCAAAAAATACTTTATAGCTTAAAGTTGTGAAGCAGTTTAATTTATCATCGAGTCATAAATGAAGAGGAAATGCAAATTTTCCAGAGTTAGAAAAGTAATAATTATATATATGTCTATTAACGAAATAAACGTCCGTGAAATTTATTTAATAAATTTGTGGTTGTAGAATTACTTATTTGGTATTTTCTAAGATAATTTGCAGAACTAGCCAAATAATTGTAGTGTTTTTGCAAATCATTTATATTGTTAAAAGTTATTACGTAAGAAATGATATCGAGAATTTTCTCAGTTCTGTGTTGTTTAAGCATAGTTGTTACAACTATACATATAGAATGCAAATAATGTTATTGCCATTTAGGAAGAATAATGATGCAATGTTTGTAAAAATTAAAAAGTTATTGGAGAAACAAAACTCTTGAGAGAGAGATTGTCTTAAGCATACAGATATGAGCTTATTGACAGTATTGCCTATAGTAAAATGTCTACTTATATGTACCATGCAAATGTGTACCAACTATTGTACTTGATAAGATAAAATAGGAGATAAAGTGACGTGAGATCTAAAATATTAAGGCTGTTTTTAGCACACAAACCTGTTAGGCATCCAGTATTCATAGACATATTTCAGACATATTTGACATATTTCAGACATATTTCAGTTTACTCCTATAGCTCATACTGAAAAGTAATTAAGTGAAATATTTATGATAACGATTATAAAATTGCAATAAGCGGCAAATTTCAATAAGCACGCTGATTCAATGTCATTAAGGTTAAGTCAACCCTACGCACCATATAAAAAGCAAGAGTCCCGTTTGAACCGAATAAACTTTTCCTCCTTTTCAATGAAAACGGGAAAACAAAAAAAAAAAAAAAAAAACAGTGTAGGGGGAAATTCCTTACGGGCTTTTAACCCTTTTCTGTACACAGGAGAGTGGAACTGGCGTTTAACAGCTGGCAATGGATGGAAGGTCATTTGAAAGTCATGATATCGCTTGTTGATTCACTCATCCCAGCTGGTGAGTGTTTCAATACACATAGGTGTAAATTAGGGATAATTAATAAAATAAAAATAGACTAAAATATGATTATTTCATAGTTAAAGAAGTCGGGAAAAAATATGTTTATTTAGTTATCAGTGTTAACTTTAATGAAATTAGTTTTGAAACTTATTTGTCAATATAAAATTAAAGGCGAAACAGTCCATTGAACTATTAAGTTTCTTTCAGTAAATTATAAATTTTTTAATAGTTCATAAAATTCATATGAACTATTCAGAGCACTAAAATAATCATCTAATTATTTTTATGAACATGAATTAAAAGATAGAAAGAAATTTTGTTAAATAATAAGTATTTTTAATTGAAGCATCATTATTATGGATTAAATGAACATTTTATAAATCAATAAATTATGAATCTTATCTTACTATCTATAATATTTTTACATTCCCTAACAGTATTACTTTAAATAAAACATATGGATTTTCCGAATTTTGTTTTTTAATAATGAATCAACTATTGTGTGAATTGTTATTTTTAAAGTTAAATTTTGCTTATATTATTTATGTATTACTTATATACATACATATATATATATTCAAGGGAGCTTCACATTTTACATATTTTATTGTTAAGAGTTAGTTTTACGAGGTCATTAGAATTAAAGCATAGTTAAGTGCATATTTTATAAAAAAATGTAATGTTACAGGCCAAATTGTGGTACGCCACAACGCTCTTTATTTTTTGGAACATTATGATTGACGAATACATGGCATTATTATCATTAATTCTGTTCTTATGTATTGAGAAGCAAAAGTAGTGCTAATAGCTACTAAAAATAATAGTGACTAAATATCGCTTAGCGAATAGCATGACATTTGTATGAATAATAAATACTTTTACATTGTTTCAGGTTTTAAATTTTAACACTTGCTCGTAAAGTGAACAAACAGCATAAAAATAGGATGTATAAAAACTGTTAGCAATGATCAGTATTAACTTAACCAAAAGCTTTGAAAAGGTATCAAAGCAATCAAATAATAAGATATATCTTTTCGCTTTATTAATTTAGAAACAATTTGAGACACGCCACATTTCCATTTTAATCATGAGCAAAAGGACAAAGTCCACTTAACCAATAAAGATCAATGCTGATAACGGTAATCATGGATACAGGATCAGATTGAAAAACCAGAATTAACCAGGTACTAATTATTATAATTAAGAACAAGTACGTCGTCCTAGCAATTAATCACATCCACAATGATCGTTTATCTTGGCAGTTTAACTTACAAAGTAACTACCGACCTGATTGGTCGATTCTTCTACCACGTAAATTTGCATGAATGCGTGCTGGTCAAGTGCTGATTATTTTGACAGCGTATGTTGCATCGGGAACACCCAGCGCTACGCCTTTTGATACATTTTTGGCAGCGTGTGTTTTCTCGATGGTATAATGGCAATAAATTTCCGCCTAGACAGCAGTGGTTTTTCTCTCGTGACTGCTGGCCAAATCTTTAACAGGAAGGTTGGACTTTTAATTGAGAAATCAGCACGGAATCGTGCTCTTAATTATCGTCTGTTTTCAGAAGTGTTGCCAGGTAGATGTTTTTGTCTGTAATAAGTGATAATACCGGTTAGAAACTTCTATTGAAACTGACTGGTAAACATTACAAACGAGTAATATTTCGTTAAGTTCATTAAATCTAGTGAAATTATATTTTATAATAAAAAAAGAATGTATTTCTTTATAGTAAATTATAAATATTAATAGAGTGTGATAATAAGTTTTTTTGTGGTTCCAAAATAATAATATTATTATTCTTACTGTACTTGAATCGTATATGCAAATTAAAAAATAATTCTATGAAACTAACAGTAATTCATTAATTTTTCTAATTTTATTCATCACAAACACAGATTTATTGATTCACCGACTAGTAGACACAAATGTATATTTATTTTACATTGTTTATGCATATAATACTTAATTAAAGCTATATGCAAAAGTAATATTTGCTACTCTTTCTTTTACAACAAAAGAGATTTATGCTTTTTTATTATATAAGAATTTAATATTTATAATTTTCAATATGCATATTGAATAGTATACAAATAGTTCCAAAAATGAAAAATGATTATTGCATATTTTATTAATACTTTTCATGAGAGTTATATAAGTCTCATTGAATAATGCATATCATGAAATAACACACTGTTAATATGCTGATTAAAGCCCATAAGAAGCATTTTAATTACTTATATATGTTATCAAATACTTTTGCGTTTAATAGAATAGTTATATATCTCCATTATTATCGAATGTTTAATGTTATATAATCGCATAAAATATGCAGAACTCTACAATTTTTTTTAATCTTGTAAAAAATGCATTTAAGAATAAGCTCACTAATTAGTAAATGACATGAATGTGAAGTGTCACGAGGATCTGCTTAGTTAGGAATACTGTTACAAAAAGTATTTATGGAGAATGGAAACTTTAAGAGGAATTTAGTTATGGACATAAATTTATATATATATATATATATATTGCAGTAAAAAAAGAAAACAGCTTGCACTGCGATGCAAAATTATTGCGGCAAAGACAGTAAATTTAGAAAAGTATTTATTTAAGAATCAAAATAAAATAAAACAAAATGAGATTATGAACAAAAATCATGCAAAGTAAATATTACATATTTATGCTTTTTAATTTAAATTCTAGAATTTTGCATTATTCAGGCAATAGAGTGATTAAAATTTACTCATCTTTTCTGGGGAGCCTGGCAAAACATTATTAATGTTATTATATTAATAATAAAGTTGTATATATATATATATATATTCCTTAAAATAGAAAATTCATATGTTCCGATTAAAAAAAGTTTTCTAGAATGGTTATCGGGTGTTCAAGTGAAGTCAATATAATTTATAAAATAAATATAGTTTTAAGATGAAACCTTACTTCTTTTTGTACATGGAAGAAATATGTAGATGTGTGAGTTTTTTAACAAATGATATTTATAATTACCAGTTAAATCTGTATAATTAGATTTGTTCTATGACACAAATATACATTGAGGTAGAAAAATAATTAAAGCATTTAAGGCATAAAGTAAGAATGAAAATTATTCATTTCATATTGATAAGTATTAAAATTATATGAGTTTTATCATTACTATCTAAACATATCATAGTTTTGATTATTGTGATGCTAAATTTGATTAAAGGATATTATTTGAAAAGTGTTTGGTATATATAAAAATAGTACCAAATTTTGCAATAAATAACATTGCATGATTCGTGATTTTAAAGGTTCCACTACAAATGAAAAAATAATTATAAAACAATGACTAAAATTGTAAGTTACACGTTCAATCGACTATTCTTCGTGGAGGGTACTACAGGCGTGATAGTATTAGTTGTGTAAGAAATTAATCTCGACAAAGTCATATCAAATCAAGTAGGAACAAAAAATCAATCTTTAATTATTGTGATATCACAATAATTAAAGATTGTTTTTTTAACTTACTAAAATATCAATCAAATAGGTTTATGAATTTTCTGATACTGCCGCAGAACATGCTTAACTATGCTGTTCACATCTTTTATTTGCAGTAACAAATTAAAATAGGAAAGCAATAAGTTCTGCAACTGATCGAAAAGTATATGGTTATGTTTAAAATGCATTGCATGATGCGTACCTTTAATTCGGAGCTATGTTTGCCATTGAAGTACTGAGCAGTTTATCTTCCAGATATCCAAACAGTTAGAAATCACACTAATCAGGTGATTGTAATAGTCTGGCTGAGGCAAAATAGTGGTTGATAATTCTAGTGTTTATGAAATTCTATTTTAAGAGCTACTACACTGAATTTGCAATATGTGCGGGAACACCATTTTGCATAAAATTGATCTCATCCATGCTGTTGAAGAACTGGAATGAAGTCGCCAAAAGCAATCCTATTATTACCATTAACGGTAGAGGCAACAAAATGTAAACCATCCATAATATTGAGAAAATATGATCCAAAAATAACTGATGTCGTAAACTCGCACCACACACTGACCTTTGTAGAATAAGGTGGTACAGCTTGGTTTGCAAATAGATTTTCTGTTGCTTCATATTTGGTAGTTTTGTGTATTAAAATATCCTTTTATATGAAAATGGTTTTCGTCCGTCCACAAAATATTACATGGCAATTCATTCTTGACATCCATGCGACCAAGAAATTCTAAGCATTGTCTAAGCTGGGTAATCAGTGAGAAACAATTTTTAAACACTACTAATTCTGTATTGATAGTAATATAGGATGTTCCGTAATATTTTATGGGCCAATCCTTACATATCCACTGTTCGAGCTATTTTCTCTCTTTATGTACTTCACTATTCTACACTACAAACTAATCGTCTTCCCCAGTACAGTTGTGAATATTCCCTCAACTGATGTAGGGAGAATCAGTTTTTTTCTACATTTTTTTAATTGCCCATTAAAAAAAAAACCTGATTTCAAATTGTTGAACCATTTTCTCCAAACTCAAAGAAATCATAGAACCAACGGATTTTTTCATATTCTTGATTATAAAAACCTTCTCTGGAAGCTAATCGGGAAAAGTAATTGTTTTTGTAAAAATGCAAGCACATCACATTTGAGACAGTCTTAGTGAACTTATTTGACGCGAAATGAGGAAAAGACCTGTCTCAGCAATTTTATACAAAGTGATAAAATACGTGTAATTGGAGAGTATTTGGTTTACATATTTTGATGATTAGTGAAACATTGATTGTTAAAATGTAGAATTGCACTACTGGCCATTAAAATTGCTACTCCAAGAAGGCGACATGCTACAGACGAGAAATTTATGCGAAAGGAAGAAGGTGCTATGATTTGCAAATGATTAGCTTTTCAGCGCATTCAGACAAAGCAGGCGCCAGTAGCGACACCTACATTGTGTTTAAATGAGGAAATTGTTCAGCCGGTACCTCATACACAAATTGCATTTGAATGTTGTTGCCTGGTGAAAAGTTGTTGTGATGCCTCGTGTAAGAAGGAGAAATGCGTACCAGCGCGTTTCTGACATTGATAAAGGTCGAAGTGTAGCGTACCGGGATTGCGGTTTATCTTATCGCAGTATTGCTTCTCGCGTCGGTCGAGATCCAATGACTGTTAGCAGAATATGGAATCGATGGATTCAGGACGGTAATACGGAACGCCATCCGGGATCTCAACGGCCAATTATCACTAGCAGCCGAGAAGACAGGCATATTATCCGCATGGCCGTAATGGATCGTGCAACCACGTCACGAGCCGTGAGTCAAGAAACGGGATCGTTTGGAAGACAAGTGTCTGCATGAACAGTTCGACGACGTTTGCAGCAGCATGGACTCTCATCTAGGAGACCATGGCTGCGGCTTCCCTTGACGCTGCGTCATAGACAAGAGCGCCTTCAAAGGTGTGATCAACGACGAACCTGGGCGCACGAATGGTGAGACGGCGTCTTTTCAAATGAATCCAGGTTCTGTGTACAGCATCATGGTGGTCGCCTCCGTGTTTGGCGGCATCGTGGTGAACGCACACGGGCAGCGAGCATTCGTCATCGACTGCTGATCGTCATCATCATGCATACTGGCCCATCACCTGGCATGATGGTATAATGTGCCATTGGATACACGTCTTGGTCACCTCTTGTTCACATTGATGGTGCTTTGAACAGTGCATGTTACATTTCTGGTGTGTTACGACCCGTTGCTCTACTCTTTATTCGAGCCCTGTGAAACCCTAAGTTTCAGCAGGATAATGCCCGACAGCATGTTGCCGGTATTGTACAGACTTTCCTTGATACGGAACATGTTCGACTGTTGTCCTGGCCAGCACGTTCTCCAGATCTTTCACCATTAGAAAATGTCTATCAATGGTTGCCGAGCGACTGGCTCGTCACCAAACGCCAGTCACTACGGTTGATGAACTGTGGCATCGTGTTGAAGCTGCATGGGCATCTGTACCTGTACATGCAATCCAATCTCTGTTTGACTCAATGCCCAGGCGTATAACTGCTGTTATTACTGCCAGAGGTGGTTGTTCTGGGTACTGATTTCTTAGGATCTATCCAGGAAAATTTTTCAAAAATTTAATCACTTGGTATTTCTAATATAATATATTTGTCCAATAAATATCATTTTGTTATCCGCATTTCTTCCTGGTGTAGCAATTTTAATGGCCAGTAGTGTATTATGCCATACGCATATTTGTTTTTAATCAGTAATATTCCATTGAACTTGGAGCACTACATAAGCTTTAATTATAATCAACCTATTACAATTTCTAAATCGAATTAGCCCATGATGTTTCGATAGTATTAAATCTAAAGCTGTGTATTAGATACTTGCTGCATAATTAGTTGTTGATGTAATTAATTAGTCTGAATATAGTTTCAATACTTTGATGAACATCTTTAAAGATTTATATAATTTGATCTAAAATTCAAGAGTATGATATGGGATGGAATATTTTTAATTTTACTGAAATATAAAGTTGTGTGTGAAATTAATTGATTTATATTTTGATGGGATATAAAATGAATTGATTTTTTTAAATAATTATTTATGTTATAGTACTTCTTCTTGTTATACTGAAGTAAATACAAATTGGAAGATTTTACATGACATTTATATTTAGTGTTTTATGTACCAATTGACAATTTAAATGCATTCTAAGTTAGTTTCTAGATTAAAACTTCGTATATTAGAACATAGCACACGAAAAGGATACCACCTGAAGATTTACCGAGAACTTATTTTAGAATCATATCTTTCAGATTAAAGATCGTAAAGTAAAATATTTCGTTACCTATCACTCTTGAATAACGGAAGGTGGATTTATAATTTCTCTCATTTGCATGGAAAGTGACAGCTAGGGAAGATTTCAGTTGTTTTCTTGAATTACTTGAATACAGTTTATTATAAATGAAAATCTCTTTCAAAAACGATAACAGATAATGGTTGTTCAAGTATCTTACGATGGTCATATACTATTAGAATATTCTATACATTGTGTCCAAACGTCAACATCTAATCTGGCATTCTGATTTCATACTTTTATACCAAATTGATAACCAGTATTAACTTTGAAATAACCATGGGTTCCATCTATATAGTTGAATTGGAAGAAATCTAGCTACTTCTTAATTACGAGAACAATATATTTATAAACAAAGCAAGTATGAATCTTTGAGTACTTATAGATAAGACATCGTAATTTACATTCAAAATAAGTATTAAAAATTTAGAGCAAAATAATTAATACTTTGATAAATCTTGTGATAGGATTTGTTTGTAAATTTTTAATTATACTTATAATAGTTTCATCGAAAACGATATCAGTGTCAATATGAACAAATGAACAGAATCACATTGGAGACAGGCTAAAAGCGTAAAATCTTTATTGGCTTCTTCTGGAAATTTTAAATATCTAACATGGATTTTCCTTCAGGGTGGAGTTTTCATAAATATAAATAGTTAGCTGCAAAACGTGTCTCATACTTTTACCTTGACAAATTTGTATGTAGAATACAGAAAAACTATATCCATCTCCCATTATTCTATGGTAATTAGGATTGAACTTCGGACCTTACACTCTATGGAGCGTGATTGTAGCTCTGTTTGAGCATAAAGACAAATTTTTTAAAAATGTTAACAACATAATATCAACATGGCTTTTAAAAATGACATTTTTGACATAAACATAATGGCTTATTTTTTACATATTGTTAAGAATGCGCTCTTTGGAACAATTGTTCTGAATTCGATCTCAGTCATAGTTGAAGAAAGAAAGATTTCAGCATTTTCACTTTCTGCGGGTAAATCTGTCGAAGTGGAATTTGGGTGCTTGTGCAATTTATTGCCTGTGCGACATTTGAATAACTCTCAATACCCATAAAAAGACATTCATGAACTTTTTTAATACGTGTAGATATTAAAAAGCTTTACAAACTTGTAAGTTTGAAGTTGCATATAGCCTTAAACTTTCAACCATAAGGCTGTATGCATGTATTACTTGGTATCAAGTTTTATACAAGATGGCCAATTTAGTAATTATATCTTACATTACAGGAAGTACAGCAGGTTACATAACGATTTTAGAATTAAATTATTCAGAAATGGTGAGCAACAAAATAATGAAGAAAGTGCATTTATTTCAAAAGATGTAAATTTCTGTTATTTAATGCATAAAATTAATCCAGAAAATTCATATCAGTTGAATTATGTTTTGTTTCCCGGTCAACTTGTCTAGTGGTCAGTGTGCCTGACTACGGATAGAGAGATCTTGGATTCGAATCCCAGTTCAGGCATCGATGTACTTTCTCTCTCTCTATCCTGTCTTTGTCCTTTCCTTGCGTGTGAATGGTTGCCTACCCTATAAACGGTCCCTATGGCTTGTGTGTGTACTGAAGAAGTCGGACTCCACATCAAATACGGTTCAGTTGGAAAAGTGAAGCAGCGCACCCCAATTTGCCAGCCTAGCTGGCACACGAAGAACAACAACAGTGTAAAAAATTGGCAATTACATAATTTTCTGTCAAAGGTAACTAGAAAACTGTTTTGAACATATTGTTGAAAACAGTTATAGTTATTTTATATACATATACATATATATATATATATATATATATATATATATATATATATATATATATATATATATATATATATATATATATATATATATATATATATATATATATATATATATATATATATAAACTGTTAAGCGCTTCTTATAATAGATGTATTTAGCTAATGAAAGAGTCAGTATCTCAGTGTTAACACTTTAAAATTATACAAGTGAAACGTTGCTGATTAATTTATTATTTACATTATCTCGAACTAACTAAAATACCTGTTACAAAATTAATACCTAAGATAAATTATTAAACTAAGTTAATTAATAAATAAATTTCGTCAATTATTTAATATTATAAAAATAAATGCAAAATAGTTGTAACACTTACTTAAAGGGAAAAATAAAGGATGAATATAGTAGTTAATCACACACAGCAAAATTTGAAATGATTATAAGAATTGTTATAATAGAGAAATTTATGGTGATTATTTGTATTATACTAAGAAAGATAATGATCATATGTAGATATATTATTTTTAATAAAAACAATTATGAACTATAGTCTGAAATTTTCTGTATTAGATACCTGTGTATTCGAATAACAATTAAAATTAACACGTGAATTAAATATTTACTTTCGAAGCAGTAATTGTAAAATTGTTTGTCGAGTAAATTCGGACATGATACTACGTTAAAAGATGAAAATTACTTATATATAATATACTTAATTAAATCACTTAAGTTATTTTAGTCTTTTTTACAATATATTACAGATTGATTTTTTTATAACATAACACTAATGTTACAAACATAGTGTTTTAAAATAATATTATAGCAGTTATATCTATGTTACACATGTTCCAATAGTTTTAAAGTTATAACCGTTTAAAGTTATGAAAGTTTTAACCCACAAACACATACACCACTCGAAAGGCACGCATAATCAAATACACATCTATGACCCAAAAAATTTTCATAAGCGAATTTTTTAATTGGTTGGTGCCTCACACTCTCCAATTCAATAAGCGCAAACATATTTTACTTAAATACAGAACTAATCATCGCATAATTTATTAGTAAAATGACAAATAACATTTTATTTCATGTGTTCTGATAATGTGACGGATTATTTCGTTATAATTGATTACATACCTTTGAGAAGTAGCAATGGACACTGCTTCCATAAATGTGAATTATGATTTCAAATGCGACTTAAAGTTATGTCCATATCGATTTAATACCTTTTGGTAAAATGTATTGCAAAAAGATAAAGGAAACAAATTCATTCTTTGAATTAAAAAAAAAAATTCAAGGTGAATATTTTCTTAAGTGATATGGTTGTAAGCAGACACTGATGAATAAACCTAATTAGCTGTGGTTAGAATAGTTATATTTACATACAATTGTTAAGGAACAGTGTCAAAATCAAATAATTAGTGCGTTTACCTTATATGTAAATTTATCAAATCATGATTCTATTGTTATAGTTAGCGATCTTCGATCATTTGCTGAAACTTATTTTATATTTCTTTAAATTTTTATTTTAATTAAAACGATTTTTAAAATATGAATTATCTAATAATATCATTTTATAGATCTGGCAATGAAACTTGTATTCGATATATCTATTTTGTTTTAAGGGAAAATTGTTATTATATATGGTTAATACTCTCTAATAATTTTATTTACTCCTAATTAAGTCATAATTTCAAAGATTCCCACAACAACTTAAAATGTTGACGCCATGAGAAAATAGTTTACGACTACCTACAATAAGTCTCATAAAATATGAATGATCCCACAAAAAGATTTGTAATATTATTTATTCAACATATTATCGATGTACTATTGAAATTTAAAGATTAAGGAATTAACTTTTTCATAAATTTTGTTCAGAAAAGTAAAAATTAAAAAAGTCTTTGAAAAAGAAAGAGGATATTTTTTAAAGAAAATAAAATCCTCATTAATATGAATACTTAAAAAGTTTCACTCAGGTAATGATTTTTTATTTGATTTATTTTATTCATATATTAATTTCTTTATATAATTTTATTCATATACTATGACATAAAGTAGTTTCTCTTTAGAATTTGCTTCTGTATTTTTATATCACCGCAATTAAAAGATGTGTTTTTACGTGACTTTTAGCAAAAATTATCTAAATTATCTAGATCAAACTGCAAAAGTATTGCAAATTAGCTTATATATTATTCTCCAAAGTCATATTCGTCATTAATTTTGTTGAATCAAAATTTCCCAAAATTTGTCTCAGATGATTAATTTTCGAAATGAGTAACTTTACTGAGATTAGATGATATTTTATGTTTTCCACATTTACTGTCTTTACTGGAATATATCGCAAAATATTATACATTTGATGTGTAATTTTTACTGTCAAAAATTATTTCTTAAGAAATTTTGTGCTTATAAAATAAAAAATTGGAAGCAGAAACTAAATCTACCAATTTTCTTTCGAAATATCGTTTTGAGTTTCTAAGAATTTGACCTGATGACACGAAACATAAGTCTTCGTTTGAAGAGTCAATTTGTTACCCAATCTCCCTTAAAGGAAAAAGAAAAGAAAAAAAAATAAAAACTGCTTGATTAGAAATAAAAAAATAAATGTCGTTTGACTGACGATTTTGTAGGAAAGTCGTCGACTTTATCAAACGACTTTTCACAGAGAAAAGCGAGTTTATTTTATTTAAGAAGAGAGACACACAGATCAGAAAATGTAGCCTCTCAAATTAATTATGAAATATACGGCTGTATAAATCAAACTGTCAGTATGAGACTAAAGTGAAGCGTGTTTGGGATGTTATGGCAGGCCATTTCCATGGATACGAACTCTGCAACCAGTTGAGGCGATAAATTAAACGGCTGGGAACAAAACTCGCGAAAACTTTGTCCCTCTTTGCTTTCTTTCTGATTACGCAGGTTGCAAAAGGGATTTACGGGGAATTTCGTCAGAGAAGAAACCCGCTAAGTAAAGCGATACAAAAGGTTTAATGAAATTTTGCTCGTTTTCTAATCGATTTCGCATTTTGCAAGAGGCTTAGCTTTCGTAATTCGAATGAAGAGAATTAGAGGTTTTGGAACAACAATTGGACATTGTAATGCTCTACTAGACCTGTTACTATTTCACACATTTTGAGGATTTGGTATTGTTTTCTGTAAAAAGTAATGAACAAATAATTTAATACTTATTTGCAAATAAGTCAATATTTATTTACTTTAATGTTTTGTCTTGTCAGCTCAACAATTGATTTAGGTTATTGTAATACATTTCCAATAGCACATTTTTTAGAACTAAAAAGCCGTTAAATACAGAGAAATGCCAGGTACATTTTAAGTAACGGTGTAGTAACAAAAACATCCTAAAATCTAGGAGCCCACCACGAGAGAGACATTAAATTCGCTGGACTTTTAAAATACACATGCTTCAGCTAGATTAAGTATAAGGCCTGGTAATGATAGTAGGTTTGGAGGCCTTCCTATGCCTCAAGTTCAGGAGAAGAAGCCTTTCCGTACTGTTGCCCTCAACTTGAAAAATTTTCTTAGGGTTAAAACTAAATTCATTATCATTTGATCAGTGACAAAATTTACTTCAGTAGAATTGAACTTCAGATCTTTTATTGTTTTAGGATGTAAAAGAGGGTCTTATTTCTAGCTAATTTTACTAATCTGGGCATCCTGGTCAGAAAAGGAATGGCAATGAAAAAAATTTATCTCTATTCTAATATTTAAAATTTATCAATCAATGGCTCTGTGTGTATCTGTGTATATATATATCTATATAAGCACTTAGATATTTTCAAATACTTATCCTATGCTTCTTCGGTTTTCTGTTATTATTCATAACATTAACTTAAATTTTTTAAGCTAATTAAATTCCATAGGAGCAACTACCAATTTTTTTTTTCATCTACAGTTGATGATTGAAGTTTCTAACTTTTATTTTTTATGCATCTATAATTTCGAAAAAAAAATTGACTTCTTTTTTTTTTAAATGGTTGCTTAACAATTAAAAATCAGATCTTTGTGTGATTTTAGTTAAGTAAATTTAAATCTGTTTCAATTATAAAATCTAGTATTTCAGTATTAAATTCTGATTTCAAAGTCCTAAATTCGGATAAACAAATAACCACAAAAATATTTCTGCTTATAATTCCATCGATAACTCATCCTTCAGCATGAATACATATAAAATCCATAATCTAGCCCACCAGTACCAGAAGGTTCGAATGTGGTGGGGATACAAGGACGGAGAAAGCGTTGGTTTCCCAGCCCCTGCGAGAGGGGCTTCTCTTGGTTGTTTGTCCCTGCTCCTGAACCAGGAGATCAGACAGACAGCCACATGGTCTCCCGATCCGGAACATGACTCAGGGAGCGATCTCCCTCCCCTTCTCTCTCTCTCCCTTCAATATCGCTTTGTCACCACGCCGTGAATCTGCCTCATCCCCCCATACAGCAGCGGCGACTGAATCTGAATCTGATTTTAGGTGGGGTCATCGCTTGTTCGGGGGTTGTATTGTGACGGTCTGGGGTTTGCCTTCCTCAGTGGTCAGTGATCACAATCAAGCGATTGATGACGCTGTTAAGTTTGGAGAGCGGAAAGGGAAGAGTTGTTTGTTGCGTTTTTCCATTGATGGGGTTTATTCCGGGGTGGAAATTTGAAGTGGAAATAAACATTTAGAAAGCAATGGGTTGACTGGGCAACTGTATTTATTGCTCTAAAGTTATTTGCGGAAAAAGGGATTACGTTTAATATAGGGATTTCGAGTCAATTGCCCATCAACCAAAGCGGAACCTCAGAATCAATCTCTTTTGAAAAAAAAAATCACTTTAGATATATATACTTTTTGGTTTTCTATTTGTTTTTTATTGTATCGTTAGGGGATCATTTTCAATCAATCAAATTCATAGCAAGTTTACAATAGGAAATTTGAAGTGCAGTAAAAACATGAAAAAAATGGAGTGTAATAATTTCTCTTTATAATCTTAATTTAAATTTTTAATATACCTAATATAATTTTTATTAGACACAGGATTTTTTAACATAAATACGGTTAAATTTTTTAATGAGAATGTAATATCACTTGAATGAATGGATATAAAAATCACTAGGCGTGAGAATTTCTAAGCATAAAGTTTAAATAAACAAGAGTTAAATGAAAAAAATAATTAAATTGGAAAAATATCGAATGAAAGAAAATGTTATTGTTATATCAAGTAAAATTTATATATAACAAAGAGTAATACAGATTGTTTCTTTCAAGGCTATTAATAATATTACGTTATGATTAATGTTTGAACATCAATTATAAATATGTTAGTTAAGATCAAAAGAAAATGTTAATTTATTGTTACATTGAATTAAAGTTTATTCTTTAGAAATAGTTATCTAAATATGAAAATGCAAAAATTTTTAAAAGTTTTTATGGAATAAAATTTATTTATTAAATACTTTCATAAATGAACACACACAATGGAAGAAACCAGGAAATTTTCAGGCATTTATCTTGATAGATATGTATATCAAACGCACAAAAACTTAACGTATTGAGTCAACAATTTTGCTTGTTGTTGAATGATATTATCGAAAAAAAGTATAAAGTGATACACAAATAAGTCAGAAATTAAAACAAGTAAATAAAATATTTAATAATTAAAATTACGAGAAAACATAATCTTGTTTGCTAAAATGAAAAACAAAAATTATTTTAATGTAATTTAATTACGATTAAAAAATATCACAGACGTGTATTTAAAATCAAAATAAATGTTTGAACTTAAAAAAAGTGATTTTTTTGTGAAAATTCAATTTATTTACTTTTAATACAGAGTCCTAAATTTCCGAATTGCTGTTTAAAATAAAATTCACGGAATATATCTTATTATATCACAAAAAGAAATGTAGAAATCGATTTATCTATTCCAACTCTGGAAAATTTTTAAGCATTTTCGTTCAAAAAATTGATTGTTAACAAATTGTACCGTTGCATTAAAAGCAATACAAACACATTCAACAATTTTCAAACTATTTTTTTTCAATTCTTACATTTCTAAAATAAGACGCAATTCCAATTTATTTTTAATTTCTATTATCCTTTTCAAAAAGCTGTGTGATTTAAAAGTGCAATTAAATGTTTTACAAAACTATTAATAAACTATTAATTAACTATTATAAAACTATTATAAGTAACTAAATACTATAATATAATTTACTTTTCATGCTTCAGATAAGGGCGTCTGTGAATCTCTTGAACAGAATGGAATATAATCAGAAAGTCGGAGTTTGATCCTCACACAGAGCAATATTTTCCTCTCATAATTATTTTTATTATTTGATTTACATTTATAAGAATAGTTGAAGGTAATTTAAAATAATTTTATGATTGATATAGTTAAAATATGCTGATTAGAAATATTTTTTGATTAAAATTTATTAAAATGATTACAAGAGTCTTTTACATTTGAAATTTCAATGGTTAATTTTCTAATCTATAAACTCAACAAACATAAAAAATTGTTATGAAGTATATAATGTTATGAAGTGTAAAATTCAATAATAAATTACACATTCTCATATTTAAGCAAACACAAAAATGAAAATGTACTTTAATTTACAGTAATTTCTGTTTTAATAAAAATTTAATTCATTTTAAAAGCAATAATATTATTTAAAGTTTTTTTTTATTTTTTACTTTTTTTGATATTAGTAAGAGAAAATTTGCAACGAATTTATATTCAGATAAAAATTAATAAATTAGTCATAGCATATTAAGAGGGGCTTTTTAGATTTATATTAAATGATTCCTGAAATTTAATGTTAATTGCTTTTAATAAAATAAGAAAAAGAAATTCATGATAAAAGTTGATGTAACGTAAAATTCATAAAACATAAGTTATTAGTATTATTTATGTCTAAAGACTTTTTTCTCCAATTTTTGCAGCAAAAATTATTCATACATGTTACACGTTTCACTCAAAAATTCCTATGAAATTTTAAGCTTATTTGGTAAATGAAAGGGAGTATATGTGTTTAGGCTTTTAAATAAATAGTCTGTAGGTTTGATTCTCCTCTCTATTAAAATGATAAATTGTTTGAAACCGCAAATCCTGAATTAAATGATAATAAATCCATGATAATAAAGTAGAAAGTGAATGATTTCTTCGTAAAATAAATAAACAATTATTAAGAAATTTGATAAAATGAATATGATGCATTTAATTTTTAATTTTTCAATAAAAATTATCTTAACTTAAACCTCATTCGAAGAATGTGATTAATTTAAATAATAAAAATATTTCTTGATGATTAAAATCCACTTGAATTAAAGGAGTACATTTAGCAATAAATAAGTACCAGCGCAGATTTGACTTTCATCAATTAATTCTAGAGTAAAAGTTTATGTGACATTTATTTAGAGTAGAAAACTTTGCTGAAATCGTCAGCTGTAAATTCAGAAGGTAAAAATGTTAATAAATAAATTGGTTTCATGCTTTTGCAGATAAGAGCAATATAAAAAATCTATAAATAAATACTAAAATAAAATTCATAAAATATTTTAAAATTTGTGAATGACCCCCTTTCCCCTGTCATATCCTGAATGTGGAGTGTAAGTAGACCTCAGGTGTCAAATCCTATTCAATCACCCATCGGAAAAGAATCGCATCGGCGTTTACAACTTATTAAAAAAACTAAAAAATGGCAACTTGCACACACACAACTAAATTAACGCTTTTTCCGTAACCTGGCAGGCGATTTGATGGTCTGTTTACCGATCGTTTCTTCAAATTTTACTCGCCTTTGCCATCGTAAAATTTAGATTGATAGCTCTCCATAAAAAGTGAAATATATCCTCCTCAGTCTCATGCTGTCGATCGCTCAGCTTTTGATTCGTTCTTCTCAACCTTGTTTACCGACGACCAATCTGTCTCTTTTCGCTCGTTTGAATTCGAATATCATCTGCTCTGTATTTCGGCAACAGCGACAAATCAGACGATTAAAATAGAAAAAATAAAACATATTCTTTTAGTCCTAATTAATGTATTTTCAAATTTGTTTAAAAGTATTAAAATTATCCAAAAGTATTTATAAATTTTAAATTAAAAAAGTTGGAATACATCACGATATACGATTCTTTTCTTTTAAAATAATATTTAATAACATATTCTTACAAGATAAAAAAATGAAAAATATAAAGGGAAAGTATATTATCTTTCCTATTAAAGTTCAACAAAAAATTATTTTTGTTAATATTTTTATTATTACTTTAAAATAATTCAAATTAAAATTTTTAAGAAAAGCAGCTTAATTTAGTTCATGATAAAATTATAATACATTACAATTCATTTCTTTCTTATAGATGTATAATATTTAGTAATACATTCCTACAAAAAAATTTAAAGAGAAATTATAACAATATTTTTAATATTCTTTTCATTAAATTTCAACAATGATTTTTTAAACTAATTATTCACAGAACAATTTATTATATAGTTAAGATTATATTAAATTTTCTACGTTAATATTCTTCATGTGCTGTTAATAACAATAATTCATTCATTTAGGTCAAAATAATGAAAGGTTTAAATTAAAAAAATTAATACATATGATTATTTTGATTAATTAATGAAAATTATTAAGGATATAAAATTTCAAGGAGAAATATTGTCAGAATTAAAATTTTGGGAAAAATGCGCTTAAAGATTTCTTTGGCGGCTATTTCCAAGAGGTAATTTTATAATAGAGATATTTTTAAAATATATAGTACATTACTGTTATTAAAAACCGCGAATGTAAAATTAAAGTTTATATTTTTGATTAATTTAGTTTCAGAAGTGTATTTTTATGAAGGATATTAAAATTAATTGATTATGATAACTCTATTTTAAATTAATACAGTTGCGAAATTAAAACAATGCTAACCAAAAAAATTATATTTTAATAAATTTTTTATGCACTTTGAACTAAATGAAAAACTTTTAATTAAAATAAGATATTTTAATACGCTGTGATATTATTATCATTCATTTGCTACATTCAAATCAGTGTTTCTTTAATTAGATAAAATTCTCTAAAAAATCTTATCCATATCTTATTTTTATTTCTTTTTGTTTTCTTATGGCCTATTTTTGCATCGAAATCAAACACCACATAATGTGAATAAGTTATCACCTAAGTACAGGGAACCCACTTGTTCAATTTTTACATCTTAAATGCTTCATATTAATAATTTAAATGTGTCATATGAATAACTTAAATGTGTCACATTAATAAATTACATTACAACTCAAACCACTTGAGACCGGACCCCATTCGGATAATCAAATATTTGGTTGGTTTTTTTTTTTTTTTTTTTTTTTTTTTTTTTTTTTTTTTTAAAAGAGTCTATTTTAATTAATTATTGTATGTGGGAAATAGGAGAAAAACCATAAACAATTTTTTTTAAAAAGAACTTTAAATCAATCAAATAAGAATGTAACAAGGGTTGTAGATTGTAGATTCATATAGATGTATGCACAGTGCAACAAATAAAAGTAATTTTTTGCTGAACACTTCAGACAAAGTAATCTGTTTCGTGGTTTTCATCCGTTTTCTGTCATCAAAGTAATACATCCACATGATTGTGAGAATTTGCATGAGATCACTATCATGTTCTATCCATTTCAAAGCGGTTTCAAAGTTGGAAAAGGCTTCACTAGGTCTTCTGTCTGCTTCAACGTGGACAGTAATTTCATATTCAACATCAACACTTTAAATAAGTTTAACATTGTTTACAATTTGAAATATAGAGTTTCATTCATAGTCCATTCTCCCATATCTACAGCATTAATTTCTAAGCATCCAGGAATTTTTCAAAAGAATGTTTCTGAAGTACTAAAGGTACATGCTATTCTCATCATCAGCCTTCTCTTACCTTTCCTTTTCTTGAGTTTTTTCTTCTTCTCATTTTCCTTCTTTTCTACAGACTAATTTACTTTAGTGAAATTCTGAAAGTGATACGGATAATAAGCTTTTCGGATATCTGAAGTTCTACTGCAGTCGGTCTCTTCTTGTTTCAAAAGTAAAATACTAATAACGATTAAAAGACTGTTTTTTTTATTGTCGTCATAACTGAGCTGAAGATTCCTGGACCTCATGAGATTCACCCTGAAATTCCAATACCTAAACTTTGTGTCAAAGGAATCAAGTAAGGTATCTATGGATGAATTTCCGTAGCTTTAACCTTCAAGTTTGTTAAAATATTATGGAGTCATGACTTTTTATATATTAAGAATATCAATGCACAAGTACACAATCAACCAATATTTCTTTTAAATATAAGTGTACCTTGTCAGAGAAGAATTATTTGCCTTGTTTAAATGAGAATTATTTTCAAACATTTTATAAAATTAATTTATAAACCAATTGTTATCTGATAGTTATTCTTAGAAGAAGAAAATGACTCAATCCCCAATGTCGCTTGAAATTGGTAAAATAATAATAATAATAATAATAATAATAATAATAATAATGTAGACCAATAAAGTGACGTGCCGCCTAGCCTATACGGTGGTTATGACTCTTTGATATCAAAGTGTGAGCTCGGGTTCGAATCTAGAATAAGTTTTAGATGTAAAAATGTGGGAAAATTTGGATTTTCCTGCCTGTAATGGAACTCCGTTTTGAAAAAGTAAACAGCGCTCCCTTTGGTTCCCATCTGGAGTCATCGTTCTTGGAAAAAGATGTTCACCACTTCTGCTGGCTAGTTAATTTCGCATGCACACCAGATACAGAATACGAAAAAAAAAGTGATTTATTCGTTTATTTTAGTATGATAGAAAAATAATTTTTTACATTTGAAAATTTCCCTAGAAAATGAGTTAATATATTTGAGAAGAAATTAATCAAAATATGTTTAATGATAAGAAATCAAAAAGCATGTAATTTTTTTTAATAAATTGCTCTTTAAATTTCCAAAATGCTTTACTGTTAATAATTTATATTTTAGGTGCCATTTTAATGAAGAGAAAATACACCATAAATCATAATTTTACCAAAGTAATTTATTTTTAATGTATTATTGAAAGCTCTCTTTAAATCTTTTAAACTATTTTTATTTCACACAAATATGCGTTAATTTAATCAACAAAGATAGGAATTTAAATATTTATTTTACTACATAATTATTTTATTCAAAGAGTAATTAAATTAGTTTGAAATAAATGTTTGCATTCAACTAATTTCATGAACTCGTTCATTATTTTTGTGCATTGCAGTTTATTGTATAAATAAATGATCAATCTATAAAAATATATCAACTTATACTGTTTTTCATGCTTCAACATTTCATTATATCACTTATTATTTTGAATACTTTTAAATTTTATTTTCGTTTTAAAAATATTATTTTTTTAACATTTGATTTTTATCTTTAAAATATTCTTTTGTAAATGAATAATTAATGTATTTTATCTTACAGTAAAATAATTGATGATGATATGTTGTTTTAAAAATGACAGTATATTTTGCACACGTATATTATATTTAATTAAAAAACTATAAAATTTTGAGACCTTTTAATTATTCCGTTATGTCAATATGTATCTGTGGAACATACTTAAATTTTCTAAACATTGAAATAACATTGTTTGCGTGTTTTAATTAACTAATATTTACTGATATTATTATTTATAATATAAATTAATATTATTAACAATGTGAGCTTGTTTTAATTAGCTGATAATCTATATTTATGATATTGAATGATATTTATAGTTCAATAGTATTTATTTAACACATTAATAATTTTCATATTATGGCTAATTAGTTCTCTACTTTTTAGTCTTCAATTTATGAAATAAAATTGCAAAGAATATAAGTAAGTAAGAACTTTAGAATCATAAAATTGTATATATATATATATATATATATATATATATATATATATATATATATATATATATATATATATATATATATATATATATATATATATATATATATATATATATATATATATATATATATATATATATATATTATTATTATTAAGTTTTACTTAATTAGTCTCAAAATCTATATTTATTATATCATAAAATTAATATCTAATAATGATATCAAATTTATATATATATATATAAATTTGATAACATTATTAGATATAAATTTTATGATGTAATTTATATAGATTTTGAGACTAATTAAGTAAAACTTAATAATTTATTGATATAAGTAATATTAAAATTGCTTTAGCGTAAAAAAATCAATTCTATTTCTTATTTGTAATAATGATTATTAAATATAGTATTGAGATTTTTATTTATATTTAGACTACTTTCTCTTAAAATAATAGTCTGATCATTACCTAACTTCAACAATATTTTATAAATTATCTAATTCTCATAGCTAACAGAATTTCTTACTTCTAAATTAACCTCTCTTGTTCAACATATTATTAAAAAATTTTGGGTCTCATTTTAAATTACTATAAGATTACCTCAAACTCTTATTATTTGAAGATTTGAATATGATAAGGTTTTTATTTAAAATGTGTTCTTTAATATGATAAATAGGATTTTGAAAATGTAAGATTAATATAAGAATTTTTCTTTCCTTAAAGCCACTTACTTAGTGACAGTCATAAAGTTCATAAATAAAGAGAAAAGTCCATGTATTTTATATTGAATTATATATATATATATATATATATATATATATATATATATATATATATATATATATATATATATATATATATATGTATATATATATATATATATTATATATATATATATATATATATATATATATATATATATATATATATGTATATATATATATATATATATATACACCAACCATCTTTAGGAGAAGTTTTCAGATTCATTGAGTTTAAAGCTCCATTTTTAATAATCGTATAAAATAATATATGCATGATGCAATAAAAATAATAATTTTATTATGTTCTTAACTTAATTTACTGTTTCTAATTCATTTCAGTTTAATTCCAAATCGAAATTACTCGGCTACCAAAGCAATTCCGAAATAACTTCGGTTTAGAAGTGAAATCGAAAAACAATCGGCACTCAAACTGGTCCCAACGAGGGTATCGATCAATTCCAATTATATTTTTATTCTTATTTTTGGTGACCGGGAGGACAAAAACGCACGAAACTGATCGACATTCACTGCAAAAGGGTCCACCATGGCAACCATCCTATTGACAAGGCGAAATGAATCCACAGACCGAGTAGTAGTTAAATAAGCAACCACTTCGTGGTATACCACTATTAGCGCAACAGCCAACAAGATACGAATGTATAGGTGTGCTGTTTTTGTCTTTTATTTTGTCGGCCAAACCCCTCTTTTTCTCTGGCACGAAAGCACGGAAAAGATTTAGTTTTCAGCAACCTGTAACCAGATTTCCCGTGGTAGCTGAGATTGGCGACGGAAAGCTGGTGTTACAGGCGCTGTCATTTCTTCTGCCGTAATTTGGTATTCATCTCGTATGCAAATGAGAGTCTTTTTGCTATTTGGATACTTTTTTTTTCGTTTCGTGTACGTCACACTTTTTCAACAATGCCAAAGCTATGATTGAAATCAGTACGAATTTGCAAAGCTTTAATTTATTTATTTTGTTTTTGGCGAAATGCATCTCACGCGATTTCATAGTGTCGGTAAACAGGGGTGTTAGGGTTCGATTACGAATTGTGAGGGGTGTATAATGACTTGGAACAGCGTGACTTTTTGTCCTTTTTTTCGTTAGTTAAAGTGTTTCTGGTATTGGTCGGTGTTTTGTGAGTACATATTTTAATACAGATTAGGCTGTACTCGATAGTTGGGTAATGAGTGGGAGTGTAGAAATTGCATAATGGCACGAAATACAAACTCAGAATTGTTTTCTAGTTATAAGTTGTTGTTTGAATAAACTCATTAGATGCTACTTTGGTGTTCGTTTTAAATTGTGTATTTCAATAGCTTTTCTAACTAATAATTTAGTAGAAGTGAAAGAGAATGTGGTGTGGTTTTATTATTATTTTAACAATAATAACCATTGTTTACAATGATGCAACTATCTTAACTGCTTAAAATAAAATAAAATTTTGAATTGGTACTAAGATGCTATTTGAAATAAATATTTAATTAAAATAAAGAAAAAGAAAATTGTTATTTTTTTAGGTCCATTAGTAATATACAAGTTTAAAATATTTCAGTTTTATGTTAAAAGTATAGTGTTCGGATTACATAAAATAAACAGTTATTTAAAATAAAAATAATAGCATTATTTCTAGCTTTTTTTTTAAAAAAAATTATAAATGGCACATAAAAGCTGCTTAAAATGTTTAATTCAGTTTGCAATTTAAGGTGTTAATTACACCTATTTGAAACGCAACACAAGCCAATTTTTTTACAAGTCACTTAAGAAACAAGTTCCAAAACATTTCGATGTCTATGTATAGTTGTAAATTAAAATGTAAAATTTAAGAGATTAATGAGAAAAGTTAAATTAAATAGTTAAAGTCGTTAATTATACACAAAATGCAATTGCTTGAAATGTACTGGTAATACTAGGTGTTTACATTTCGAAATACAAAAATAAAAAATAATAAATGAAATAGTAAAAATAAAAAATTCTTTTACAAAAACTGTAAAATTTATTTCAAATGGTATCATAAAACTAAATAAAAAAGTTTAAAAAGAAGATAAATCTTAACCTAACTTTGTAAGTTTGTGGACATTTTTTAAATTGAAAATCCGTTATTCGATCATAGTAATGATTTAATAATATGAAATATATCTTTTACGCTTTAGAAGCTTTATTATAGGCATCAATTTGTGTAATTTTGGTCATCGGTTTGTGTAATTTTGGTCATCGGTTTGCGTAATTTTGGACTTTTCGTTTGAGAGTTTAGTATGCATAAAGAAATTCTTTCTGATAGGAATGCAATGATAGCAATAATGACAAGAAACAAAAAGTTAATGATAAAAAAAAAGCCTTCAGAAGTCTACGTTGTTCGCCATACAAAAAGCTTATACCCACAATGGAAAAAAATTAGAAGCTTTGGCATCTTTCCTTGAATGCTTTCTATGAGCCTTGGATGTTAATTTTTTTAATAACTTGTGTTACACATCGTTAGAATACTAGTATAGATAATATATAACAGTAATTTCTAGCTAAGACGTGAGATAAACACCAATACTTTCACTACTAGAAGAAGACTTATTGCTGGTGAATATTTAGTAGAAACATCGATTTTGCTGTTGTTACTAATGACACTTGGACAATCCAAACTCGCTATGCCTCAGCTATGCGAATTAAAGTCAATCGGGGGCGTCTTTCGTTTAATCAGAGCACCATAAAGGTGACAGGATAACTTTTGCTCTTCAAATCTTCCAATAGATGGCAGCACCGTAGGAGTACTCCCTCAATTTTGGCATTGATCTGAAGGGGGAATAAATTTTTCCAGACTATTGCATCCATGGTAACTGCTCAACGACCAACCACAAGACTTTCAATTCCACAGATTTAACGAGCACGTACATTGAATGTACTCGGTGGGTCTTTGGCGGCATTGGGAATCGAACCCCACTCTTTAGGAGGGAAGGCCGATAACCTAACCACTAGGCTACCACGGCCCACATCGATTTTGAAAACTGGAAGTTTCACTGGGTTCTCAAAAGCAGCTTAATTAAAAGTTTTCAAAAATTGGAATCAGAACTCATAGTACTTGTCCAGAAGACAACTGTGTCTGAAGCAGTTTTCCAAAATCGTGATCCACGTAGTTTTAGATGTTTCCAGTAGAACACAGGGTTTCTACTGTGTTATGACTGACACAAATAGTCAAAAAAGGTCTTCACAATACATTTCAGCTTGAACTACTTGTAGAGAATTGCAGAGTGTCTGAATTCATTATCGGATGCTGTGAGAAAAGATACTCATTTCTGCAAGCATTGGAAAAATGTATTTGCTATGGTGTCACGAAAGAAAACATTGGACACAGATCTGGGAAAGGGTAATATAGTTGGATAAATCAGGCTAGAACTTGCTTTTCTCTGATGTAAAATGTCGAATTCGGCTAGTACTCACGAAGTCATGAATTCATCTTGCCTTACTAGCACCTCACAAGTATCTGGAAGAGTTTAGTGACATAAGGCATATTCTGTTGGTATGTAAGTGGTATCCTGGTGTTTCTCAAGGGCAAGCAAACAACCATCAGGATACCTATATGCACTGGCAGATCAAATGTCTCTTGCAATGTTGAATATTTACGCTGATGACGACTGCCATTTCTTGGAAGATAATGCAACTATACATCGTGCCACAAGTTTTCACTTGGTTCACTGAACACCAATCTGACCATCTGAGTGCCAACACTTTCCCTGACCACCGTAGAGCTTGGATCTTAATCTCATACAAAATGCGAGGGAAAGGTTGGAAAGATCCATCTGAAACAACTCTCTTCAACAGATTTTGAAAGCTGCATAGCCAATCATTGGCTATGCAGAAAGCATTATAAAATAATTATGCCCAGCTAATGCTCTGGGCATAAATGCTTTATAAAAATATGTAGACCAGTTTCTCCCACGTATAAGAGCTCTCTCTATTATTCATTGAAAAATATAGTCCAATAAAATACTGGTTTTGGGTTTCTATTTCCTTCACCTGTGTGTGTATTTTAGAGATTTCAATCTATAAACATTCAAATTTGAAACATATTTGCTTCTAATAAAAATTTTTTGAAATTTTAATATAATTTTTGTCTTAAACGTTGATACATAAACACAAAAAGCTTTATTTTCCATAACTAATGTCAATTTAGCTACAAGTAATTATTATTGTTCACAAATTCAAATTACTCTATTAAATGATTGAGTAATCTAAATTAAACATCGTTTTACATTTATTTTTGTCTAAAACGCTTATAGAATTATTTAATGTTCCTTATTTATTAACTGTTTTAATACATTTGTGTTTGATTCAAATTTGAATACTTTAAAATTAAATAAATATCTATTGATTTGTATTTTAATTAAAATAAAAAATCTGCTATTCTTAGTTTAAGTGAAATTGAATTTTTGCAATATATTTTCAATTTAAGTTCGAATCTCAGTTGTTAAGTAATCACAATGCTTATCACATTAACTGGAGAAATTAATATGTATAGAACTATATAAATCATAATTTGATAATTTAACTATGATATATATATATATATATATATATATATATATATATATATATATATATATATATATATATATATATATATATATATATATTCATGTGTGGATATTTAAGTAATAAAAAAATGCATTGTTTGTGTGTATGTATTGCTTTCTGCTAAATGAGTACTATAAAATTCAAAGCCCAAGTTGATTACCTATACAAACCTGGCAGCATTGCAAGTCCAATCATACTGATATGAAATGTAAATATGATATTTGCACATTAAAATATCAAAATAATAACCTTACTCTTACATATCAGTATGATAATCTTACTATTAAATATAAATATGATAATTTCTTTTTTTCATAATGAAGTTTCCTAAATGGAGGATTTTCATATCTGATGCACTATCATTCCTCTATTTTATGTTAATTTTACATAATCCCACTCTTATTATAAATATGATAATCCCGTTATTATATATAAATATCATAATTCCATTATTATATATAAATATGATAATTTCCCTTTTTCAGAATTAGGTTTCCTAAATAAAGTATTCTCATATTTGAGGCACTATCATCCCTCTATTTTATATTAATTTTACATAATCCCAATCTTATTATAAATATGATAATTCCATTATTATATATAAATATTTTTTTTAGAATTTCCCTTTTGAGAGGGAAGTTTTTCTAAATGAAGGATTTTCATATTTGATGCACTATCATCCCTCTATTTTATATTAATTTTACATAATTCCACTCTTATATATAAATATGATAATCCCACTATTATATATAAATATGATAATTTCCCTTTTCAGAATGAAGTATTTTCATTTTTGATACTCTGTTATCTATCTATTTTATATTAATTTTAGAATTAAATTTGATAATTTAATTAATTTTTTTTATCATAATACATAACTGAAAAAGCCTGTTTTTTTGTAACACATTCGGATATTTATAACTATATTGTAAAGTATGTTACCAGTATAAAACCAAGCAAAAATTTCAAACCCTTATATAGAAGTAAACGAATGTTTTATACGTTTAATATATTTTCAGAACCAATTCCGATTAATATATAATGCCCTTTACATTTATATAAAGGGTATTATATTAATAAGAAATATATTAATCTTTGTATTTATATATAAAGAGATTCCTTTAAAAATCACTAATATTATAACTGAATGATATTATTTTAGTCAAAACTTTTCTTAATTTTTTATTTTATTTATTTTACTAAGATTCAGTTAATAACGGTGCTTAATTATTTTGACAATTTATAATTATTTTGCTTCACAGTCACAAACACACAATACACACAAAATGTAATATGAAGCATATTTATTTTTGTGCAAACCCATTCTTATTGAACAAATAAGTCACAATATTGAAAAACCATCAGTAAGTATTTTTTATTTCAAACAAAAAATTTAATTTTCTATAATCAACCTGGATAATAATTTAACAGATTTAATAATGACTACTTTTTAAATGAGCACTTTAAAAACTTTTCATCGAATGCAACTTTTTTAATATACCCAAATCTACTTTTTTAAAATAAGCACTTTTTTAAAACTTTATCTTTTAAAACTTATGTTTTATTTTTCAGAAAAAATTATGAAACACAAATACTGATTTATTATGGTATATAAAATCAAATAAATATGGTAAAATAGTGGTTAATATTACAAAAATAATACGTAATATTAACCACTATTTTGCCGAAATGTTTACTTTTCTTTCATATAACTCATTTGATTTTAGTACTAAATTTTAAGAATAGATTAGCACCAAATTTTAATAATAAATGTGGATACTACTATAAAATTGAAAATAACAAGAATTATATATATAAAAAACGTGCCTTTTTGTTTATGAATTAATATTATTGAAAATTATAACGTATTCATAAGTAAAAGTTTTGCATATTGTATTAAAAATAATGTCAAGGAAAAGTATTTGAATTCTGCTCGCATGCAACAGAAAAATCATAGAAATCAATTTTTTAAGCTTATCACTCAAATAGAAGATTCAAACAAATCCGTTGCTAAGAGATATGGCGTTTGATCGTAATACTTTTATAAGCAATAAATAGCCAGATGTGGTAAATTAGGCTTTAATATATTAATGAATACTTTGTAATGTAACAATACGCAATAATTCAAAAATTTTGTGTGAAATCAGCTAATATCAGTTTAGAAATATATTTAATATAATATTCCAAATAAGAATATACTTAAAAAATTAAGCATTATCAATAATATTTTGATCTATGAAAGTTTTTCTCAAAAAACTTAAAATTAATTATTGTCAAGAATAAATTGAAATTTAATCTTATCAGCGTAAATATTATAATAAAATAAATGAATGATTTCACATATCAAGTAAATGGTTCCAATGTAATTTTCTATAAATATTTTTTGGAAATTCAAATAATATCAGCATGAATGAAATAATATAGTTGCTATATGCATTTAAAACTGTGCTCAGTGGGATGAGTTTTGAGACACATTTGATGACATTGCTTTATTATTTCGACAATTTATAATTGTTTTATATCACAGGCAAGTGTAATATGAAGCATATTTATTTTCAAGTATACCCATTCTAATTGAACAAATAAGCCACAATACTGAAAAAGCATCAGAGTTTTCTGATTAATTAGCACGGATATGATCTATTATTATAAAGGTCGTTGGTTGAAGTAAGGCTGGAAACGATGTCATTTTAGAAGTATAAAATATTACTAGCTATATAAAAATGAATATATCTGCATAAAAATGAATTTGCAATATTTAAAAAATACTTAAACTGTAACATAATGTATTGTATTTGTGGAATTAGTCTGTAATATAGCCGATCAGTTAGTATAGTAGTTAGCGTATAGTCTTCATTTTAATAGTTTATTTAATTAACTTCCACCTTAACTTAGAAGGTTCGAAATCCACTATATATCTCAAGTCGTTTCCAAATTAGTCAGTATGTGACAATTCATCAAGAGATAAATCCAATCGAATCTAAGTGGCATAGTGGTACTAGCGTTTCGCGCTTTTTAGACATAGGTTTGAGCTCCAATCCTGGGGCTGGGCAAGATCGACTTTGTCTTTCATCTCTTTAGAGAGTCAATAAAATTCAGTACCAAGCATACATTGGGGAGCTCATGCTAGGCTGACTACCTAACCGAAACATATGCTTCATACACCAGGGCCTTCGGCTAAGAAAACAGGTGTGAGTACTGTATGCCTAGATCTTATGGGGTGTCGTGCCGCAAGTTTAGTAGTAGAAAATTCCTGTCAAATATTTGCATCATAAAACTACTTGATATCGAAGCAATATTATGATTTATTAAAAGCATCTTTTTCGATATTATTACTAAAATATATATTAATCTTACACATATAGAAGACATTCAAGTCGATGCTGTTGATAACATATCAAAAGAATAAATTGTAAATATATCCCTTTCAGACGAATCCCGCAAAACTAGATGATATACAAGATCTAAGTCATAAATTTGTGGAGAGTGTACCTTGTTGACAAACTGGAAACACACAGAAAGAAACGTGTTATTTAATTTAACTAATCATAATTTTATTTTATATATTTAAATGATAGTTAGGAAGAAATATATCTTTAAATATTCTGCGATATTGGTGCACATCGTTTTGTAATATTATTCTGCATAAAATAATTATTAACTACTTGGTAGATTAACATAACTAACTGTAGGAGTTAATTAATATGCTCAATCTGATGTTTTTCAAGAGGAATTTTCATCGATAGCTGGTCACGAAAGAATTCAGAAAATCACAAGCATTTAATACGATCGAGTTGTTTCAAATAGTATATAACTGCTTACACAAATTGAATTCGTTGCAATTCATATGTATGTGATTGATTTGAAATCACTACATACAATCAATTACGTTGCTACAGGGAAAAGAACAAATGGATAAGTTGCAGTCTGATCTATTTCTCACTTCATCACATTAGGTGCATCACCTAGGTAACTTGTTAAACACAGGTTGATTTTCAACTTAGTGTTTACAGTACAAATATCATCTTCGCAAAAATTTTACAACAAGGAAATGTTTGACGGATCAGATTAATCCATGACAGTCATTTGCATATTCAGGAACTCATTAAAGAGAATAAATATATTAATATTACAGGAAGAAACTAAATATATTAATATTTAAAGAGATTAAATATATTAATATTTATATTAATATTACATTATTTATTATCAATTAGTATAGCGCGAAACTAAATAAAGAATATTAGAAATTAATGAATGTGCATTGGATTATAAAATAACATATCTGCTTGATATTTATGCAACTGGAAAATGACAATATTTTTTATGCTAAAAATAAGTTTTCACATTTAGTGACATCGTATTCTTTTTTAAAACGATATAAGAATTAGGTTTCTATTTTTGAATAAGATACTTTACCTACATTAGGCTTTGCAGCCGATAGTAAAATCGAACATTGAAAATCATTTTATTAAATATAGAACCAAAACATTTTTTAAAATGTAGCTTAATATCTGTAAAAATGATCCACTTTAAATTCCTTTTTTTAAAATAAAATACGCGACTGTACATATAAATAATAAAAAAATCTGTACAAAAACTTTCTAAAAGATTTGAAATATTTGAATAACATACTGTTAGAAAAATATTCGAATATGGATAAAATTTTAAAAAAAGAAAATTCTTTGTGCAAATAGTGATACGCTTAAAATAAAAAAATAAGAGATATAGAATTCCAACGGTAGAACAATTCGCACTTCTAAGTCGAAAAATAACTCTTTGTGTTTCCATATATAATTGGATTAATTTTTTTTGAATCAATAAATCATGTTTTCTTTACTCCAAACATTTGCAGTAGAAGTTAGTAAACATTTATTTTAGGCTTTTGGTTATCCAATATTTGTGCAAACTTATGACAAATATTTGTGATCAAATCAATTACAATTACTTTTTGTACTAACAGTTTGGAATCGATTCATAAACAGGAATTATTAAGTATGAATCAATCATTGAAAGCTAAATAATGACTGAAATTGAATTTTTTACACTTGGATTTAACAAAAAAAAAAATGATAAGAAATTTCTTGGGCACAAAGATCATAATTTTCTAATTACTAAATAGACATTAATTGTTTGAATATTTTGCACCTCACACACACACACACACACACACACACACACACACACACACACACACACACACACACACACACACACACACACACACACACACACACACACACACGCACACACACACACACACGCACACACACACACACACGCACACACACACACACGCACACACACACACACACACACACACACACACACGCACGCACACACACACACACACACACACGCACGCACACACACACACACACACACACAAATAGTATTTTTGGTCACAGTATGATTTCTTTATATGGTTATTTTCATTAAAACTTGCCTTCTTTTACAAATATTTCATTTAGAATAGTTTTGAAATAGGTAATATTAGTCTTTATTCTCAATGGCTATTAGAATTTTATCTACATCTGCTTACAACAGTTTTCTTCCAAATATTTTGTTTATGGATTTACTTTTATGACTACAGGGATTTCACATCATATAAAATATACTTCTTTGTATAACCACTTGTATTACGAGACAATTTAATTTCACTTCTATTCTTTAATTTGAAAATTTCTTTTTTATGGTACTAAAAGAAATTTTATTTTAAACCCCATAGAAAAAATTTTTTCATTTTTCATTAACGATTAGAATTTTCTCTTATTCAATTATAACTAGTTGTTGTTGTTCTCGGGTGCTGCTGCACTTTTCCAACTGAACCGTATTTGGGTCTGGAGTCCGACTTCTTCAGTACACACATGCCATAGTGTCCCATTTATAGGGTAGGCAACCATTCACACTTTATTAACACACAAGGAAAGGACAAAGACAGGATAGAGAGAGAATAAAACATCCATGCTTGAACCGGGATTCGAACGCAGTATCTCACTATCCGTAGTCAGGCACGCTGACCACTAGACAATTTGGCCGGCAGTTATAACTAGTAAAACCCATATTAGTGAATATTTCCATTAAAATTTTTTTATTAAATTTCCCATTAAGATTAACATAACATTTCTATTTTTATGCAGACCACAACATTTTTTCTCCTCACTGACCGCTTGTAAGGCGGTAAATATATATGATTGGTTCCTGATATTAAAAATTTTATTATTTTATTTCTCTGAAATAGTTATTTTCTCTTTGATATAAGCGTTCAATTATCTTTCGTTCAATAATCACAAGGTGGCCTAATTAAATGGGACGTCGATGTCGTTTCAGTAATCGGAAGGTAGTTCGATTCTCGACTTAACGGAAAATACGCTATCTTCACTGAAGAGGGCAGGAGCATGTAAAATAAGTCGATATGTTTTCTTACATGTTACGTTTTTGGGTCAAGTATTAATGGGTTTTCTATCCTTGGACATTTTTTTGTAAATTATGAAAACTCCTTCCCAGCATCTTCTATTAGTTGGTAGAATCTAACTTTGGACTATGTACAAGTATACTGATGTGCACACAAATGCATTGATCATAAAAAATGCTTTTTCATTTAATAATTGTTAGCAATATTTTAGATCTTCATTAATAGATAGCTTTTTATTTTCCTAAAAATACTTTTTTTTTTAAAGCTGACAAGAAATTTCCTTTTTCTATGACAGATAAAATTTTTGTTCCTTTAAAAATTATTGATAAACTTCATCTTTAATATCATTTCAATTTGCTCTTGGTTTTCTCAGAGATTAACGTTAAACCTTTTTTATATTTTATGTATTCTCACTTCACTAAGAAAATATTTTTAATCGAATATTTATAATGAGATTCTCATCTGATAATAACATTGGATTTATTTTTCCTTTAACATAAGAATTTTAATTTAATGACCAACTTATAAAAATATATTTATGCAGCAATTTTTCACAAAAACCATTTTTTTAAAGTTTAAATTACTTTTATGATCAATGTTAAATCTTTCATCTAAAATGATTATTAAAATTTTAATTTTTTTTTTATTAATTTCAAATGAAATTTATTTTATGAATCAATCTGCATTGAAAGAAAATTATGTCTTAATGCTTTTCTTGCAATGATTTTCTCAGAAAAGTTGAATATTAAATTTTCTTTTTTTTTTATAAATTCTTAGAATTTCGCTTCATTCGGTGACCATCAGTAAAATTTTCATCCTACAAGTTTACAAGCATCTTTTCATAAATTATAAATTTTCTCTTACATTAAATGTACGACTTTTCTCCGTATTAGAATCTCAGAAATTATTTATTATTTCTCTTTAGAAACTCTTTTAATTTTTAAAATGAACATACTTCACTCTGAGATTTTACATTTTATTTATAAACAAAATTATTCTTTATTTAATCATTTTACATACGAACCTATCCATTCTTATATTTTTTGAAATATTTTTTTATGTGAAAAATTTAATTTTATTTTTTTAACCAATGATCAGTCTCTTTTACAAAGATCACTAAAATGTCCCTTTATTCAATAGATATTAGTAAAATATCTTAACTTGTATGTATGTGTACTTACTAAACTTTATTTCATTTAGTTTTTTGAAGGTGTATTTTTTATGAAGGTAAGTCTTAATTTTTTCCTTGTTAACTTGACTGTCTAGCATCTTCATTTTACTAGCGCCTTTTCTTTAAGCTTTTAGAATTTTTCCATTTAGGCAAACTTATACAAGAACTAAAAAATTCCATCAATCCAGTCAGTTATTAGTAAACTAAACTGTATGAGAAATTCCTTTTATGTCTTTTTTGACTAGAATTTTTTCATTAAAAAAACAAATATTCTTATTTTGACCAGTTAGTTTAAGATGTACAGCAAATATTCTTTTACTATCTCTTTTCTTTGACTAGAATTTTTTTAAGACTACACTGTATTTTCTTTGACTTATTTATCAATTTACTATTGTTAAAATATACTTTGGAAGCTCCAAGAAAATATTACACCTATATGACTAATTCACTTTACTTCAGTAAATAAAAATTGTTTTCTTATATGTTAAGTTTCCCAAATTTTAATAGAACACAAACTTCATTCGTTGATTGTTAGTAAGTTTAAATTATTATGTATGATCCATTTTTATGTTTTTTTTTTTTTTTTTTTTGGTATAGCATACCCAGAAGTTAAACTTTTTGAATTTTGAGCTTCTTTATACTGAGACTCAAAAAGTAAAAGTAGTGCTCATCAACAAAATTTGATAGGTATTAAGACGCCTGAATAAATACACCAAACTGCACCAAACTAAATTATATTGTTAGTCTATATTTGATCTGTATTTACTGAATCCCATTGACAAAACAGTTAGTATGGTATTATTTTCCAGGTTTATGTTCACATAACATTAATACTGAAATATTTATTCCAGCCTTTGAAAAAATAATATGAAATTTCTCATAGTTTTTGAATACACCACCAAGTGCTTATAATGAGAAATATTTTTTTCCGTATGAAAAATAAAATTTGCTTTGTCATTCAGGACGACTTCTTGTTTCTTAATTTTTATAGATATTATTTTAAAACTTTAATTTTTGTATAACATATTTGCCAAAATTAAAATCAATATGTAACTCAATATTATACTACTGTTTATAAGCTAAAAATATTATATTTTCTTTTATTTTATGATATTCAAATTAATAAAATTTAAATAATAAAATTTTAAATTTTAAGACCAAGAAGAAGCAAGAAAAATATTGTTAAATTTCCAATAGGAGATATGTATTATTAAATACATTTTATGTATTAATAGTATGAGTAAAATATATTGCATCTGTGATTACCTAAATATTTCAATAAATAAAATTATATGAAAAATAAAAATAAAAAATTCCCAATGATAAGCTTTTCATGAGGAATGGGGGGTTTCCTTACTTCATAACAAATTGAATTGTATGCAACAAAGAAATTGTCAATCGACAACTAAATTCAAAATTTCATACAGCTTATATTAATCGTAACATCATTACTATAAGAAATTTGTGTCCTTATTAGGTATGTATATTTTTTACTTTATTAATAAAAATTCTAATAGTAGTAATAAAAATATTAGCTCTTCGCGATCCCTAGGCACTGGTCCGAGGTTTAATCACTGGTCCCAGGGCACAGGTCAAGATCCTGTCATGAAAACAAATATGGGTATTCTAACTCTTGGCGCCTATATGGGCTGTCGTGCTTCTGAGTTTAGTTTTAAATAAAAAAATAGTACTAATAAATAAGATTACTCATCAAGAAGCTATGAGTTTGATCTTGGGTAAAAACTTTAAATTCGTTCTACAGCAACAAATTTCCAAACTTATTCTTGCGACAGTCGATAAAGATAAAAATTATAAATTAAGTCAATTTAATGATTGTTTAATAGATTATTGTCAAATATAATATTGATATTCAAAATTTCATCCAAAAATGATTCACAAACTGAAAAGCGTTCAATTTCTACTATTCTCTATTAAAGTATTTAGATACTATACCTACATTTGTAAAAACAGTATAAAATTGTTATATGAGAGAAATGTTTGCATTGAAGACAATTGAGCTAATTTTCCCAATGTATTCTAAGAAGACAGCTAGTTCTTACTTCGATTTAAGCAAAGACAATTGTTTTGATATGTGCAGTCTCTTATAACTTATAACGTATTTCTGTTTGTCCTTAACGTTATGAAAGATTTTGGTGAGAAATTTGCATGTAAAATATTAATCACGAATAGAATTACTATTTAATGAAAACAAAATTTGTATTTTTAATTTTTTGAATTAAATTCAGACCATAATATTTTCTTTTTGTAATTTGTAGATGACCCCACAATGGTTATGAAGGAAAATGAAGCCTCGGCAAAAGACGGCAACTTGACTTCACCTTTTCGCTTTAACTCTCTGTGGTCCACTCGATAAATCGATTGAGAAGCAAGCGAATCTATAATATCTTTTCCTACGCGGCTTGTGCTTTCTTCTCAGGGCTCTTCTTCTCTTGCTAATGAAAATAAAATTACTTGCAACGTCGTTTAAGCGAAATATCTCTCATCGCCCCCCTCCTCTTTTACTTCGACATGAACCCCCTAACTTTTTCAAGCTCCCCGTTGGCTTTCTTTGATTGGTTCTTTGCATCGGTTAAGTGGCTCTTGGTGCTAATCACTGTTGCATATTCATGAGTCCCAGTTAAGAAACGCGCAACTCTATTGTTGTATAAATACTAATAAAATCTAATGGTGATTGATATTATATTGTTAACTATAAATTTGAATTTCTGCATTAAAAACCAAGCTTCTTCATTTAATTTCATTTAATAGAATATATATATATATATATATACTCACACACACATATATATATATTTTTAAATATTAAACTTGTGAATGATATGGGCTTTATGAGCTGTATCATTCACAAGTTTATCGCATTTAAGAGAGCAAAAACATTAGCTCGTAGAGCTCGTCGTCGAAGTTAGAAGGAATCTTGGTCTCGCTATGTATCATAATAACTTCTTCCACATCCAGTAAACAGTTGTGGAACGAATATATAAGGAATATAGGAATATATAACGAATTCTCTATTCCTACCCTGAAATCCGAAGCTGCAGTGTACTCTTCTCCTAAAGATATCGCTAACGTTCTTGGTGAAACCTTTGCTAGCGTCTCAAGCAACGACTCTTACTGTCCTTCGTTCTTAAAGACAAAGGACTAAAGCAACTTTATATTTTATTAGCTTTTGATTTTAAATTTTTTTTCCATGATATACTTGGTAATATTAAATGATGTTTCAATGAAGAAACTTTCGACATATTTGGTGAAGAAATAATGTTTTATTTCTTCACCAAATATGCAGAATTAGAAAGCCCTTTAATTAATCTGTGTTAATTAAAATCCTATAAAAATAAACGTTTAAAAATGCTACAATGAAATTGTTTTTTTCAGTATATTCAAAAAATTATAGACAGTAAATATTTATTCTCATAAAAAATAAAATCACAACAAACATTTCAGCGTATTGAGAATATGACATTTTAAAAACGTCAGATTCCTTTTGCATTTCGGCAATAATAAATATTTAGAAATAGGATATATCAGATTCATGTAACAGAGCTAGTCAAAATGATATAGAGAAGTATTTATATTTTGCCATTGCAATTTCACCACATCGCAAATAATCATACGCCAGAAAAAAGTGCAGTTACTCTGTTTATCATAATCATTTCTATTTCTAGCTTGTGTCTCTTATTGGTAAATCAATATTACTTCAGCTTACTTAAAATATTACTTCAGCATATTACTTAAAATATCAATATTACTTAAAAGAATATCTTTTTCCTTTTCTTACATATACATTTAATGGAAAGATTCTCAAAATCCCTTCTATTAAGAAATATCTTCGATATATTTCATCGACGACTAATTTAACTGGGTTTTATTGGGGCAAAAAATAGTTTTGGAAAATTTGCGAGTGTGTGTCTAACATAATTATAGTAAGTTTTTATTCTTTTATTTGATACCCACATATAATGATGTCGTTGGTTCTTAGGATATATAATTGGTAAATGGATTAAGTTTTAGAAGCACCAAACATCATAATTCTGAATCACGAGTTGACGATACTGTTTTTCCTTTTACATTAAAAAAATACATTTTTGTATTCTAGGTTTTCGTTACTATTTATTTGGTTGACTTCTTACTTTGGAGGATGAATTTCATTATAAATTTCATTTTTATGCTAGAGAGCCTAGCCGCAATGTACACAATATGAAAATTTAATTAATGCTGTGGTCCCAACTATTTCCTCTTCTTTTTCTTTCTGAGACACTTTAACTTTCTTTGAATTGTCCATCATCTAACACGCAAATATAATTGTTGAAAGGTGTCCTACAACAGTTTGCACTTACTGTCTACCATATAAAATGAAAATTTATAGGTGTCTTAGGAATTGTATGTCTTGATTTTAAACCAAAATTTCATGCTTCTGAATAGGAATAAGAAATGTATTCTGCTTTTTGTACTAAGCATCAAATAGTGCAAAATTAAAATTATTATATTTTAATTTTAGAAAGTTCCAAGAAATTCTTAGTCTTCAATGAAAGTAAATTCTGAATCCCCAAGAAATTCAAAAATGTTATTTAGAGCTCCATCAATAAAATACAATTGTCATAACTAAACGCTGCAGAAACGAATGCCATTCAAAGAAATCAAAAGGGAATAAAACATTATTCGCTAATTGAAATGAATAAAAACATAATTATCTTTAAAATTAAATAGAAATTTGGCAAAGTAAAAATTAGTATATAAAAAATTTGTTAAACACCTTAAAGATGTATTCAAATTTAATTTTGCAAAAAACGTTTAAAATAATTACAGTTGTAGTGTAGTACTGTATGCAAAGTTATTAAATAAAATAAAACATTTTAATATAAATATTTTAAGTATTTTTAAACTTTTTAAAGAGCGCATAAGTCATAAAAAACGTGGTAATACAATGTGGAAATTTTTTTAAGTTACCTTATTGTACCGTTCATAATAGTAGAGATTAGCACTGGGAAATAAATGACAAGATTGTGTTATTTTATTTCAACTTTTTCTTTTGAAAATTGCTTATGTTATCGATATGTAACAATTTTACAGTTTATTTTATCTTGGTTTTTTTTAAATTGATACCTTAATATCTAATTTTGCTTAAAAACGTGCCATTTTCCATTAATAAAGTAAATTTCTGGAGCGGGTACGTTCCTGAAATTAAAACAAAACAAAACAAACAAACTTATAAACTGATCTGTATATTGATATAATTTTGTAGAATGGTATTCTTCTTATGAAAAAGAATCTTTTGTAATTACAAACATTCTTTGTATATGTACTGTATTATATTAATTGAATTCTAGTCTTTTTAAAATGCATGTAAATCTTATACTTTTCATAAATCATAAAACATATTTTGTAACGCCAGCGGGCTTATTATTTAATTTTTTTATACATTTTACTCATTTGAATTATAAATTAAATAAAATATAAATTAAATAATTCATATTACTGAATTGTAATAATATATATATATATATATATATATATATATATATATATATATATATATATATATATATTAACTACCTAAATTAATTTAAATAAAAAATAAATATTTTATTTTTATTTAAGTTTGCCTATGAAATTAAAATATTATGGAGATTTTATTGATTTTTGTTCTTATATTTACACAGAATTCAATCGATAGCTTTGTTGAATTGGTTTAATTTGTATTAATTAAATTGTAAAAATATTTGAATTTTTAAATTAGCATATGGATTTAGTGAATTTGAAATTTTTTATTAATCGCAAGTTAAAGGAAGTAAGATTATAGCAAGACTCACGATAAAGCCTTTTTATAATATAAATATTTATTTTATTTATTTGACTCCAGACAATAAAAGATTGTAATTCATTTTATTATATTGAATGAATCAATAAGATTTCAAATGATGTGGTTAATTTCAATCAAAAGCCCAATGAAAATTGCACATGCAAATCATTTTTAAAGAAAAATAGTTCGCATATTAATATTGTTTTTGTTCTAGAAAATATTATTTTTTTTCCAATTTTCTGGTAAGACAATTTTTTAATAAAATTCATAAACATATATATATATATATATATATATATATATATATATATATATATATATATATATATATATATATATATATATATATATATATTTCTGATAAAGTGGAAAATATCATTACAAGTAATAGAAATATTACTGAAAATTGTTATTACACAATTTTTTGAGGTTGTAAAAATGAATTGATGTAAAAAAAGATTTTTTTATCAACTGACTTTTCTTTCTTTTGTTGAAAACAATAAATGAATTGAAATGAATCTTTTAAGCATTTTACAATATTTACGATTTTTCTCATCTGGATCCATAGTTATTTTCTTGATCAGTATATTTTGTTATTGCAATCTCTTTGGTAAAATAATATGCTTGTTCAAAAATCTTAAAAGTTATATAAATTTGTTTAAATTGCTGTAACTTAATTAACTTGAGAACAAAGCAATAATAAATTAATAAAACAAAACAGAATTAATCATTAGTTAGTAATAATTTAAATACACACAGTTTAGTTTTACAGTGCAAAATAATATCCAAGAAAAACATATAGTGCTCTATAATTTGTGAAATTTATTTATAAAATTCGTGAAATCTAATTAGATATTGTTATAATGAGAACACAATGATACAATTCAATTTCTTAGAAGTGGATGAAAAACGCTGTGTAAATTGGATTTACTGATTCCGCATTAGAGTTTGATGGAAATAAAGAATGTAAGTATTTTTCTTTGCTCATCTTCAAGATTTTTGTAATAAGCACACCCAAATAGGATTATGTCTGAACAAGAAAAATTTCTGTTTTTATTTTTCCGAAACAAACTTGTTAAACGAATTATCATAATTAAGATACTCATAAAATATTCGAGATTTGAATTTTTATTCTGGAAACTTGAAAGGGTGGGAAATGTTTATTTTTTGAACAGCTTATAAAAATTACTAACACAATTGTTTAACTCATAATTTGGTTTTAATATTTAACGGAGTCTGCTTTTTAAGTATTTCGTAAATGCATATTTATTTTCACAGTTGATGCGAAACTGGAATATTCAATCTATCTGTGTACAATTATACCTTCAACAGATAAAAAAATTAAACGTAAATAAATTAACCCCTACATTCCTTAAAAGAAGGTTTTAGCAAAAAATCAATATTCTTGAAAAAATTTGCAACACTAAAAAGTACAAGATATTTCAAAAAGATATTGTATTGGGCGGATATATAACAATAATATAATATTAATTGGTATAAAAATTTATTTTCAATAAATTCTAAATTAATTTTATTTGTTAGAGTTTGCCCTTATAATTGTCGATTAATAATATTATATACATCCTATGAAGTTTTATCTATTATATTCAAATAAATGTATGAACAGTTTGTGATTTTTGATGGGATTAAGTATGCCAATAAGATAGAAGTATGTAATTTGTCACTCTTTATGTTAATTTTAAGGCAACACTAGTTTTGACAAAATAGAAATCAACGCGACTTAATGTTAATTCTTGACTTCTACAAACATCTGACCCCATTTAGGGGTTGAATTCTTAAACTTTAAAATGTAGTGTCGACCATTTAGTTATTAACTTGGTTACTATAGCTTCTTGTAATACAATTTTCAATCCTCTCAGAATGCAATTTTGTTATAAACTTAGATGTAAAAAATTCTTACAACTAATACCTCAAGAAATTACTTTAATCTGTTTCAACATTGTGGGAGATCGTAGTATTTGTTTTGGTAGGGTGATGTGAACTCGTAGCTGTTTGCTTAATTGGTCTGAAGATATTTTATTTTGTTTGATATTTTTGTATTGGAACTCAATTGCGCAAATTCACTGTTTTTGATCGATTTCGAAAATAGCATTTAAAGAATTTTAAAAAGTGTCAAAGTGTGTATTTAAATTATGTTAAGTTTAAGTAATAGTCATATAGCCATTTTTTGAAAAATGATTAATCTTGTTGAATTTGGTGATATAATAATATAATCAGTTTCAAATTTTGTGGTCCAACAGTAAATAAAAATGATTTTATATTGCCTCAAATTCTACATTCGTGACCCAAGTTTAGAAACTAGTCTTAAAATTACAAATTATGAAACGTAATTCTATTCCATTATTCGTTTTTCTCTTAATTTTTTAGAAAGTTTAAAAATTAAGGCACTCATACTAAGTGTATGTAAGTTAAGTTTATTTAAAATTCTTTTGTAAGTGAAATATAAATGAAAGAAATTAAAACATCCCACATACACACAAAAATTTGTACATACATATTAATTTAACATTTTAGGACTTTCGCAATTTCTACGTTCTACTGTCACTAAATCAGTGTGATAAAATAAGACTTGTTTAATCTAGTAAAAATTGTAATAAAATTGTTTAATTTAGTAATTTAGTTGAAATAGTGATTCCAAAACTCAATTTCAACTTGCCATTTCAACTGTGCTGTAAATAATCTTTTGATAAATTTGGGCAGGCGCCGGTTGAAATAAAACTGGCTTTCTAATAAATAAAAAAAAGGAGTACTTTATTTTACAATAGATTTTCTGGAAACATCAAATCGGGAAAACGAATTTCAAAAAAGGGGGAGCAACATTCTCTCGCTTTCCTTTTTTTCACTCCCACGCAACTTTCTCTATTACTTTAGAGGGGGAGGTCTACAAACAACAGAATGCTTTTGAAACACCTGTGTTGCAAGGTGCTTTTGAGTTTTTTGATCTTGAGAAATAATACTAAATTATATTCTCATTTTCGACACATAATGGATATCTCTTATATTAAGTGAACATTTTTTATGAAGAAACTCAATTGTAGAGAACTTATGACACACTTGATATCCTAGCATACATTAAAATTTTAGTAATTTCTTTTATCACAATAAATTGAATAAAAAAATCAAAGCATATTCTTGTAATATCATATAAGCAATGCGACTGAATATATATATATATATATATATATATATATATATATATATAATATTTAAATTTTTTGTAGTTGCACAAAAACAAATTTCGTCATTATTATAATAGAACACAAATCAATTAAAAAGATACAAAAATATTTCTCATATAGTATTTATCAAGTGTGTTAAGTATTTCAATTAATTTATATTTTAACTTCTTTTTTATATTTCAGCAAAATCACTTTTCCTTTTATAAAATTACCATAAATTTTGTATAGCTGATTTACACTATGTTTATGTTTTTAGTTATTAACCAGTATCATCTGAAATTTGGTAGATTAGTTCATTTAAGTGAATGAGAAATATAAAAATATTTAATGGTCAAATCCTCAATTTCCTAGGAAAGAAGTAGATATTGATAAATTGCTTGCAAGAAATGGAAAATTCAAATTTTGAAATTGCAAAATTAAAACTCTGAAATATCTGAGATGTAAAAAGAAAACTTTTGTTAACCTTAGGCAATACTAAAAAAAATCAGATGTAGGCTAATAACTCAGTGAAAAATAAGTATAATCAGTATTTTTGAGTTTATCGATATCAAAGTTTTGTTGGATTTAGTAAACAATTGTACTGTTTTAACTTTGTTACACATATACGTAGAATTGCCCTGAAGACATTTGGTCTGTTGTGTGTATCGCATTAATGGAATTAAATTTGTAAAAAATGATAGATCCTGAGCTTTATTCATATATGTATATAAGAGGTACGTAAGAAATATAAATTTGATATGTACATTGTAAATAAGTACAATATAGGTATGGTAATAAATACTTTCGCACACACACAAATCTTTATATAATAGTGCATACATTTGTAGTGAATAAATATATACAAACTACATGAATTATAGAGTGTTGCTTTATACACACTGCACATAAGCTTTGTGAATATGAACAAGTTGTTTTCACATAAATGCATCCCTATTTGGAATTATGAATATTTAATGTAGCTTTTTGCTTATATTGTTTTTTGATTTTCCTAATTAAAATTACGGGGACAAAATATAATGAGGAAAATTTGTTAAACTTGTTTATAACGAACAAGAGGTGAGTTATTTCAAAACTTATCTGTAAGCAATGAGGAATTTAATTCATGAGCCAATATTAATTATTATGATTCCTGATCCATGAGCCCATATTAATTGTTATGATTCCTGATCCATGAATCAATATTAATTATCACGTTTCCTGATCAATGAGCTACTATTAATTATTATTAAGATGACAAACTTGTTAAACTTACTTATTCAACAAGAGCTGAGTTATTTCAAAACTTATCTGTAAGCAATGAGGAATTTAATTCATGAGCCAATATTAATTATTATGATACCTGATCCATGAGCAAATATTAATTATCATTTTTTCTTATCCATGAGCCAAGATTAATTGTTGTTATGATGAAAAGGTTGTTAAACTTACTTAATCAACAAGAGCTGAGTTTATTTGAAAACTTATCTGTAACCCCAATGATGAATTTAATTCATGACCCAATTTTAATTAGTATGATTCATTAAAAATACTTCTCATGGTTTTGGAAAATATTCGCTGTTTCTGTGAAATTAAATCTGAAAAGGATTCTTCAAGGTCTTAACTTAGTGCCTAGGTAATAAAAAACATTTTCTTTATGTTATTTAATATACTTCATCGACAAAACCGGCACTTGGTGGTGCTTATCTCTCCGATGGTTATTTCCAATCTTTAAAAAACGTGCGCAGGAGAATGAATTGCTTTTCAGGATGCGTACTAGGGACAATAGGCACCCGATACTGCTTCTTAATACTTTTCCCTCCAAGTATACTATCGAGAAGTGCTCATAGACGATGAACATTCAATAGCTAAATGTCCTGAGGCAACGAGAGGAAAGATGCTAAAAACTCTTCTTTACTTGCGACATCTTTTATATAACGGAAGAGCGTTCTTTACCTTGTCTCCAAAAAAAAATATCGCCAAAGATGTACATTCTGGCGCCATACCCTACTCTATCTGTCGATCTCAAGATGTATATATACTTTTCCTTTACAGTATGAATAGGAAAAAAAAATGAGAGTGCAAAAAATGAGCTGAAATTCGTTCTTAGGTGCTCAGGTGCTTAAAAAATAAATTCTAACATCTTGGATGGTAAAAAATTCCCTAGATATTGGGAAACCTGTTTCATATTTTTCGTCAAATGTAGAAGTGGAAAACAAAAGTTATTTGTTTCTTTAAATAATAAGAATATTTTTAACCTTTAAATGTTGAACTAAGTGTTTCATAGAAGTGGGGAAATATGGTTTTTCTTCTTCTTCTTTTGATATAAGTATCCTTTTTTTGAAAAAAATTATAAAATATGATTTTTTAATAAAATGTATTATTGAAAACAAGTAAAAATGCTGTTTCTTAGACTAGTTTAAATATATAACAAAAAGGAATTCAAAATAAATTGACTATATTCTGAAATTTTCCTAAAATTCAATTATTATTTATCACTATTTATTATATCATCTTTATATAAAACATTAATATATTCTTTTTTTATCAAAAAAAATTATGATAGATTAATAACACTACAAGTGCTTTTAGAAATTCAATATTAAGATATATAATCAAGTAAATTAAAAAGAATAAATAAATTCAATTAACATTAAAATTAATATGTTATGAATTATAGACTGGATTACAATAAACATTAAGTCATACATTGTTAACGTTTCTTACATAATAAATATTTAGCCTTAAATTTCAATAAAGCACCTCTACCACACACACAATCAATACAGTACCAATTAGTACTGAAGAGTTTTATTTAGAGTATTTTTGTCAACTATGATTATTAAAGGACTTTAATGAATATTATTTTTTTTTGTATTTTGAGCAACACATACTATATTCATAACTTATATTACTTTGAAATATGATATTTTTCTTTTTATCATCGAAATTATAGCACAGGTGCCTTATAATCCATGATTCCAAATTCTGAGATTGGTGATTTTTTTATGGATTTTCTTATGTAACTGGCAACATCGTTTTTATTACGTCATACAAAAGGAGATATATAAGAATTATGCAGAAAATTTGATTTTGGTAAACCTAGTATTTATGTAATCTTGGCAACATCTCTTCATTACCAAAAAAATTAGCAATCAGGGATTATACAGCACCTGTGCCAAAATTATTTATTTAAATATATTTAGCAGTCTTATTTGAGAGAAAAAATATCAGTTTTCTTTAATAATGAAGAATTTAGACCTATTTTAATATTTACTTCTAAAACTTTGAATACATTTACTTATTGGTGGACAGCCAAACTGAAATATTCATTTATGTTAATACAAAATTTTTTTTTCTTTGATCAAAGTAATTGATCATAAGTATTTAAAGAACTTTTTGAAACTTTTTCTAAAACTCTGTATCGTATACTTACTTAAAAATGTATAATTATATGGTTAGAGTAGCTGTTATACGAAGGTATGCGGAAAATTTATGTAATTTGAATTTATCTCAAAATAAACTGTTGCTAAGCCCACGTGGTGTTTGCTTCTTCTTCATTGCTTATGGTATTCATTGGGACATTAATTGCTAGTATATTGTGGGAACACAATTATTCATTTATATACTCAGTATTATCTCTTGCGTAGAGTTAAAATTATTATTATAATATAGTATTACAATAACATAATTTAATATGTTAACTGCTATATTTTGCCAAAACAATGAAGAAACCAAACCGATTATTTTCAAAAATTTACTGTTACTTTATATAATAGGATTGGTTTTATTTTGTCCATTGATTAGTGTCTAACAATCATGAGGTACACTTCAGTTAGAATCGATTGTTGAAAAAAATTTTCTACAAAATAAAACAAATAATTTAAGTAATATTTATAAAGATATCTAAACAGAATACGATGGTTACTCTGAAATTTTTGAGATACAACTAGGTTTTTAAAATTACAATTAAAAAATTTTAGGTGTGTTCAAAGTAGTCTTCTCCAGCATCAATGCACTTTTGTAGACGAATTTTTCACAGATTAAATGCCTCAAGCCATTCATTTCTTGGTATAGATGAAAAAAAGCATTCATAGCCACTTCAATATCTTCTTCTGAATGAAAGTGACGTCCACGTAAGTGCTTTTTAGACTGAAGAATAAATAAAGTCACACATAGCTAGATCAGGTGAATACGGCGGATGTTCGATCACTTTAATTTGTTTTTGTTTAAGAAACTCAACTGTTAATCTGGCTGTATGTGAATATGCATTGCCATTGTGAAGCATTAGTCCCCTAACATTAAGTTCTTGTAGAATTTCTGGAAGACATTTAGTGGTATACCAGTTTGCTGTTACTGTCTTCTGTCCTTCCAACTTGATGGCTTTGGCCAATCCCGTACTTCTAAAGGAAGCGGCATATATCAATTTTTTTAGTGCGCTTTGTTTTTTCACCATTGTCGGCTTGGGATCATCTTCAAAAACCCATACTTTGCTTTCTTGACGTGTTGGAACGTCAAAAAAGAGTATGTATGTTTCATCACCTGTTACAATTTTAGAAATGATGCAGGCCATAATTATTTAGCAATTTAAAAGTTTCTTTGCTGATTCTGTCACGCTCCTATTTTTGGTGCTCAGTTAGATTATGGGGAACCCAACGGCAAACTACATTTTTCATATATAATTCTTCACGAATGATTTTGTATATGACTGCGGATTCATTGTTAAGTTCTTTCTGTATAATTTGATATAGGTACAGCGATTGTCATCCAGTAACATTTTTGGTATGGCAGACACATTATCCGGGATTACTACCGACCGCGGACTTCCTGTGTGTTCTTCATCCTGAAGAAAATTGCGACCTCTTCTAAATTCTCTAAACCATCTGAATACAGTAGCACGAGCTGTAGATTTATCACTAAATGCTAATTGCAAGCGTTGAGCGCATTCTTCTTGATTTAATCCTGCTTGAAAATCGTAGAAAATCATAGAGCGAAAATGTTCTCGCGTCAACTCCATTTTCTCTTCTGTTTAAAATTTATTCTGCGCTAAGCAACTTGAAGTATGTCAGTAAAAAATCTTCTTCTGTGTTAAAATACTTTGTATTCTAAACTTAAACCGTTATTTTTATTTTGTAAATTCTCGTCTGCACGTATCTCAAAAATTTTAGAGTAACCCTGGTATTTTTTTCAATCTGGACGCCCTCTGAGCAGAACTTCCAACATGTCTACAATTTTAGAAGGATCTACAACATGTATGTTTACAATTTTACAATTAGAGAGAGAGAGAGATTTTAATTTTTTATGATTTTAGAATTGTGTCCTATAAAAATTCCTCATAAAAAAAGAAATAACTTTCGGATGCGATTGAAGAAACTGACATAAATTAACGTCCTTGCTAATTCTTTGTTGCTTGAACTCAGTTTTACGAACGGAAAAGTGAACACCGTCCATTCTACTAAAGAGAACTGATAAAAAATGTGAGCAACATTTATCTAAAGAGATTTATGGACACACTTCTTTTGAAGATAATTAATCACCTTAATTATTAAATAATGGCATAAGGCATTTTTTTTCTGTTTTATACATGTTGCACCACTTTTAATGTCTTTATTGTGTAGATAAAAGGAACAGTATAAGTGTTTTGTAAATGACGTTATATTTGGACCTTAAATGTCAGTAATTATTTTATTGTTTTAATTTTCTAGCGAGGTAATTCATTTTTGTGTTTTTTTGTTTTCAGAAAACTTTAATAATAATGATTTTTTTGTAAGGGAATTTCAGAGATTTTGACCAAATGTAAAATATAATTACTTATGTTATTTTATATAATATATTTAATATTACATTAAATAGACAGGTACTTTTTCATTATAGCCCCGGTCAATAAAATGTTTTTGTATGGAGATCCAAAAACAATATAATGTAGATACAATGATTTCATTTGCCCAAAACTTTATTTTAAACTTAATATATACTAAATCCATTTTATTTTTGTGTGAAAAAATTGAATAAGTAGTAGCAAACAATGGTAAACCAACTAAATACTAAACAAAGCTAAAGCTAGTTGGTGCAAAAGATGGGTGATAATTTTGTTGGTTAAAAGAAACATTACGATCACAAATTGCAAAGAGCAAAAAACTTAAAATTGCTGAAACATTTAATTTTGTTTAATTGAGAAAGGTACTATTACATTATACTTAGGCAATCGATCACCCATGCGATTGCTAAACAGTTTCCTGTAGAAATAAACATTTGCTCTTAAATAAGTTTTATCAATAAGTGATAATTGTTTAGTTTATATATATATATATATATATATATATATATATATATATATATATATATATATATATATATATATATATATATATATATATATATATATATAATGTAAATTAAATGTTTGCGCTGTTTTTAGTAGTTTCTGTAAACGTAAACATTTCTAAGCAATACATGATACAAATGGAATATTTATGACAATAATTTACGAATTTTATTCTTTCCATTACGGTGATTATCAAAAGCAGATGTATAATGGATAACACCAAGAGATAATTCCCTTTAATATGTTTATTTATTTTGCTTAAAATTTTTTCTATGTTAATATGTATTCTATATTTTCTATAATAAGAAATGCTATCTGTATGAGGAAAAAAGGTTAAAGAAGATTTAAGTTGTCAAAAAAATTTAATTACTTTTAAAGAAGTTTTCTGATGAAAAATGCACATTATTTCAAAAGATATTGGTGTCAAAATACTAAATAAATTATTTCATTCCTATTAATAAATATGCTTTTGCTATATTTTAGATAAGTGAGCTAAAAGTAAATAAATTATATATATCTAAATCATATATTTCATATCTATATTCTTAAAATATTTGTATTTTATTAAAATAAATTTTTATAATATTTAAATTTTAAAGAAAAATTAAATAAATAATTATTTTTTCTCTTTGTAATAATCATAAAATACTTGTGTGTGTGTGAATAAGCTTTCTGTATCATATAGTTTGGCCAAAATGGCAAAATGGCAATTGAATGGTTAACATAATGGTCTTTAAATCAGCAGCTCGTGGTTTGATTCTCACCTCAGATGTGGATGTTTTCATTAAAGTTAGGCATCTAATTAAGATTGTAAGTTCTGGTCACACACAAAGACATTATGTGGGGTAATCGACTCTACAGTGACTACTAAATCATATACTTGAGTCAAAAATTAAAATATTAAGTTCTTTTTGAATAGCCAGTTTTAATATATAATTTCACGAAGTGCTTCTATTGTTAAACCTTGTGTTTTTCATTGTTTTTTTTATGAAAATGGAAATATTAATTTAATGAAGAACTGTTTATTTAAATTAAATAAGATATTTGGCTTTGATAGTTTCTGTTTCTAATTAAAGTATGATGCTAATTAAATTAGGATGTTTTTCCTTAAAAATATATTTTTACTGACCAATCGAAATAGAATTTTTAAGAAATCACTTTGCTTGCATTAGCCACTATTATTTGAATTAGACTTGAATTAGCAAGCGTTTTTCTTGAATTAAATGATTCATTGTTAATAATCTTTGAAATAATTTAATGAATATCAATAAAATGCTAAAGGAGGCTTAAACAATTGAATGTTAAAAAGCTCTCTTATTACAAAGTGTTGAAACTAGATAATCAAATCTCCTTTGAAATTGAAGCTAAAATTCGTTATAAAAGCAAGCATGGATTATTAGCACATGTGACAACTTATAAAGATTTCTTTTAACAATTATATATTAAGATATCTTAAAAAATAATTCTTCATTCAGTGTATTAAAAAGTTTCTTATGTCAGTAAATAGAAAACTAGTTAGAATGTTGCAAAAGTTGACATTGAGCTCTTAATGACTGGAAAAAAAAATATTCTTAGATGACCATTATTTAATGTTTCACGATGATTTTGATTTATTTACCTCTATAGCCCAATTTCTATAAAATGAAGGAGAATTTTATAACCTTTTGCTTAAAAGAAATTCCAAAATACTAACAGCATCTGCGGCAGAAGACGTAATCAGACTTAAAAAACATTGAATTGAAAATAACATCGTTGACATCATATTAAATACAAGATATTTGTGTTTAATATTTAAATCAAAAAGTATTTAACTAATTTTACAACATTATTAGCATAAGGCATTTGTATCGTAGATTTCCAAAATAGGTAATATCACTATCAATTAAAAATTTGCGAGAGTGTAAGTCTTTTTAAATGAGTTTTCTATCATGTATTAAAGTCGACTCATAGAAGATCCGGAAACTTCTGAATTGATATTCTTCCACAAAAGTTATGTTTTTTGTATATAAAACCAATCAAGCATTTGTGTAGCCAGCCAACTTGTCTAGTGGTCAGCATGCCTGACTACGGATAGTGAGGTCCTGGGTTCGAATCCCAATTCAAGCATGGATGTATTTTTCTCTCTCTATCCTATTTTTGTCCTCTCCTTGTGTGTGAATAGTTGCTTACCCTATAAACGAGTACCTATGCCATGTGTGTACTGAGGAAGTTGGACTCCACAAATACGGCTCAGTTGGTAAAGTGGAGCAACGCAATCCAATTTGCGAGACTAAGAACAAGAACAACAAGGATTTGAGTAAAAAAAATTATTAAACAATAAAAAATGCCAACATTAAAGGAAAAAATACCCATATGTTGCATAAAATCTATATAAGTACATCTTTCAATAAAGAATATTTGTAATATTAACGTATATACTCAAGGAATTATACTATTGCTTAAAGTATTCAATTGCTTATACTTGTCGACTGAAGTAACTAAATACCATTTTAGAGAGAATAATAAAAAGTAAAGTATAAACGCTTCGTGATTTTGAATTTTATTTAAGTGACGATTTAACACCCGAGCTAACAACTTTATTCTTGCAATTTCATATCATGAAACGTAGACATATTAAATTTAGCTAAACATAACATTCGTGGCTTAAAACGATGGTCTTCAGCGATACCAAATATATCGAACCCATTATCAAGCAGGCACGAGAACAACGTTTTCTTAAGTTAACTTTAGAATGACAGTAAGGCATGAACGATGTTGGAGTCTTCACCGTAGTAATATGTCAGATGTTAAGTCTTAAGTTAAGGATTATGTTTTTGATTTATAAAAACATCTAATAATTTTGGTTACCTAATACTTCAGCTGTGTAATAATTTAACTCTGATAAAATTTTTATTGAAATTGTCGAATTTTTTTCTCGTTAATAATGCATTTAAATCATCTCGCATTTTTATCTATAGCGCCGATTCTAAATTGTCTTAGAAGATTAGGAAATTTTAAAATTTAAATTTTACACACAAAAGCATGAGCATTATTTATGCAAACAATATTTTCTCTTTTATTTCAGCATTTTCACTTGAAATTATCTCTTTAGGTGAAACACACTGAGAAAATATCTTGACGTATAAAATTAAATGATTAATATTTCAAAATTCATAGTTAAAATATTTAAATATGAAATCAGTAACGAAAATTATAAATTCTTTTTAATTTGTATGCGATTTTATATTGAATTTTCTATATATTTTAAATACGAAGTGGTTATAGATTTTATCCATTGTTGCGCTTTTTTAAAGATGGATATTGTTTTTGATTGTATCTACAAATGTTATCATATCATCCTCATCAATATCACTCAATATAAAATTTTCGAAATATGGAATGTTTCTTAATTTGAAAACAAAAATATTACTCATTTGTGTTCCGTTTACATTTTAGGCTTTTGAAAGATAAAAATACTAAATCTGTAAAAATTGCATAAGATCTTTTTTATTATTTTTTTTATCTTGATTTAAATTTTGGTTTTTTAGGTTTCAGTTGGTTTCCAAATTCTCAAATTTAGTCACGTACTTCATTCAGAGTTCGTTTTGCATTTTAATCGAACACATTTGATTTCATTTCCAATTAAAACAGCTTGAAAACACAAAGCAATGTTTCCAGAAAACAACGACGCTAGTCTTACACCAAGGAGAAGCTATAAATTTTTCTGCACGTGAGCGGAATATAAAATAACCAAGCAGAACTGAATGCGATACAAAAAATAATGGTTAAGAATGCTGTTTCTTGATAAGAAACAGCTTTTTTTCTGTTATTCAATTCACAGTCTAGAATTAGTAGGTTCTTTATGTGTTATAAATGCATTCGGTTGTTTTACAAGTAAATTTTCTGAATTTTTATTTTTTTTGTTACGATGTTTGCCAATAAAATATAAATTCGAATACTCCTTACTTCTATGATAACAACTTTTAGCGCACAATTTCACTGAGAAAAGATGTGAGTATTTAATTTTTGAAATATCAAATTGTTGTGTTCAAAAAATAAAAGTTTTTGAGAATGAAAGAAAATAGGTTTCACTTAAACAAAATAGCTTTTATACATACTCGGGCAATTTTAATTAAATTTATAAAATTAATAAAATTTACTATAGAACTTATAATTCATCACATCCTTATTAAATATAAAGTATATTATTTTAATGAATCAAAGTTAAAAAATAAAAAAAATATATATGTGCGTGTTTTTTCTGGAATTTGAAATAAATAAGATGTAAATAAATGTTCGTTTAAATATCATCAAAAATAAAATTACTGTTTACTAATTAGCGAGAATTTCATGCAACAAAACTTATAATTTATTTAATTAAATAAATATATCAAATTTTAAAATTAACAAATATTTGTTACAGTTAAAAAATTTAAAAAATTAGATCTTTTATTTAATTATTCTCTATAATTTTCAATAGATGTAGCTGCTTGTTGATCACATCATTAAACATATAAGATCAACCAAAAAATAAGTTGAGATTTGAAAACTCAAAAAATTATGGAGTAATACATTTAGAGCGATAAAAGTTGTTATAAAAATTTTAGTCGTAGTATTTTAAATACAAAATCCTATATTAAAAGTGTTTGAATTGTAGGAAAAGAGATAATCACGCACACACTTGCAGCGAAAATAATCGGTACACAATGATTTTATTGCGAAAGATAGGTTAGTAAAAATGTTGTTGTACCAGCAAACTCTCCTCTACCTAGCCATGAATTAGGTTGTACCAATTAATGGAATCTGTTGGTTGGGAGACTTTGTAATTTAGAACCAGGGATTAAGTAGAAGACCCCCTATTACTTGACCCGCAAACTCTAGAGGTACCATTTCACATAGAGAGCATTGCGCCCTTTACATGCTTAATGTGCCCAAAATCCAAATCTTCGGTTAAGCCTGGATTTGAAATTCATGAAGTTGTATTACCATGAATCGTTAATCTAATTTTACTGTTTTTTTTTTTTTTATGATTTCATTATAATAAGAAAATTGTTTGGATAGACTGTGTTGTTGTGGCTTATCCTCCAAATGTTTGACGAAGTTAGACAAGGACTATTAAATCGTTGACTCTAAGGTAATCGAGGAGCAGAAGTGGGGTGGGGGTGAGTTATTCTCTCTGGAAAGTCCCAAACAGTCCAGGATGTGATTAGGAGAAGCCTGATCAGTTTTACATTTAGAGCAGACGTCAAAGATTTTTCTGCCTATGAAAAACGTGAGATCCTAGTGTTGCGGCTTGCTAGTCTAGAAAATGTGGTTCTAGAGGGTTTGTTACAATTGAGAGCGAATGAAAAGTCAGGCTCTTTGCTCGCGTACCAGTGTTGGGACTATGGACTGATGTTCTAAGAAGGTAAGTGTTGAAGAGGAAAGATTATCGTGATAACAGCCCTCCTTGGCCAGTCTGTGCATACGCTCATTGCCGTATATGTCTACATGAGAAGGAATCCATTGAAAATAAACTTCACGTGGTTCCGAAATGAACTTCAGCTTCAGAAGTATGAAACTGCTAGTATAATCTCGGATTGCAATCCAGCTGTGGAGGTGCTGAAGAGAGCTTCTACTGCCCGAAAGGATCCATAGGTCTCCAAAATCACCTTCGTTAAAAATAGCTTCAAGACCTTGTTCAATTGCAATTAATTTACTTTTGAAGACCGAGAATGAATCAGGGTTGAGAAGGCTGATAGATACCTTTTCTCCCGGTTTCTCAATGTAAATGCTACTCCAATGTGGTCATCCAGTTTACTTCCGTCCATCTACATTTTAAGGTCATTGTCGGGGATCTTGTTAATGATCTCTAAGGCCAACTGCTTAAGATGAGCAGGATTCAAATCCTTCTTCTTGATCGGAGCAGTAAAACTGAAGTGGAAATGAATTCTGGACAGACTGTGTTCTCATGATAACTGTAACTGAAAAGTAAATATTTATGATATCAATACCATGAGATATTTGGTAGTTAACCACTTAACATAAAGAATGAATTGATACTAAGTCAATTCATGAAAAAATATCGTAGAATGAAAGAACTTTAAAAGGTTCAACAACATGCAAGAAATTTAGGGTCATTCAATATTGTAGTATCTGGTTCAAGAAATGCTAAATGATCAGTCCTATAGTAGACAAAAAAACAGCTGTTAAATTAAAACAGTAATGGCAGAATGAAAAACGTCAACACATTTAACATTGAGTAAGAAAGCCAGGCCACTTTAAGTCGCACTTTCACTTGCATTCACTAGGGTACTCTTCGATATTGATTTAATTTTGTAGTAGTAAAATCAGAACACATATTAGCACTATGAAAAACATTTATGTAGTCTTTACCATGGTCTAATGGTAAAAGAGCACTCTTTAACATGTAAAATCCCGGGCTTCTTTCTAGCAGGTGGGTACTGCTCTTCTGTTTACTGGTTTCCTCCATTGTGGAACATAAATACGGCCCATTATCTATGAAAATGTTCTATGGAAGATAAATTGGATATTAGAATACCTGACAGAGGGCTTTGACTGTTTGTGTGATTCACTTGCAATTACAAGTAAATTCATATTACATACCTTTTAAATAATGCTATTGAACAAAAGAGTGGAAAAAATGCTTATTTGTGGTTGGTTGGTTTTTATGGCGCAAGGTCCAGATAAGGACAAGCTGTGCCAGCCTATTTGTGACTCAGTTTCCTAAAAGGAGGGTGGCATATGAGAAAGTTTACTAAAACACAATCATTAGTTTCCATTCTTATGTAGCATATCTTCTGGAAAAAGTTTTACTAATTAAACTGATGTCTGCATTAGTACTGATTTTTCCCATTTAAAAGAGAGAAGTTTCATGATGCAAATCTATTTAGTTTTAAAAAAGAACCTAAAAAGAATTTAAGAGTCGTAAATTACGGATGTTTTTAAATGTTCGATTATATTTTCTCTTCATAAAGAAATGATTGTATAATCGAGCCTATTTTCTTAATCTCGTATTTATCGAAACAGTAAAACTGTTTTCACAGTATTACTAAACTTAGTTTCATTAAATCTGTAAATTATAATTCTTATATTGTACAGTTAATATGAGAATAATAATAAATTTTTGACTGGTTTAGTATGTTAAGTAAGTTAAGCCTGTAAGTTCTAACTTTATAGAATAATTTTCTTTAACTTAGTTCCCATTCTAAAGTGCATTACGAGGTGGACATTTTAATTAGGGGGATCGTTATCATTATCGGAAGGTGGTGGTTTCAAATACCGAATCAACCGTCGTGTTTGCTAATGGCGACTGGGGTCTTTTAAATAAATTATTATCGTAATGTCTTCCATGAGAAATGATACCTCTGGGTGTGGAAGGTCAAGTTTGGGAGTCTTTTGCTTGGTCCCTGACCTATCCCCTGCAGAAGACATATTCACTTTTGAGCCCACGATGGTGTGCTAAAAACTAGTGGGTGTTATATATGTGAGAGCACTCTAAAGTTTAATCATATTGTGTTCTTGATTTCTTAAGATATAATGATATTTTATCTTTTAATATTTAAAAATGCTATTTATTTTACATCTGCGTTTCATTATGATATCATCATTCATTTTTCTTACAATTCTACTATATTTATTATTCTTGTTTGACAGTCACAATGTTTATATTCTCTTTTGTAAAGTACAATAGGTATGATTGCTTTCTATTTATGTACAACAAAATAAAACTAATATCCAACATTAAAGTTTTAATCCCAAGTTTTCTATTTTGAGATTGCATTCAGGCAGAAATTTTTATAGTGAGTGAAATTTATGATAATTTTAGGGAGTTTACGTAGACATTACGAGTATTATTACTATTCTTGTTTATGAGAAAATCTATAAGTATAGATCAAATAAATCTACACAATCAGATTAATGCAAAGTAAATAGCTCTTCGAGAAACAGAACCACGAATCTTCCCTTCTTCAATTTAATTAACCACTTTCCCAAGGCCTCACCAATTTATTCTACTGGCCATGCCATTGTGTCTGAACGCGAGTGAAATATTTCCGGTCAACACCGATGCTTGTAACATTATCAGGAGTGGACTTTCAGAAGACTAATGCTCAATCCTTCCACGACAGGAAATGGTCAGTTGGCGACGAGACGGCGGTCAGCGAACAGAACTAAAAAATAACATATTGTTTGTAGGGGGAGATATTGTCTCCTGAGGACCCCATTGGAGTATTTGCTATCTTTTCACTTGCACCCATATTTACTTTTTATTCCTACTTAAGTCCATCCATTCTGTGGGGGGTTTCAATAAAAAGAAATCTCGTAAAAAAACGGTGGGAAGTAAAAAATGGCGATCGTAATACCGAATTTGGCGTAACGAATGATCACTTTGGCGCTCGTAAAAGATCATTTCAAAGTCATCGCTCAAATTCCCCTAAGGGATTATAATAAACAAGACTTCTTGTTGATTCTTCAGAAGCTTGGGTTGATAAATTTAGTGGATTTGTTGGGGGAATTTTTCGTGGTTCAATAAAATTTTTGTTTCCCTGTAAGAATAATGCATTATAAATGGAAAATGAAAATATGCTTTTCTTTTTCTAAGATTGGAATTATTAAGGGTTATTTTACTTCAGAAAGTATCTCAATTTGGTGAGAAATCTAGAATGATTGTGAAATAGTTCTAATGATGCCTTGAAACAATTCGAATTTGGTAGAATTTTTGGGTAGAACATAGCATTCATTTTGATTTTGAATGTTGAAGAAAGTATTAAAAGAATTCAAAATAACTTACTTGGTACTTATTATTGCTGTATAATTTTAAGTCATTCTTGCGGATTTAAACTAACCATAACAATGCTTTGTCTTGTCTTTTTGTGGAATTGCTTTATAATATCATATTTATGTTGTGAAATAATTAATAAAAATTTAAAAATTATTGATGAATATGATTTATATATATACAAAACAAATAGTTGGTAGAATTACGTATTTGGATTGACTTGTTTATTTACTGATAAAATAGAATAAAGTTTATGTTTTTTAATCATGTAGAAACTGAAAAGAAATTTAATTTTACTATCAGAAATTTTGTAGAAAAATATATTTGATGTGATTTTAAAGTAAACTCTGATAAAAAAGGAAACTGAAGATATCTTATAACAAATAATACAACTATAAGAAACCTTAATTTAAGAATCCTGAAATATATTCATAATATAGTTATTATTCATCACCAATTGAGATATGATTTCGCTGAAAAAAAAGAAAATTAAGTTTCTAAATAAGCGTTAAATTCATCTAGTAAGGATTGATTAATGGAAAGTTTCAATGGTTTAAAAATAATATCAATATTTATATATAGATATTTTTTAATTATTACTAGGTATTTAGATAATTTCTAGGTATAATCTAAGCTAGCAGAGGTTAAGCTGAAAAATTCAAACAATTGAATAGTAGGGAATTTTATTAAAATATCATGCTATAAAAGATCGTTATTAACTAAAAATTTTATTAAAATATAGCTCTAAGAGTTTGCTTCAATTTTAGTTTTCAAAATTTTAAATCATTCGTTCTGATTTAAACTAACCACAAAGGGAATATTTTGTCTAGTCTTTTTCATTTCTCTTTTTCTTCTGTTCTGTTTTCAACGTTTTCAATTTTAGAGGCAATATCAATAAAGATTTGAAAATTAATTATCTAAAACAACAGGTAATATTCATGATTTTGAAAACTTTTTCAAAAGGAAAAATTATAATTAAAAAATTATTATTAGTGAAAATAATGAAAAGATTTTTCTCATCGCCGACGACACTCAGATATTCTATGATGAACTTAGCCTTGTTTGCTTCCCTTTAAAGAATGTTATTTGAAAGCAGGGAAAAAATTCGTTAACAAGTTGAATTTACGACGCCGTCTCAATATGATTTGACATGGATAGAACGTTATGTGACATCATGAATATTTTAAATCAAACAGAGCTGCAATAAATTGACGTAATCGTGGTCTCATCTGAAACGAAACAACACAACTTTATGGTTAATAATATTGAACTAGCAATACATTGAAATATTATTTTAAGTTTTACTAGAATTAAATTATTATTTCAAGTAAAACTTAAAACATATTACTGTGATTAACTTAATTCATTATAAAATTAGTGCATTATATAGATTTCTTTCTTAAAAGGAAAGTACTATTAAACATTTGATGAAAACTAGAAATAAAAAGAATTTGGAAATGGATAATCATGTTATTTATTTTAATTGTAAGAAAGTTTTCAAGAGCTAAATTGTTTCTTCAGTGGCCTATTAAGAAATTCAATTCTAATAGTTTAAAAATATTTACTAATGCATGAAATTTTCATAGGGATTAGAGCTGTAACTGTGTAATTATTTTGGTCCTCAAAAGAGGACCAAAATAATTCGCAAGGAATATTTGAAAATGATGTTAATTTAATTTGTATTTATTTATTGATGAATTTTCACAAGTCCTTCCTAATGAAAAATGGCTTCATTTAGATATATTCAAATCTGTTAAAATTGAAAACAAAATTTTTTAAAAATAATTTAGTAAAAAGGAGATTACTATTTCTAATAGTAATGAAAGATAAATAAAGATAATTTTGTAAACAACTTAGGCTTAAAAACATTCTGTACTTAGATTAAATATAGAGAATACTTAAAAATCATCCTTTTTCAATTTGTTTTTAGAAATATTTTCCGTGGGAAAAATCAAGTGCTTACTTGATATAGGGGTGAACTTTCATAAAGAAAAGAACACATTAGAAGAATGCTCTGTAAAACCAGGGTTATTCTATAATGTTTATGTTTTTGCTAATATTAAAATTATTACTAGGAATCATTTATACAAGTTTATAAATTAGTAAACGATATTTTTTTTCGACGTTTAACTTTAATAAAACTAACAAACAAAATTTTAACTTAATATAAGATAACGAAGATGAGATTTTTTGCATAGCACAGATATTAACTATTTCTTCAGTTTTAAGAATGGAAACGGTTAAAACTTGACGTTAGTTAATAAACTTAATGTTTTTGTTACACTTTGTTTAGCTATAAAAGAAATTTTTATCTAGTAATCATAAAATGAAAACCTTTCATTTGAATATTTATTTCCACTAAACTAGCAAACATAATTCTATGATCAAGTATTTACTTACAATCTTAAGCACTCCTCAGAAAAATAATTCATTGATTTTTTTATTACAGAAAGAACAGTTTGGTTAGTGTAGAGATTGTTGGTTAGCAAATTTTACAGAAAACATTTCATTTAAGTTTTTTTTATTTAATAAAACAGAGATATGTTAATTCTGCCATGAATTGTTTTGTTAGCTTCAGTTAAAAAACTATTAAGCAAAGATTAATTTTTGTTATTGTGTGGAAGTAAAGGAAAGTATCTCTATATTAGAGTTGTTTAATGTAGATCTTGTATTACTTTACTAAAATTGAGAAAAAATATTAATTGTGAAAACCACTTAATTTTTATATTAGTTTAATAAATAATATTTATTAAGGAATTGTTTAGATTCAACATAATTTTCATGATGGAAAACGATTTGTAGATAATATTTTTTTAGAAAAAAATATTCAAAACTTGTTTATACAATTTTATTTTGTTTTTTTTTTAAATATCTAAGAAACTATCGAAAATAATAGCATTTAGAATTTTCATAAAAGATAACGATGGATAGGGTTGTTAAAATTTAATCTGGAACTGTGTAGTAAATAATTGTAATTATCATTCTTGTGAAGCTTTATTCACTGATTAATTTTTTTTATCAGAAACTTAGTTTTAATCCTAAGAGTGAGATTTTCAATTTAAGTGTAAAACTAGAAAAGGAATGATTTATGATTGTCTTATTTCATTTGAAAATTTTCTATTAGTCAGTTTACGAAATGAAATAGAAGACTATTTAATTTCATTATTTTATCTTGTGATTGTGATAATCTAGAATTCCATGTTTATATCCATAACAAAAGATTGACACTCCAATGCTGACAGAGCCCAACTCCGGGCTTGACACAGGGAAGCATGCTGGTGCAATAACAACACTACTCCAATAAGAAATGATTTGATTAAAATAATTGCTGAATGCGAAGTTATAATGCGTATGAGAGTCAATGATAGAACTATCAAAATAATCCTATGTTTTTTTAGTTTGATCATTATAAAAGGAAATATGTAATGAGATGTTGATACATTTCCGGTTTGGTAGAAATTTCTCATCAGGAATGACACTGGCTGACCCCTAGTTTTAAGTCATGTGGAAATTCATATCAATCTCCAACTGTTGAAATGAAAGTTCATTCTGAAGAATTTGTGATCATCTTCCCATAACGTTACTATGATAGAGAAATTAAGGTACCAAGATGAATGGTTAACACTTGAGGATTCTTCATAGCACGCACACAACAAGCGTCACGGGTGACTTTGTCAAAAGTAATGTCCAAGATATGGTAAAATGACGATAGTTAACTGTTATAGAACGTTACCCACAAACAGTTGTGCGGCAACTGATAAGTGAAGTATCGATGAATATTCCATGAGCAAAATTTATATACTACTTAAAAAATAGTGCTGTTAAAGTCAATTTTTCAAGCTGCTCTTTTAGAATTTAATCAGAATCAGTGCTATAATGGGTGAAGATGATGGCAATTTTTTACATTTGGACAACCTGTGGGTATGCCTCGAAAGTGAAGGCATAGAAAAAACCACACACACAGAAAGGTACATTTATGCCCTAACCAGGATTTGAAACTGGAACCTGCTACTTCTAAGTTAGGAACGTTAACTACTTCGTTAGTCGACAATGTTAAAATCTAAAACAGAATGTTGGAGCAGCATAGCAAAATTCTTGAGAAGACTGAAAATGATGGAACATTTTTTTAAGTCTTTTTATCTTAATGGAGGAAATGAAAAAATGGAACTCGGAATGAACAAAATAAGAACCAGTTAAAATAACCTTGCTATCACAATAAATGGTGCTCAGACTATGTGATCATTTTGTTTGCATGTATGGCGAATGGTAATAAAGAAATCATCTCCAGAGACTTGTAAGCTTTCAAACATATCCGTGGCTATCTTCTGGATGCAGCAAGAATTGTTATTTTTCAATAAACACCATACATTCTCAGTCTGTTCAGTTTGAAGAAGATCAAACCAAGTATCATGGTAATCAGAGCATTCAGTGCGCAAGAGTTTAAAAGTATGCATCGCGTAATTATAAGTACAATCTTTGTTCTCCCAATTGTTCTGTAAAAGTTTTAGTTGGATGCATATCTGAGGTCCACACGTTGCCAAACAAGTGTTTTTGGAATTCTATGGAATAATTGATGACGAGGAATCTGGTGTTGGGACAACCACACTGAGAGTTCCCTTAATTTTTAATAAAAAATTCCATTCTGTTCTTTCCACTGTAACTACTGCTACCTTGATGATGTAACCATGCATTTTTGCCCCAAAATACTCCAATCTTATCCTCAAAACTACTGTAATTTATATATTAGTCAAAAAAATTATTCGAATCATTTAACAAGATTTTAAATCTAACAGTACAGCTTATTCAAAACTTTGGCATAAGTTTCTTAAAAAAATTCCTTTTGAGTAGGTATTGCTGCAACATCAATAAATAAAATAATTTCATATTAAAATGCAATAGAAATCTTTGACGATCACAATAAGATTCACTTCATATATATACATTTATAATGCGCAATTTCAATAAACTAATAGATTTCCGATATTCATTTACTGCGTGTTAAGTTTTAATCTCTTTCATGTATGGCCTTAATATCTTTATATACAAATTTCATAATGATTGAACAAAAAGGCTTTAATAAGTCGATTTTTGGTCATAAAGTGCTAATAATTCAAGATTGATTAAAACTGAAATATAGATATTAAGCGTTAGGCTTCATTTGCGGAAAATTTTCCTAACAGAAAGAGAAATTGAAAACCATTTACTTACATTGATCCTGGTTAATAATGGATTGGAATTCATTTGTACATTTATAACTGATACAGTTTAAAACTACCTAATTTACCAACTGTTCACTAGTGAGAAAAAATTTCAATCATATTTTATTTGATTTATGCAAAAAAACATTAGGATTAATGAAGAATCTAATTCCTTTCAGCTTAAATCTTGATTAAAATTTTAATCTTAATAGAACTTTGTTTTTCATAAGCATTCTGACTATCATATGACATATTTTTGATAAAATGAAATAGAACTTGATGATGATAATGACAAACGTAAATATTCAGTTGAAATTCTACTGCATTAAAATCAAAACAAAATTAAACTTTAATAAAATTGCAACCATAACTAAATTAATTTTCATGAATTGCTGTTTCAATAGTCTTTACTTTTTAAGTTTTATAAAGCTTAATACCTTTCTAGGGGTAAATCGCTTAGTTTTCAAATTAACTAAATAAGCGGATAATGAATTATGTTAATATTTTTTTTCTAGATTTAATTGTGAAAACAAGAGTTTCGAGGAAGATTGCTGTTAACTTGAATTTAAAGCGCATGAAATAATTCAAATTTTTGTGTGTTATTGCCACATTCGTTGTAAGCAAAGTCTATGATAAAGGTCTTCAAAACATTTCTATAAAAAACATTCCAAATACTTTCGAAAAAAGTACACAAGTGATATTTTACTCAACATATTCTTTATCGTATTTGATACTGGATAGTAATTTTTATATGGACAATTTGAAAAAATTTAAAATGTATTCTCTTAATTTCAAAAATGAGCATTTTATCATACAAATTGCGGATTTTAATTAGTAGTTCTTTTAAAAAAAGGTTAAATGTAATAACTCTTCCAGTTGCACTAATTAGGAAAAATAAATTGCCGAATTTATTATGTTATATGTATATTTTTTCAAGCTAAAATGTTACTTTACTAAAATAACACTATAAACTTCTGAGAACTATTTAGATTGAAATCTTGAAAAACGTTTAAACACCTGCTGAATAAGTAGAATTTAATTATTTAAGCAATTATTTTCTGTTTTATTTAGTAAATGATTGATACCATTATTAAGTTCCACCAACTAGACTAATAAAAATGACAGAGTCAATGTAATTAGCATGGTGACTAAATCTCTTAACCTAACAAACTTTATCATTAAAATATTTAATTTTACTAATTAATTTAAAATGTATACAAAAATAAATGAGTAAGAATGTATGTTTTAATTAGTTCTTGTTCTGAACTGAAATAATTACTACTGTCTGATTAAGACTATTTCTTAGCACAGTATCAATGTCTTTTAATTGTTCATCAAAGAACTTATAATGAAAAGTGTATCGCCAATTGTACTCATAAATTCAATTTCATTTTATCAAAACGAATCACTTCCGTTTTTTTCCTAATCAACATGTCTCAGACAGTTAATCAGTATGTTACTTCCTCCTTATTTATCCCTAAACCGGTTTCCTTAAGTGCTAATTTTTTTTTTCATTTCTCTCATCCGTAGCCCGGGACTATTGTTTTAAAACAAACAGGAGCATTTTCCCGATAAAGACTTTTAATCTGCCAATTGAAATCAGCAGAAGAAGTAAACAGGAGAAGTTGAAACTGTGTGGATTTTCCCTCCTGTGATTCGAATCGCAATTACCATCATTTAATCAAAGATTCTTGTTTCCTACACCCACTTCCACCACTCCAAGCTTTTTGGGGTTCAGAAGAGAAAAGAGGAGGAAGGAAAAAAAAAAGCAAGGAATCTCACTCCTCGATTTTCTCTGCTCTCGAAAAAGAAGAGGAGTAAAGGAGAAACAAATGACTCCCCCAGAAGGAACAGATCATGGGGCTGCAAATTAATGCCCCTCAATTAATCCTCCGGGCACTTGTGTGCCTTGACTTTGCTCTAGTGGAGAGAGAGAGAGAAAGCGAAAAAAAAAAACATATAACTCCTTCTGTCGAAAGTGTGTCTTATCTGAAATGGTCGGTTGGTATCTTTGCAGCTGAAAGGACCGTCGAAAAAGACTGCTCTGCGTACCATTTGCTTTTAATAGAAAATGAGCTATTGAACACAAGATTCTGTTGTTATTTTTGCTCCCTAAACCATGCTTGACTTCTCATACTCTCATTTCCTTATAAAGAAGAGAGATGATCTTCTTTGGCGATTATTTGTGTTTTGGCGGCTTATATTTTTAATTCTGTTACATGTTAAACTAAATTAGAACTTTCTGTTTAATTTTATAAGTTTTATAAGAATAACTGAGTGCATTATAATTGTATTTGCTCTAAAAATATTTTAAGTTAAGTCCAGATGAAAATTCTTTTGGGTCTTTAACATGTGAATAACTTAGATTAATAGCTATTAATTAATTAATCTTATTTTTTAACATCTATCAAATGCAAATATTTCATCATCTTTTTGCTTTATTTTTTAATGCAGTATTAATATATTGTGTTAGATGAAATTAAGGAATGCAATTGATCGTCAAAGTTTTTCTAACCTTTTAATTTATTTATAACAAAATACCTTGACATATTTTGCTAATTTCAATACTTATTAATGTGAATTAAATATCTTAGAAATATTTAGATTTACAATTTAATTTTTTTGTGGAATTCAATTGTTAAATTTCTCAAATAATACCAATTTATCAACAATTGATTCGTTGATGCTTCGATTAGCTTAAGTGTATTGTTCAACAATACACTACTTTCACTTAGTGATGTTTAAAATTGATTGTGAATAAAACCATTTTAATAAATAAAGAGAGAGGGACAGCAATCGGCAGAAGAAAGAAGATTTTGAATTAACCATCTTTAATGAGTATTTATGAAACAGTTACGCCAAAAAATTTCTAAAATTATTTATTTATCAAGGCTTATATATATTTTCCTTATGTTGGGGAAGAGCTATTAACTACAAGTTAGGAATAGTTTTTCCTCTCTATCACGCTTGTGATTATTAAACAATTCAAGAGGTCCTTTTAAAATATGTAAGTTTGATAAGAACAGAATATTTTATGGTAGTGTAATGTAGTTTGAAGGCTTACAGACACATATTGATCACAGTAAGGAATGTTTTAGAGTTCTATTACATCAATGTGTTTTTTATAGGTTACTTTTGGATATGTTTTTTGATCAATAGAGTTAACTTTTTCAGAATTTCAGAAGTCCTTTAAAGTAAGTTGAAGAAAATATGTACTATATTCACGCATACATGCATTTAAAGTCTGCTGAAGTACATACATAAGGCATTAGGTGATTAAGCAAGGAAAATTTTAATTAATAATTTATGAATAAAATGAAATGAAACTATTTTTGATAGTCTTTTTTGTTATTATTTTGAATAACTAATAAAGACTTTCTGAGAGGGAAATATTTACTTCTCATTCAGTTTTGATTAGATGGCAATCTTTTTAAAATGCTGCTGCAGTGAGATTCAGGGTTTCAATGAAGATTATTTTCGTGTCTTGAAGAAGTCAAATGCAAGCTACAATGAGAATTTGATTACTACAAATGTTTTATTATGTTGTGTGAATATATTTCATTTTTTTGATAACTCTGAGTTTATAATGTCTTTGAAATGAAAAATTTATTTTGAACTTTTTCTTTTTATGCACTAAAGTTGATTTATGGTGAGTATTCTTTGGAATTACACGTACTTAAAGACAGATGGTCTTAATATCTTTATAGCCATGACATTGTGCAAATTTGATGAATTCTTAAATACAATTAAAGTCTGAAAATATTAAGTTATATTTCATTACATAAGAATTTATTTTTGTAAATTATCAGTCAGTCACACACACATGAATAATAATTATTTTATTATTTATCATTTAGTATCCATATTGAAATTTTGGCATAAATAAATGGGAAAATTTGACCCCATCTTACGTATTTCTCTTGGGTTATTTCCTTTAACAGACAAGTAAAAGGTTATTAAATGTAGTTGGGGAAGTGTAGTTTATGCTTTTATTATATCTATTTTCATCAGTTGGCTTTTAACCTAAAAAGAAAGAGTTTTTCTTTAGGACTATATATTTTGTAGTATCTCGCATCGTAGTCTTCATTGTATCTGCACCAGATTACAGATTTGCTATGAGAGACAAGCTGATAAGCAATTTCAGTTTTGACAAGATTCCAGATGATGCTATTGAACATCAATAAATTGATGTTCAATATCAATGTATTGATGTTCAATTGTATCAATGTATTAATCGTTGATACAATTGAACAATTGATCAGTGTATTGATCGTGATTGATTCTTGGGTTATTTCCTTTAACAGACAAGTAAAAGGTTATTAAATGTAGTTGGGGAAGTGTAGTTTATGCTTTTATTATATCTATTTTCATCAGTTGGCTTTTAACCTAAAATGAAAGAGTTTTTCTTTAGGATTATATATTTTGTAGTATCTCGCATAGTAGTCTTCATTGTATCTGCACCAGATTACAGATTTGTTATGAGAGACAAGCTCATAAGCAATTTCAGTTTTGACAAGATTCCAGATGATGCTATTGAACATCAATAAATTGATGTTCAATATCAATGTATTGATGTTCAATTGTATCAATGTATTAATCGTTGATACAATTGAACAATTGATCAGTGTATTGATCGTGATTGATTCTTGGGTTATTTCCTTTAACAGACAAGTAAAAGGTTATTAAATGTAGTTGGGGAAGTATACTTTATGCTTTTATTATATCTATTTTCCCCAGTTGGCTTTTAACCTAAAATGAAAGAGTTTTTCTTTAGGATTATATATTTTGTAGTATCTCGCATCGTAGTCTTCATTGTATCTGCACCAGATTACAGATTTGTTATGAGAGACAAGCTCATAAGCAATTTCAGTTTTGACAAGATTCCAGATGATGCTATTGAACATCAATAAATTGATTTCAATATCAATGTATTGATGTTCAATTGTATCAATGTTGATACAATCGTTGATACAATTGAACAATTGATCAGTGTATTGATCGTGATTGATTATCCCCAGGAATTGCTCGTTCCTGTTTTCCAGAAAACTTAATTTGATACATTCAATTTAAACATTTACTAGCGATCCTTTTTTAATGGGTCAAAATAATAAACACCACTTACGTGGAGATATTCAAAAGCAACTAATATGACAGTAATATTCTGTTGAGTCGAAAGAAGAGGCTGAGTGGACAACTTTAGTTCAGCGATTCTCAACCTGAGAAGCTCACTCCCTAAGGGGTGCGTGAGTGAGCACACTGAAAAGGGGGTGGGCGAACATATCCAAAAGAAAACATTATTTTAAAAAATAGATTTACTGCCTGTAAAGAAAGCTCACATGTACAAAACAAAATACAATTTTAAATAATGTTTAATAATTAACTTTTTAAATTGAAACACTTTACTAAACTAAAAGATTATAATCTTACTTAATTTAATAAGTTTTGATTAAAAAATTAACTAAAACTTTGTCCATTAGAAATGAATTTAATAATTCCTTCTACCTGTCTTGCAGAGTAAAGTTTTTTTTAAAGGAAAATTTGATAATAAGAATGGATACTCTTTCTTTCTATATTTATCAAATATCTTTATTTTGCCTTAAAAAAACCTGCAGAAAACCCAGCTTCAGAGAAAAACGATGTTGAAAATGATAATAGAGTGCGAAATATCCTTGTTTTTAGTGCAGAAAAATCATCATCTACTCCAACCTAATATTCACAAAGAGCGATAAATTACTAAATTGTTTTTGTTCCGATAAGCCCAAATTTAGGTATTCTTGAAACAATTTTCTCGATTATATTTTCCATTCGTTCATCTGAATTTTTGTTGATGCTTGTCTGTCATCTAGTTATCGCTTACTCCTACTTAAAAATGTATCCATGTTTTTGAGTAAATCTTCTGCCATGAATATTTAGTACAGTGAATTGCATTTATCACTAAAAAATAATACTAAAAACATTCAGATAGATTAAATGGCGATAAAAAGACTAACTTGATTGAGACTGCTAGGAATTGAAACTGGTGTTATCAAGCATTTCTCACCCGATGAGAAAAAACATGCTCACATCTAGAAATGCTTGAAACGGTATCTTGTCAATACTCCAGAATGTTCGAAATAAATCAGAATTTCTATTGAAATCACAAGAATATTTGACATGATACACTAAGAGCAAAATCTGGTGTGGAAAAAAATCACCAGATTCTTGATTTGTCAATGCTGAGAATCTGTATTGCCAAATGTCAAAACAAATTCAATATTAATGGTAAATTAATAGGTTTAAAGCTAAACTCCTTGTGTGGATTTAACGTCAAAATGCACAATATTTATATATTGTTTTATCTCCGGGAGTGTGATTAAAATTGTGATTGAAAATTGAGTCACAAATACCAAAATGTTGAGAAAAGCTGCTTTAGTTTATTCAAGAATATTGAAGAAAGCAATAATTGACGCAGATCTATTGGAATATGTATGGTTTTAAACTGTCTCTAGAAAATGAAAGGTTATAGACAGTAATAATTCTAACATAGATAAAATTTTTGGAAACATTTTGTGTTTCACAAATTTTAATTGCTTACATCTACTTTTGAATTATATTTTAAATTGGTTCTAAGTAGTTTATTTATAATTTTTTCATATGACATTAACATGATGGGCATCACACTGAAATTATATTTGATACCTCTGATTTACATCCAAGTAACATTAAAAAAATAAGATACGTAAATAAAATAAGATTTGTTTCAGGAGTTATCATTTAGTTCACGAACAATAAGCGTCGTCTCTTATGTAAACACAACAGTACTTCATCAGGGTATAAATTCCATTGGTTTAGATTTTCAAACGATTTCTAAGAATCCTTTATATTTTTAATGGTTACAAGAAATATACTGCTATATATTCGACTCTTTATAATGAAATTATAAATGAGTTTTAATACAATTTTCAGAACTCTGGTCCAACACAACAATTTTATGAAGCATTATTTGAGAATGAAATATAAAATTACGTTCCGAATTTATCTCTACTCGTGACTGTTTACCTTAATTATTGAATAAAATGCAGACATTTATTAAAAAAATAACAGTAGGTATGCTTGAAGATGTTATGATGTTCAGATGTACTCAGGGATTTATTTACAAAACATGTTATTTATTCATATTTACTGATTATAATTAATATTTATTTATTTTCTAAGGAATCGTAAATAGAAATTAACAAGAATACATGAAATATTTTTGACACTTACTTGATGTGATAGCTCAAAATGTAAATTCAGTATTTTGCAATTTCATTTAGAGATATTGTAGTATTTGAATGATTGAGTTTTTCACTTTTAGATTTAAGACGAGGAGTTTAATTTCTTACTAAATATATCCAGATAAAACGTTTTATAGGTAATTAAGCATTGGGATTTCAATTAACATAAAATATCTTATATTTAAAAGAAAACTGCAAATGATATTTTACTATGAAGGAAAGTTTGAACTTCTAAAAGCAATTCGATAAATACCAAGTTAGCAGAGAAGTCTATAAAAAAGAAGTTTTAAAAAGTACAATTATCATGTAGCGGATTAAAACGCAACTGGAATTTGTTATATATATATAATTAGTACCTGTAAAATTACTTATATACATGCATTAATGATTTTATACATAAATTATAAATTGTGTAATTTATTTTTATATGGCATAAGTTTTGTGTTTTTTTCTTGCAAATAAAATAATTTACAAAATATATGAGGTTTTTATTGCTTGCATCTTTGTAAAATTTTTTTTATAGTTTCTTTTATTGAGGTGCATTTTTGCATTTAAAGGAATCTTATTTTTTAATGTTCAATAATTTTAAGATGCATTAATAAATAAACTTTACTGCATTAAACTTTGTAGCATTTCTCTTCCATTAAAACGAAAATATTGAATTCACACACATTTATACATACCTTCACGTCTCACACATACTTCTTCATATAATATAATAACAACAAAAAATCTAAAAAATCTTGCAAAATAAAATAAAAGTTTGTGTGTCTGAAAAGCCATCACCGTAAAAACGAAGAATGTTGGACAAGAAACATAATCAAATTTCATCCTAAAATCAAACAAATTTGTTCGCCAAACACGAGAAGCTGGCGTGGAAAGAGGCGTGAAAAAGTTCGCGAAAAACCAAACACATCTTAACTCCATCAACAACTCCAAGAATTCCAAATTTCCCGCAATGAAAAAGAGAAAGAAGAGAAAAATAGAAGCAAGATAAGAAGAAAGTAAAGGAAAAGTAGCAAAGAGAGATAGAAAAAAAAGAGACCTCTCTTTTTCTTTTTTGTTTCTCTTAGTTGCCGAGGTTGGCTCGAAATCCTTATTCTTGACTTAACGGGTGAAAATGAGAATGAAACTTTCATGTTTGGCTGTTTTTTTATTGCAGTCTTTTTCGGGCGTATTGATTTGTCGCCAGTGTTAGGCAAGAAAGCTAGAACTACATAGACAAAACATTGGTATTTGAGTTTGGAAAGATAAGGTGTATTAGATTAAGCTTCTAGGAGACCAGACAAAATGTTGATCTATAGATCCGTGAAATAATAGAAAGATAAATTATTTTTATGCAGCCATTCGATAAGTGATACCCATATATAGTTAACAAACAGTATCAATATGTACTTTAGTTTCAAAATGTCATAGAAGGAAAATTGTTAAAATTAATTTGATCACAATACATAAAAACCAAGAATTAATAAGCTTAAGGATAACATGAAAATATATTTAAACACTACATTTCTAAAGCAAAGGAATAGAAGTACTTTAAAGGAAAACCCGTGCAAAATCATGTAATGATAATTATTTTGTTTGATACGCAAAATTCTGCTCTTATATATATATATATATATATATATATATATATATATATATATATATATATATATATATATATATATATATATATATATATATATATATATATATATATATATATATATATATATATACGAGGGCCATTCAGAAACTAACCTCCGATTGGTCACAGTGCGGGTAGTGGGGAAGTAGCGCGCCATCTGTGCATTCACGCGCTCAGCAGGTCAGTCGGCATCAAGCCGTAGTCGAGTGAACATCGTACCTACGCTAGTTTAGTTTTTGTGGCAGTTTGAAATGTGTGCTGCAATAGAAAATCCCGCCAAATGTGAGGTGCGTGCTGTTATAAGGTTTTTACAGCCAAAGGATACTCTGCAGCAGCTATTCATCGTGAGCTTTGTGCCGTGTACGGACCAAAAGTTATGAGTGAAGGAGTTGTCCGTGAATGGGTACGTTTATTTAAAAGTGGACGAGAAAACGTTCATGCGATGAAGAGAGGAGTGGTAGACCATCATTGGTGACTGACGAACTCGTTCAGACAGTTGATGCAAAGTTCGTGAAAATCGACGTTTCACAATGGCGGAGTTGTCTACTGATTTTCCACAGATTTCTAAGACTCTTTTGTACGAGATAGTGACAGCAAGATTGGGTTACCGTAAGTTCTGTGCACGATGGGTGCCGAAAATTCTTACCGACCACCACAAAACTCAAAGAATGGCCTCTGCATTAGACTTTCTGTCACGTTATGAGGACGAAGGAGAACCATTGTTAAACAGAATCGTGACCGGTGACGAAACCTGGATTAAGTACGTGAACCCTGAGACAAAAGAACAATCAAAGATGTGGGCACATTCAGATTCGCCTACCAAACCAAAAAAGCCCGGCAAGATTTTTTCTGCCAGAAAACTGATGGCAACGGTGTTTTGGGATGCCAAAGGGGTGTTGTTGGTTGAATTCATGGAACGTGGGACGACCATTAATCAAGACGTGTACTGTGAAACACTAAAAGCATTACGACGGGCTATACAGAACAAACGCCGTGGTATGCTGACTTCCGGTATCGTTTTTTAGCACGATGACGCCCGTCCTCACTCTGCTCGCAGAACAACAGCCCTTCTTGAGTCCTTCAAGTGGGACGTTTTCAACCATCCACCTTACAGCCCAGATCTGGCGCCAAGCGATTATCACCTCTTCATGCATATGAAGAAATGGCTCGGGTCCCAGCGGTTTGATGACGACGAAGAGCTCAAAGATGCGGTCACAGGCTGGCTCAAGGCACAAGCGGGTGATTTTTATGCAGAAGGAATTTCAAACCTTGTGAAGAGATACGATAAGTGCCTCAATCGTAATGGTGACTATGTCGAAAAATAGTGCAAAGATGTAGTTGTAAGATGTATATATTAAAATATTTTTACTTAACTTGGTATATTTTTTCAATTAACTGGAGGTTAGTTTCTGAACAACCCTCGTATATATATATATATATATATATATATATATATATATATATATATATATATATATATATATATATATATATATATATATATATATATATATATATATAGCTTTTGTGCATTAGTATAAAAGATGTGAAATAAATTTATGCAAAATTGAATATTAATGAGTTGAATTGTTTTTTATGAATAAATATTTTTTTCTTCATTTTAAAAAGAAATTAAATTGAGATGTTTCCAAATATATTTCAATTGAATATGCATAAAGGACATCAAATAAAATTGTAATGAATAATTTCATTCAAATTTTTACTTCATATCGTTAGAAATATAATTTCATTAGAAGTTTTACTATGCTATTAAAAAGAACTTTTTATTGGGATCTAAGCGTCTGAAATCGACATTGGGGAGTAGCTGAAAGAATCGAAATCGAATTTTTCTTTTTCTTTTGCGACTCTCACGCGATAGAAAAATAACTTCGACCGATTCTGCCTGTTGTTACAACACCGCCAAAAAACGTTTTTAGGGGTTTGGCTCTTTTGAATTTACTGAAAGAACTTATTTCATTGAAGAACTGAAGAAAAAGAAATAAGCGAGATGAGGGGAAAAAAGGAAAGTAGGGAAGAAGAGAGGGATTTTAAACCATGATTTGACGTCAGCAGGGGGTAGGTAAAGCATTTTGTACGGTATAAAAGGGAGGTATTTTTTCCCTTATTCTTCTGCACACCAAATTTAGATTTAGAGGAAATAATAAAAATGTAAGAAAAAAATGAATCTCAACCTCCCCACTTTTGGAGATTTTTTTTTTATAAAAAAAGGGAAAGAAAGGGGAGATATAGTTCTTTTATATGGAAATTGAACCAGATAATAAAGTTGAGAAGACTGTATACTGAAAACAAAACCGAAGTGACTTATATTTTTTGTGAAGACGAAAGTAAAAGTGAGTCAGTTACAGACACAGAGTAGGTTCTTAAAATGTTGATTTTTACTTTCATACGTAGACAGACTGTTTCATTTGTTTTGGATCAGAAAATCAGGGGCTATCAAAAAATTTATATTTTACTTGTGAGAAAATGGGGTGGAGCACTCGGGAAAATGAAATAGGGAATAAATCTCTTAAGCTGAATCACACAAATTTATTTCATGAAATTCGTAATGTTTAGTTTCTTCACTATTTTACTGTACATTTTTCTTGATTGTTTTCACTTAATAAAGTAATTTAGAAGAATTATGATTAAAAATTTAATTTGCTGTACTATTTATTTCTGCCTACTTTTCTACTGAAGCATTTACAGGTAAGTGAAATCTTAAATTCTGATAAAGAGTGCATACAATATTGTTAAGTTTACATATTTAAATATATTTTTTTGCATTCATTAAATATATTTAAGTTTTTAAATACTTTAATTTTAATATTAACAAATTTTCTAAAATCAGGTGAAAAGTCCATATATGTTGCTTTGTTGCATACTCAGTGACATATGTTCACAGAAGTATGTTCATCAACTTACGCTAAGTAGATTGTAAAATTTAAAAAAAAATGAAAATTCACATAGAAATATTTTACAAAATGATGAATATTTTAAATTAATTTATGCAATATTCAGTGAAATTTACGTAATGTAATTTTTATATCGTATGTAACGAATTTCACTCAGTAACATTTTTTGTTACTTAAACAACATATAAAAGCAAACAAAAACTGTCCTTTTAATCATTCTGACTCCTTTATGAATAAATCTTATCATTCTGTATAATGAATGACTTCGATAGTTATTCATAGTTGATTTACTGTAAAATTTTCGTTTTAATATTTTTCGAAAAAATTTAGAAAAATTAGTTGCTTATACTTGAACAATTTTTTCTACAAAGAGAGAATACTACAAGACCAAAATATGAAGAAACTTTTGTGGTTCGGAAAATAGGTGGGTCTTCGTAGTTTTAAAAGCAGGAGAAGACTTGTATTGTTAGCCCCAGCTGTATTATTTTACACGGAGACATTACGAAACATTTCTTACAGGCCACTGTTTCCATTAATGAACTTGATAAACCTTTTGTTGAATCACGCTCGAACTCACAACTTTCTAAAATGAAATATAGGCCCTGACCAATCAGACAAATAAAGCAACGTATTTCAATGTTCTTAATGTACTAATGGAACTAATGTTGTATATTATACATATATTTAGATAATTTCTTTAATCAAATTAATATTCAATATCAATAGATTTAAGGTATAATTTCAGTCTTTTTTCATCAATTCTTACAAATTTTATTTCCTTAATCAATACTTTCCGGTTAAATATGCATTTTGCTGAATACAATTTTCATATATACTGTCTTTTATTACTCTTAGTTTAAAAATTATAGTGTTAAAGTAATGAGTTAAGGGGATTAAGGAAGTATATTAATTTTCTTATTTAAAATTTACGAGCTGAATATGTATTTTTCAAAATATACTTCTTTAATATTGTTAGTTTGTAAACATATTTAATTAAAATTGCATTATTTTGCATTTTTATTGATATCGGAAAAATTTCTTTATCTTTTTATTAAAGTGTTTACGCATTCTTCGAGCATTTATAAAAATGATTTAACTATTGATTGCTTTATTAAATTTCTTAACTATTTTTGAAAATATCTAGTTCCACTCATTTATTTGTGCTAATTTAAACTAGTTTCAAATTTACGTTGCATTTTAAAATTTCTGATTCCCATTTAATAACATTTCATTTTAATTTGTTTTCTTTTCTCACGTTTCATTACATTATTTTAGTCTTTTAAATAGATATTCATTACTGTTAATTATTTTGCTCATTAATTAGAGCTTCTTCATGAGGATAGGAAATAATTTTGAACTTATTATGCTTAAAAACTTATTTCGTGAATTCATTCAAAATAATTTGTTTAAAATCAAAACAAACTTGCTTATATTTTGAATTTTTTCAGCCGGCTTGATTTTAAGAGCTTTATATAAATAACCTCACTTTTTGAAAATTATTTTCTTAATTTTTATATATCTTTTATAAAATTTTAATATATTTTGGAGTTTCCTTATGCAAATCAAAATTTTATTGAGCATTTTTATTCTTTAATCAGTAATTTAATATCCATAATATTTGATGAATTTTTAATATTTCTAAAGTTTAATTTTACACAAAAGTTTTCTAATTATTTTTTATTTATTTGAAATAAAACAAATTTTCTTTTTATGCTTAAGGAACACATCTGACCACCACAGAAAACCAATAGTTAGACTAATTTTCTAAATATTTAAAACTGCATTTTAAAGTGTAAGCATATTGTGGCTTCAATTTCTTTTCCTTTCTTTCGTTATAATTAATTATTCAAAGTTACAGAAGAAAAAAAAAACTCTTCAAATGATTTCTCAACACTTTAAAACAGTACAAATGTTTTTTAAACAAATACATATTTTCTTATTTTCATTTAAATTCTTTATTTGCTAATTTTAATAATTTTATAGGGAAAATTTGTTTTTTATATTTGATCAAATTAATTAAATATTTTGCTATTAAATACACCTTGGACTATTATATTATAAAGAGCTATTTTTGAAATAACAATATTTTCTCATTAATGAATCAAACTTCTAAGTATTTATGAAATGTGATAAGAATGAAATTATTAATTCATATGTTTCAACTGCAATGTATTTAATTCAATCACATGTTATGCATTAATTCATTATTTAGTCAAACTGTGTTCTTCAAATATGTTTTATATGAATATAAAACTTTATGTAATAAATTTTCCTTGCTTATACGTTAACGTAATTATTTTATTATATATTATTACTCTTGAGATATTTCAGTTGCTTTTGTTCTCTTAGTTAAAAATTTATAAAATGTACCACATAAAAGTTATTTATTTTTAATATGTATTTATATTTATTTATTTATTTTTCTATTTTACCATATTTATTTTTTATATTTAAGATACAATAAAATGTATTAAAATGATTAACTATATTAGATTTTCTTGTATTTGAAAATTTTATGAAATAAAATTTTTATAATAAGTTGTAAGTTTAATTAGGCAAATGCTTCGCTATCCTCATGCATAAACATATAACATAATTTAAAAGTACTGCAATGTGTATAAAACAATTACATTTATTTAACTGTAATAGCAAATGATTGAAATTTTTATAAAATTAAAATTATGGAACTAAGTGGTATGAGCAGAAAAACTTAAATTTAAATTTCATTCTGTTTACAATAATGAATGCAGTATTTGAATTTACTTAGGTGAAACTATTATTGTAAGTAAAATCAAATTTTCATTAATTTGTGTATATTATTAACAAAAATTGAAATTTCTGTCTTTAAGAAATCTCAATTTTAATCTATCATACATTTCCAGGCGTGTCTGTTTTGTTCAACTCTAAATTTGCCGTTTTAGTTGGCTCTAATTTATACTTTTAATTATTGTTTATGAATAATGAGCGGTCAAAATGTTGTTGCTTGGTGACTTTAAACAAAAATGTAAATGTCAGCATTAATGAAAAAAGTATTATTATAAGCCACTAGCAAAATAAATACTATTAGTTTTAATCCAAAAGTAATGTATATTATTACGGTAAAAATTGGAATTAACATGGCAATTTTTTTTATTTAGTATACTTAAGCATGAGCAAATAATCATAGATCGTAATTATTAACTAATACATAAATTGTAATAAATCTCAAAAATGACCTGATTTTTAAACGATTCAAATTTTTACCTTAATTACATTTCTCTTGTTATAAAAATATAAGTTGAATTATAATTTATATATCTTTTTGATATCAAAATAACTCTCTTCATGAAAGGAGTCTAGGATGCAATTCCTAAAAGTCGATATTACATCCGCCCCCTACTGCGATTTACTATTTATTTTTCGAGCGTATATTTCATAGTTTAATCCGTTAAATAATAAGAGGTTATTTGTTGATAAAGAAGGCTGAAGTTATACTTTTCACCAGTATTTTATAGTAAAAATAAGGGCAAGAATATCATTGAAATAAACGATTTGAATTCTATTGAATTATATTGCTGTATTTTTGTAAGTTAAAATCCGATATATATAATTGTAATTTTATTCGAACAGAATATTTTTTTATAAAATATCTCTTGATCTCTCTTTATGTATATAATTTTTTATATAGTATCGCGTTCTAAGAAGATAACGAATTATTGCATTTTCTTATTGTAAAGTGCATTTTTTATGACAAATAAAAATTTCAAAGTGTTTTCAAATATTAAAACGTTAAACCAATTTGAAAACAAATTTTTTATGAAAATGTTTCTTCGTTTAGAGTCAAAAAATGTACTTATAGTAGCTTTTTCGTTTTTAAATTAATCAAATGAAATTAAATATTAATGTATTAATTTTATAAGAAACTTAACTAATTTTGGAAAAATTCTTTAGAGTTATAAATTAGAAATTGGTTAAAATATATATACGCTGATGATATATTTTAATTATATTAGTCTTGAATATTATATATATATATATATATATATATATATATATATATATATATATATATATATATATATATATATATATATATATATATATATATATATATATATATATATATATATATATATATATATATATATATATATATATATACATATATATAATTTGCCGATTTAAAAAAGTAAAATTCTGTATGAAAAATTAGTTTTTCAGTTTTTTTTTACTGGGTGATTCTATAGTGATTTGTGTTTATCTTATTGAATATACTTTAATATAAAATGCTTAGAAAAAGTAAAAGATTTTGTTGAATGGGAATATTAGTTAAAATTTTATATTAGGAATAAATTTTAAGTTATTTAGTTTTTGCCACACAAAGAATTAGATGCCAATTTATTAGGCTTTAAATTGTATTAACATTTACTAAATGAACATTTTTAATAAAAAGCAGAAAATAAAAATCTGATGTTTAAAATTTTTTTTATCGAATTGGCTGATTCTATAATGTTTTCATTTCTTAAAAATACCGAATTAGGAGTATAATAAATACTTGATACAATTATTTTTATAGAGTGTCCTGCTGACATGAAATACTTTAGACAGTTGATCGAAGAGAACATACAGATTAAAATTATTTTTATTAAATCAAATTGTGAAAATAAATAAAAAAATTTCTGTTTATGTTGAAATTCTTTCTGTTTCTTATAATGTTTATTGATAAAAAATTTTGTTTTGATATTTATCACAAAATCTTGAAATATTTTGGTTGTTTTATAGCTTCCATATTTCTTAGTTCTCATAATAAGAAAATTTTAGGAAATACAAATAAAATTTTTAATAATAATAGAAAATTGATAACGAAAGTTTAATATTGTAATTTATTACTGTAGTATAAGAAAATAATTAAAAAAACTTTTTGTAAACATGAACATAATTGCATGATAGATTTCTCATATTTGAAATAGATATAACAATAAACTGGTAGAAATCTATGATTAAATTAACTATAAAATTTACTTGGAAACATTCTGAAGACATTAAAATGTGTAAATATTCATCATGATATCAAAAAGTGCCTAAAGAGTGCACCAACTAAGTAGAAATTCAAGGAAGGTTTCAAATGTCGCTTTTTACCATTTTTCTATATCGTTCTTCTTGTCATACAGATGAAAATCACTTCGTATTTTGTATTGTCTTTACGTTGTGCCTTTATCTGTTAGTATTTAATTTCACCGAAAGATGGCAGCAAAATTAAAATGTAACTTGGAAAAGTAAATTATAAAAATAAAGAAAAAAATTAAAGTTTATTATTAATTTATATTCTAGATTAATTTATTAATTTCTTTAAAACCAAATGTATAATTTCAAATAATTGACTAAATCTTTGAGGCCTTTTTAACTCCTTGAGTCCCTAACTTATCTAAGGTATATTATCCTTAGTTTATTTACCATTTATATTTTTCATCTATTTTCGGACATAATTTGTTCATTTGAATAATATCTATTTCTGAGGTTATTCTTGTTAGAAGCCTATTAGCGCATAATAATCCCTATTTAGAGTTAGTAAGTTAGTTTCTAAATTTCAGTGATATTCATTCCTTTAGGCGGGGTCTTATCTTTTGATACATTACGATTAAAGCTCTTTCCTCCCAATATTTACTAAAATTAAGAATAATACAATTGAAACAATGTAGATACTGGTTACATGAAGTGCGGCAATTCAGAGAATCCACAGGAGCTTGATGCACAACCCCTTGGACAAAGCTGAGGCATCGGTGGCTGTCAACTCTCACTTTCCCTATTCTCGTTCACCCCTCCACCACCTTGAGCTCCCCTTCCCCCTCCGTTCACTCATCTAATTCCCGAAATCCCACCCTCACTTCTCACCCACCCAAAACCAAACTCCCGCCTATTCCGTGATTTCGCTCCCCTCTTGCTCTTCACTGCGCTTGCGCATCGTATCAACCAGATTGAAACAGGGGACAGGGGAGGATAAAGGGTGGTGTGGGAGTGAGGGCAGAAAATAGCATCTTTGTTATCCGGAAAATTCCAAATCTCTACTCCTTCCATTTTAGGTCACAGAGTGACTTCATTAAAAATCTTCCAATGCAAATGGGGACTTTGAGTAAAATTATCGAGCAAAATATACAATAATACAGTTTGACACAGTAAAGAAATTTCATTTGTGATTTTAATTTTCAGTAGATTAAAAAAAAATACAGTTTTTAAATAATTCTATGATTAAAAATAATTGTATTTTTTAATTAAAATACATATATTTTATTTAAATTTAATTAAATAGTAGGTCTAACTTTCTGAAAGCTAAATCTCTAACAGTTTTTTATTACAATAAAGAAAACAATCCGAAAATAAAATATAAAGATTACCACTAAAGACTAAAGATGATTATCACTTAGAATTATCAAGATGGGAAAAACTCATTTTCTAACAAATAATTTCTTATTTTATTTTATTAATTTTATAATTCGAGTAAAATATTTATATATAATTAAGTTTATTTTATATTCTCACAATTTCTATTTAATATTTGTGTGTGTGTGTGGTTTGAGAAACAATTATATAATCTTTATATATATTGCATTTTTCACACATTTAATAAAAATATTGTTCTCTTAAAGAGTTAAATTATTATTAATATCTTATTATAATTAAAAAGAGATAGCTAAATTAACTTTAACTTGAAAAGAAACTAGTAAAATATATGGTATGAGGATAACAAGAAAAATACGAAAATATGGCTTTCTGATTGTCCAATTTCTCCTCAGTTACTATTCCGCATATTTATTTGCTCCTAAAACTAATATATACTTCAACTTATCATGAAAAAATAACTTGAAATATATACCTCATTAAAATTAATAAAACGTATTGAAAAAATTATATTAATCAAGTAATGTATTTACGAATAGAAAATGTTAACTTCATATCGTATAAGTTCGAGTTAATTTGAGCGCGCTAAACAGGCTGTACTCGAGATAATTTGAGTGGGGTTGTATTTTGTGCTGTTGTAATTTTCTTATGCGAATGTAATCGTGAGTAAAAAATAATAACGTGAAAGCTAAATAAATAATTGCTGATATTTATAATTCACATAGAATTGTAAGCATTGACATTTGTTTTTTTAGAAATGAAAGAAATTCTTTATCTTGTTTTATAGTTCAGTTTAATATTTATCTAAGTGTTTTAAACTTGTATAAGTAAGAGCATTTTTATAGAGAGTAAGTTAATTTTGTTTTTACAGAAAACATTAGGGAAATATATATCTTAAAATGAATAATTTTAGGATATATATATATATATTCAGAATCTGAAAATGAATACATAAACTTGGAGGAAGAAGAGCAGAAAAAAATGATAAATACTGTAGTGATATAAAAGATAGTCCCTAAACCGTCATATTTTGACATTAGAGCTAAGTAGACCGAAACCTGTAGTTTAAATTGGATTCAAACACTCCAAACATCCACCCTGAGGTGGGATTTGAACACGCGATATGTTGAACTTAATGCTAACCATTGACTGACAGTTCGGCCCTACTTCTTAAGGAGATATAGTTTTTGATGGAAGTAGATAAGAAATGTCCAATAAAAAAATCTTCTTGAAGTAATTTTTTTCTGTTTGGATTAACGTTTTGTTTGGTGGATAATTTTGATATTATATCATATTTCAAATTATTTTTTGATTATGAAGCGCTGAAATATTAACTTTAGAAACAAAAATATATGCGGAACAAAAGAAAGTAGATTTGCTAATCAATGCTCAACTTTTTTCTGCAATGAGCTTCAAAATGCAATATTAAAATAAAGATCATGATTAATTTTTTATTTTAATTATTTTGCTAAAACAACGAAGCTTCTACGATACCTTTTCTTAAATAATAAAATGGTAATTTTGTTATCGGTTCTTTTCCAAAGTATTTGGCGTTAAGGGGTTAGTATCAATAATTAGAATATATCAATGTTTAATATTGAGAATAGGAATTTAAATTTAAAAATTAATATGTTGTAGTTAAAAAGTTCATTTTAATTATAGCGTATTATCTAATTAATAATGTTGTTTAATAATAAAAAAATAAATTCTTATCTTCCACATTTCACATTTCTTACAAACTCATCATTGTTCCTCATCATAAATTCGCATCGATTATAAATTTACATATCAAATACATTTTTTGCCAAAAAGCAGGGCAAAAATGGAGGATTCTTTTATTTGTTTAAGTGTGACACTCTCTCTTAGAAATGAAGAGAAGAACACCACTTAAATTCTTTCTCTTTCCAAAAAGCACCGGGAAGAATATGGAAAAAGAGGAGAAAATTAAAAAAGAAAGGAATGAATTCCCGTCTTTCAACATACTAGCAATAGACTTCAAAAACAGACGATACGCTGAGGAAACGAAGGCCTAATGATTCGGGAAAATAAAACGAATCAGAAGACGGGGAAAAAACGGCCGATGATATCTTTACGCTGGAGGCGGGATAGCTGTGGAGGTGGGAAAGCGGAAAAGGATCGGGCGTTAATTCTTGTATCGGAGAAGATCAGTTTCAGGCGTAATCTGATTGGCTGGGTAGATAAAGTTCTGCTTTTTTGACACTTGTAAACTGAAATTGGCGTTTCGCCTTATATTCGGTTACAGTTGATCTGATAATTTGTTACAGATTCATCACCGTATTGCAGGCATGAAACCGGAGAGGGGTTCGACCTCATGAATTGTATACTTTTTGTGTGTATTGTAAATAAGGACGATATTTTTTAAGATTTTTTTTGAAGATCCTGATACCTGAAAATTAGTCAATTAAAAATTAAAATTATAATTTAATTTAAATATGTTTGTAGCGTCAGTAATTAAATTTTAAATAGAATCTGAAAAATAAGTAGACATTAAATATTCATATTTAAAATAGCATTTGAGGACCCCATCAAATTTTCATGATTAATTTAGTTGTCAATAGCAAATTAAATTTAAATATTTACTATTAAAAGCTTAAATTGTAGTGCTAATTTGTATGAAGGGAATACAAGGATTGTTCAAAGGAAATGTTTTGTGTCATCTCAGACAGGTTTAATTCATTTTAGTAATGTTGTTACATAAAATTTTAAATAAAGAACAATGAAAAAAATTCATATAAATAGTAAAAATATTAATAAAATTTAAAAAAATATAATTTTATTTATTTATTACCTAATAATCTTGAAACCTAAATAAAATGTCTATTTCTTGATTTTATTTATATTTAATTTCTGAATATTTTTAACGTATTTCATTTAATAGTTTTGAATAAAATTTATATAGATTACAAATAAATTTATGAAAAAAACAACCGATATAATACTTGCAATAATTTTCATTGTTTTTCTTCTAAGGTACACTTATAATAATTTTTAAAATAATCTTTATAAAAAAATTAATTTAATAAAAATATTTATAATTTTTAATTTTTTAAAAAATATTAATTTTTTAAAAAATATTTTCTGCTTTAAAATTAATTCGCAAAAAAGTAGTTATTTATCGAAAATAAAAGATATTTTGAAGCAGTTTTGAGCTCTAAAATAATCCAGCTTATGTGCTAAAAATTCTATATTTTTAGATTATTTGTTAATTTATTTTTTATATATGCTTTTAAAGAATGGTAATGGTATTTTATTTTGCATGTTAACTAAGGTATTCCTATATGATCATATTTTAATTGATTAATGAATCATATAAAAGAATAAAATGTTCTGTATAAAAATTAAAATAGCTATGAAATTTTGATAAACAAATGAAACAGTTAGCATTTAAATTTTACAGTTTAATTTATTTCCGTGCAATAAATGTTAATTTTAGAAAGAATTTTTCAGAAAATGAAACTAAAAGTCATATACGATAAAACTTCCCTTAAACCATACGTTAAATTCATTAATTTTTATCAAAAGTAGTTTAAAAAATGTCATATATATATATACATATATATATATATATATATATATATATATATATATATATATATATATATATATATATATATATATATATATATATATATATATATATATATATATATATATATATATATATATATATAATTATATATCTAAGACAATTAAAAATTATATATTTAATTCTTTTTACATCTTTAGAAATATAAGTTTAATAAATAAAACTTCCAAAAATTATAAATTTTCAAGAAATTGAAATAAAGATAAGAAGGAAAATCAATATAAAGGCGTTAAATATACATGATTTATCACTTTTAGAAAAAATTAAATTAATGAATTCGTAAGTGCCCATGAGATAATTTAACAAGCCATCTTCATGAGGGAAAATTACAAACACCTTAATGTTTGATCCATGTAAAAATCCCTTCACTGCAGGAAAAGTCCAAAAGAAGGGAAAACAACAAACAGGACAATGAGTAGAAAAATTTTCCTTTTCTTTATATGAAAAGCGATCAGAGAAAACGGGTCTGAAATATTCTCGTACTGATAAACTTTTCAGAGAAATACATTTAAGCTTATAAAATGAATTCTTGAAATTATGAAATAAATTAAAATTATTTTTTAATATAATTTTAATTTTTTTTATAATTTTATTATTTTTTATAATTTTATAATTTTATTTCTCTTAGCGAAAGTAATTTTCCAATGAATATCTAATGAAAATATTTATAAAGGTATATATGATTGTTTAAAATATTAGGATTAATTTAAGTTAATTATATTTTTAGTAACGAAAATATCTTTAGTCTAATTTTTTCAAATCTTATTTATTTTTTGTTTTCTAGTTAACATTCAACTTAAATTATGCAACTATTTTTTTTTTTATTTTTACTTAATTACTTGAATATTTACTCAATAGTTTAACTAAAATTATTTATTACAGCACTTTAAAGATTATTCATTTGCTTTATTTATATCATTATTTTACTTACTTTCTCAAAATTATTCTATAATTTGTTTTTCCGAACTTAAATAATTTATTATCTGAAACTAATGTTTTAATACTTATACTGTTTTGAAGTGCTTGGTTTTCTGTGATTTAAATTGTTAAAGGACAAACTATTACTTTATAAAAGGAGTTAGATTCTCCAGACACATTCGGCATCTTTCTCGGCATTTTTACCACCAAATATACTTATCTTGCTTAGAATTGCTGCTGATTATATCATTAATTATATCATAAAATATTGAAAATTTGTGCTTTTCACTAAATGTTTATTAACTAAATGTTAAAATAATCAACAAAAATATTAATACTTAAAAATGTAATTTAAAAAATTAATGTAAAATGTTTTCAAATTTAAATTTAATTTTTATGGAAAGTAAAATTATTTGTTCAGTACATTGTATAATTGAAAGTTTATTTTATTAATAAAGAAATAAGTATAAAATTGAAATTTGATTCTAAGTGGTGTTTTTAAGTAAAAAATTAATCAATGAATGTGTCATTAATTAATTTAATCATATTATTTATATTGTACTAATACATTTTGATATATGATTATTGAATAGAATTTTTATATTTATTTAAGTTCTTATAGTATGTTCACTTTATTGTTTCTTTTTATTTATTGCTCTGTAGTTATTTTAGAATGATATCATTTCTTTTAAAAGTCTCACGGATTTACATAACTGATTATTAGTTTCAAATGTTATTTGTTAAAAAAAAAGGCAATAATTTCTTGCATAATAAATTCGAAAAACCTTTCATTACACATCATATAGTGATTCCGTCAATTATAGTAAAAATAATAGTTAAGCATGTGATTCGTTATATTAATGCTTATTATATCATGCAGTATTATATAATATATATTTGATTTTTCTGGTTAATTTTTGGCCAAAATAAAATCTTATTATATATAAAAAAAAGTCTGATGATTGATATAATTAGTATAGATTTGTAATTGTGATTTGTCAAGCATAAATACTACAGTGAATAGATAACTCTGAAGCTAAAATGAAAGAATACTGAAAAAGTGTTACCACAATAAAATTTGTATAAATTAAAATAAAAAGTGTAAATTATCATTAAAAGTAACAAATTTAAAATTTAATTAAGTTATTACTATTTTAAATTATTTGATATTTTATTTTGTTTATTAATGAGTATTGCTTTCATTAAATGGAAACTTTATGAATTTAATAAAGAAAAATGCTGTACTATATATTTTTAGTTTTTTTTTTTTTTTTTTTTTTTTTTTTGAAATTTTATGATACATATTTTTGAAAAACAATATGAATTTTTTATATGAAATATAAATCTTAGTAACATATTATAACACAATAATAAATTTAAAGATTATATACCTAAGAAAAACAGGCCTTTTATGTTCCATATTAAAAGAAATAATTATTTTCATATGCGTATAAGGAAAGTTATTTAATATCTAATTAAGATATAAACAATTTCCGTGCACTGAAAGTAAAATAATTGCTCTATACACTTATGAATTCTAATCAGAAAAACTGATTTTATTAAAATAAATATTAGTAATCAAAGTGAATTTATAGAAATCATTTAACTACATATTTTCAGTTAGTTTATCTAACACATGGAATTTATGTAAAAAATTTAAATTTTAAAACATAAAATTTTTAATGCATATATGCAAATTAGTTGAAAATAAAATTATTATAGTTAATAAGAGTTTCTAAATATGTTATTAATTTAGCCAAGAAAACAAAGGTATTAATCATTCAATAGAAATATATGCAATTTTTGAAAATAAATGCAAGTTGCATTTATTTAAATACAGTATTTTATCTAAAGTATGATTTTTCAAATTGTAAAATATCTTACATTAAAAAAATTACTTAAAACTTTTTTAAAATTTATTTAATTTTATCTAAAACCTTTGAAGAAAATTTGAAATAATTTTATAAAATAAATTTATTTTTTCCATATAATTTTATAAAAATATATGTTAATGTTTTTATAAAATTATTTTGTGAATATTTTGTTTTAAAAATATTTAATTTTACATTCAGTCATTAAAACATTAAAATGATTTAAGGAATTAAACATTTAATATAAAAAACAGTAAATGTGTAATATATTACTTGCATATTAAAATATTATTCATGACGATTTCTACCTCTTTAGTACATAATTTGTTTTGCAATAAGTAATAATACTAAAAATGTAAACAGCATTTTTTCTCATTACAATGAATTATTTTATTTGTTCAGCTTAAGAAAGACAAATATAATCCTTTCTCTCTGAATGTATGAAATATTAATCTTAATTTTTTTTATCATAATCGCATTACAAAATTTCATTACAAAAAATAATTTCCTGGTGTTATTTATCAGTAATATTATCAAGAGAGGATAAGAGAAATTTAACTAATAGTGAGTGAACTTGCTAAATTTCTCAAAAATAAAAGCATGTTCTTTTTTTCTTCTTTTAAATAAATTTTTGAAACAGGTAGATTATAAGGGAGCAATTTAGCAGATTTCTTGGATATATTATAAAAAGCAGTTGATTAGAAATTAATTGAATAATAAATTATCCTTATTATAAATTAAGATTATTCTCCCTGGTAAAACATTCCTAATTAAAAATAGTGTTATTTGTATTAAGTAAATGAATATGGTAGATTCTGTGATAAAAAATGAAATAATTCTTAAAATAACGGAATTAATTATAGGTGATCATTGAATTAGATAATTCAATATATTATTTATATAATGTATTATCTTTTAAAATTTAATCTTTAGTAATACATATAAATTCAGTTTTTGCAAACTTTTTTCAATGAGTAAAACTAATTAAGTAAATATAAATTTTGTAATCGGACACAATCGATATGGATCTGAAATAATATTTTTGCGTTATAATTTCAACATTGCATAGCGAATAGCTGTATAATTACTTGTATTGAAATGCCGTGTAAGAATTTTAAAGTCTAAATCGTTTGCTTTCAATGAGGTATTAAACATTCCGAAAAGAAAATGAACCTAGAAATTTCCCAAATATTCTCATGGTGAAATAATTACGCAGAAAACATGATTGTTTCTTTTCGTACTCATTAAAACCGAAGTTCAAGCAGAAAAACCGGCTTTAAATCTTAAAATCAGAGTTTAAAGATGCTCTGTTATGAGATTTTCTATTATTAGATTACATGTATATTGATGCAATGGCAATTTTGGTTATATTGTTTTATTTAAATTTACTTGCCAAATTACGAATATATGAGGTATTTATAAGCTAGGAATAAAATTTGTTTGCCTAAATATAAATGGAATAAAAGTTTTAGAAGTTTAATCATTAATCTAACTCGAATAATATAGTTAGTATTTTAAAACAAAGTGTTATAGGATGAATATTATTAAAATAAATTAAAATGAATAAGATATGCATTTTTAAAGGCCAATTTTGGAAATTTTTATTATTTTTTTTGATAATTTTTATATTTAGGATGATGTAATAGTAAAATACAAATTGCTAGAAAAATAAAGAGTATTTTGTTATAGTGCACTAATTATTTATTAATTTGTTATAGTCACAAGTATGCAATAAATCAAAACAAAAGAAGTAAATTCATAACTTTTAAGAAATTTTTCGTAATTCTTTTAAAAATCTTTTTCTCTTTTTTCAAGTCTTACCTTTTTTTTTAAAAAAAAAATTAAAATTTGTTAAACCTTCTATTTTTTTTTATGAATTTATCAGAAAATTTTTTAAATAATACTAAAACTATTCTCACATATATCATTTTTTTACTTTTTATAACATAAGAATTTTTGAAAAAAATTTAAAATTTAAGAAAAAAATTATGATAAACGAAGAAAAGAAAAACATTAAAACTATATTTCTACTATAGATTAGAATAAGAAATAATATTAAGTAGTTTATGTAACATAAAATGCATGATATTTCCTAGAATTCAAAATACACATACCATTTTTCTCCCTTTAAAGAGGTAATCTAATATGCCATATTTGCATACTGATAATATTTATAAATATTATTAACTTTTATCTTGGTTACTCGAAAAATAGAGTATTTAGTCAACGTTAATTGAATACTTATATATAGATACGATGAATATTAAGTTACTTTTTACAACAAATGTGTCTCATTCTTGGGATATATATATATATATATTTCTATAATAAATTAATTACATTAAAAATGTAACTAGAAACTAAGAAATAAATCATTATATATATCTAAAAAGAGATCTACTAAATTTGCTTAAAAACCAACTTAATTTTATTATCTTACGATTCTAAGAATACCAAAGATAGATAAAAGTATAAATAAAATGCAATAAACTTTAATATTTCTGAAAAATATTAAAACAAAGAATTTTTCGAATGTAAAATAAAACATTCATAAAATAAAAATAAAAGAGAAAAGGTGGTTATAAGTTAAATAATATTATAAGTTAAATTTTATGAAAAATAAAAAGTAAAAAGTTATAAGAATATTGTAAGTTTCCTTATAAACATCCGTTGAAATAATTTTATAGAAATTAGAAAAATTATGAGATACCGAAACTAGTGGGGAAAAAATAGGATTTCTTATAATGAAACTTTGCTCAAAGACTTATAGTAATATCCATCGCAAGTATTTTCTCACTTAATAAGTATTTGGCTAATATTTAGAAAAAAAAGCGCCAACATCCTCTTTCTTTCATCTTGTTATTAAAAACCTAATCACCGCGGTTATAAGTTTCAGAATTAACCTATTCATTACATCGAGCTGAATCATAAGCACAAGAGGCAGGAAAAAAACTACTCAACCCCTGAGCAACAAAAGAACGATAAAAAAAATAAATAGAAATAAAGGCAAAAGAATTGCAAAATAAGTGCTTTAAAAGTTAACGAACAAACTAGAGGCTTTTAGTAAGAGAAATAAGTGTTATGGAAATTTTAAACACTCACAAAAAGAATTCCTTTTTATTTGAATTATTTTTATTTTCTTATTTTGAAAGCGCTAATTTTTTAAATAGCAACAGACAGAAAAATGTTGTGGATAATTAAAACTGAAGTGGAGTTATTTGAGCTCATTTTTCTTCAGAAAGAATATATTTTTTTCCACATTTTTTTAAATTCAAAAGAAATATTTTAAGCTAACTTTTTAAAAAAATACCTTAGTTTTGCAGAAAATTCTTGAATATTATAGAAAAGGGATCAAAAGAATTTGTTTTAAAATGCAAGTTCAATTTTCTTAATTCAAATTAAATATGTTATACAAAGTAACGAAATTTTAAAGCGACTTAAAAATTACTTACATTGTTTTCCTTAATAAGTAGAATTGCTATAAGATTAATATTTAACAAACTATGTTGATTTTTCTAAATAACATTTTATAACTAGCCAATTCCTACTTAGTACGAAGTAAGAAAAAGTAAAAAAACATTCTTAACTACTGTAGACACAAATGCATTGAAATATGACATACATAGACAAAAAGATTTTTTACACTAAGCGATATTGGAATTTACTTCACCTACATTTTCAGTTTAAGGGGCAACAACTAATATATATATCAGAGATTATGGGTCATAATCAGGTGATAAAGGGAAGCCAATATCTGGGGAATATCTGTATCAATAATAAGTTGCAGAATAAAATCTAATTTATTTATTTTTTATATTATATAAAACCTGATCTACATTAAAACTAATCTACATTAAAACTGATCTATATTAAAACTAATCTTCATAATAACTAATTTACATTAAATCTAATCTACATTAAAACTAATCTACATTAAAACTGATCTATATTAAAATTAATCTTCATTATAACTAATTTACATTAAATATAATCTACATTAAATCTAATTGTGATTTACTTGAATTTCATGCCTTACTCATTTTTCTCTATTCTCCTTGAAGCTTCCAGGTATAAGATTATAAATTTTACCTTTAAATGCGGTATTTAATATCTTAATTATTGAATCATCAAGGTTCTCTTTTTCCAATTAGGATTCGAAATTTAGCTTTCCACTTTCTGAGAATTATAGTACGATCAGAATGAAGAGTTTTTTTTTCATGTCTAAAAAAATTTTAAGAACTAAAGGGGAAAATTAATTTTTTTATGTAAAATTATCTATAAATACAAAATTTCATATTTGTACAACTAAATTCTATGAAAAAGAATCATTGAGATTTTTTTTAATTATGCAAAAACAGATTTTGTTCTGATGATTTGTTGTTATATTTTAATCTTCCTTTACGAAACATTTACGAAGTTCAAACTATCGTATTAATCTTTCAGAGTGTTTGATAGTCATGGTAGCTAGAAATACAACCTATTTCGTTTATGGCTGTATTCTAATTTTGAAGGTGCCTGAATTTTATATATTTTGTGTTAATTTTCAGCCTAATATGAACTATATTGAGCTTATAGATGTTTTAATACGAAAATGGATCTTTGATTTCGTGATTGTTTTTGAAATTTTATTTGGAATAAGAATAAGTTGCATTTATTTTAAGCTATAATTTAATTGAAACATGAAAATTACTTTGTTTTGGTGAAAATAAAATATTTGTTCAAATATAGGTATTTTCAATGTTTTGTCTGTTTAATACAAATCGCACTTTCAATTGAAAAACTATAGATTTTGTAAAATATATACAAGAGGAAATTTTATTTCATCTAAATTAATTTTAATGGACGGCTTAAGCAGTTTTCTATCTTAATGTGAAACTTCTTCAACAAATAATATATTTTAAATATTTAATATCGTAAAGGAAATACTTATAGAAATTTCAATTCAACAAAACAATTTCCCATAATATTTATTCGAAAGAGATTAAAATGTGCAAATTGAATCAGGAACAATAGATATGAATCTGTATTAATTCTAGATTTACGAGTCCTTAATTGCACCATTTTTCTGCCGATTCTAATGTAATATATTGCAAACTCTTGTTAGCGTATCAAAAACAAGTCGATCCCATACAATTAAATCTCTCTAGATAAATCTATATAACTACAGTGGATGAGTTTTTGTGATTCTATAAAATTTACGTTATAACATTTTGAATCTACATTGATAAAAGAAAGATAGACGGATTAATTTCAATTTGAAGTTTGTGAACAATTTCGTTGTTACAGCAAATACATTTTATTAAACAAAACTTAGTAAATGGATTAAAATAGAGGGTATCGGTTCATTTAAACTTATCTAGGTAAATAATTCTATTTATAAATATAGATAAACATCTGAACTTACATATTTTTACATTAAAGAGTGAATTATTTTCAATAATTTCTTAAAGTTATATATATTAGAGTTCGATTTTGTAGGGATAGTTTATGGACTTTGTTATGTAAATTTATCACCATAGAACTATTAAATTTCAAAAGGAAAACATTTATTCAAAAAAGGTTAAAACCAAGGAATGAAAAAATTTAAATTTCATTTTAAAATTTTTTTAAAAAATAGTATGCATATTTTTTAATTTCAATCTTTTTTAACCTCAAAATGAAATATAACTAGCTATAATAAATTTATTTATATTTTTAAACTAGCAAAACTTAAGCATTGTTAATTTACATGAAAGTAATTTATGTAACATCTTTTCTCTTATTTTCTCAACAATATAACATTTTATTTTAAAAAAATCCACTAGATTTTGTTAATTATGGCTAAACAATCATTAATGTGAAGTAATATCATTTTCATTTGTCTCGAAAAATATCTAAGAATACTAATTTAGTTATGAGTCAAGAACACACATTTAAGAAAAGAATTCACCTTATAGTGGAGTGGTGAAGTTCACCTTCTTAGATTGACTTTGAGTGTAAAAATAACATTCAAATGCCACCTCCACCTTGTTGTATATCGATTGTTGAGAAGTCGATAAGGGAAAGAAATCTTAGACACGCGATCAACGCTCTAAATTACATCCAAGGAAGATATTTTTTTTCTCTTTTCAGTGATGAGAGTGTAAAAATCATTTATTTTGTCGTCTTATCGATCCGACAGTAAAAAATATTTATTTTGTTGAAATCTGAAATATTTAACATTCTAAGAAGGTAAATGTAATCGAACATTCTTTTGAAATAAATATTTTATGAGTTTTGTCAGTTTTTTTTAAAGTGATGGTATTTTGTCGCACTTTTCTTTGAGAGAATAAACTTAAGTGATTTTAATTGTTTTTATAAGAATATTTTTTATGTATAAACATTAATAATGTATGCTAAATTAGTCGTAGTTTTTGTGCAGCCATCTGTCGGTGGTATATAGCACTAATAGATCAATAAAAATGAGTTTGAAGGAAGAAAATAATTTTTTACTTAAATACTCTTTATAATTTAACAGTTTAAATGCGTTTTTTGACTGTGCCTTTTATGAGTAAATTTGTTTAATTTAAATGAAGCATTTTAATAAATATTACATTTTGTTCTTATATACATTATAAAGAGTTTTTGCAATTTTACTAGATTCACAATATCGTTATCATTCATTTAAGAATGTAAAGTTATCTTTTGTGTCACTTTCAAAACACAACAATCTGAATACAATTTAATTTGCACTTTTAAATAATATATAATTTAACTGATTAATTAATTATAAAAATTATGCAATTTTATCACACACACGCATATATATATATATATATATATATATATATATATATATATATATATATATATATATATATATATATATATATATATATATATATATATATATATATATATTACAATTTCAAGTTTAAGCCATTGAATTAAAGTGATTACGAATTTTAAAAATTATATACGCATCTGAATTCTCCTTATGTTTAATTATTTTCCAAATGCAATGTAAAATTATCGTCAATAAAACAAACTATAGCTACCCAAAAATATTACACATTATTTCAGTGCCTGATTAAAATCATAGGAATAATTCAAGATTTTTTTTAATGAAAATAATATTAATTGCAATAAAAAATGAAAGTATGAGAACTATCACAAAATAAGTTAAAGATCATATTAATACTTGCTATGAATTTTTTTTTAAATTTATTTTTTTGATACTTCAAACTTATTATATAGTTTGTATGAAAGCATTTTTTTGTTGTGACTAAAAATTTAACATAAATTAATAACAAAGAATAAATAAAAAATTAACAAACAAGTGCTTAGATTCTTGGTTTTCACAGTGCTAATTATCTTAAAAATATGTTTTCTAAACATATAAAATTAATCTTCAATAATTTTAATATGTATGTCTGCAATTAATTTATCAATAATACAATCAATTGACTAAAATAGAATTTTTTATTACTTTGTTTTTGCTATCACGAACATTCTCCAACCTTCTCTTTGTTTCAAGCTAGTAACATATTAAAGATTTTTAGCTTTGTTTTTGAAATTAAATGAAAATGCTCTGAATTTTAACTAAAAACAAATGATGAATTAATTATTTGGGGCTCTTTTATGGAGATATTAAAAATGCCTATCTCATCTTATCTTGCGTTAGTTTGTAAAGACAATATTTTAAATGATCATAAAAAGTATATCCATAATTTTCCACACAACAGTAGAACGGTTCATTTATGTAAGTATTGCCTAAGGCTTGATATTCTTCTAGAGCCTAACCCTTCCCCTCTTATCAAAATTAAACCATTAAATAGACTTATAAAGAGCGGTAATCCACCCTTCGTCGTCCATTAAAACCTAACGATAGAATATTCAAGGATCACACCAATTCCAATCTTACACCAAACTCCTTCCTCACATAGTCTACACTCTTATGTGGATGGGTTGGGGAAAATTGAGATCCCTGTGACAACAGCTTCTTGGGAATATCCCCGTGTTTTCCCCTTATCGAAAAAGGGGACTTTTACCCTACTTCATTTGCGGTAGTCACTCGAGGATGGAAAGTGCAGAGCAAGCAGATTAAAAGGAGCATCTTGGCCTACTCAACCACCCCCGCAAATGAGAGGCAATCGAGGGTTTCTGTACTGGAAAAAGATCTTTATCGTTTCGATTTTGAAGAAAGGGAGGAAAAAGTCGCACGCATTATACAAATAAGATTAAATTCCTTTACACAAGTCATGCAATTTTTTTTTTTTTTTTTTTTTTTTTTTTGCGAGCAATTTTTTTTAATTTTTTTCCAAGTGACAAAAAAAACTATTTATTTGAAAAATAACAGAAAAAAAAATGTAAACATAATAAAATCAATAATTATTATAATTATAGATTTTTTATATTATTTTTTTAATTAAATTTTCATTTTTATTGTTTTTGAAATAAATAAGAAATTCGACATGGAAGAAAATAAAACTTTTTTAATTAATAATGAAATTTTAAATAATGATAAATAATATACAAGAAATTCTAAATGCGGTGTTGCTTTCACAAAAAAAAAATCCTTATATGAAGTATATTATTTGAAGAAAAACCAAGCAATTTATGCAATTATTATTTTCCTTTTATAATTAACAATTAATTATTTTTATTATAAACATCTGCAAATTACGATATTCATTTAATATGAACTAAATTTATTTCATTATTATTTCATATGCTCTTGATAGTGTCAGGATTGATTCAGAATATAATATAAATATATAATTTGTATTCAGAAAATATATAAAAAATTTAATTCAATCAGTTGCAACCTTATTCATTATCTAGCTTATTTATTGTTATTTGTTGAAACATTAATAATTGATGATGTAAATTATTTAGTAATTTAACAAAAGACTTTACCCAATGAAATGCTATAGTAAAGAATTGAATTTTTTTAATCACTTTTTTTTTCTTAATAAATCTATTTTTTATCAAAAACGTTAACACTTTATTCCTTTATTTATTCTTTAATTTTTTTAATGAATCAAGTTAGAAAAATGCTTCTACTTATTCATTAATGACGCGATTATTTCATTTCACTCAAAAGCTACTTCCTAAAAAGATTTACATTTTACTACCTCATTTTTAAGTTATTGATTCTTAGCAAATACAAATCAAAAATAACTTTCTTACACTTAATGAAAAAAAAATTTTTTTTTCATAGTACCTACTATCAATACAATTTTCACGATTTTATTTCAACCTTGAGTTACACATGAAAATAAGTTACTTTTTCATGTGGTAATAAGTTACTTTTTAAGCCATAAATTACTTTTTTCATGAAAATAAGTTCCTTTTTTAAGAGTATAATGCTTCCTTAATTATTTTTTTTCAGTCACAAATTTAAATTTAACATTTTTTTTACATTTTACTGACTGAAATAATTATCGCTATTAGAAAAACTATTGGTTCACTGAGACAAAAAGTGTTTTGATAAATATGAGTTTTTTTCCAAATATTAATCCTTTCTTATTGCATTTATTCTATTATTTAATTATCTTGCACAGCAAATTTCAGAAGAGTGTTTTGTTATTTTAACCAATAAAGTTATCGATATGATTTCATATTAAGTTGAAATTCAATAGATTTTCATATCATATTTTAATCATAAAATTTTCTTTAAATATTTTACTTTCTTACTAATGTACTGAATATATTACTTTTAAAATATTATAAAGGAAATCACTAAAGAAACATGTTAAAATATCGTTCAATATAAAGAATTTTAATAATAATAATACATAATCATGTATTTAATCCTATTAAATTACACAATTTTTCATTCTTTATTTTAAGAGATAAAAATTATAACTTCAGTTTTTAAATTTTAATCGGATATTGTCATTCTCTTAGATTTTTCTGTGAAAAATTAAATTTCTGTTTGATTTCCTTAAAATATTACTAACTAGATATATTTTAAATTTTGTTATTTGTTTTATTTAACTTGCATGTTTTTTTTAAATTTAATTTTGATATTATCTACATATACTCTATATTTCTGATTTTTTCCGTGAAATTTAGCCAGATTTTCCATTTTTTAAGCTGCATTCAAAATATTATGAAAATAATTTGCATTTACCATTACATTGTATCGTAAATGAATATTTGACTTTGGAATATAGCTTTTTGTTGTATAGCCTTCCTTTATAATTTCTACGTCTTCTTCTTCTCCTCTTTTCCAAATTTTTTTACGAAATATATTATTTGTTTGAAAAGTGATGATGAATTTTCAGCGTCACCTTCTCCTGTAAAATATTATGATGTTTCACCAGGAGTTAAGCATACTTTTAAATTACTCCAAGAACTAAATAAAGAACATAAAACGAATGTGAAGTAAAATTAATTCAGAGAATGGCATATCATTAATTCAAATACCTTACAAAACTTTTCAAATATGCTTACTTAAAGCAATTATTATAATATTATAATTATTATACTGAAATAATTACTGATTGTCAAATCAAGCTAAATGAATTACACATACCCAAGAAAATGTGCGATTTTTATGTATTATATATTCCCATAATTAGGAATTATATCTCATTGTAAGCAAAAACAATTTTTTTATAAATTATTTTTCTTATGTTATATTATTAAAGAGTATGATACGCAGATATTTCCTTTCGAATGAAATACAAATTATCTCACATATTTTGGCTACAATCTATTAATATTTCAAATCATATTTAATAGCTACATCAAATTTTTAAAATTATTTTAAGCGTTTATCTGGAAATAATAATATAAATTGTATATCTGCCTCTATATAAATTCTATCAAACGGATTTAAAATACATTATATAGTTAATTTTTCATGTTTCAATACCAAATTAAATTAAATAAATCAGCACATATATTTCAGTAAAATGTAATAAAGTAGATTTTTTTTTTATTTTGTGGAAAGTTTTATAGTGAGTTTTATATTACAAATATACTTTTCTAAACATATTACACAAAGATATTTATAAATATTTACAAGTTAGATTACAACTAAATTTTGATACCTCCTATTAAAATGCATTTTTAAATAAAATTATTATGACTTAAAAATTAAAAATGACTTGTCCAATTTATTTATTTAGATTTTATAAAGATATACCGGATACCCGGATGATGAAAAGGGAATCTCTAATCTATATGATTTTGAATTTTCTTATACTGATTGAAAATTTCTTCAGTAAAATAATTTCGAAGAGCAAGTAATTATTGTGAATTTGAAGGAAAAGTGCTGATAAGTTCACAATATATATACACGTTTAGTATACAATAGTAATATACGACATACAATAGTAATATACATTTCATTAAAAAATGTTTCTAAAAACATTAATTATTTAAATTTTAAAAAGTAAATATAAGGGTTAAACACATTTATAAATATTTGTAATAATATTATAAATGATAATAATATTGTAAATGAAAAAAATAAAATGATAATATTTGTGAATTATCAACTTTAGTAAACATGTTTTGACTGACCGTCATGGTCTTGTTCTAAAAACATCATTCACAATTCAGGAAGATTAAGAGTTCTATATCAGACCCAGACGAAGATTCAACGTTTTCACAAATAACGACTAGGCCACATAGTATTAGCCGTGACAACAATGTTCTTTAAGTTAATTTATACTTCTGACGTGAAGATTTAAATATTGAATTCTTTTGATTGGTTCTTGCTTCTTAATTACGAGAACGCACAAACTTTTGGATCCATGATGCCACACGCACTTAGTGCGATATTATAGGAAATGCTATTATTTCTGCATTTTATATTGCCAAAATGTTTAATGCTACAAAATGGATGAGATTTAAAATATTTTAATACCATAATTTATTATATAATACAATTCAGAGCAATCCTGACCATATACTAAAATTTAACTTTAAAATGCTTGATAAATTGTACTATTATTTATTAGTGAGTAAGCAGTAACATCTGTAACACTTTCGATCATTACACTTATTTTGTAATTCAGTATTTACAAAAAATACTACAAAAAGTAACTATTATTAGCAGCACTTTCTGTAAACATGCATTTAAGAGGGAAGATTTAAAATGTTCAGAGAAAAATATTTAGAGAGTAATTATTCACAGCATCAGTTAAGTAAATTCTCAAAATCTATTTCATAAATCTATTTAATCTTAATAAAGAAATCTTATAAATAAAGAAAATGAGGGACGAAGCCGAAAAAATCCATAATAACTATTGAAAATATAAAAATATATACTTTATTCACTGTGAATAATTATGCTTCATATACTTAAATTTCTGATTTTACAATAATTTTTAGTACTTTATATAAAAATTTAAAATGGTTTTTCTCAATTGTAAATTTTTATCAATTAAATTCATACTACATAACATTTAAAAATTACGTATATCTTGCCCGAAAATTATATTAATATATATATATATATATATATATATATATATATATATATATATATATACTTCTTACAATTTTCTTTCAGAAAAAAACATTAATAATTAAGAAAAGCTTACAATTATTCCATAAACAAAACAATGAGAATACATTGGCAGGGAATATTTATTTGTTAAAAAGGAGAGATTTAGTGATAAAAAACTATAGATTCTTTTTTTATACATCATTTCAAAAATTTAAAATCAAATAAGTACTTTTAGTGACATGCTTTTTATTATTAGTATTGAATGAAATTGTGTCTCCGCATTTTAACTTTACGAGAACTAACTGCAGATTATATCTAGTACAAAGGAATTTTTGATTAACTTTGTTTTTCAGAGATTAAAAATTTGTGAGTTATAAACGTTATTTCTATTATTTATTTGAAGAAAAACATTCAGAATTTTAGCATTTAATAAATCTTAATTACGTCAAAGCTGCAAATAACTGACGAATTTAATGTTTTAATAATTTAAGAAATTAATTTATAATATTTATTCGAAAACATTCTATTAGAAAAATATAACTTAGTTATTTTAAATTTAGTTAATATATATATTTCTAAAAGACTTATCTTAAGTAGAAAATCCAATTCTTAATGAAAATGTTTAATACACTTACTTATATCATTTTAAAGACTTCTTTTAATTTTCAAAAACCCTTTTTTAGTATTGTTTACTATGCTATAAGATACTTTTTTTCAATTTTTGTTAGTTTATTCCGATTTTTAGATGTTAGGAAGTAATGTCTATTATAAATTGTAAAGCAAATTTATAAGTTTGAATTAGATTCCTACTTAGACAAGCTGCTTTCAAATTGATAGTTATATTGTAAATTGAATGTTGAGCTAGATGTTTAATAATAATATTTTATAATATGATGTTTAACAATTAGGAGTTAGTGAGTTGAATTTCCACTTTTTTCACGGTTGTTCATAGTTGATCGCTGATTTCACTTTAAACTATCAACTCTAGTTCAAACAAATTTTTTTGTGAACCAGACCATAGAGTAACAGAATATTAAATGTGCAAATCCATTTCATACAAAAATATTCTGAATGTATCTAATTAAAAATATTTAAAAAAATGTCATGTTGACTAATATATATATATATATATATATATATATATATATATATATATATATCTGTGTGTGTGTGTGCGTGCGTCAGATTAAAATAACAAGCAATTATTAAAAATGTATGTTTTTATATTAGTATTATTTAGTTTTTGTACTGATGTACTGATATTTTACTTCAGTTTATTTCGTAAGTGTAAAATTATAAAATCATTTTTACGAATTACATTTTTTTCTGGAGAATTATGCTTCCAGGGAATTATCCTAAGTGAATATACTTAGAATTCCAGTTTTCAATAAATACTCGCTTAATTTGATGCGCACATAAAAAACAAGAAACAAATTATTAAAAGAAATTAATATTAAAAATCAGTATCAACATGCCATATAAATTGTCTTTTTCCTAACTTTTTCCAACCGTTCATCATTAAAAGTAATTTCTGTTTGTAAAAAAAAAAAAAAAAAAAAAAATCAAACTACGTTCCTATTTATTAAATATTCCGGAGGCACATTTTTATCGTAAAAATAACTGGAAGAGGAAAAAACTGGAAAATAACAGTAAACGAACGAAAAACATTTTTTTGTTATTTATGAGAAATCCTTTTTCATTCATTTCACTTAATCAGCAGAGTTTTTATTTTTGACAAAAAGAAAGAAAAATAAAAAGTAAAGAAAACACTGCTTATTTAAAAGAAAAAAGTAACCCATTTTTACACTTTTAATCGAAACTTCGTTTTCATTCCATTTACAATAATTTATCCGCGAAATCATTAATTTTTTCTCGCATCTTATCTTTCTGAGAAATCTGTAGCTTTATCACGCGCCGCCATCAAAAAATTATAACTACCTTCATAAGAACACAGCGGAGTAAATGTCAATTATGATCAGACAAAATGACACCGGTCTGCTTAAAATACATTTAGTATTTAATTCCCTAAGTAACGCCATCTGGTAACTTTGAGTATAACTACCTTGAAAGCTGGCTTCTCCTTGGTTATCGATTACTTTGGGACTAGGTTGCCATTCTCATGTGAATATTCTCTGTATTTGGCGAGAAATGGCATGTACTATAGAAGCAATCATTGGCATTCATTATTTCATCAGGAAATAACAACAAGCAAATGAAATAAATTTTTCGAATAATGGAATTTTTATGAATATGTTCTTATAGTTAATCTGAATATATATGTGGGTAGTTTAAAGATTTTATATTTTTAATTTATTTCTTAGCGCATTTTTTTTAGTTTTTATTATAATTTCATATGTAAGTTATTATTTATCGTTTAAATTTTCCATATATGATAAAAAATTTAGTCAACTGTTTCCCTTGAGATCTTAGAAATTCAGTACAATTTATAAGTGTACTCGGCTACTAAATAATAACAATATCTAATCAATTTTAATATAAGTCAATATGATTTATACTTGGTATAACCAAAATAAATAATTTAAGCATTAGTTTATAAAACAGATTATTACTAAAACTATTCCATATTTTTCAAATTTTCGAAACCAAGCGTTCAATAGAATTATTTCTTAAATATGTTTCGCTATTTATCAAAAGTACATTACATTAATAAAATTATTATTTTAATGTAAAAATAACACATTCAAGAAAGACGAAGTGATTTATATTCTATATTTTTCAATAAAGGAAAGGGAAAATTATCAGAAATTTTGAGCCAGAGTGAATCAGTGGTAACAGATCAGAAGTTAATGACAAGATAAAATACAAGTTATGACTACATAATTATCTTACGACCACGTGACCAAAATACTTATTTCAAAACTTACAATTCCTTTTTGTTTCAATTTTAGTCTTGAAAATTTTCATTTTTCAACTAATATATTTATTGTAGTAGTTAACTAAGGATAGATGCTTAAATTAAGAAGATAAAAGAGAAATTTCAAATAAAAAATCATTAAGAATAATAATTTTAAACATCTGAAATAAGAATTTTATATTTAGAATGTTTTCTCCTCATAAGAAAAAAGAAAATATTTATATTAAGAAATTTATCAATCAAATCATTACAAATTTATAAACGTGAGAGATTGTAAATTTACAAAACGTTATGAAAATGTTATTTCATAACGCTTTGTAAAGTTACATTCTTATGTCAATGTTTCATAGGTTGTTAGAGTAAAAATATGAAAGTAATTGATTTTATATTGGGGACCAAAGAAAAATTTAATTGTGTAAACTTAATTTCCACTGATTAGAAGCTAATTATTTAATAACCTTTTCCCTTTAGTGGAATCAATATTTTAAATGAATAATTATTCCTTGAGTTTAAAAAAGGCACATTTTAAATAATATAATTTTGTTTTATCTTATTGGATTGTAAAATTTAATAAAGTAATTATATTTTACTTATTAGGAGATACATTTTATATAAAACATTCCTACAATCAAACATTCCTACAATATATAAAATATTCCTACAATCATCTAAATGATAGACAGTGATTTGATGTATAATCGTTTTTCCCTGTGTGTAAAAAAAATCACGTGTAAATCTCTGAAGGAAAACAAATTAAAATTATCTAATCACTTGTCTATAAGGAAACAGATTTTAAATAAGAAAAATTCACTCATAATCTTAACAAGTTTTGAATATGCGATCTCACTTTTGTATTAATGACAATAAAAATTCTAAAATCAATTTTTGATACATTAGAAATAAATTTCCAATATTTATGTAGCACTCTTAAACAATTTAGAAAATAAAAAGTTTGTAAATATATGGAATTTTTCTAAATTACTTTTAAATTTAAACGCCATAATACTTTGATTAATTAAATCTTAAAATTAAATTATCGTGCACTGTTTTTTGTTTATTTTAATACCATAAAACAACATGTCTGTTATATTTATTCCATCTTTTCTAATGTTTCTGTATAAAACTAGTGTTTCAGTACGTACTGCACTCCATTTTAAATAACTGATTTTTGTAAAAGAGTATCTACATCAATATTTATAACAAGGCATCGACTTCAATGAATTTTTAGCATAACAAATATCCCTTTTGTGTATGGTATTTCTATTCAACAAAACTTTTCTTTCTAAATTAAATTTTAATTATTTTTATTTTTTGTTAAATCTTATATTTAACGTATGATAATTTATAAAGCAATACATTTCTTAAAATTTAGAAATTAAATTTCACTAGGAAAATATATTATACGTAAAATTCTAAATTATTTCAATTTAACTTTTAATTTTTTAAGTAAAAAATTAATTTATTTTGTCTATTTGAATAAATTAGCCTAATCAAACTACAGTTTCTAACATATCCCTTTAAAGACTTTGGATAGATATTAAGATATTGATATCGAAATATCCTTATTTATTCTTCTAGAATTTAAAAATCTTAGTAAGAACAAAATTTATAAGAGAAAAACTTCTGTTTTGAAAAACTCAATTGCACTAAAAACTGAATACTTTTAAGGCAATTGTTTCAGGTATAAATTTTGTTAAAAAATTTTATTTTGTTGATGAAAAATACAAATGAATATAAAACGTGTTAGTGCTTACAGTTTTATTTTTAATTCATATAAAATTCGATTTATTATTTTATATCTCAACCAAATATAATTAAAACCTCACATACTAAAGGCATTTTATAGATTACATTATAGCACTTAATCGCATTACTATTCTAAAAATTTATTTTTAAATTTTTTGTTGCCTATCTCTTTCTTATACATATCTAAATATTAACGATAAAATGCACTCCAGATAAACAGTTTAATTTGTAAATAGAAGTTTTTGAGTTTTATTCCATTTTTGTTAAATCTGTGTAAAAATTGTTAAAACATATAGTTATTTTAAAATTAATCACACTTAAAGTATTGTACAGCTTAATTATTTTAAAGTACTCATTATGTACATTTAAATTTATTTTAGAATGAAATACTGCATTGTGAAAGGGCTGGTTTATCTTCATTTTCCAAAAAAAAAATAAATAAATAAATAAATAAATAAATAAATAAAAATACGATATTTATTTCTTTTGTTCAATTATTTTTAGTACAAAGTTAGAAAAAAAAATGTGTTTCTGTGTTATTATTATTAAGAATTAATTGAAATAAAGTACTTTAAAAATTTTTAAGAATTGTTAGGAATAGGAAAACTATTATGATTTTCAATTTTATACTTTACAGTTAAAAATATTTATGCAAACTATTACTTTTCATAAATGGCAATTCAAGGAGTAATTTTTAAGGAAGTTATTGTTTTGCTCTGTAGCAAACTATGATAAATAAAATTTTGATAGCATTATTTAAGAAACTTAATAAAATATAAATTAATATAATTACTTAGAAAAACTAAACCACAAATAAATGTCTGGAAATTTTAAAAACTAATCACTTCTTATTAAAAAGTTTATTTAAAAATTCTCTTTACATTTACTAATTTGAGTTTAATAGTTATTTTATTTTTCCCTGTAAAGGAAAAAAAATTATCTTTTTGTAAATAAAATAATTAATTTATCTAAAAATACCTCGTTCTTGTAAGTTAATAGGCAATTGAGAAAGTATCAAAAAATTTAAATCGTTTGATAGTTCCTATTAATTTTGGAACTTATTTCTAAAGTTGAAATGACAATCTACTAATTATGCAATTGAAACTTTACCTTATGCAAAGTTTTCGCAGATGACAAAATAGCTTTCAATGAGAGATTAAAAGTATCGTCTGTGAAACATGACTCTACTTCATAGTGAAGCGACATAATTAAATATTTAATTTGTCTGTATCGTATCACTGACGAGACTTTGGAAGCAGGGTGATTGCTTAAAAGGAAATTTTGTGTCTGGAAGTGTAGCAACTTTTAACGAAAGAAACAAATTTTGTTTCATTTTGAGTGCTTGAGAATACACTGTATTATTGACAAACGATTTTCTCGTAATAAAGAATTTCGAAAGTAATGAATTTAATTAAGATTTGATAAATTTCGAAAATATTTTTCAATGAAAGGAGTCGCATAAGAAGAGGAAAAATGATGTAATAAAAATAGACGCTTTGGAAGCATTATTACTTATACTAAAGATAATCAGTGTCTGCAAAACGAGCATAAAGAAGGAGTTGATGAATTTGATTACTTTATTTTAAATAGATTATTGGAAGCTAAATATAATGAACTATTTTAAGTGAATCTGAGCTATTTCTCATCAATATAGTTTCTGATATATATATATATACATCTATGTGTTGTTGAAAGCTGCAGACTAATAAAGACGTCTGACTACCTCTGAAAAAAAGTTATATACAGTATACAAGGATCCATGCATTCTTAACAAAAATCATATAAATTCTGAAATACTAGCAAAATCAATTCTTTGAAGGTATTTTTTCATAGTATATTATATTGAAATGATTCTGGTGTGAATTGAAGAAATTTTTTACATTTCGTTTCTTTTGAAAAATTAAAAATAAAAATTTTAAAAAATTGATTTACAAAACAGGTTATTTCTTCAAAAATTTCAAAATTTGCAAAATTAAGATTAAAAATAGCAGCAAATTATACTTAAAAAATAATTACCACAAAAGAACGCAATATTCCATTCTTTCGTTATTATTTACGCATAAAAAGAAACGTTAGTTAAAAGTTTAAAATTTAAAAAATTTCCCTAACAAAAACAATTTTTCTATTGTTTTTGTTAGGGATCATCAGATTTTAGTAATTTTTTTATTTTAAAATCATTCTTCCTATTCCATCAAGTGTAACAAAATATTTAAATTATTATCCCTAAATGTTATGACAAATTAAAATTATAATCTCTAAATGTAAATAAAAACATATCTGTTTTTATTTGTTTTTAATAAAGAGAATATTTAAATACTTAGGAATTTTAAAAATAATGGGACAAATTCAAGAACTAAAGAACCTGAAAAATTAAATGGATTGTATAAGTTAAAACACTTTTTCTTTTTCTTTTAAATGGGTATAAATAATAAAGGTAGGAATAGCTCTCTTATTTTATTTTTGTGTTTTAATGTTATAAAAAAACAGAATAACTTTTTTTACAAGAACTGAACCTATATTTTTATTCATGTAAACTAATTGCTCATCCCCCTCAATAAGTAAATTGTTCTGATTTACTGCCAATTTTAATGATAAATATAGGCAAAAGAGAAAAACTTAAAATTTGATTTTAAATTGTAACATTAACAATATTTTAATAATAAATTTCATACATTCTTTTATATTCGAAACCATAAAATAAATAAAAATTTTTCTTTCTAATAATTTTAAAATAAGAGTTCCATTTTGTGTGAAGCCAATTACCTCGCCAAATCAGCAATGGTGACATCGCCAAAAGATGAAAGGTGCTTCCACTTTGAGTAGAATAAAAATATATATCATGATTTAATATTTATACATGAAGAATTCTTGTCAGTTTATTTTGTGCATGGCGTTTTCTTTTAACGAAAGGAATGAATGCTTGTAATTTATGTCAGTCCCATTCTTTTCTATTTCAAGAATAAAAAATTGATAATTTAAACAATATTTTTTTCGCCAGCATTTTCATTTTCTAAAGTGTATTAGAAAAAGGAACAGATAAATAAATTTCAAACAAAGTATAAAAATACAGATGAATTCTCTGCAACCCTTCGGTACAAAAGTGTTGCGCAAACTCTTGGAATCTATTCCTCAGCATTTAGTAACAAGAATAGAAAAAGATAAATCTACTCAATTTTGATTTTCTTAACAATGTCATTTCATATCAAAGTGAAACATTATCCAAAGTTGTAGTTATTTGTATATCGGATTTATGCAGCATTAGAATAATAGAAGTAAATTCATAAAATATTCAAGATTTTTGTAACTTTTTATATTTTTTTCTGTTTAAATCTGATTTAGAAAAGAATAAATTTTAAAATTTTCAATTAAAACTTGAAATTGATTGTAAAATATATTTAAAATTTTTAAATTCACATATAAACCTGAAAAAATATGTAAATAATTAGCTGAATCGAAATTTACATCCGATAATCTTTCTAATTTTTAACAAAAATTGATTTAGTAATTTCTAAATCAGTTTTAAAAATGTAGATACTTGCATGATATTTCCGAAAAGACGCTTGCATTTAAAATTTGCTTACTTTTGTTGAACTTGCTCAATCCTATGATTACAACGCACATATGTAAATTCTCGTCTCCCAGGAAATTTTTAGAAAATTCCACCAATTTGATTCCAAATTGTTTCGTGTTTGTTTTTCACAATGCATATTTAACAAGAATTATGACAAAAAGTTGAGTTAATTAAAAGAAGCACTTGTAATTAATTACTTTAACAAAACAAAAAAGAATATTCAGATGTAGAAACTAAATTTTTTTATAAAGTTTTTGATGGAAAATGCAGAGAAATAATTATTTAAATCGAAATCTTAATTAAAGAAACACAAATGATGTATCAAAGTACAGCTATTTAATATACAAATTACTATTATTGGCGAACAGTCATGTTATTTGGAATCTTTTATTTCTCTTGGTCGACGGAATTTTTCCTATTTATCTTGTATAAGAATAAAGAATTATTAAAAGTGCAAATAGACCAGGATGTATGTTTTGTCTCTAAATACGAATTAGAATTGAATGTAAATCAATATTAACCTAAAACAAAATTTAAAAAAAATTATCATGTTAGAAATATGGTTAAGGAGTTTAACGAACTGGCTCATACATATATACATACACTGCTGGACAATTGCTAAGGACGGATAACACTATCATCCATAGCTACCACAAAATGAAAGAAAGCAAAGTGTGGAAAATTGGAATAAGTACGGGATATAGTAAGAAGTATGCTAATGCAAATTTTTTTCCTCGTCTGTTCATCACGTGATAGCGTTCATAAGAGCTTTAAAGGTTTTAACGCGTGTGGACAGTTGTTGTTTCAAGTCAAAGTTTTTCAGGAAAGATTTAAATGACGAACTTGAAATTTTCGGCATGTCTTCCTGACATCACTTAGATGATTTTTGCGTAGCTGAATTATTGAAAAGATCGAAGAAGGGCGAAAAATAACTGATATTGCCAGGGAGTTCGACATCGAACACAGCGTTGTTTCACGACTGTGGAAGTCATTTAAAACTACTGGAATGTGTAGTAAGTGGCACGGAGGAAGACGTGTTAGAAGTACGACGCCTGAAGAAGACAGATATATCGTCTTATCAGCAAAAGGGAGCAGGCACACCACAGCTCAGCAGGTGGCAAAACAGTTTCTTGCTGCCTCAAAAAAGCAGATCTCCCGAAAAACTGTTGTCAGACGTTTGAGGTGAGGAGGACTATACGCCTGCAGACCTGTTGTGGGCGTTCATTGACCAGACATCACCGTACTGCCCGTTTGCAATGGTGTCGTGAGCATCGCAATTGGACTAAACAAGACTGGGCATGCGTACTATTCTCAGATGAGAGCAGGTTCAGTCTGTCATCGGATTTTAGACGCCAAATGATCTGGCGCAAGATAGGTACAGCTTATCGTCCAGAAAATATCCAGGAAAGGGACTGATATCCGACAGGACTGTTCAGTCCAATTGCCATACTGTTCAGTTCAATGCGGCGTATAGTCCTCCTCCCCTCAAACGTCTGGCAACAGATTTTCGGCAGATCTGCTTTCCTGAGGCAGCAAGAAACTGATTTGCCACCTGCTGAGCTGTGGTGTGCCTGTTCCTTTTTGCTGATAGGACGATATATCTGTGTTCTGCAGGCGTCGTACTTCTAACACGACCTTCCCCGTGCCGCGTGCTACACATTCCAGTAGTTTTAAATGACTTTCACTGCTGTGAAAGAACGCTGTGAGCGATGTCAAGCTCCTTCGCAACATCTGTTATTTTTCGCCCTTCTTCGATCTTTCCAATAATTCGGCCACACATAAAATCATCTAAGTGATGTCATGAAGACATGCCAAAAATTTCAAGTTCGTCTATTAAATCCTTCCTGAAAAATTTTGACTTGAAACAACAACAGTCCACACGCGTCAAAACCCTTAAAGCTCTTATGAACGCTATCACGTGATGAATAGACGTGGAAAAAAAATTGCAATTGCATACTTTTTCTTACTATATCCCGCACTTATTCTAATTTTCCTCAATTTTCTTCCTTTCATTTTGTGGTTGCTATGAATGATAGTGTTATCCGTCCTTAGCAATTGTCCAGCAGTATATATATGTATATATATATATATATATATATATATATATATATATATATATATATATATATAAAGCAAGATTAGATACATTCGGTCTGCACTCGTTGCAACATTGGTGAGGTCATGGACGCAGCTCATCTTCCTCGCTGCCCTGCACTTCGTAAGACGTCTCTAACTGAGCGCTATTGGGAAGCTAGAGGTTGGTTGGTTGGTTTTTATGGCGCAAGGTCCAAATAAGGACAAGCTGCGCCAATCACAAGATATTAGACACCAGTTTTTTTTTCCACCCGTTAAAAGTTTAAAATAGAAATATAGTTACAATGTACATTAAAAGTATAAAATAGAAATATATTTAAAATATATATTAAAAGTATGTAAACATACACATGTATAAAATTTAAAACTTGAATTTTGTGTAAAATATTACTAAATCAGATAAAATTCATAAAACCTATGTTTTTTAAAATCGCAAACAGATTGCGATGGGGTAGTTCCCCGAGCAGATCTTCTAATGTTAAAATGTTACTATTAAAATATCTAAAACGCTGATGGTTAAAATCTGGGCACAAAATTAAAATATGATATACTGTGAACGGCTCATCACACTTTTTGCACCATGGTTTTGGAAAGCTAGAGACATGTGGGATTAATAGACTCTGTTGCAGTATTTTTCTATGTTATTATTATATCCTTTTTATTTATTTTACTGTAACTGTCTATAATCTGCCATTGGAAATAAGAAAAAAAGATTTGATACAAGAATAGATATAATATTTATGTTTATAAATCAGCGCAAAAGCAGCTAAAATAGAATTTAGTAAAATATAATCAATAGTACATTTTATAAAATTAACAATCGGTTTCTTAAACTGATACTTTACTCCTTATTTACGAAATCAATTTGTTAAGAAAATGAACTTCATCAATGTTCTTAGACATTCGATAGTGAACTTCGCTTTGTTTGCTGCCACTCGAAAAATGTGATTTGAAGGCAGGCAGAAAATGCGTCGATTAACGGTGCCGTCTCAATACGATATAACGCAGAAGAAACGTTACCTGACGTCATATTCATTTTAAACCAAAGAGAATTGTAATAAATTGACGTAGTCATGGTCTCAACTGAAATAAAAGAAACAACGACTTTATGATTAATAATTTGATATTTAAAAATTATCTATATTCTCGCACCGTATTAAAAATGACTGACTTCGATCAAATTTATATATATATATATATATATATATATATATATATATATATATATATATATATATATATATATATATATATATATATATATATATTCTATCAAAATAATCTCTATGAAATCATAGTATTTACATCTTTCTTTTCAGAAGCACTGTTTCAGAAAAAGTTGTTTACATTGCATTTTTATTTTTAGTTAGATATCAATACAAAAAATTCTCTGTAACTGTAATAAAAAAACTGTATATTTTTCTAAACAATTAAAAAAAATTGCACATTCTATCTACATGTAATTGAAGACTTTACAATTTTAGTTATATTTTAGCTATAATATTATATATATATTCTTAATTAAATAAGTATAATTAATTCCTATTTATGCAAATTTGATACCTGCCCATTATTAGATTATTTTAAAAGGTTAATATATTTTGCAAATGACTATTAATTGTAATTGATCGAAAAATTTGACGGTATTAAAATATGTTAGGAAATAAAATAAGACTCAGATTTAATTACAAGATTAGAAAACTTTTTTTTAAGTACATTATAGTCACATTCCAAAACTTTAAAGGCTATAAATTTTTCAAAGATGTAATTTTTCATAAATTTGAAAATATATTTTCAAGAATTAAGAAGTTAAAATGTTAAGAAAGTTTCTAGTGCCGAAAGTCATTGCACATGGTACAAAAAAAAAAAAAAAAAAAAAAAAAAACTTTTTCCAAGGTTACTTAATTACATGGAAATACATACACGCAATTGGGTAAAAAACAATTACAGTGATTATCTTTTATGTTTTTTATTGCATCAATAAATTATTTAAAATCGAAATTCTAATTTGAAATTTTATTAAAACTGAGAACATATTTTCTCTATTAAATTAAAACTTTAAGATTATTTATTTACCCTGATTATTTTGAAAGAAATTGGTTTCACTCTTTATTATAAGGTAAACTAAAATAGCATTAAATTAAAATGTTAAAAATTTGAAAGTTGGTTTGAACTTTACCGAAAAAAATATTAAATAAATTTCATTATATGTCGTTAAATCAATAACGACATAAATTATTTGCATATATAATTTTTCGAAAGATATTGCTAACTTTGCTCTTAATTTATGTGATCAATGATATAACAGAAGCTTATTTAATCCACATTAATGAAATTTTGAATATAGGATATTTAGTTCATTAATTTTTACTGTAAACTTAAATTTACTTTTTAGACAGTATTTTATTATGTTAGATTTACTAGCATTTATTACGGTAAATTTACAGAATAATTGAGCATATTGCTTAATCAAAAGTTCTTAAAGTACAGGAAGAGTCAATGTAATTCGAATCATTGGATAATTATTCCGATATAGAAATGAACAATTATTTTTTTGTTTCTAATATGCTTGTTCTCTATAATACACAAACTACATTTTTCAAAAATATTGTTCATCTATGTAATATTTTCTGAGAAAATATGGGAATATTTTAAAAAAGAAATTAGTCAAAAAATATTTGTTAGTTCATTCCATTTCTCTTTGGAGGAGAATTCGAAGCAATGCTCTACGGATTTTTCTACATAGTACACATATAAATGAGATAGATACCTTCATTAAGCAGAAATAAAATCTATAATTTTATTTATTGAGGAGGATAAAAAATGATCAAATATAATGCCAGTCAAAAACATATCTTTTTTTTTTTTTTTTTTTTTTTTTTGGTAGAAAAGAATGCCCTTAACAGCTTCACCCGAACGAAAATTTCAGCTGTATCATTCCATTTAAGAAAAAGAGTCATTGAATTCTAGATAAAATTTATGAAATGTTTTTGAATTTTGGGAAGTTTTTAAAAACATTATAAAATCTCTCTGATAGAGTTGTCAAGTATGTTAAGATAACGGTCAACCATCTACCGTCTTCAGATCAGTGAAGAGAACTGGATTGTTTTGTGTACCAGCTAAAGGATTTTTTATAATATGGTAAAATAAACAAATTTGTTGTTGTTATTGTTACTCATAGCACTTGGACAAGCCAAGCTCGTTAGCCTACAGCTACGAAATTAAGTCAGAAGGGTGCGCCTTTCGATTAATCAAAGCACCGCGAAGGTTAAATTAAGACTTTGCTCAAGAACTCCTTGGATAGATATCACCAGCAAAAGATGTAGTACCTCAATTTTTATTTTGATATGAAGGTGGAGGAAATTTTCTCCAGACCATTCAACCCATGATCAACTACCGACCGTAATTGATCAACAACCGACCCCAGTACATTCGATTCCATTGATTTAAAGACCACTAAGCAAACTTGTAAAATTTATAATTAATGCACACATCAGCCTTGTTTATATTCCTAATCTATACGCATATTAGTTAACATCTTTTATTATTTTCATTGTTGAATATTCCAAATGATATGTGTATTCCATGTAGGTCTATTCCCAATTAAAGTGTAGTTTACCATTTGGGATCAGCTGATTATTTAATCAGTTCAAAATAAATCTTTCTATAATCATTCGTGAAAGACAATATATACCTCTGCATTAAAAATTAAATGTGAAAAAATAATAACGCGAATAAGAAAATGCAAACTAATAAGCATTGGGAAGTATTTCTGGAAAAACTATTTCATTTATTCTTAGCTGAATTTTCAGTAGGATGTTGATGGTAATCCTATGAAAAATATTAGAAAAATGTGTTCTGAAGATGGTAGACTACGTAGATGGTTGAATCATTAATAAAAATTTAATTTGAGCCTAACAAATAGTTTTAAAAATATCTCTTTTAATGCATGCACAGTTAAATACATAATATTATATTTTATTTCTGAATTTTTTTGTTTCAAATATCGAATGTTTTGCTCACTTATTTTTAACATTTTTTGTAACATATAATGTATTTGGTTTCATCATCAGAATGTGTATTTTTAATAATATACACCTAAATATCTGCATTAAATATTTGAAGTAGTGAGTTATATGTGTCAAAATATGTAAGAAAAATAAAGTTATGCGAATATGCATATTTAAATCTGATAGATTTTTGTTCCAGAAACAAGTAATAATGTAACAAAAAAACATTTTGAAGCCTTTCCTTTCGAATATTCATCAAAAACATTGAATGAATGCATAATAGCCACAGATCATTCTTTTAGAAACACTTCACCTCCTTGAAAAGTAATCTCTTATTTAGAGATATTAAATAAAGACGGTTTATATAAAAAGGAGAGAACGTTTTCGCTAAAGTAATTGCGTCCGGACGTATAAACCAGAAATAAGCGAGGCATATAAAATTCTTTGTAGAACAACACAACTTCACTCTAACAAATGGTTCCTTAGCTACGAGGCAGAAAATAAAACTCTCATAACAGAGAGCTGCTATCGTCAAAACGGAAAAATAGTGAAAGAAAGTAAAGAAAAAAAAAAGTGAAAACACTTTACTCGTAAAAATCTCACACTGGCGGGCTTTTAAAAGCTTGGCGAGAGAAAGTTGAGTTCTTCAATACACACAAACACATACGCGTAATAGTCCTCACATCTCAACAATAAATATCTCGCAATCAAAGTGATTAATTCTCTCAGGTTGTTTCTTACTCAATCAATCAGGGTCGTTTCCATGGCGACCGTTGGGGAAATTAAACAATACCTTGGCGCTCGCCAAGCTACTAAAAATAAAAGCTTAGGATTAATATACGAGATTTCGGGGTTATTAATAACGGATCTTATCGGGACACTTTAACGAAATACACAATTCAGTAACGGCTACGAGTTAATTTCGGAAAAGGAACGGTGTTAACTATTTCGATCACGCACGCGCGTTCGAGCCCACTGAGCGAAAAGGTACACTTAAGGGGAAGGATTCGATCTTAAAAAACGAATCAGGATAGAAGACTTGTCGTTTGCGGTTTTTCTCGTTTGATGAGTGATTTATTTAAATCGCTGAACACGAAGGGCGTGTTTTTTACTATCGCGTTAATGTGATTTTTGGTGAAAAACACGTGACCATAATTCAGATGTGATATTTAAAACGGCGAAAACCACTTTAAAAATTTCCTGTGTTGTTTAATTGCAAAATGTAGACTATGCGTAAGGACTTCTAAATATTACGTTAAGTATCAATTTAGATTCGAGTGTAGTGTACTTCATTAAAATATGAAATAGTTTTCCTTGCTATTTATTTTTATTTAGAGAAAGAAGCATTTCCTGTAAATAATTGCAATGAGAAATTCATCTTATGTAATTATTGATATGCATGTTACCTGTTGAAGAAAATAGTTTTTAGTTTTAGATAGAAATTTAAAATTTAAATAGAATATTCATTTCAATTTGAATGGATGCAACAAATGAGACATGATTATTTGGAAGGAAAAATTTAATTCTAAAATAGCATATATTTATGATTTTAGTTTCTAGGTCAATTGTTGCAAATAAAATTTTGTTATATTTTTTATGTATTTACTTATGATTGATATACCAGTTTCAATACTAAATTTGTAATGTGTATTGTAATCATTCGGAAGAATTTTACAGAATCGCAATTTTAATCGGAAACTAATCTGAGGAAAATTAGGATACGGTAACTTGGGAAATTCACAGGAAAGCGATTTCTTGATTTCTGTAGTTTTTTTGTTTACTTTAAAGGATGAATTTTCATTCACATAATATTTAAACGCAACCCTTCGCTTATAAATCTCATCAAAACAGTCAATAAAATACACTGCCAGATATAGAAAATGCAACACAAAGAAGTAGTTGCCAGAAGGTGAAGAAAATCGGCAAACAGAGAGAGACAGCAACGCACAATAAGAAATTTGTATTTCGAAATGATATACTACATAATATAAAGCGAGGCCTTTCATTCCTTAAGTGGGTCTATAAATTGAGTACCAAGCATGCTTGGGAGCTAAACACTGGGGGTTTCGTATTAGATTTACCACCTAATCGGGATATATGCCTCGCACCCAGGTATCTCGTTCATGAAAGCTGAGATGGGCACTGTAGGCCTTGGCCCACATGAACTGACGTGCCACAGAGTTTAGTTCAGTATTATATAAAGCGAGAACAGGATCGGGGTAGTAGGTTGTAGGACCACCACGGACAGCAATACACGAAGCAACATGTCAAGGTATAGAGTCAGTGATAATACGGTAATACGGATGGCGTCCTGAGGAATGGCTCTCCATTCTATGTCAATCATTTGCCAAAGTACATCTTTCAAATTAGGCAGTGACAAGGTCTGTAAATGGTTCCCAAACATATTCAGTTGGTATGATATCTGGCGAGCACGGAGGAAAGAAAAGCAACTTTACACCTTACAGGGCATGTTGGCTAATGCGAACCATGTGCCATTGGGCATTATCTTGCAGATAAAGGGCATTGCTGACTCTCAGAAGGCAGACGAGTGTCAACTATTGTAGCATATCAGCCACGTAACGTTGAGATGTCATTATTCCGTGAATGCGAAATAGAGATGACCAGGAATCATACGCAAATGTGCCCTAAGCCATGATGCCACGTTGTCGCATGGAGGGTAATTCTACGATTGCTGTAGGATTGGACCCGTCTCTACGTCAACAAGTACTGGTATGAGGCGAAATCATTGAATAAACAGAAGCTCATCTGAAAAGACGATCTTACGATGACTGAAATTTATACTCAGTCGTCCACATCGCTCTAATTTGGCACCATTCCAAAAGTTGGGATCTACGCTGTGGGACCAATGCAGTCTTCTTAACGGACACCATGAGTGCAGGTCAGTCGCATTCAATAAACGGGTGATAGTTCTGCTTGGTTGTTTTACACATGCTGCAAAATTTCAAAACACGCGCTTTGTGGAGACGCCACCACAGCCCATCGTTCCTCTTGTTTTCGCAACAGCCGGTGCACCCTGGACGCGTGCAGGTGTCTGTCCACTGTGATTATCCGTAAGGATCAACCTTCCCTTCTCAGTCCGATCACCATGCCCATCGTAAATTCGTCTGTTTCCTGGAACTGACTCCGTCGATGATGGCCTGCCATTCTCTGCAATTACAGGCGTCCCTTGCGACAAGAACAAATTTCCAACGAATATTTTCTAGCAGCAATAACTGCTCGAATATTGCCCTTCATATGGCAGTTCACATGATTCACGAATTTCACATGATTTGCATAGTTGGGTAAGGTGCGCCTACCCTGAAATTTGCATAGTTTTCTGGCCACTCCTTCTTGATTGTTGCATTTTCAATGTCGGGCATTGTAACGTAATTCATTTCTTAATTTGATACATTAATCAAAAACATTTCCTGATATAAATTTTTTTATAAATTTTTTAAGCTGTTTTCAACACAAAATGAGTTATAATTACAAATGCCAACTTTCCTTTACTTAATGATTAACTCTATTCACATTGGCAACGAGATTTGTATACTATTCCTTTTTTAATTAAACTTTCTCTTTATTAAATAATAACATTTCTATTCAAATAAAAAAATGTTAAAAAATGTAAATTTCGAGAAACAGTCTTATTTTTAGAATTTATAATGAAATTGATAAAAACGTTTTTTGATACTTCTGTTGAATGCAAGAGTTAGAACGATCAGAACGAATACAAGCGTCAAAACGTGAGATTCAGCTCTTTACCTGTTATTGACCAGTCGCTAAAAGCTCGTTTTCATGATAGCCTGACTAATTAGGCTGGTGTCCTAATTATCGGAAAATAGCGATTTCAAACGTTAGGTAGATGATGTGCTGAGGCCCGTGACACTTCTCTACCTTTAGTGTCGCCCAATGCCTTTCGTCAGCTGGATAGAAGCCTGACTGCACTTTGCTCGTATCAGACAACATGTCTTACAAGGTGTATAGCTGCTTCGTAGAACACCGTGCTCTCAGAGATCTGCATATCTCTCATCAATCGAACATAATTTGAATTGGATTTGATGCCATTTGTAGACACTGCCATTACCTCCTTTTGAAGACGCACTTTAGCAAATGGTTGATAGGGAATGAAGCAGGCTTAGTCGAAGACTAACAGCCATGCTCACTAATGGTGGTTGGGGTACGTTAAATAGGATGTGATGGCGATGCCTTCCAAGTGAAATAATACTCCTTGTGTGGCAAGACAAGCATTAAAAGCCTTCCGCTTGGCCTCTGCTTTTAAATTAAGAAGATTTTGTTACCCTAATACTTCCACTAACTGGTCGTGTCTTACTCTGTATCTAGGAAATATGTTGGTGCAAACACAACTAAAAGCTCGTTTCTTCACAGGGAAGTTTATACTAACGTATAAATACTCTAAAATTACTCTTAAATACAGAACTTAATACCACAAGTTTCCAATAAGTAACACTAAATTATTGTTCAATTTAATGTTTAAACTCATCACATTTTTCTATTTCAAGTATAAATTTGTTTTATTTTTATTGTGTCCATTTCCCCTTTTTGATATTTAGTATTCATATACATGTCCTACTTGTATAATGCCATTGACAAAACATTCCTATATAACTTAAAAGTATTCAAGCATTTTTGTGAACCAGAACATTTATTAACAGCAATTTTCTTTGAAATTCATATCATATAATTTTTGTATTTATTTAAGATAAATGAACATCCTGGAACATTTCCTTTTAATTAAATAAACTATTTTACATTTTTGTTACAATATTCTTGTGATAACATTTTTATATTGTTGCGACTGTTTACACATCTTCAATATTTACCAATATAATTTTCAGTTTCCAGAAATATCTAATTTTGAAAGTATAATATTTAATTTTTAATTTATATGGCAAGGTAAAAATTTAGTTACTATGTGGTATATGAATATAATACACATTTAAATTTATAAGTTACTTTGCTGATCTAAATGTATACGAAAAAATAGTATTTTATAGGTTGGTTTCTTAGTTATTTTGACCTATATCAAGCGAATCTACTAACATATTTTATTTAATGTGATCTATTGAAAGCTTCTAAAAGTAGGTGTAGAATAAAATAAATTAGCTCTGATTAAGGACATTGAAATAGACTCTAGCAACACAGTTGTTTTTGGCCGAGAAAGGATTCTAAAATTGTTTTTAGATTACATGATGCCAGTCTATTGGAAGAACCATATAGATAGTTAACAAACATAGATGCATGTCAATACAGTCTGTGTGATTCCTGATCAGAAAATATATTCCAAAACCCGCTTTGGTTGCATCATTAGTGAGAAAACAGAATGTAATAAGTAATTTATGAATGTAATAAGTTATGAGTATGATAACTTATTATATGGGAGAATTTCATTAAAAAATGCCCATAAGCTCACATTCCTAACGAAAGAATAATGTGCTTAAACTTTGGAATTCCTGAAGCAATTAATGATAGACTTACTTCAATATTATAAGAAATATTGTCTGTAAAACAGCTTCGTCTTTTTTCACTAATATTTTAACGTATTTAAATGGAATATCTGAAATAAGAAGAGTTGAACACACACACACAAACACACACACACACATATATATAATTATACATTCCTTTCTTATTAAAGGTATTACTATCATTAAAATAAATTGCAGTAAATTGAAATTTTTGATAAAAAATTATTTTAAAATTTTGCTTCCGAGCTTTATTGCGTTGCTTCTAGCACTATACAGAAGGAAATGCTCTTTTTAATAATAACATACTACGAAATCATGAAATATTTAGAAACATAATCATTGTACAAATAATTCTTGACAGGAATAAAAAATGTAGGATATACACAATTGAGTTTTTTAGGTAATTATTTAATCGCTCGATAAAAGACAATTATGATTATCGTTCTAATTACACTGTAATTACCATTCTATCTTTCTTGGTGAAATTGGCTTCAAACAAAAATGGAGTTCCAAACTGAATACCAAAATGCTTTCAAGAAAAGGTGACAGTAGTAGCAACAAGACATGATAATCTTATCACTGAATTATGTTTCCATTAGAATAACTTCGACGATTCATTGAAATGAAAAGTATGATTTTAAAAGTTAATGTTTTGCACCGCGTAAGAAAAGGCTGCATATCAAATTCAGCGTAGCGTTATTATGCAGCGATGAGTTCATGTCCAGTTTAAATTTTGAAATTGTTTTTGTTTGATGATCCTTAAAGGCAAGACTTCAATTTTTCTTTTTATATGTACAATTATTTGCTTCAACAAATGAATTATTATTCTGAAATACCAATTATTTGGATTTTTGATTACATCTAGCTGTAATTCATGGATAACTCGGTTTCAGCTATACGACCAGTATCTTGTATTATTCTCATGGCATTCTTTAAGAGTTAATTTTTATTGAGTTGAAAGGTGAATGATTCATTATGAATTTCACTTCAAAAGTTCATAGGCTTGATTTTCACTGCCAAGTTGATATATTTGAAGCCTCCATTGGAATCAACTCTGAAAAGGGGATCCTGATCAAATTAGATCTTTTATGCTGAAAGAGATTGTAAAACATGATGCAAAATTTAAATTCTCGGGAACTATCTTTCAACATAGCAATGTCTAGCAAGGGAATCACTAAAATAACCAATGCAAGTGGAAATTCTTTCATATTTGCTTGATTCTCAAATTTAAATTTTACTGAATTTTCAAGGAACTTTTGAAAAATATAGATGGTCTATATGATGGTTTAATTATGATACTAAGGGATTATTCTCACTATTTAATTTTCGCAAATGCTAATTAATTTCAACGAACACTGATTGACAGTCAATGCATCTTGTATTCGTATTCAAGAAGTTAATTAATAAAATTACAAAATTACCTTTTTTACTTAAAAAGATTTGTAGAATCAAATGTTCTTTTGATTAAACATTTTTAATTACCTACGTAAGTACCGTTAACATTTTCATTCAACTGAAATTTTTTAATCAGTTCAATTCTTGCATTTCTTATTTAGAGGAGAAAATTCAATGTTAAGCATAACATTTATGTTTACTTTTTCTCATTTTTAGAAAATATTTGTGTATATCAATTTACAAATATTGTATAAAAATTAAAATTTAAATCTTTCTACTTGTATGATGATCGTTAATTGCTCGTTAAATGTTGTTTATTGCCGTATTGAAAACAAGAAACATTATTTAAATTTATTTTATACTTTTGAGGACATTAAAACAGCATTTGAAGTCAACCCTGATCAGTTTATGAAAACAAAATGTCTAAATGTATCAAAACATAAAAAATAGACCATATTTTCTACTCATTTTATTGGGAAAATGCTTTTTCAAACTTCTACATTAAGAAAACTTAGTGTATATAATTTTCTCATAAAATATTTCTATTCTTATCTTTTATTTAAAAAAATTCCCGAGATCAAATTTACAATATAAACTGTAATGTATGAGGTATCTGAATGTAGAGGAAATATTTCTTTGCCATTGAAACCTAAGAGTTACAGTATAATAAGTTTATTCAATTTAATAAATTAATTTTTGTACTTCATATCTACCAAAAGGGCAATTTGTTTTTTAAAAGAAAATTCCCAATTTTTGTTTAGATATATAAAAGTTTTTCAGTCCAATATTTGTTTAGATATATATGTTTGAAAAGATATAAAATATCATGTATTTTGTTTCATGAGACATTTTAAATGATAATGCGTTATATTTTAAATTGCGTAGTTGTTCTTAGTATCAATTTCCTTTTAATTAAGGAATCAGTCTCGTTCATGATATAGTATGTGTTATAACTTCTAATAGGTGATATCGGTATATCCGTTCTCTGAAGACTAAATTAATTAATTGTAATTAAGAGACTGCGTAAGCAACGCATCTTGACTTTGATATATTAGTTCAAAGTATCCATAGGTTTGTCTTTTTAATATAAATTTCTCTCATCAAATCTAATTCAAACTTATAATTCCTGATTGTTTGCCATAATACTTAAAAGCATCACCAGAAGGAGTAAAATAATCTCTAACTTCTCAGTAATTCTCTATCCCTTGAACTAACTGATATAGTTTAGTTTTCATAATTACCTTCACTAAAAATTATTTCTTACATTTCAGTGTACTACGTTATTGTGGCTTGGTTGGTAAAGGCGTCGTTCTTATTGTTGAAGAAGGTGAGTCTAAGTCCCGACTTAGCTGAAAATCTGTCGTGTTTACTAAAGGAGGCTGGGTCACTTTAAATAAGTTGTGGTCGCAATGTAATCCAAGTAAAATGATACCGCTGAAGATAGAGTGGCAGGTCAAGCATTAAGTGGTTTTATGCCTGGCCATACTTCTCAATTACGAAGACTCCCATATCTAACTTGTAGAGCCCTTGCTTCCACCTAACTTGTAGAACCCAACTCCGGACTAAGCACCGGGAAGTATGCTGGTGGAATAATAATTCACTGTCGATAAAAAGAGTTTAAACTAATCATAGGTCTTGATGATACTGATATTAAATGAGTAATTATTAAAGAAATTCATGAATTTATTTCCTTATTCGGGAGAAATTTCTACTAAATACAAATCACATATTCATAGCTTTTACTTAAAAATTTTACTAAATAAAAACAGGTTTTAAATTTAACAATATTATTAATATGTTATTCTTAAATAACTTATTAATATTGCTCACACACCCATAATACTTGCATTTATTTCCTTCTGGAAGTTAATGCTAAAGAAAGAAAATACTGTAAAGTAACTAAAACTCCATAAAGTAAATTAAAAACTCAACTGGCCATTTTTCAGTGGAATTCACGGGAGAGATCTCAAATTTTCAACGTCATCTCTGATCTAAAAGCAGAGCACTTCAAATTTGAATGAGAGACTTTTATCTTAGGAGAGTATAAAAATAAGTGGGAAAACATCTTTCGTTTATTACAGCTCCTTCTTGAGAAGAAATCCATCTCCAAGTAAACTCTAATCTAATGGATCTTCTTTAAAAAAGCTCCTGACAACAGCTACCCTCCGATAAGAATAAAATCTGACAGCGTTATCGGTAACTGCGACTGCACTCTCTTTTGTCGAAAAAAAAGAGACAAGGAGACCCGGGAAGAATATTTTTTCTCACTTACTCACTCATTTTTAAGGCCCACTTCAGTCCCATAACTTTAGCAAGTACCTGTTACATCACTTTTCGGGGAGATCCTTCCAGTGTAGACCGCAACTAGTGTGGAACGCGAGCGAAGCAATCTTCGGACTATCAATCTTTATAATGTTGCCTCTTTCGGTTGCCATGGTGACATCCCCCCGCATCAATCCCCCCAGCCTCCGTCCAACCAGTAAGCTTTTCCACACTCATTCGCAAATGACATCCGCGCACAAGATTAAACAATTCCATTTGCGCGTGCCCCATCCAATCTTGGTGTGGGATCATCTCTCCTCCAGCTTATATCAGCCCCCTTACTAACCCCTCAACCCACGCAAATTGTCTCGGCATACGTCAGGGGTGTTCATTTTTCTCCTTTCGAAAAGTTTTCTATTTTTGTGCCTTGTGGAATTTATACACCTCCACTTCCTTGACTCGTGACAAGGAGTACTAGAATCGATTTGGGGACAAATAAGTGAAAGGAAATTCCGGAAAAAGGCAGATAAACTGGAATACGAGATTTTTCTTTTGATGCCACGAATTTATTTCTAAAAATATCTGATTAACATAGGCTATATTATGAACAATAACATTTCCAACGTAAGTTCTTGTAAAGAAGCTCTTATTACGAAAGCTCTTATTACGTAAGAAATGAATGAATCTTAACCTTTCAACTTTGGCTTTAAAATGAAGTTTGGTAACGGTTATTATTATACACACACACATATATTGTTACGGAATGATTTCTATTTAACTGATGCATTTAGTGAGAGTATTTTTGCAAATTAGAATAATAAATAAAACGAATTATCTGAAAAAGTATTTTTTTTAAATTATAAACATAAAATAATTTTATTTTAAATGTGTATAAATTATGCATTTACATTAATACATAATGCTTTTGGAGAGAAAATCAATACGGAATTTAAGAAAATGTTAAGCATACAAATTAGATAGAAAATTTCTCTTACGTATCCCGAATAGGTTAAAGACGAAAATGTAAATTTGGACCATGGTAGCCTAGTGATTAATGCATCGGCCTTTCATCCGGAAGGGCGGGGTTCGATTCCCAATGCCGCCAAAGACCCATCAAATACATACGATATACGTGCTCGTTAAATCTGTGGAATCGAAAGTCCTGTGGTCGGTCATTGAGCAGTTATCATGGGTACAATGGTCTGGAGAAAATTCCAACCCTTCAGATCAATTTCAAAATTGAGGAAGTGGATCCTCTGGTGGTGCCATCTATCGGAGGATTTAAAGAAAGACGTACTTTCACCTTCGTGGTGCTCTGATTAAAATGAAAGATGCTCCATATAGACTTAAATTCCCTATAGCCAAGGCATAGCGAGCTTGGCTTGTTCAAGTGTTATAAGTAACAACACGGAAACTTTAGTGTTTCAGCTAGCAACAAATGGAAACTATAGGAAAACTAAAGTTATAAACAAGAAAGAAACAAATTGAAAACTATTTATTTTACGAAAATTTCTGATTAATGCCATTTGGATTTCAACAGTTGTACTATATCGCATTTCCAAGAAAAGAATTTGATGCCGAGGACATAGCTGTTCCCAGGAAATTCCCATTGACTTTCGTTGCAAAACTAACTGCAAGGATAGGAATACTTCGAACAAAAATCCTTGTTAGTCAGAAAAATATTTCGAAGATGGAAACTTTTCCAAGAATGACGTAACCATAGAATAAAAGCTTACAATAAAGGTTCACCCTTTTTCTTACTGAGACTACTAATAATTTCTAAGAGAAGGTTTCGTAGTTCATATAAGAAGAACTATTCTTCCTATTTTGTGATTTTTGACTCTTAAATTAAATGCATGATATTTTTCCATGCTTTGAACTTATTTTTAATGTCGCTTAAAGAATAGTGACTCTGAAAGTAATAATTTTATTTTTTAAGTTGTATTCATACGAATGCCAGATATTTGATTGCTAGGTTATTAGACTTGATCTTGAGTTATAATATTTCAAAACAATATACCATAAGATAAATAATACAATCAATTATGACAACCAAAATTTTTTTATCCTTTTCTATGCTTTCCTTTCTCCTTCATTACAAATAAGGAATTCTCAACAATCATTAATTTATTCAGCAGCTGAAAGAATTTCAATTTTAAACTCATTAATTCTTTTTGTATCCATTATTCATTTTTACTCTTTTTACGGTTCATTAAGGGATTCGTTCTTATTATTCAGCTTAATTAAATTTTCACAGGAAATAAAATATGATATTGTTTGTGATTTTGTAGTAATAACTGCAATTAAAAATAATTTAATGTTATACGTTACATGAAATCTATAATCTTCATGTATTTATTTTACAGAAGGCGAAATTTTTTCCTTTGATTCCCAAACATCATATTAACAGTTGAGGTTGTTAATTTTTAAGCATACATGAAATCGTCTTCGCAAACAAGACACTAAGAACGTTCCTCAAGGAATTAGATTAAAGAATCTCTCTGATTATTGTGCACATTTTGCACTGTTTAACTGTTATAAATCAAACGTTTTTTTACAGAAAAAGATATGATCATCTAATATTTTAGTAGTATTATAAAAGTTTCGTAAACCGTAATTTATTAAGTTATATATTTTTTTATTTCCGGAATGCTTTTTTATAGATTAATTCAGAAGTTTTATAATATTTTAATCGGAAAATTATTTGTGTCTTTATTTTTTTAAACTAGATATCAGACTGATAGAGTGCTTATCCCATGATTAATGTTTATGATATTCTAAATGATTTAATTAGTTCAGTCTAATGCATCGTCAATGTAAATCAATAAAAAAAGTCTGCTATTGTAAACCATTTGTATTGGTGATTTAATGTCAATGAAATAAAGATAATTATGATGATATTATCGATATACCCATCCAAGAAAAGTTTCGTACATGAGTAGTTAACAATGTCTAATATAAAAATAAAAACTACAAGAAATTTATGATTTTGAAATTTATTATAGAAGTTATATTAAAATATCAATAATAAAAAATAAAAATTTTTGTTTACATATCTTTCACGTTAATAAAGTAGATACCTTTATATCATGATATTCTGTACACTCTGAAACGGTAATGGAGAATTTTACTAAACAAAATAGAGTTCCTGATTGAATAAAAATAAGCTGCTTTTAATAGCGTAATGATAATCCAAAACTTTAGTAAGAAATAAGTTAAAATATGTAATAAAATGTTAATGTTTGCATGTAATATAAATAAATAAGCCATATCACTCTACCAAATGACACCTTATATGAAAAATAACATAGAAATAAGAGTACAATTTTTTCTATTTTAGAATAACATTATATTATAATAATGTTATTCTATTATAACATATATTATAATAATAGAAAAACTTTTTTAATTTTTCAAATCAGTTTATGAACTGAATTTAAAATTTTATATAGAAATTTTATGAAAAAGCTTGAAAAGCATGTTAAAGGATATCGATTTGCATGAAAGAGTGCTTGGAAAAATGTAGCATTAATGAGAGACAGAATCTATTTTGAATAAGTCATTTAAATATATCTGGCATGTTATCTTGGAACTAAATAACATCTTCTGATGTAAGTAAAACCATTATTTTCTTATTACGTTTTATTAATAAATCCAAATTATGAAAAAGCATAAAGAAATTTTGTATCCTAATTGACATAGACAGAAGATTATAAAAAATTTGCACGTGTTTCTCATTATTTATTGATAGCGAAATTATTGTATCTTGAAAGAATTATAGATTATAAAAGCTTCTTTAGATGAAAAATACTGGCCATTAAAATCACTACTTTAAGAAAGCTAAACTCATATTTAAATGACAAAATTATTTTGCGATTGATAAGTTATTTACTTTTTGATGCAATGATATAAATTAACGATGATGGCAACACCCACATTGTATTCATTGAAGAAACTGAGGAGAAATGTTTTCACTCTCAAATTAAATTTCGACCATTCCTGGGTGGTGAAAAATTACTGTTATACTATGTGCAAGAAAAATAAATTTTATCCATCATGTTTCTAAATTTTGCAAATATTTTGGTGGTATACCAGATGTTTATTGTAATCAAATATTGCTGCTCACATCAGTCAAGATCACATGATTGTCAAAAGAAAATGAACTTGAAGAATTGTGAATGGTTGCTTTTAGCTTCATACATAGTTTTACTACCATTGACAGCAGAGAAAATAGATAGGTTAATTAAACTGATCTATGGTTCGTAAAGCCACGTACGAGTTCTGAATAAGAAAATAGAATTGTTTGCAAGAAAAGCGTTCGCAAAAATTGTTTGACAACTTTTGTTGTAACATGGATTATTAGCTTGGAGACGATGGTTTTTTAAAATTATTTTTAATGCTGTATTACAGGCAGAATTGTGTTCACTATTGCATTCAACTAGGAACCTCAATGAGTATTGACAATTGTATCAATGGAAAGGCTTCACGTTTTCAGATGAGACACGATTTTATTTACAGCCTCACTTAATTCCTATTCGTATTTTCCAATAATGGGTAATGCGCATTACCATTTTCCTTCGACAACGTCATACTAACTCATCATCCGAAATGGTATTATTTGATACCACTGGATATATGTCTTGGTCATTTCTTATTCGTATTGGGGCACTTTGAACATTGACTGTTATATTTCTGTTCTCTTAAAACCCATGATTGTGCCACATATTCTTACCCTGTGAAGTTTATGTTTCAGCAAAATAAGGCATGAACGTATATTAATAAACTGATCGATCATTCCTGGGCATAAAAAATATTCTACTATTGATCTAGTCAGCAAGTTCTCTAAATTTATCACCAACAAAAAATGTATAGTCAATGGTTGCAAAGCGATTGGTTTACTACCTCTCACCATCACTGGTGGATGACTCGTTATACTATAATGAAGCCGCCAAAACAATTTTATTTGTAAATTCCACGCAATTACTATTTGATTAATGTTCATGGGTAGAAATGCTATTTGATAGAGCTTGCAGCCTTAAGTACTGATTTCTCAGAATTTACACATCTTAAAAACTTAATCATTAAATCTAATATGATGTATTATGTTTGCTTCATAATGATCGTTAAGTTCTTCCAGGTTAGGGAATTTTAATGAGCAGTTTAGTTTTCATTGAACATATTTATGTGTGAGTATGTATAAATATTTTTCCTTCGCTGAGTTTGTAAAGTTTTTATAATTCATCGTGTTACAGACATCATATTTATTACATAATACTTATAAAGCATAATTTTATTATAAACATTTGATAATTTTATGTTTTATGTAGATCATATAAATAACAATAAAAATACGTTTAGAATAATACCACGATAGAATGTTGCATAGATACAAATTTAATAGACCCAATGTTTTGCTTCTGATCTTAAAATATTATGCTAGACTAAAATTCTGGAGAGTTGGTTGGTTGGTTGGGTTTTATGACACAAGGTCCAAAAATGGACATGCCTCGCAAAATTCTGGGGAGAATAAAAATAAAGAATTCTGAATATTTGTTATAGATTTTTTAAAACCTAGGTGTAAAGAAGTAGTGGGGAAATCTGCTTAACTTGATTTTATAATTACAATGACACTTGTGAATATTCTCGGCTGTTATTTTAGTGTAATAACAACTATGTTGGTATCACGGCGAAATAGCTATCTTCATTAAAATGTAATCCGAGTTCTTTTGGAAAGAATTATAAAAAATTCTTATCCATAATTCAATATCTTATGCATGCAAGTTTCACTTGTTGCTTTCGAAGAAATATTTCAAAATTCAGATTCATTGTTGAACATTGTAAATGGAAGATGTAGATAATAGATGAACATTTTAAAAGTCCTACAACAGTTTTAAGCTATTTGGCTCTTTACTGAATTAAGCAAATAGCGGTAGGAATGTTTTGCTGAACAATCATTTAAAGTAATAAAAAATGTGTTTTTCAACTAATTATATATTCTGAAGGTAGAAATTAGTATTTTTACTAAATGAGTACTATATTTTTATTTAGGTTTCCACCAACATAAGGAATATAAAGATTTTTAACTGATTTTGTGAAATATATATACATATATATATTTCTTTTAAATGTTTGGCAACATGCAATATCGTAAAAGTGAGCAGAAACTAAATTATATAATATTAAAATAAACAGAAATTTTCCTTGTTATTTTTTTTATTTAAAAAAAATTTTGCCCACTAAAAGAATGTTTTAAAATGCGAATTTTGTAAAATAATATGAATGGAATTAAATTTCCCCTGGAAATGAATTCTCTACCCTGAATCAAACATAAAGAATATTTTAGACTTATTTTTGATCTCGTATTTTATAACCTCTCGTCCCCTAAAGAATTTTATTATTCAAAACAACGAATGCAAATTCCATTTTCCGTAGTGAGCTAGTTCGTTTGGTGAAGAAACACATATTCGAACATGTTTAAAAATAAACTCGTTGCAAAGTTCCATAAGTGTCTTTGTTTTCCCGAATGAGTTCCAGATGGAAGTAGGTTTTTTACTTGTATAGGTCAATTTTCTTTTCTATTATCAAAGATTCGATATGTTTCTGAAACGAATGGATTCGCCATTTTTATTAAGGGTGCATCTCCAAATTGAAATATTTTGTGTTTTGAGATGAATTTCCTTTTTCTGCTGTTCTAAGTAAAAGCAATCAATTTTCTTAGACATTAAAAATTTTAATGGTGAAATGCTTGGTGTTAACTTATAATTATATCCCATTATATAATATTTATAATATACATAATATTACATAATTTTTTTTCGGTTATTTAAACACCTGCTTGCCGATTACATTCATGCACACTTAACACTTTGGCCTAATTGTCTCATAGCTACAATAAGGTAAAAGTTGAACATATAAATTCCAACATTATAAAGATTGATTATTTGATTTAGATTCCGAATTAGGAATCTTGTATCTTGATTTGAATATGTCGTATATATATATATATATATATATATATATATATATATATCCCTGAATTGTTCTGAACATTGTTTTATTAAGAATTTAAACTTTTATTTTATGAAGAATTCATGTGTATTCAACTCATAAGAATGTAATTCCAGTTAGGCTACCAGTAACTTCAATTTAACAGTTGTTGGTTCGATTCCAATTTTAAGCCTAAATTTCAGAAGTGCTGTAGGATTATTTTTCAAAAATAAGTTTTAACAGAATCACAAGTATTCATGAATGAAAAGCGACAAACCACAAGAAATTTTTTGATGGTGAGACTTATCATTTGGTAACATCTTAAGAATTTAAAAATATGATAAAGCTTTTAATAAGATTTTCTTGGTAAACATTTATATTAAATAAACTATTATGCCAAATGTTTGCTTTTTTATATATATATAAAAAAGGAACTCAAACCGCAATGTATTTTAAATGTGTAATCTCAAACTGTGATTAATAATACATTTTGAATATTTTGTAAATATTTATGAATACCTAATCATTTTTTATAATTATCAAGGAATAAATATATTTTTAATGGAGTTAGTAAATCTACCCTGTTATTTTTCTCAATTAGAATTCTTAAAGATAAGAATTTACTACATTTTTTACAACTGACTAAATATAAGTAACTTGTTTTAAGACTATTAACCAGTTGTTGATTGATATATACGTAAATATAAAACAATAAATCTAAAACAATCAACATTTTTTTGAATAAAAAAGTTTTCTTATCTTATTTATAACTTGGTCAATTATCTATACATTAATATGTTTCTGTATCCACCATTTTGCCATTAAACAAGAGACAGCATAGGAGTTGCGTGCTATTTTACAGCTCTTAAAGATGCTGTGAATGTATTTTTTATTTCAGGATGCCACCTTATTCTGTAATGTAGGAAATTTAGATTATTATATATTTTTCACACTGTTTTCACATGTTCCAAAGAAGAGAACACAGAAAACTCAAAAGTACCCATTTTGGCAAGTTATGAAAAAGGAAAAAGAAAAACTTACATCTAACAATTCTCAATGGAAAGGTTTTCTTTAGGGATCTTCCACACTCCAGGACAAGGTCTTACAAATAGGTTTGAGATTGTTCACATCAACCATTTTGCTCTCAGAAGATAAAATGTCCTATATAAAGAAGTTAACATCTATTAAAATTGGTTATAAGTTCTTCATAATAAACACAGAATATGGCCATAACTTAAAAAAATATCAAAATGATTACAATTTTGGAAAACATGTATGAAAAATCAATTTACATTTAATTTTCAAATGAATTTGTTTCGGTAGAATGACATATTCTATTCCAGCCGTTGTTTTTTTAAGAAATATTAAAAATATATTCCTAACTTACTACATTAATTAGTTTTAACAATGAATCTTATTATATTTATAGGTATTATTTGGTTGTTCTTTAAGGAAGATAACATGTTTTGATTTTAGTGAAGTAAATAAGATTTGAATTGCATTTACCTTACATTTAATGAAGAAAAAATTAAACTCTACTCTTCTCATATAAATGGATTACAGTTTCGCATGTTCAGTTGTCTAAATTTTATTAACGATTTTTTCAAACCATATGAAAATAGACAGTAAGAAAGTTTAGACACACAAAGTTTCTAAAACAAAAATATTACAGGAAATAACAGAAAATAAATTTTGAAATTTATCTTTTTGTATATAATATAACATTGTCTCTAAGATTGAAAGAACTATAAATTAGTTCAGATAAGCAATTAAGTTTATTAAAACGAAGAAATTTGAAACATTAGAGGACAAAGGATTTGCCCTCAGCTAGTGGAGTCAGTTTTTATAAAGACATATAAAACATTTTGAAAATATAAAATTTACATATAAAAGTATAGAGTTATCCAGAGAACGTATGAATCGAAAAAAACGTTGTAAATTAGAACAGCCGATATTTGAGTAAAGCGAACTCTCCAAGATTAAAATCCAAGAAAAAAAACTATCACCTACATTGCGAGAATTGAGATCGTGCTAAGAAATCTACCAGTGTTCTACCATTATAGTTATACCAGGGTCACTATGAAATTTTTAAGACACAACTAGGTTTTTAAAGTTATACTAACAAAATTTTAGGTGTATACAAAGTAGTCTCCTCCAGCATCAATGGAATTTTGTAGACGAATTTTCCCCAGATTAAATGCCTCATGCCATTCATTTCTTGGAATAGATGAAAAAAATGCATTTATAGCCACATCAGTCTCTTTTTCTGAATGAAAACGACGTCCACGCAAGTTCTTTTTTAGATTAAAGAATAACCAAATGTCGCACATAGCTAGATCAGGTGAATACGGTGGATGTTCGATCCCTTTAATTTGTTTTTCTTTAAGAAACTCAGCTGTTAATCTGGCTGTAAGTGAAGATGCATTGTCATTGTGAAGCATTAGTACCCTAACATTCTGTTCTTGTAGAATTTCTGGAAGACATTTAGTGGTATACCAGTTTGCTGTTACTGTCCTCTGTCCTTCCAACTTTATGGTTTTGACCGATCCCGTACTTCTAAAGAAAACGGCATACATCACTTTTTTCATTGCACGTTGTTTTTTCACGATGGTCGGCATGGGATCATCTTCAAAGACCCACACTTTGCTTTCATGGCGTGTTGGAACTCCAAAAAACGGTATGTACGTTTCATCACCTGTTACAATTTTAGAAATGATGAGGTGGCCACCATCATTTAGCAATTTAAGAGTTTCTTTACTGATTCTGACACGCTCCTCTTTTTGGTGCTCAGTTAGATAATGAGGAACCCAACGGCAAGCTACTTTTTTCATGTGTAATTCTTCATGAATGATTTTGTGTATGGCTGCGGATCCAATGTTAATTTCCTTCTGTATCATTTGATAGGTACAGCGATTATCATCCATTAACATTTTTTGTATGACAGACACATTATCCGAAATTACTGCTGACGGCGGCCTTCCTGTGTGTTCTTCATCCTGAAGAAAATTGCGACCTGTTCTAAATTCTCTAAACCATCTGAATACAGTAGCACCAGCTGGAGATTTATCACCAAATGCTAGTTGCAACCATTGAACGCATTCTTCTTAATTTAATCCTTCTTCAAAATCGTCGAAAATCATAGAGCGAAAATGTTCTCGCGTCAACTCCATTTTCTCTTCTTTTTAAAATTTATTCTACGCTAAACAAGTTGAAGTAAGTCAGTAAAAAAAACGTCTTCTGTGTTAAAATACTTTTTTTATTTTTAAAGTAAATCGTAATTTTTATTTTTTAAATTCTCATCTGCGCGTATCTCAAAAATTTCATAGTAACCCTCGTATAGACTACAAACTGAAATATTGTTCTACCAAAAAGGGATATAAACTACAAAGCTAGATAGTCAAACCATATAAAGAGAGAGAAACTACAGAGAAAACGCATTTCTTCTTTGAAATCAACAATGTTTTTTGATATCACAACTTTCTTAGTTAAATAAATATTGAAGCTCAAAATAGAATTTAATTAATGACGCTATTGAAATTCTAAGAATTTAGTTAATAATATTTTTTAAACTGTTTATTTACAAAATCCTTAGAATCGAACAAATTTTCCGTTACTTTTACTCTGTGGCATAAATGAATGAATCTAACATTTACAAAAAATATCTATAAAAATAAGCATCAATCAAAAATAAATTCAAATTAAAATATTATGACAAAATTCCTTTGATTTGCATACAATTACATTGTTTCTACTAATCAATTGACATTTTATATGACTTGCTTAATAAGCTAAAATATAAGGCACATTGTATTAATAATGGGTTATATTCCGCTCAGCCTGTATGTTGGCTGTGACCCTAGACTCCCTACGAGTGGGCTTGAGATTGAGTCCCAAATGAACTTTAGATGTAAAATTGCGAAAAAATCAAACTTTCTGCCTATAACGGCTCCCTGTTTCGAAACAGAAAACAGGTTTTCCTCTTGTTCCTGTCTCTAGCCATCGTTTTTATCAATATATTCTTTACTTCGCTTGCTTACCCTTTCTCATACACATCAGATGGGGGCGTACCACATAAATAAGGAAAAAAAGCGGTATATGTCGTAGGATTTAATTTAAATGCAATACAAAAATAAGATTAAATGAGCAAAATTATCTCGTAATTCAAATTTTTCGGAAATCAAATCTTGATAAAATCCTGAACTTTCTTTGTCGCTGTAGTCCAATAGTAGGAATCTTATAGATAACATTAATAGAATCAAAGACATGTCTTTATTTTTTATGTTAGAAGTTTATGTATAAACATTTTATAAACTGTACTTTATTAAACATCCACAAAATTTTGCTTTTAAACATATTACTTATATTCAATGAAAAAAAAGGTGTAAATGGTTATTAAAACAAAACTTAATTATTTTTTAAAATGTTTATTTCATAAGATAAATGTTTCAAATTTATAAATTTATAGTTAAAAATTCTTGCAGTATACTTCACTCGTGTATTTTTAATTTCTTGTTTTGTATGTACAAAAAATCATCGAAATAAAATTCAAAATAAAATTAATACTGTGAAATTGAACAAAAATTATTATTTGAGAAAATATGAATTCAAATTAAAGGAAAAATTTTTCTAAGAACCATTTTCCTAAAAAACATATATATATATATATATATATATATATATATATATATATAGATAGATAGATAGATAGATAGATAGATAGATAAAATAAATGAGCTTTCAAACCACGTTAGAAAAACTGTAAAATTATATAAAATTGAGTTTTACTTGCTTACTGCTAGTTCAATTAGTGATTTCATAATCGTCTTGTGAAAAATCACTAAATTTAAATATGTATTTATTATGAAGGTCTTTGAAAGCAGATATCATTGAAAAATTTATATTTCATTCCTTATTTGGTATTTATTTTGTAATATCTGATTATAAACTGTATTTTTTACTATTTTTCGAATGAATATCTCATAAAAAGCATACAGAAGAAAATAATAAGTAAAAGTATAAGACATAAATTGTGTGTAAAGAGGGTAATATTGGTTATTGATGTGAAAGGGTAAGAGATAAAACAATTTCATTCTTCAGTATTTTACGATACATACAAGGGTTCTTGTATATTTTATAAATATTAATGAATTATAAAAAAATTTGTTTTGTTCAGATTAAAGCAATAAACATTTTGTGTGAATTTAAAATGTTTTATCAATTCAATCCAAAATTTACAGATATGAATGATTTAAAAATTAAAACGATATTTGCTTTTAACTTCCATAATTTTAAAGATAACAAAAGAATACTACAACATTTACCTTATAAAAATTAATATAACTCATTTTAAAATAAGTTTTTTCAATCGTAATTTGATTACTAAGAATCTTTAATTATAGATTATTCCAATTATATATAAAAGACTCATTTCAATTTAAATATTAATGATGAATTTTCAATATTAAGAAATAGAAAAGTCAATTTATATAGTATTTAACATGAAATAAATTGAGAGGGAAAAATATTTACAACTTTCATATATTTCCTCGAGCCATTAAACTAATAGAACAACCAATAAAAAATTTTTATGAATTCAGCAAGCGAAAATGAAGTTAAAATGAATTCGTAACATTGTAAGTAGAATCAAAGGCTTTTATTTGATTAAAAGAAAGATTTTAGCTTTTATAATTTTGTTCATTTCCATATTATTTTTAATATATAACTTTAATTTAGACATAAAATAAATTACTTGAAGTTTTTATTTTTATTATATTATTTATTTAGTTTTACTTTTTTTTATTAAAAGTATCTTAACTTCTGATATTAAATTAAGAATTTATTTTCCAACATGTTTAATTATGTGAACATTTTGTAAAATATGTGTTGTTACACATCGCTTTTTTGGAAAAATCATTACAAAATACAAAACCAGTGAAGTATCAAAGAACAAACATTTAAAGTAATAAGAACAACAAAATATTATTAAAATAGAAGTAAAAATTAAAAAATTTAAAAATATTTAAAAAAAATAGTACAAGAGGCACAATCCTTAAAAAGAGTTCATGAAAATTCTGATATTCCAATACAATTTGCTTATCTCATTCCATTTTTGAGAATCTTTATCTAATTTTGGGCATACAAGAAGAAGTTCTGAGTTTACAGTGTCCGAATTGAAAAGGTGGCATAAGCAAGATGAAAAGACGCAAATTTTATTTAGATATTGTGCAAAGCAATCATCTGAAACTTGCCACAGTTTTTGTATGAGGTTTTTGAGGTTATTATTTTGTAAAATAACACAGAATCATGATGTATATTAAATGATTTATGTTGTATAAAAATCATTTGCATTTTTTATGAAAATATTTACTTTATTTTATGAGATTATAAAATAAAGCTTTTCTCACATTTAGACACAAAATTAAAAAAAAAAGTTTTCCGTAAAAAATTAGATTGGCTACTGACATATATATTGAATCCGAAATTCACCATAATTTCACATACTTTCTACAACTTCTATATGGAACTCTGCAGTCGATAATTTCTTAAAGGGAATATTAGTAACAGAGTCAAAAATGAAATTTAATTTAGAGTGGAACACTTCGGAAACATGGAGAAAATGATTTTACCTATTCTTCATTCCTCATACCCCCACTCCTTTGTTCGCCCCCTCTCTAAATCGATGATATCGAATGGATTTAGAAGGAAAAGGGAGAAATAACTCCCACGCGCTCCAAATCACGGAATATTTCTCCTTTTGCGCCAAATATGACTGGAAAGCAATTTAATCACGAAACTATGCATAATAAATAAAAGCTTCCACTTCGGCGACAAATGATTCTCTGAGAAGGAAGCATTGACCAATCTTCTCTCTTGGCCCACAGAGAGACGTTCTCTTTTAGTAATTTGGCGGTGTAATTTCTGGAAGAAGTTGGAGAGAGCTTCTCCTTTGCGTGGTGAGTGTTATCGGGAATATGGAAGAAAGTTTAAAGGTTAAAATGCAGTGCTCCTGATATTCATTAAACTGGAAAATGAATTACTGAAGGTCAATGTAGTAATAATTATATTAAAAGAGGACCACGAGATGATTCCATTATTTTATATCATAAGTAGATGTATTATATGTCATTTATTATTTCTAAATATTTACTATAATTGCCTTAGCTTAATATTTTTATGAGAATTTTATTTTAATATTTAAAAGTTAATTTATTTTTAAAAATCAAATTAAAATATTGTTTTTTGTAATACAAATGAATCAAAAGGATTTTGTTTATAAAATGAATAACATTAGGACATATAAAAATTAAGACATTTTGGTACTTTGAAGGGAATTATTTTTATGCTTAAATTCAAATTTTATTAAATTCATCATTTTGGAAGAGGTAGAGATGATATTTTTAATTTTGAAATTAAAAGTATGTTTTCAGCTTTCACGCCCACACAAATTCATATTTGATTTAGAAATTTTATAAACAGATTATTTTAGATTTGCATTCAATAATATTTTATTCAGAAATTATTTTATAAAACTAAGTTAATAATTAGTATTTTCGTATATTTTTAAATAAATCACAGTTCCCAAAACATATGTAAAAAGAAAGTTATTTCTTCAAGAAAATTATTACATTAAGAATAAAGATACAAGATAACACAGATTTAAGTTTTACACACTATCAAATAATTACAATATTAAAGCTGGAACACATATTATTATAATAAATCTATGTTTAAAATATAATAAATCTATGATTAAAGGGCGTAAGTACTTGAACTGATAAAAAATTATGATTATCTATTCAATTTTAAAGGGAAAAATATCGATAACCCCAAATTACACTTACCGTATTATCTATTTACTTCCAGTTTAGTTAAAACTATTTGAATTTCGCTTGAGATAGAGACTGTGTAGTTTCGTCACCGTAAATAACATAAAAATGATGATCAATTTGGATTTAGGAGAAAACGGTCAAACTATATTCTTTGCTTTGTAAATAAATTTTAATGATTTGCATTGATTTTCTAGTAAATAACCCTTCAGATATTTTATGACATTAACAATTTTTTTTTTTTCTGAATGAAAACCTCTATGTAAGGTTTCCATCTACCTTCCCAGTAATATTCCAATTTTTTTTAAAATCCTTCTTCTGTTATTTCATTTTAAATAATATTAAGTAAATTATTAATTAAACCTTTCAAAGTAAATTAATAGGTAAGAAATTGTGGCAACCGGCAACCTTTTCCCACCATTTGCGATTTAAACATTATGAATAAAAGAAATTGCATTATCTAGGCATAGATATTCAATAAACTAAAAAAAAAGAAAGAAATTTGTATTAAACTCAATAAAAAAAAAACTTTTATTTAAAATTGTTTGAAAAAATCAGCTATTTTTGAATGATACATTTTCAGTAATTTTGAAAAATCAAGGACATTGTTTTAAATATTTCGGTATTTACCTTGGCATGATTAGTTTAAATATTTTAAATTACAAATATCATATGTCATATAAATTTACCAACAATAAAATATAAGTGCATTTTTTAAATCACAAATATGTATGTGTGTGAATAAAAAATATATATAATACCGATAAAGTTTTTATTGCATAAAACATCAAATAAAAATAACTAATTAACAATAAATAAATACCAAATGATAATAAAAATCCCCGATTAATCATTAAATTTTAAGTTTTAGGTTTTATACTGTATCCACAATAATCACATCCACCTAAAAAAAGCAACTCCCGATTTCTTCGGAAATTATACTTCAAATTTACTAAGAGTCTTCCTTATTTGGGACAAGAAAGAGTGGATTGGTTAATGTAGATTTCTCAAGACTTATTTGTCGCCAATATAGAAGATGTTATTTTGTAGCGACGTAAGAAAATGGAAGCTAAAACAAAACAAACATTTATTACATTACACATAATTAAGATTAGTTATAAAAAGAAAACACTTAATAATTATAAAATAATAAACAAGGCTACATAGTACCAGGGTGGTACAAAACAAACGTATTTTGGAGCCCAATGATTCGACCTCCATTCCTCACATCTCTATACTCATCTCCTTGGATGTTGTAAGTATATTGGGCATCTACTGTCATTGGTGTTAATATGCATCTGTTACAACTTATTATAGTTTCGGAATTCCAATCATACCTATCACAAAAGAGAAGTATTCTTGATCGGAAAGAGTAGGCATTATTTTTTCTTTTTCTACCAAATTCATTCAATATGGCTAACTTTGCGAAAACAAATGTAAGCTTTTAGGATAAATGCAAAATAGTTAAAATCGTTTTCTCTCTTTCAGAGATAATTATCTCTAAATTAAATTTGTAAAGGAATAGGAATTTTGACTCAGTCATTAATTTTAACATCCGAAATTATCACCAATAAATGCTGTTAAATATGGAGAAAAAAATCTGCCATTTATGTCAGTATTTTTCTTAATAACTTGAAACAACTTTTTAAAGACGACTTATTAATGATAAAATTGTGATATAGGAAAAAACAGTTGATTTATATTGACAATATATGTTTTGCTAGAATAATTATTACTGGGAGATAATTTTATATGACTGAGCAATATGAAAAGGATAATAAAGCAGCTAGAAACTTAAGTAATATTTTACTCTCAATGAGTTAAATAAATTATAAATACTTATAACTTGATTAATAAAATTGAAATTTGATATATGTTGCTATCGTTTCTTTAATTATCCCATTGACTAAACCATAGACCACTTTCCTGCTAAGGACTCGAAAAAGAAGATCTTTTTTCGAATCCTAATCAGGAAAGTGGATGACCAGGGGTAAAATGTAAAATGTGGTAAAAAGGTACATTTCCTGCTCACGGAGAAGATCGTTCCTTGGTCAATTTTGGCCATCTAAAGTGTCCAAAGATCAATATGTAAACTAATTTAATGAGAAAATATAAAACCATTTGAGTTTAAAATAATATTATTTTATTATTTTTTTTCTTCAAAATTGAATTTAATTGCATTTTTTATTAACCATTTTAAAATTTGGCGTCTAAATGGGCGTTATTTTTAATTACAAATGATCTGTTACCAATTCACTTTTATGTAATCAACGAGAAAGTTGATTTAAAAAGCTGTCATTTTTACAAACATCCAAAAATGTCAATTGTTATTGAAATTTGGGAAAAAGCTAAGAAATGTTTTTCGCCCATTCAATATATTTATAACAAAAATCTAAATCAAAAGAGAAAAATAATTTTAATACGAATAAATACGTCTTCATGTTCTTGAAAAATATGAAGAAGTTTTTCGAAAACTAGGATTTCATATTTTTAAGAAAGATTGAATTTATGAAGAATATTTCCAGAGCTAGAAAAATTAGATAAATCACAAATTAACTACTTAACTGACATTAATGATGATATGAAAATTATTTTCCCCTCCTTAATCCTGTACTCTAATTGTTAACCTGAAAGTTATTTGGTCCTACCAGGGTATTGGTGAAAATAAAGCGATACAATATATTAATACTCTTTGGCTAATCTACTCCATTTGTATAGTTGAAATCAAAATTTATACCTACTTAAGAAATTGTTTGTAGTGTATCACAGTATAGAAAGTGTTACATAAAACATGCAATCTACAATAAAAGAATGATTCATTATAACAGTATTTTACTTGTTTTAAGGTTTTCAACTTCTTAAGAAATAGTGAAATTATTTGCCTTATAATCAATACAATTTCAGTGTAATCTGAAATTGCAGTAACTGTTTTTAAGAATTTATTAATATGGATAATGGATGAAATTAATAATTTAAATATGAAAAGAAATAAATATTATTTAATTTTCTATTTTTATTCACTTATTAAGTTTTAGACTTTGGATATATCGTTTATGATTGTCACCTATTTTAACAAATGAGATTATTTGATCTAAAATATTATAATTTCGTGTATGGAATATTTAAAATTCAAAATGAGAGCATTTACCAAATAAAATATTGTCAAATAAAATATAATAATCTCAAAATCATGCAAATAGATTTTAACTGAAAGTTTTCTGTTCTTATAATGCCTTATATAATAATTAAAATTCCTTCCAATTTAAGATCTTAAGTTTGGGCTTAAGATTTTTCATTAATTACACTACTTCATTAACTATTCTACTTTCTCCAATATTATTTTGTGATTAAGAATCAGATTCACATTTTCTTATTGCAATGATTCCTTCTTCATTTAATTGCATAATAATAATTATCTATAGAATAAAGTGTGTCTAAGCGTAAAATTTCAGGTATGAGATGTATTCGAAGACTAATATTGTAATTGGACTAAATTATTTAAATCAGAATGAATCAGTATTTTATTTTGATCACATATTCTTCATATTTATTCTTTAGACAATGTGTATAAATTTGAATAAAATTGAGCTAATTTTTAAAAATTTCTTTCGGAAGGCAGACTTTTAAAATTTGCAACCATAAATTCGCTTTATATTTTTGAAATCTTTTCTTAAACTTATTTTAAAAAAAATAAGTGTTAGTTAATATAATGCAAAATCAATAAAGTGGAAGTAAACATATCCACAAGCATTCGAAATGATATAAAGTCGGATAAAAGGAAATTATGTTACTCTTGGTTAGTGTAAAGTTCTACAAGCCGGAAATGCTATTCTGCGTTGCGACATTAGCTACATTGAGATCGCAAATTGCAGAGCATTGTTAACTCACAAAATTAGTGAAAAGGCAATAATGCTTCATCTCAATTATCTTTCCTAGTGAAGGGTCCTGCAAAACCTCATTTGGCGATACAATTGGCGATAAATTCACTTAACTTTTAGATTGGCAACCTTTAAGCATTGTTTGGCTGTCTTGTCAAGCGATACGCCATCGTGCATTTTATTGGATGTGGCGGCTACTGAACTTTTCATCGGAATTACAACTTTTTTCGAGTAGTTTTTTTCCACATCGTCGGTGTTCCGGATCAGTATTTTTTTTAAAAAAATTTTTGTTCTTTTTTTTTTTCGTTTTGTTTCTCCACTTGTTAAGTCGCCCGCGAATCTTGGAACATTGTTTTCGCCTAAAAGGGAACGAGGATATGTTCTACAATAAAGTTTATGTATTTTTTTTATTTTTATATTGTTACAATTTGGCGGCCACTTAACCCTTTTTCGTCGCGCGAATTGATATAAATGCTGAAAGGAATAAGGTTTTTTTTTATTATTTTTTTTATTTAAATATGTCGAGGACATTGTCTGTAATTAGTCCGTATACACACATACAGAGAAATATAAAGGACATTTTTTCTTTGTATTTTATTTATAATTCTTTTCTTATTCCTTATCTAGTCCATTATTTATCAGTTCACAAATTAAATTTAGCACATTATGGATTTAAAATATTATTTAAAAGCTTAAATGTCAACTTTTTTTTTATCTTTTTTTGATTAATGCAATTGTCAGAATGAATTCTCAGTTTTGCCATTCTTAGCTTAATTTCCAATATTCTGTAAAATTTTTATTCTAAAAAATACTTTCTGCTTAAATCACTTCAAGGAAAACTTCAGGGATTTAAAAAGGGATCTTAAAATTAACGCAACAACGCATAATTTGAAACTGAAAATTAATAATTTCAAAAATTATTTTTCTCAAAATTGTTCATATGGTTTGAAAAATATAAGATTACAATTTTTTAAAAGTCTATTAGGCATTCTTAATTATATTCTTGGTATAACTATAACTTTACGCTTGTATTTTGGCAATTAGATCCCTACATTGAGTTTTTGAAGTATTCTGATGTGAAATCCATAATAGAGATAGCCAGAAAAACGTAAAAGAGCGTAAAATCGTAATCTAGGGCTAAAGTTTTGACTTAAATCATTTAATTGCTAAACAATTCATTACCTGTTATCAAATAAAACAGTTGTATTTTTTCTAATTTGTTAACATGTATACCGATTTATATAAGAAGGCGCAAAAATTAATTATTACTCCAAATTTAAAGATCATATTCTTATATTTATTTTTATTTTTGAGGCTTTGGCTCAAAGAAGTATTGAAAATAAGAAATTAACTAATGAAAAAATATAATAATAAGCTTTAAATAGCAGGGAAATTTAGGTTTCGGTTGATTATTTTCAAGAATACAAAAGACTAATCATTGTTAAAGAGTTATTAAAAGTAAATATTTTAATCTTGATTAATAAAGAACCTATTGAATATAATTTGTATTTAACATATTATCTTCAAATGAAATATTTATTGTCCAATAACGAATCTATTTTCCGAGGGTGAATGAGATTCATAGTAATTTTTCTTTGAATAGTGCTGACCAAGAGGTCACTCTATTATCCACATGAAGTCTATTGTGTCCAAAAGCCCTGGCCAAGCCGTAGTCCATGCCTTATCAACAGATGTTGATTGCTGATAGGGAAGTAAGAGGGAGCAGAACTATGCATTCTGATCCGTCTTTTCGCCTCTTCCCACCCCAGCAATCGAGCTCTTCCTCCTCTCCATTCACCAATCCCTCCATTCTAACCACCATATCCTCTCCCATCCTAAATATATCTGCCACCGGACTGTGAGAGGCGCAAAAGCAATTGGAAGGATGCCTAAGAGATGATTACGGTTACAGATAGAGTCAGGACAGGCTGAGGCTATGAGTGTTTTAGAGTTGAACATGAAGAAGGGATGATCGGATGAGGATGGGATGGTGTAAGTGATTGACCGCTTGGGGTGATGGTAAAGCTATGATTCGCTCTTCCATCTTTACAGCGGTCAAATGGTAGATTGTGCGGTTTTGTGGTAATACAAGCCCCAATCGAAGGAAATGTGTTCCCTTTTCCTTGTAGGAAATATATATAATTTAATTAAATTTTATAATGATTTTTATTTTTGAATTACCAGACTGAAAAAATTAATTTTTCTCCAATGTTTTTTTTAAATTATGGATTCCTTTAGAAAGTGGTCACGAAATATATTTTTCACATTTTGACTCTGTTTATATTATGTGTATTTCGTTGCACCTCAAACTGTCTTTAATTACATTATCAAAAACAATTGATGTTAGCCTGAAACAGCTAAGCATCATTTAATTTTTATAATTGCAAATCAAGACATACATCTTAGAAGATCGTTATTTATCATACTGGTTATATACCATGATTATAATCACTTAAATAGGGGAGACATCCAATGTCTCAGACTTTCGGGTCCTTGAAGGTGCTCACTTACTCTTTACAATGAAATGACTGTCATTGGTGTTCCGTCAATATGGCCTCCCCTCGACAGATCTTAATCTGGCTGAATTTTAAAAAAGACGATGTCCTTCAGGACTCAATACATCTCTTAGACATCTTAGATATTCTTGGTTTTATGGGGGTTATCTAGCATAGCTAGACAACCTGAGATAAGTAACAACAACAAGAAATAGAAGAGTAAAATCTGCCAATATTTTTTTTTAATATTGCCTATTTTAAAATAAGCCGTAAATTGCTTTTTTGGATTGAATGACTATTAGTTATTTCTTCTAGCCATTAAGTTCAGTCACTTGCACTCCTCGAAATTTGAGGACATTGAACCACTTACATAGTGTGAAAAGGACATAGGCATATATCTGAATCAGTTGTAAATTGTGCTTACAAATGATTAATATGATTTTAGTGTGTTCATACTGTATATCTATCTGTACTAAAAATTAATAAAGAGAGAATTTTGATTTGAGTTAGATCATTTCACTTTTTATTATAATGCATTAGCTGACATATAATGCCACTTTCCGAAATTGCGAAGAGTAGAACAGAAATATTTTTGTGTACTGCATTCTTCAGGTGGTCCTTAATATCCACTGATCTTACAGTTTAGAGCATTCTTTGGAAATATATCAAGCATCATGGGTAAGATTCTACTTTTGCCGATTGCTCAGTTCGAACTCTAAAACTGAATATTTGCTGTGATGGTGAACATTGATAAGAACATGTTCAGACGTGTAAGGTTTGAACTATAGTGCCAATAAATTTGTTTTGTATCATGAAGAGAATCCGCAGAATACATATATGATGTGCGAATATACATTCTTTAAAATTTATCATTCACTATACCTTTACAATTCTTCGGGAGATATATTTATACAGAAATCAATGAATTATTTTTAAGCAGAGAATATTTTCATTCATTAAATAAAAGCTAGAGGATTTCATGCGTATCTTATTTGGATAATGCTCTAGAGCAACGGTCACCAAATTTTATTACATGTTTTATCTGTTAGACTCTGATTTTACTCTGTTCATTGATCTAACATTTATACTTTTTCTTTGAAAAAAAAAAACCTTGATTTATTTGTATAAAATTGCTTCCGTCGGTAAAATAGTGAGAAATAAATGAACAAGTTATGTACATTGTAGAGCCACAACCCCAGTTTTTATATCTTATTTTAAATTACTTTATCTATTGTAAGAAATGAGCTAATATAAAAGCATTAAAGGGTTGGAATATGCCACTTGATGAAAGCCTAATGTTTTGATTTTAATATTTTTATGTTAGATGATTTCCTTTGTTTGTCTCAAATTTCGTTAAATGTTACATAATATTTTGGTACATCTTCTAGTGTTAACACCTTATAATTATTAATTGCTATAAGCAAACCTTTTTTTTTTCCTATTTTATCATTTTTTTAAAATTATCAATTTAATTTTCATTAATTTTAAAACTTGTCAAGTAAGCTAATGTAACCTTGCACCATAAATTAGATCTCATTAGTTTTTGATAATAGTTAAAATAGAATTGATAATTGTTGGCAGAGAATAGTTAAGGTAAAGTAATAAACACAAAATATAGGAAAACTTTACGTCGTGTTTCTCGCAATACATAATAGTCATAAAAATACAAATTTTTCACAAATGAATTAGACCTAGGCTTACGATACAGGAAATAGAAGTCATTAAAATAACTGAAACGCATGGAAGGAAAATGGTTTTGAATTTTTTCTTTATCGTAACCAAAAATTTGAATTAATATCAGAAAATGTCTTATAGCAGATTATTTTCTCTTTTAGTAGTGCATTGATGATAAATGCTAATAACTATTGCTAAAACGTATCAAACTAAAATTTATCTTGAAATAAGTTTTAAATGTTTTTCTTTTAAAGTCACAGAATTTTATTTTCACTCTTATATTTCTTTCAGGTGTACTTACAAACACATTTCAAAAGTTTCTACTACAATCTCCAACTTTAAAGATAATCGATTGTCAAATTAAATAGCTAATATTAAAAAAAATGCTTTTATACATCTAAAAGATCAACAAGGGGGATGTCGTTGTAAACTAACGATAGCAGAAATGCATCCCATCATGCATCAGACGCAGAAGTCGAAGAAAAATTCCAAGATGAATCTTTATATTCAATTAAAGCATGTTTCTTAACGAAATCAGTGCAGCGTGTGTTAGTGCAAGATTTATCTGACAGAAACTTTAAACAACTTTTGAAAGTTAAATAAAACACCATTATGTACTGCCTGCGAGCAAAAATGTCTTAAGAAAATAGCACACATACCAAACCGGCAACTAAGTGCATTTTATTCCACTTGAACGTATCCCAAACTTCTGCAGCTTCCAGCCTAATAAGATACTCTTTCAATCAAGACAGTGAGAATCTAGAATTTTTCTTCTTGCATTTTCAAAACCTCTGGGAAACCAAGCTTGCGAGGTAGGAGGTTGGAAGTGGGGGGTTCGGATTATGATTAGAAAAGAGGGTTAAAACCAATTAGCTTTGTGCTCTGTTTACCCCGCTGTGCAGCCGAGGTACTTTAGCGCATAAATTTTACCCTCCGCTAGAATGACTGCTGCGGAGTTCTGGAAGGTGGTAATTCTGTTACAGAGCGTAATCAGAATTTAAGAGCAACCGATTCAATTCGCAGACGAGTTTTAAGAGAGTTCTGGTGGTGTCAAAAGATTCGTAGAACTTTTTTCCTAAGAATATGGCAATGATGCAAAAATTCAAACGATTATTATTTGTTAAAGAAGTATTATTAAAATGTATTGCATTTTATAGTTTTTTAATTCCATGAAGTATTTAAAATTCGTGAAATATCTTAAATTAAATCAAATAAAATGAACAACGTTTCAATTCGCAGACAATTTTTAAGAAAGTTTTTTTTTTTTTTTTTTTTTTTTTTTTTTTTTTTGAAATGTCAAAAGATTTTTAGAGCTTTTTTCCGAAAAACGTGGCAATGATACGAAAATTCAAACGATTATTATTTGTTATAAAAGAATTAATAAAAAATTATTTCATTTTTCAACACCTTACAATTTTTAAAATTCGTGAAAGTTCTTAAATTAAATAAAATAGTATGAGTAACCAATACATCCCAGACAAGTTTTCAGAGAGTTCTGGTAATGTAAAAAAAAAAAAAAAAAAAAAAAAAAAATTTAAAACTTTCTTTTCTCTGAATATGGCAATGAAACGAAAATTTAAATAATTATTATTTGTTAAAATATTGTTAAAATTTATTACATTTTATAGCTTTCTAACTCCTTGAAGTATTTAAAATTCGTGAAATAAATTAAATCAAATAATATGAATTACAGATTCACAATTTGCAAGATGAGTTTTAAGAGAGTTCTGGTAATGTCAAAATATTTTTAGAACTTTTCTTCTCAAAAATATGGCAATGATACGAAAATTCACATGATTATTATTCGTTAAGGAAGTATTACAATTTATTGCATTTTATAGCCTTTTAACTCCATGAAGTACTCAAAATTCGTGATAGATTTTAAATTAAATGAAATAATATGAAATGTGTGTGTTGAAGAAATTTATCAGGAGACACTGTTCCGAAAGTTTCTGAAACAAAGCACTAGAAATAAATTTCATTGGCATCAATTTTCTGACGACTTCGGAAAATTAAAAAAATTACTATATTTCCTGATATAATATTTTTCATATTGCTTGAAATTCTATTTCTGCTTTTTAATTAGCAATAGTTTTGATCTGATTCAATAGCCATTTTATTGATCACATATTCATGGAATGTAAAGGCCTAATGAGGAAACGGAATCTATAAAGTCTTTGTACAAATCAAATGTCAAACCAATCATTCATTAACTATACTTATAATTTCAAAACTTAAAGCAAATTAAATGCTAAAGAGATTCATCTGCATAAAATCAAATAATGGAAACAATTTAAAAATAATTATTTTGAAGTTTATAACTAATATATGCCCTCTTTTGTATAGGGTAACAAATTCGAAATGAAGATTTGTTCATTTCAGTCATATGCACAGATATATGAGATACGACTAATTGATATAAAAATGTTAAAAGAATGAAAAACTTTAAGAAAAATTGAGCTATTTAAACAATTAAAGATTAATATATTACATAATAAAACCTAGCCTATGTTTATGTAGTATGAAATACAATTTAAAAATATACATTCCTTATTTCGTCTTAAGGAAAAAGCATATTTTAAATTTTTTTTCGACAAAATATCGGATAACAGATATTTTTTGTTCTTAAGAATTAAAGTTGGAAGGAATTGCACAGATAAAATCCCAGTAATAACTTTTTTATTTTAGGAAATTCATTGTATAATCCATTTCTCATTTTAAAAACATATTTGTATTTTTATAGGCAAATAGCTCTTATTCATAATTTAAAATTATTTGCATTATTTTCTTAAGATCATAAAAAATGCATCATATATATTAGGCAATTCTTATAAATTAGTTAAAATATAATGCAATTATTTCTTTAAAAAACAGGAAATTAGTAAATCTCTAGAGAACAGAATAGCTTTTATATTTCAATATTTTCATAAAATATTCGAGGAAAATGAATTTAAAGATACTCAAATTAATTACTTTTAATTTTCCATTTTTCTTCATCTCTGTGTTGAGATTTAGTTATATTACTTTTTCAAAAGCTATTTTGGAGGGAGTCTATTTTAATGTTAATTCTATTCAACATTATTCATTATTTAAAACGCCATGTTTGGAATCTATATAAAAACAATATTTACTCTTTTTAATGAATCACAAAATTTACATTTTCAATGCTGTTAAATTCACTGAGTCAAAAAATTATAAATGAAATATTTTGTTCTAATTAAAATATATACATTTTGAATTTAATTAAATTCTCTATATAAAGCAATTTTTATTTTGATCAATCTTAAAAAATAATAACGTCAATTAAATATTATTGGTTGTGATTTGTTTTTGGCTAGCTTAAATTTTCGCTATAAATTGCACATGGATTAAAATGTTTAAAAGATTAATAATTATCTGAATTATAGATTTCTAAAATGCAGTTTTTCTATTTATTAATTTTGAGTTCAAATCACAAAACAAAATGTTAAACTACTGATTAAATATTACTGTGAAATTTTTGATTCTATAGATATACTATAAAGTCCTTAGCATCATTTTCACGATTGTAATTCAGGTTGTTTTGCACTGAAAATCATTATAGAATAATTTTAATGATTACATTAAAAAACTTTTGCTAAAACGAGCTCGAAAAATGTTTGGAGCAGCTAGAATTTATTTATAACTGAACAATCTAAAATTATTCAAAAACAAATTTTAATCTTTATTGTCATCCACAGCTTGGAACCAAGTTTATTTTTCTCTCAATGAAAACTTATCCAAATTTTTATCGATTATAAACATATAATAATTTAATATAATTATTTAATATCATGTAAAAATCAATTGCTTTTTTCTAGACATAAATCTGTGAATTTTACAATTTATCAAACAAGAGCTAATAAAATAAATTTAAAAGTATTAACTAGCTCAAAAACGCAATCGCGGAAATACCAATGGAATTCGACCTTTGGCAAATCTTTTTGATATCTTCCTATTAATTGTCAGTGCATTCCAAAAACAAAAGAACTACTTAACTTCAGAATGTCTAATCACATAACAAAAAGAATCACGCATTACACAGAAAACAATCCAGTTTTCAAAAAAAGCCAGAGTTAAAAATCAACTACAGTAAAAGCATATAAGGACGGGATGTTGTGACCCAAACAACGAGTAAACAATTCCAAGTAGCTAAAAGGAAGGCGTCTACAGGTTATAATTCCATTGTATTCTGGCGTGGTGACCAGAAAAGGGGAAAAAAACATTTTTAAGTACCAAAGCAACAACAACTAGAAGGAGAAAAGCAAGGAGGGTAGAAATGCCACATTGCAAGTAAGGGACCACCAAACTCAACAAGAAAAGGTCAACGCACGGTATTTTTCCAAGTAAAGAAAGGACTAAAATTACTGACCGCCAACTCCCAAAGGAAAGAAGCGTTTCGTGGGCATTCGATGGAATTTATATCGATTTATAGCTTAGTTTTTCAATACGATAGGAATCTTTATCAACTTCATTTCTTAGCCGTACTAAAATTCTTTCGAGTTTATTGACTGCGCCGTGGAGAAAAACAAAATAGCATGCAAACGACAATTTTATTTTTTTATGAGCGTATTTTGACTAAAAAGGGAAATGTTTAGTTTTATTTTAAAGAAACAATTTTCTGTTGGAGAGAAGATAATCTAGTGTTTATTTGAGAGCGAATGGATATTCAATAGATTCATTCGCTTTATAAATTGGTTTATAAAATTTGTTTTATGCCTTATAGTTGTTACTCAGATTCAACAGAAAATAAATTGAAAAAAAAATCTTATATTCCAACTGCTATAGACACACAATAATACATAATCCGTATATATATATATATATATATATATGGAATAAATGCTTTTATCGATAATTATTTTACTATGTTGCTGCTATGATGTTTTAAACAGTTATAGGAATATTATAATATGATTTAATAAAAATTAAAATATAATTTAAATAAAGTGTGATATAGTCCTTAATCTTGCATGAATGTTTGACAAACTTATCTAATTTTTTCAAACATTTGATACTTGCATGAATCACAATGAAGTTAATTCAAAATTAGTTTCAACTGAAAAACTTTTTTTTTTCAAATTTAATTTAGCTTGAAAAGTTTAATGAATGAAGTTGTGAAAGAGATAGAAAATTTCTTTTATGAAAATTAGTTGGTTTTAAGGAAAAAATGCAGCTGAATTAGTATATCAATTAAAGATATTTTAAATTATTTTTGTTAATATCATTAAACCAGCAAAAAAAGAATCTCATCAAAATAGTATTTAGTGAATTCGAAACTTTCTTTTTATCTGTATAACATGAATATGCAAAAATGTTTATTTGGTAAGCAACTTATTAAAAATTCCCATTAAAATTAGTTGAACTGTTACAAAATTTCAATCAATTAACAAAATACTTTAATCGTTTAAATGTGCTATAGAAATTGTAGCGAAAATCAATAATTGAATAATTGAATTCATCAGATTTAAGACAATTGTTCTGCTATAAATTACAGGAAACTTTAAAAAATTTAGTAAGAAATGAAGAATAGTCATCGTTTCAAATATTAAATAGAGCTGAAAAACAAATGGTATCAAATGCTATACATAACACATACATATCGTATACATATAATTGGATAAACGTAACCACGTATTTAAAAAAAAAAAAAAAAAAAAAAAAAAACGATCCCATTTAGAAATAGTTCTATTTTTATTGAAGTAATAAAAAAAGTAAAAATCAAAGAAAATGAAATCAATATTTCAAAACTCAGTTAAAAATTTAATTAAAAATTTAAAAAATACAAAAATATGGTCGATTTGAAGAAAAAGCAAAATTAACAAAAGCAATGCTTATATTATTAAAAAATTAATTTAAGTAATAGATAGTTAACTAATATGTTATCACCACAATCATTTTTATTTTATTATATGTATTCCTATTTTTAAATGTGCAAGAATCCAGAATAGAAGAAAGTAAGTAATTAATATGAAATAATGTGGGAGAATACGGGCTTTCAAAATGTATATTTCAATGCATGTAAAATTTAATCTTTTCAACCCCTAAAACTCAATATACAGAAATAAAAAATTAAATTATATAATTGTTTTATTAAATAAATTTTTGATTAAAAAAGTGAGTAATTTACTAAATATATTAAGTACAAGAAGTCCCAATAGTTGTTAGATCTTATGGCAAATAAACTTGTGAGAATTAGGCTGTACCAGCTAAATGGAAGCTTCCGGATGGTAGTCTTCATAGCTTAAAAGTAGTAACCAATTAGAAGACACTCAGTTATTGACATGTCACATGCAAAGGTATTATTTCACTTGGAGGATATTGTGACCACGAACCATTTAAAGTATTACTCCCACCTTTAGGACAAATACAACGGATTTTCGTTTAAGCAGCGCGAATTGAACTCACTATCTTTCTAAGATAAGAATGACGTTCTAACCAAGCAGGCTACTAAGGCCAGCATCTTTTCATGTTACTCATATTTACTGGAAATATATGTAACTTTTCATACTGTCCATCTTATTTGAAAAACTCCCTGCTAATTTAATCTAAGAAGAAATTATCCGTGGCCGTGGTAGTGTAGTGGTTAGGGCATCGGCCTTCCGTCCGAAATGCGAAGTTTAATTCCTAATGCCACCAAAAACCTACTGAGTACATACGATATGCTTGCTCGTTAAATCTGTGGAATCTAACCCCTCAGGGGGTTTACCTTCTTTAGGTAAACACGGGTGTCACAATCCCGAGGTACCCTAGTGATCTTTCCTCTTCTTTATTTTCTTCTCTCCTCTACTCTTCTGCTTTTTCTTCCTTTTCTCCCTCATTGTGGTTGCCTCTGTAAGAGGTTGAGGGCTCCTTGAGTAGCTTTCGCCGCTCTGTTGCTATTAGCTACTCTTGAGGACTAAATCACCCACGTATTTGCCGTGCGTGGAGACCCGTGTCCCTGGAAAGGAGGATCCTGGTAATTGAGGCCTCCTGAGACCAACACATTGCTTTGGCCTCTGCTTCAGGTAAACGGGAGGTGTGTTGTGGTCCTCAGCACATCAATCGGCTTTATGGATCAAGCGATCGGTACATCTACTGGGTGACTCGTTAAGGGTGGAGTCCACTTCAGTGATGTACTGTGAGCGTATAGGGACTGACTAGCACTGGTACAATAACCTGTATCCCCTCGTAGGGCTCCGTGGTGGGTGGTCCCGTCTAGTCCCTGAATTTATATTCTCATCCTAAATGGATAAAAAAACTTTCTCTTCACTCCCTCGGGAGCAACAAATGGAAATTTGCAGTGCAAAATATTTTGTTGTACAAAGAATTGGAAACAGCTTTGAATATGTTTCTCCTTTTCTCATTGAAAAGGGCTTAACCTCATATCTTGGGGAAGTTACGTCAATAAAGAAGTTGCGATCGGGTGTTCTGTTAGTAGAAACTGCTACCGAAAAGCAATCTATAATGATACAGAGCATGAAAAAAATTGGTGACATAGCGATAACCGTCGAACCTCATAGGAATTTAAATTTTTCACGAGGTGTTATTTCATCGGAGGACTTGTTTCACACGCCCACCGATGAAATACTGGAAAATTTAAAAAGCCAAAAAGTCTGCAGTGTGAAAAGAATCACGATGAAGAGAGATGGCATTGTTTTAAACACAAAGCATCTCATTTTGACATTCTCTACACCAGACTTGCCACAAAATATTAAAGTGGCTTATATGCGATGTTCAGTACGGCCATTTATCCCTAATCCGCTTAGATGCTTCCATTGCCAACGATTTGGACACTCTAAAATGGCTTGCAGAGGAAAACTCACATGTGCCCGTTGTTCTGACGTTGGCCATGAAAGTACTACCTGCGAAGCAAAAGAAGTGTGTGTCAACTGTAAAGGTAACCACACTTCATATTCTAGATCTTGTCCCGTTTGGCAACAGGAAAAGGAAATTGTTACCATCAAAATCAAGAACAATGTTTCCTATTTAGAAGCTCGCCGATTAGTTAATTCCCGTACTCTGCTCCTGGTGTAAGTTATGCAAATATAACAAAAAAAAGTAACCCGATCCTGCAGCACCCAAACAGAGACAAATTCTGTTTCGACATTTAACTTGCTCTCAAAGCAAAAACAACAGATATTGGTACACCTGTAATCGCCAAATCAGCTTTGGCGAAATCAAAAGCCTTAAAGGCTAGAAAATTAAAACTGGCCAAGGAAGGCGTTCGAAAGTCTTCGTTAACTGCCAGAAAAGCTCTTCTGTCTATGGATGCAGACACTGTCAAACTGCATCCTTCAGATGATGATTTCATATTGGAAGATTCATCTGAGATGACACTGAGCAATAGTGACAATGGTTAGACTGTATTCCATTAATGACTTCCTTTGTTTCATGGAATTGTCGTGGTTTTTCGGCCTCGAATTGATGATATAAGATCCATTATGTCAGCCTATAACCCCGCATGTGTGGCACTCCAGGAAACATTCCTGAAGCCCAATATCATCACCAAAATGCGTGGGTTTCAATGCTACAGAAAGGATAATGGTGGTGATGCTGCTGTGTCTGGTGGCGTTTGTATATTTACATCAAACAATTATCCCAGTACAGCACATCAGTTAAGAACTACACTCCAGGCTGTTGCTGTGAGAATTCACACCGCGTGTCTGATTACAGTTTGTAGCCTCTACTTACCACCGAATGATGTCATCCAAGAGGAGGAACTAAACGACTTACTTGATCAACTCCCAGCTCCATTTTTATTGCTTGGTGATTTTAACGGACATAGTCCTCTGTGGGGTAGTGATGATACGAATTCTCGCGGTCGTCAGATAGAAAAATTAATTTCTGACAATTGCCTCTGTCTGCTAAATACCGACGAGAAGACTTATTTTCATGAACCATCACGGACATTTCACTCTCTTGACTTAGCTATTTGTTCTCCATCACTCCTGCCATTGCTGAATTTTGCTGTTGGAAATGACCTCTATAACAGTGATCATTTCCCTCTAATCGTGACTCAGGCTGGAAGTAATAGTGTGCGTCACAACCCACCTAGTTATGTGTACAGTCGAGCCGATTGGACACTTTTCATGCAATTGGCTGTGATCAGTGAGACAAGAGTTAAGACAGATATGATAGATGATGCCGTTAAATATGTCACCGACACAATAATCCGAGCTGCGGATGTTGCTATCCCTAAAATTCCATCATTCCACATAAACACAGGAAACCTTGGTGGAATGAAAAGTGTCAACTCTCCTATAAGAAACAAAGGAAGCAATGGAATATATTCCGAAGATACCCTACTACGGAGAATCTGGTTGCTTTTAAAAAAGCCAAAGCTCAAGCTCGAAGAGTTAGACGTCAGAGTCAAAGAGAATCTTGGATTCGCTATGTGTCGTCAATCAATTCAACGATAACAAGTAAGCAATTATGGAGGAAAGTTAAAGCAGCTAATGGTATTTATCAGGATTATTCCATTCCTGTATTAAAAACCGGAGCTGCAATACACTCCTCAGCGGTAGATATTGCTAACGTCATCGGTGAAACCTTTGCTAGTGTTTCCAGCTCTGATTCGTATAATCCTACTTTTCTAAGGATTAAAAGAATCGCTGAGCGGACACATCTAAGCTTTCATGATCGACATATTCTACCCTATAATTGTGATTTTGAACTGTCAGAATTGAAGTCTGCTTTATCTAAAGCAAACGACACTAGCCCAGGACCAGATGGAATCTCGTATCAAATGCTCCGTCATTTAAATCATGATTCTTTGTTAAACATACTTTCATTGTTTAATAGAATCTGGACTGAGCATGCTTATCCAACATCATGGAGAGAAGCGATAGTGATTCCAATTTTGAAACCTGGCAAAGATTCATCTGACCCTCTGAGTTATCGTCTAATAGCTCTCACGAGTTGCTTGTGCAAAACGTTTGAGCGTATGGTCAATGCTAGACTCATTTACATCTTAGAGAAGAATAATTGCATACCCCTTCAACAAAGCGGATTTCGAAGAGGACGATTCACTATTGACAACATAGTAGATCTGGAATCCCAAATTCGAAATGCTTTCGTGAGGAGAAACCATCTTGTTTCAATTTTCTTCGATATTGAGAAAGCATACGATCGTACGTGGCGTTATGGTGTTCTCCGTAATATGCATAATCTTGGATTTAAGGGTAATCTTCCAATATTTATACAGAATTTTCTAGCTACTAGGCTATTTAAAGTACGTATTGGAAATACAGTTTCCAATACTTTTACTCAAGCTGAGGGTGTCCCTCAAGGTAGCGTTTTAAGCGTAACCCTTTTTAACCTTTTCATCAATAACATACTTCATCAGTTACCATCTTCAGTTCATAGGAATTTATATGTTGATGATTTACAAATTTCATATCAGGGTTCAAACATGAATATAATTGAGAGACAATTGCAAACAGCTGTAAACAATCTAACTACTTGGTGTGAACGAAATGGTCTTAGTATATCTCTAGTAAGAGTCACTGTGTCCATTTCTGTAGGAAAACTAGTCTTCATCCCGATCCTGTGCTTCACATAAGCAATAGACCTATTCCTGTGGTCAACGAGATAAAATTCCTCGGTGTAATTTTCGATAAGAAGTTAACTTTCCTTCCGCATACTTTATATCTGCGGAAGAAGTGCGAGCGAATGCTCAATATCCTCAAGGTGTTGTCTAATACATTTTGGGGTGCAGATCGCACTTCATTGCTGCGAATTTACCAATCAATCATTTTATCTCGTATTGACTATGGTTGTGTTGCTTATGGATCGGCTAGATCTTCCATTTTACGTAGATTGGATACCGTCCACCACTCTGCTTTAAGGATTTGCTGTGGAGCATTTCGTACATCACCCGTCCAGAGTCTATATGTAATCTGCCAACAATTACCATTAGACCTGCGGCGGATACAGCTGTCTCTTAATTATTATTCAAAAATCGTGTCCTCACCTCATCATCCCTTGCGTTCCACGATTCCAAGTGCTGCTCTTAAGAGATTATATAATGCTAGACCATCAAGCATCTGACCTTTTCTCTGTCGTATTAAATCTATTATTTTGCTTTCTGACCTATGTGATGTCCGAATCGAGTCTACCGACCTTTACGCACATTCACCTTGGTACAATCCACACATTACTGTGTTAAATCCCTTTGGTAAGAATAAAAATCAGACACAAATACTGCTATTCTTCAACAGCTTTATTCATTCCATCGCTGTCAGTACACTATGTACACTCCAGTATTTACGGATGGATCCAAATGTCCAGGATCAGTTGGCTGTGGAGTTTATCTTGATGATACCTCCTACAGTTATAGCCTTCACAAATCCTGCTCCATCTTCACTGCTGAGGCTACGGCTATATACCGAGCACTTCAGTTGGTAACAACTAAAAATGAACGTAAATTCTGTGTGTACACTGACAGTATGAGTGTATTAGAAGCTTTGAGGAATAACAACTATAATTGCCATCCAGTTGTGTCTAAGATATTCAAATTAATTGATACTGTTACTAACAAGGGATTTGACATACTGTTTTGTTGGGTACTGCCACATAGGTATAGATGGCAATGAGAAAGCTGATGCTGCCGCTAAATCTGCAGCTACTTCCATTTTGCCTTCAATACCATCAATGGACATGAGAAAAGGATTCAAACATTTCATATATTCTCTTTGGAAGGAATCCTGGGACCTCCGTAAGTCAGCAACAAACTCCATTCCATATTTTCATACATCATTCCATTATGTGTTTTATCTCCACGAAGTGCAGATGTCAGACTGACTCGCCTTCGAATTGGTCACACACGCTTCACCCACAAACATTTAATCTTAAGTGATCTCCAACCATGGTGTGAAAAGTGTGATGAACCTTTACAGTATATCATATTTTAATTGTGTGCCCAGATTTTAACCATCAGCGTTTTAGATATTTTAATGGTAACATTTTGACATTAGAGGATCTGCTTTGGGGAACCACCCCATTGCAAACCTATTTGCGTTTTTAAAAGACATAGGATTTATGAATTTTATCTGATTTAGAAATATTTTAGTTAAATATAAAATTTTTAATTTTATACATGTGTATATTGTATGTTTACAAACTTTTAATATACATTTTAACTATATTTCTATTTTATACCTTTAATATACATTTTACCTATATTTCTATTTTATACCTTTAATATACATTTTAACTATATTTCTATTTTGTACTTTTAATGTGCATTTTAACTATATTATTATTTTATACTTTTAATGGGTTTAAAAAACTGGTGTAAGCTATCTTGTGTTTGGCGCAGCTTGTCCTTGTCTGGACCTTGCGCCATAAAAACCAACCAACCAACCAACCAACCTGTGGAATCTAAAGTTCTGAAGTCAGTCGTTGAGCAGTTACCATGGATGTTATAGTCTGGAAAAATATTCTTCCCCCTCCAGATCAATGTGAAAATTGAAGGAGTGGATTCTCTGGTGCAGCCATCTATCGGAGAAGTCTTAGAGCAAAATCATACATTGACCCTTTGTGGAGTTCTGATTAAACGAAACACGCACCATACTGACTTAAATTCGATAGCCGACGGCATAGTGAGCTTGAATTGCCCAAATGTTATAAGTAACAACAATAACAGCAAATTATTGCAGTGAAGATATTTTGGAAGATTTTTTTTTATGGAAAAATGATTTTAATAGATTTCTCTAACAGTTCGTCTACATAAATCAAGATCTCAAAATCATAAAGCACATCAGAAACTTTATTGCCGTTTCGCAGATTTAATATTTAATAGCTATGTCTACACTCGAAATAGAACGTCTTTGTTTACTTTTACAAGGTTGCGAACCCTAATACGAGCGCATGCTCTAAGTGCACTTAAGCATCCTAACATTAAATACATCAAAGAATTTTTTAAAGATATTTAAAAAGTTTATTGATAGAGGCTTTGCATCTTCTTTTTAATGCTTTCTTTCCAAGAAAGGGTTGGTTTTACTATTTTCGATATAAATTTACATTAAATTTGTCCTAACCTGAAAGAATTATGTAAAACTTAGTTCGGGGTATATATTTTGTAATAAGTTAAATTTCCTTTTAAATACAACTTTTTTTGTGTTTGATTTTAAACTCGTTTTCTCCATCATGGCCGACCGAATAATCACACAGCAAACAGAAACTGTCTATGAGACATTATCAATTTTTCAAGGTAAAATTAAAGTACATCTATCGAATATCTTATAACATTCAGAGAAATAACAGGTTTGATAATTAATGATCTTTGAAATTTTTTATTAAACCTCTTTCTACAAATAGACGATAAGTTTTAGCTTATTGTCTTAAAGGAAAACTACAAGCATTTTACAAGGACTCGCCATGATTTAGTAGTAGGTGACCATTGTTCAGAGTTTCCTTGATTTCCTCTATTGACATACATGAGTAAGGCCTACCATCTTAAAAGTTCTCCAGAAAGGCACTTCGATGGTGGATGTCCAAATGATCTTTATCTATGTATTTTACAAGGACTCGCCATAATTTAGTAGTAGGTGACCATTGTTCAGAGTTTCCTTGCTTTCCTCTATAGACATACATAAATAAAGCCTACCATTTTTAAGGGTTCTCCAGAAAGGCACTTCGATAGTGGATGTTCAAATGATCTATAGTAATCTTCGATGATAGGCAATCAATTACGCGGTATAAAAGTATTTTCTAAACTACATAACGGTCATTAAAAATGACTGCATAATAGTCTTTTTTCATTAAATCTTCCTAAATAATTTCTTACAACATGCATTGAAATATCCTGTGCAATTACACAATACCATAATAGAGTTTCTTTTTGCAAAAATACACACAGTTCCACTTGAGTATTAAAGTTTAAAATTTCCTGCGTCATGTGTTTCTCATACATTACCACGCAAACATTTGGACAATAATCATTGTTGCATTTAGATAAAAATAATATGTCGCTTCAGTACAAACAATGCAATATCGTTATTGGAAAATATTCGAAAATCACAAGCTATATAAATAGTTTTTAAATTATCCTTAAAAAAATAATAAATTTAAATCATGGTTTTTTAATTCAAATATTTAGTTTCACAGATAATTTCTTAAGCAAGTAACTATACAAATATAAATTGGGCGAATTCATACATTTAAAATATTTAAGTTAACACCCTGATTATACATTCATTAAATTGCGCTGCAAGCTAACATCATCGAACCGCTAACTTCCTGTGTGGCTGGAAGAATGATCAGAGGCTGAAAAAGAATAGACCCCTTGAAAATGTAGAGAAGTTGGGTGTTTTAAAATCTTGAGTTTCCTATAACTCTCTAATTCCTATCGCCTCCCCTCTTGACTCTTTGGCAGGATTGTTCTTCCATTCAAAATTACTGGTACACACAAATCTATCTTCGCAACAAGACTTAAGACAAGCTGCACCAGAGGTCATCAATAACATCCCCTCTGAAGCTATACAAATTTATACTGATGGTAGTAAGGATGAAGATGGCCACTCTGGAAGAGGAGTCTTTCTAAAAACTAATTTTTTTTTTTCTAAAACAACGCAATGCTGATTTCAGTTCCGTCTTTTGTGCAGAACTTAAGCCATTATATGGTTCTGGACTTTTTCTTGAACAAACAGTTAAACGGCGAGATTTGGATTCTAGTTGACAGTCGAAGCCTTATTCAGTACCTTGAAAACTGGAGAAATATCGTGGACCAGAGGGGAATTTGTGTTTTAAAAAAGCTTAAATCATTATTTGAGTCCTCCATTATTCATTTTCAATGGATTCCATCACATGTCGATCTTAAATACAACAGTATCGCCGATGGCCTTGCTAAGGATGGATCATCACTGGCTCTTGGTTCTGCTGATCCGCTGGCTTTATAAGAAATCTTCTCCAAGAATAGGGCTCTTGCCAACTCATCTTGGAAAATTCCGCCGTCTCATTCTTGGTACTGTGGCTCTGATCCTGGGGGATCTTTGAGTTTCGACGGTGAAAGACGTGATCAGATTGCCTTGTCCAGACTCAGATCCAGCCATCTTCGGACTCTACGGTTCTCCCAGGGCAAGTCAGTCTTTCCCACCTGCATTTCGTGCAATACTAACGAAGCCAGTCCCGAACACCTACTAAACTGCTTTGGCTTTTCAAAGCGTGAAATTTTATACAGCCCTGGATCTGTCCTTGATTATTTAAAGGCAAGGGATGTCATGGACCTGGTCTGATTCAGACCAGGGGATAAGAAACAAGAAGGCAAACTAACATAAATTAAATAAAAAAAATTGATTAAAAAAAATTTAGAGAGAGACTGAAAGTAGGGGAAAGATTTATATTAGCTATTACAATATTTGAAATCGTTTAAGCAAATTTTTCTGTAATATATAATACACAAAAGTGGTACTTAAACCAAAATCTAAAAGGTTACGAGTTACCAGTAAATACTAGAATACTAGTCCCCGGAAGAACTCCGATGGCGTACTGGTAGCACTTCACACTCCCAAGGTACAACGACCGATGTTCGAGCTTCGGGCTGGACAAAGTCGCCTCAACCCGTTTTTGAGGTCATAAGACTGAGTACCAATCATTATTTTGAAGGAAAATTGGGGAGGGGAGTTATGGTTAGGTTGACTATCTAACCAGGACATATGTTTCGTACTTTGGGCCCTCGGACAAAAAAGAACTAAAAGCACTGTAGACCTTAAGACTATTTATCTGTCGTACCACTGAGTTCACTTTTTTTGTAAATTTTAAAAACTAGTATAGCTTTTCTAATGCTAATTTCGCCTCAAATTCAACGTTAATAAGCATTTCTAGTAAAAAAAAAGTGACTTTTAAGCTTATTGGAGCGAAAAATGTAACAAACACAATATTTAGAATAAAATTTTTTTATTCTAAATATTGTGTTTGTTACATTTTTGTTACATTTGTTCCATTTTAATATATTAGAGATTAAATCCCTCTTTTGTTATGGATTGATTTCTAAAGTGATTAATTTTTTCTCATGGTACATGTTATTTAATAAATGTGTATAATTGTAAGGTATTTGATTCTGTATCTTTTTGAAATCTTTAGAGCTCGTGCAATGTGTGATTTTTTTTATTCAGGTTGTATCATTGCATTTTAAAATTATTTCTAGACAACATATATAAATTCATTGGATAGGAAAATTGATTAAGTTTATAAGACAACTGTATCATAATGTTAGGATACAGCAATAGAAACTGAAATGACAAAAACAAGAGGAAAAAAATACGGGTTGACATCTACATTTCAGAATAAGATGCGTCAAGGGGAAAGAATGTTATATGGGACGTATTTTCTGTTTCCTAAATTTCAATTTTCCAAATGCCTGAGCAGCCTGCAGAACACGTTCCCTTGATCTATTAGGGTGAAATAAAATTTAAGGCGTTTTCTCTACCCTCTCTCCAACCACCCATACTTCTTGGCATGCTAAGAAATTCCATTATCAAAAAATGCCCCCTTTTCCACAGAATCAGTGGGCACTTTGTGAAATAAGCAGCGGCCATATATTGAGGGAAAGCAGCGGGTTACTGAGGGAAGTGATTCGGAAGCTTTTTTCCTGAAAATAAATATATATATATATACATAAATGTCCAAGGAGAATCTTTTTATTTTACATAATTTCTTGAATTTAATGTGGTTATCAAAGTTATTGTAATAAAAATGAGTATATATTTATTTATTCTCTTTGTTATTCCGATAAGATACAGAATATATATATATATATATATATATATATATATATATATTATATATATATATATATATATATATATATATATATATATATATATATATATATATATATATATATATATACATATACATACATATATGTATATATATATATATATATATATATATATATATATATATATATACATACATACATATATGTATATATATATATATATATATATATATATATATATTATATATATATATATATATACTTGTGTAAGAAACATAGTCGGCAAACAAATATAATAGACAAAAACCTAAAATGATTCTCAACTTATCTTTTATAAGCTTTTAATAATGTAATAAATCTTTCAATTCGAATCAGATATTGAAATTTGATTATAATCAACATATATATGTAGGATACTGTCATAAACGAAATGTTACAAAGAAATAAACTGCAGGTTATAAGTTCAAGTCATTAAAGGCTTCATCAATTATTAGAAGAGTTATTGAATCAACAAAAAAAAATCTAGATTTTAAACTTACCATGAAAAAATTCTTAAATTTTATCTCATGCTAAAGAGCAATTTCATATACTTAGTATTAAAATTAATAAATATTGGAAATTAAAAAATTATTTATTCCACAAAACTAATGTAATACAAAATCAGCTTTAAGATTAATTTTTTTCTATAATATCTCTTGCAGATATTTTTCATAATTTAAAATTATGAAAAATATCTACAAGAGATATTATTAAAATATAATACTATTAAACTTGTTCATTGTTTGCAACACTATGTAATCGTTTTATATGAAGTCTGAATCCGATGAGCTAAATATTACTATATCTGTTATAAGACAAAATCTGTTGTGTCTCTTGTTATCAATTGAAAAGATGTTATCTATTTATTTGTATGGTATCACATAGAGGACATAAAGGAGATTCATCCAGACCAGTTTCGAACAGATGTGCTCATGTCCGGTGATGATTCTAAAACACTGCACTCCTTCCAAACCAGGCAAAAAAAAAAAAGTGAGCACTTCTGTGGCAGTCAAGCAAGGAGGCCCAAAATTTACCATCAGTCAACCTTCTAAGAATATAAATTCTTTTTTTTTTATCGAATTTTGTCCTTGAGAAGTCACTTGGCATTTCAGAGAGAAATCAGAATACAAGAAGAATCAAGTGTTGATGCTTCTATGACCAACTTTTCGACTTGTTCTTTGAAATGTATACTTCAATGGGAACATATCCATTGAAGACTGGCCTTTCTCCCATTGTTGAGGAGTGTGTCTGTAATTTGATTGCATTTAATTTCCAGTTCTTATGGGTAAATATTGTAAGCAGAAACGTTTTAAATTGCAGTCCAAAAATCTGTATAGATAACAATATTCTGTTCAAGGATATTAACAATAGATCTAAGAGTCCAAAAAAAAGAGCCATAAGTATAGCAAAAATTTAACCATATAAATTGTCCAACCAGACCCTAAGAGATTTTCTAAGTCTAAAGAAGTCAAATTTTGTTGAATAGCCGTCGAAAATTCATTGTACATGGTCTGAAATGTTCAGATCTGTAGTAGATTGTAAAGGGTATTGGCAAAATTCGATGAGAAGTTAGTTTGAAAGTACTGAAATTCCAACCTAGACATAAATGTCTGTTGAATATTCAACTTAAAAATAACTGATTAAAGATAATTTAATTAGTTCTTTTTAATTAGTTTGAAGAGGATAAAAATTTGTTATTTTTTCTATTTCTCTTTATAATTTTAAAGAAATAGAACTCCCGAATTGTATATCATATCACTTTTTCTATAACCTCATAACAAATATGAAATATTTTAACATATAATAATTAATCTTTCTCATTTATAAGTAACATATTCTCCGAATTTTGAAGAGAACTCAAAACGTATAATATTTTATGAAGATCAGTTACAGTTAATGATATTTAAATTAAATTTGTTATTGGAATATATTTAAATTATTTTTTATTCTTCTAAATATATATTAGGTGAATATTTGGAGAAAAAAGTTCAAGGTAATTGGCAAACTTATTTTTCTAAAGGGAGAGCAAAGCTAAAATTTTATTTCCTAAGAGCCGAATTATCACCTTAAACTCATTAAGATAAATCTAATGTGATATAAATTTAAAAAAAAAATCTCGTGGTACAGATTTATTATTAATATATTATGCAATACACAAATGCAGAAAAAATAAGGTATCTGTAATGACCAACCTAATTTACAAATTATTGATTTGCATTTCATGTACAAATTATTTATCTTAATTTACAGAAAATTGAACTAAATGAAAGTCATATTAAACCAGAGTCTTCAAAAACATCAAATAGAATACAAAATCAACATATTAAATTAATTTTTGCGAAGATAAGTTTACTCGAATGGTAAATTTTCTTAATTATTTAGATAAGTTTGTCAAACAAGCTTTTTTAGAAAACTTTGGTTTTGATAAAATAATAATGATAATAATAATGATGAGAGGTGTAGTGTTTATAATAGACCAAGAAAATATTGTGTCTAGTAAGTCTAAGTTAACGTAGTTTTCATCACAAAATAAATGTTGCAGCTGAAGTTGTCTTTAATTATATAACCTTTAAGAAAATTAAAATTTACCTTAGATAATTTTGTGTACCACCCCTAACAAAAGTAGAAGATTGTACATACAGAGAAAAGAACCAAAAGTGTATGAGAACTCTTTCCTCTAAACCCCCTCACCCTTCTCTATCTACTCTCATCTTCCGCATCTTTCCATCCCTATTCTCCAGGACGAAATCGATCCGATATTTTTCCCTACGTAGCAGGGAATTTCTTCCCCATTCTAGATCTCTTCCTTCCCAAAGAAAGGACTTCTACGCTTGTTGTGCGTGTGTTTACACGGAACGGAGACAAATTAGTCTTTTCTCCCTATTGAAAATGTTGCGAAGGGATTTTTCCCTCTCACCCTGTAAACAAATTTTCCACCCGGGCTATTGGATTGAGTGTGTGTATATAAATGAAAACATATATGTTTCTGATTCGCTAACTGTTTGACGATTCTGGATACTTTTAAAGAGGCTTACGTTGGCGCTTATTTGGCGAGAGAATTGCGGCTAACGAAAGGTGATTCGGATCACTGGGTTTTTAAAGGATTGCCATTCACATAGATGAGTAAACTAATTTGTGTGCAAAATGTTTATTTATTTAAATTCGATCTACATTTAAATAAAACGTTGAACTAAATAAAAGGATTTCTAATTTATTTGTTATGTTTGATTTTGTCAGAGTTTGTACCATACATCTTTTATCGTTAATATAAATTTCTTTGACAATTACAAAGCGAAAAAAAAAATATTTAAAAATATTAATTCATTTTTAAAATAGTTTTATAAAATGATTAAATTTAATGAGTATTTAATTTTATATATGTTAAGAAACACTATTGAGAGCATGATAATTAAGCCATTAAATTTGTAAAATGGTCCTTTAATTTTATTGTTTATTGGATTGTTATTTGTTTTTGTTATGAAAATTAATTTAGTTACATCAATTAAACAATATTTTAGTGTAAATCTTATCAAATTGATTCGTGATTCTTATTTTATAATTTTTACAAGACGTTAAATAGGTTATTTGGAAAAGAAGAAATCTCTATTTCTATAACCTATTTAAATCTCTATTCCACTTAGCCTAGTATTACAATTCTATGCTAAGTGGAATGCTGATTTCTTCTATAAAAAGACAATGATGAAATGAATGAAATACACAATTGCCTATTCTTCATTGATATTATGGAGATATTACATAAAATAAAAATCTAAAATTTCCCTTAAAATTTTTTTATTTCCCTTAAAATTGCATGAAAAAACATTCAGTAATGCTAATTAATTTTATTTGGTAATTAGGTATAAATTAAAACAATTCTGCTTGTGCTAGATTACACACACACTTATATATACATATCAGATCACGTAGTATATTACAACTATAGTAAATTGGGCAAGTAAGTAACTAGAAATAAAAACCGGGCATTTGTTTATCTATTTGGTGTACGCGAGTTTCTAACTAATATACAAGAGAAAGGAGAACAAGCCGAAGTAAAGAACATTTATTGACTCCAGACAGGAACAAGAGAGTGTGCTGCTTTCTTTCAAAACGGTGATCCATTTACAAGCAGAAAGCCCGATTTCTTCCCCAATTTAACATGATTCGAGATTCGAACCAGAATCCACTCTGTAAAAGATGAGTGCTGTTGCCACCATACGGGCTGGGCGGCGGCCGTACATTTCAATTAGCCAAAGTATTTTAGTTTAATACCTAAAAACATAAATGCATTTTGAAGGATATTTTTGAATCACTCACTAAACAATTTATTTCATGTAAAATTTGATTTAGTGCAAAATATATTTAAGTAATTTTTTTTATATGCCATACATGTATCATTTATTGCAACTATGTAAAGGGTAGCTAAGAATATCACTTAGAGTTACCATTGGATGGAAACGATATCATCAAAAATATTAAAATTGCCAACAACTCTTCCGGTGTTGTTATAGTAATATCTTATTGGATTTATGTTAAAACGTTCTCTCGAATTCGCATTGGTTTCTTTTTAAAAATTGATATTTTAATAAGTGGTAAAAAATGTTTAGTTTACTAAAAGAGAAATCTTATAATGGATATCATTTGATGAGATTCACCTCCATAAAACTAGTGAACTAACAAGAACGTGCATGAAAAAAGCATACTTCATACCATCATAACAATATAAATATATCAATATATTAATTATAAGGCAGTAAAACTGAATAATTCAAATTTACGCAGTATTAATTAAAATATTCATGCTGAACTTATGAGAATTTTGTTACAAATTTATTTTTGGAAAGTAAAAATTATAAAAACAGTTTAAGTCCACTCACTTGGTAGTGATTTTATATGCTGGACTCTCTCTCAATGATCTTTGTCGAGATATGATGCCATCTACGTGACAATTGGTCTTTAGGTATACGTTATTTGCATTTGTTAGTTGGCCCTGGTTGGTTAGGGTGTCATTCTCATTACCTGAAGGTAATGATGAATTTGAGGTAGTGATGATTATCATGATCATCACTACCTAGTGTAGGTAGGGATGATTTTTGGTATGGGGCAAATAATCGCCAAATTACTTTTTATTTGGCGATTATTTTCTCACTGTTCAGCTTTATTAATAAATCTCAAACTGATTAAACAAAAATCGAGCTAGAACATTGTGAAAGTCCAAGCTTTTTCAGTCTAACAGAGAAAATTTGTTAAAAAAAAAATTAAATACTGATAAAATAGTTAATTTTTTATTGATAATTTTAAATGTAGGTAATTAGAATATATTAAAGAATTATTTAGTAACCAAATTTAAAAAAAAAATCATTAAGAAATTTATGAAATTATAAACAGGCAGATAGTTTTAGAAAGACCAAATTTTTCCTTTTTTTTGATAAAAAGTTTTAAAAAGAACAATTTTTTCTTTTTCTTTTTTTTTCTTTTTTTTTTTTTTTGATAAAAAATTTATTAAATAAATATAATAGTCATTTTAACCTATCTCTTAATGGAAACATGTATTTATCCGCGTAACATATACTGCAATTTAAAAGTACAAAATATTTTGTATAGAAAATCAAAGTTTAATTATAGCATGATATATTTTGAGAAAACAGTTATTTATAAAATCAGATTATAATTAAAAATAGTTTCCAAATAAGAAGCATAGAAAATTTAATAATCAAAAAATTTTCAACAGTTTAAATCTAAAGCATTATTTAGACAAATCATCAAAAAAAAAAAAATCATTGTATTTATGACTGAAACCCCGTTTCCAGTGTGTTTGCAAAGAAAAATAGCAAGTATATGAAAACTAATTTCAGTTAACAAATGCTCGAAAAAATTACATTAAAATGTTTTGTTCTTATGTCTAACAAATCATAAAGTTCTCCGATTCAAAAATATTCTCTTAATAATGATAGTTTATCCCTTAAAAAGTACAAAATGTTTTGAAAATAAGAAAGTATATAACTATATTTAAGAATTTTGTTTACTCTTTTTTGGCGTAGCAATAGGTAAGCTGAATAATTTAAATGATGCAAAAATTCTCAGAAAAGTATGTCTTGTGATATGGTTAGTATCTACTCATTAAAGGAAATAGATTTAGAATGATTTTAAAAGTGTGCGGAAGTGTATATTCCAGATGAGCTGGTGCAAACTAGTTTTTGGCGGTCATGAACTTTTAAGTTCTCTGTATTATATAAATATTTGATTGGTTTAAACTGATTTTTTTATTCACTCGTAATCAGTTGTTTTCTATTCGTGTCGCTTTTTTTTTCATTCAGATCTTTAAGGTCGATGATCGTTTCTTAATTTCAAGTTCAACACACTGAGACTAAACATAAATGGTCCCAAATATTTTGGCCGTTGTTTTCAAATTGAGAAATCTTCCATATTAAATTCCTTATTTATTTCTATCCCAATTCGTTTGTTTGCCTGTAAAAGATATAATGGTGGAGCAAAAATCGCAGCCAACTTTCTGTCTCTTAAGATACCGGAAGGAATAAAACGCAGAGTTAATTTAACTTTGGCTATTCTTTTATGAGTAGCTCCAAAAGTTCAAGAAACAGAATGGTGAAAATAATGCGCCAGAAAATCAAAATGTGAACTGAAAATAAGCATATTTATAACTCTGAGAAATATTTTAGCAAAAGGAATTGGTTTTCTTCTTCAGACCACCCACTGTGGTGGCTTTTTGGTAAGTAAATTGGCTGTGAAAATGGCGCAAGTCATTTTTACCGACTTTTGTGGCGTTTAAAAAATTAATTGATGGGTCTTTGAACTCAAGGGTAAGTAGACTTTGAACAAACAGTTTCTTGATAAGTGCTACACCGACAAGACAAACATGACAAACACTATGATTGTTTGAAAACAGAAAATTAAAATGATAATGAAATGGCAAAATATTGAACTTCGGCGTAATTTATTGGCCATTAACCTGCTATTACTAAATTGAAGAAAACGCAGTTAATGGAGTTCGTAAGCAATAATTTAACTGCCAAACTTGTTTTCTGGAGTAAAGGATGCGTTTGTTTTTTCTCTGGATGGCAGTTTTATTTTATTTTTTATCAGATACATACAGGTTTGGAAGTAATTGCTGTTTCAAACAAAATTCTAATATTATAAAATATGATTTGTCAAACATAATGTTAGTACAAAACTGCACCCAAAAGTTTAGCTTTATTAAAATTTAATTATTCGGTCACCTTTTTTAGTTTACATAATCAATTTATCATAATCATCAAATCATTGTCAAAAATAATCTTAAACTAAAGACTGCATTTTTGGAATTTTCTGACCTCAAATAGTGAAAAATTTGATTACAGTCAATTTTTTCACTAGAAAAATAAGTCGCTAATTTTTGTTTCTTGGCTGAAGAAACATAGCAATTACAGTTTGACTAGGTCAATATATATATATATATATATATATATATATATATATAGTCAAATGTGATAAAAATTTCGTGATTTTTTTCATCGTCAAATAAATTTAGCAAATACAATTAACTGTCAATGCAGTTTGATATCAGCGATGTATTTTCTTAGAGTCATTTAATCAACAAATCATGAGTTATCACTTGGCACCTGTGATGTGACAAACATCAAGTGTACATTATATTATATATATATGTGTATTTTCATACAGTGCTTGACATTGAAAACGCAATACCAAGAAGGAGTAGCCGGAAAATTATGCAAATTTCAAGGTAGATCCACCTTACCGAGTTACGTAAATGAGGAGAAATGCGCACGTATAGATTAAGATAACCTAGGATAAGACACAAGGTGAGGAATTGGCAGAGTGGACAATATTCGCGTCCTTTTTGCTGTTTGGAAAATAATTGTTAATGCTAGGTCATGGTTGACGGAGTTAGTTCCAACAGTCAGACGAGCTTACGAGGGGCATGATGATAGGACTAACAAGGGAAGGTTGGCCTTTACGGCAAATCACAGCTGACAGATACCTTTACGTGTCCACAGTTCACTGATTGTGTCGGAGATGATTGGAACAAGGAACTATAGAACTTATGCAGGGCGCTTGTGCAGCCAGAGTAATGTCAGCATGAAAAATCGACGGACGCAGCCTTTCAAAGATCGTCTATCAAAATTCAGCATGCATGTGCAAGGCATGCATGTTGACTTTTGGCCTCAATTAGAAATAAGATTGTCATTGACCACACCATAGACGCCAACGTCTGGAATGGTGAAGGATTAGAGTGAACAACGTAGAGGCAAATCTCGTCTTCTAAGATGAGTCACGCTTCTGTTTCTTCGTTGGTAGTCACCGAGTACGAGTGTGTCGTCGATTGGAATACGGGTCCAATCCTATAACAATTGTGGAACCCTACACCCCACGACAACTTGGTATAATGGTTTAAGGCACCGTTGCGTATGATTTCAGGTCACATTAATTCATATTCCCGACACTATGGCAGCCTAACATTAGGTAGATGTTTTGCTTAGGTTAAGGATATTCCTTGTTTTCAACAAGGGGCACCCACTGCCCTTTAACAGCAAGATAACGCCAAACTTCTCATGTTAGCCAACATGCCTGCAAGGTGTAAGACTTCTGTCTGGTTACCGCGCTCACCAGATCACTCACCAATCGAACATTTTTGGGATTTGATTGGACGTCATTTGCACACCCTGCGCTGCCTACTTCAGAAGGCACACTTTAGCAAATGGTTAACAGGGAATGGAGAGCCATTTTTCACGAAGCCAACCGTTCTCTCATTGACTTTGCACCATGGCGTGTTATTTTGTGAATCGCAGTCCACGGTTGTCCGACAACCAGATCACTTAATATTCGTGTCTGTCTCCCTCTGTTTGCCGAGTTTCGTCACTTTCTGGTAACACTTTTGTTGCATTTAATTACCTTTTTAATGTTGCATATAAAAAAAACTAATTGCGGGAGCCGGTACACTTATGATGTTGTGTTCCGTTGACATATTTGGGATTTGATTGGATCGGAACGAAATTTGATTGGATTGGATCAAACGAAAACGGACTGACTGTACGCCCGTTTTCGTTTGAAGAAACCCTCAGAGCTTCTACGCATGCGTCAGGTCAGCTTGGAGTTCATCAAAATAGGGTTGATACAAAAGAGAAATGTTTTGGTATTTTTATCCAACTCTTTGATGGCAATTGTTTTAAATTTTTGGTGTCATATTTAATATATAAAAAAAATTAAATATGCAATTTTTTCAATTGCATAAAGAAATCGCATTCGATTAGGATTTCACAAATAGAAAATCACAAGAGTTTATTAATAGGATATACAATTCTAATCTTGCTATTTGAATATTAATTTTTAAATATAATGATTAAAAATTTTGTGTATGAAATTCTATCCTACTTGAATATCATTCATTGTTATGGAGTCCATGAAATTCAAAAATTTATTCAGCTTGTGTGATAAACTTGAGTCAGATAAGTCTCATCATCTAAAGGCATGTATATTTTTGAAAATCATCTAAAGACATGAAAATGGTTAACACGATGGTATACACTTATCATTTTTATCATATAATCAATCAAAATAAAACTCGAAAAATATCGTTTTAGGTAGATCTTTAATAAGCGTTGTAAATGCTAAATCTGACGACCTCTTTTACTTGGTTCAAAAGTCATTTTGTAATGGTTTCTGGTTGAATATATCCTTACGGTGCATGCATAGACATTGAAGTCAACCATTTTTGACGGTAGACATGTTTTTTGATATTATTTTATATATTATTATATTCATCAAAATTTATTCTATAAACCGATGACTCAATTCAAAACCTGTTATTGGATAAAATTATTTAAAACACACTACTTACTATCTAAAGTGCAAAATTCTCGAGACAAAGGACTTCATCTCCAGACAATTTTAACGACTTTTATGGAGCAAAGAATGATTTCTTTTTATTAATTAAAGATTCAATATTTTTAAAGTGGATGTTTCAAATTTTACGTTTTATAATGATGGATGTGATGTTTCATGAGACTGGAATCAAACATTAGAATGTCTAATTGAAATTTCGAGTGCAGTTTTCAAAATTTAATTTTTAAATGAAAGTCTGTGTCTTACACAATGAAATACAAGTCAAAAAATCTTTTGTATATACTGTTTTCCTTATTAATCCTAAAGTGATTGTTTCTTTCGTTCCAGTTGAGATTATGACTACGCCACTTTATTACAAATTCTCATTGGTTTAGAATAAAAATAACATCAGTTAACGTTTCACATACGTTACATAGTATTGAGACGGCATCGGAAATTCGACTTGTCGACGAATTTGCTGCCTGCCTTCAAATCGATTGCTTCGAGCTGCAACAAACGTGATGAAGTTAACCATTAAATGACTGAGATTATTGTGGAAGTACATTTTGTTAATAAAATGATTTCTTATAAAAGGTTCAAAGTGTCGGTTTGAGAAGTCATTTGATTTATTAGATTAGGGAAGATAAAATGATTTTTATGTAAGGAAAATTTGCAGAACTTTACCCGGAAAAACAGTGGGTTTATCAAAATGATTAATCATATTCCTTAATTCATTTTATCAATCGATCAATATTAGGAAATCATTGCGAAAACTCTTAACATGAAGAATATTTTGCAACTTTTTTGACACCGAATCGTGAAAAATGTGGGTTCTTATGCAATATCTTGTCGACCATTTTCACCAGAAAAATAAGATGCCTATTTTTGCCGTTTAATCTCAAATATCTTAACCTCGTTTTAATTAAAATAATTTGCTAATAAAATAGTTAAGATTACGACACAAAATTGTAACACTTGGCTCTAAATTGTAAATTTGATGATATTTTTTTCTCATAGAATTGTTCAAAGTGATTATACGCAAATACTGACATTTGTCAACTAAGATTAGTTTTTAGAAGATATAAGAGTAACAAAATGTTTCTTCAAAAGTTTTCATTTAACAATTTTATTTTTAAGAAAGGAATTAACAACAGATTTCTACATTTTTATGGCATGCTAGTTTCCTTATAATATTGAACAATTGTGACATCTTTCATTTTAATTTTAAGACATAGTTCTTTAGACTGTATCGAAAATTTCTTCTATTCCAAATGATGTATCAGAGTATCAGCTTCGCAAACAACACTAAACTTTCAAAAGCATTTTTTGACATTCAGTGTATTATAAAAACCACAATTTCTTGGGTGATTTTCAAGAACGACAAAAGAGGAACTTCAGTATATTCTTAGCACAACCACTAAATTTGGCCCGCTCACTGAAAATTAATACTTGAACTAAAACTATTAAATTATCATCATTTTTTCATACTCTTGTATGAAAAAATGATGATAATTTAATAGTTTTTGTTGATATCTTAAAACATGTTAATTATTCAAAAATGGTGTGTCTGTCACAGTCAAAGATTATCAAAATTAATTATTCCTGACAGATTACGGGAAATTTTCCCTTGAACTTAGTAATTAAATTAATAACATTTCAGAGATATAAAACTTAGATACATTAAAATTTGATAAAATATTTTTATGTTCTTTTGATATCTCCTGATAACTTTGATTATCTATTGATAGGAAATTTTTTGTAAAAAAAGAACTAAAACTCACTTTTGAATGCATTTTCATTAGATGCAACTTTAATAATTATCCTAATGCTTGTATATGTATGAAAATCAAAGAGGGATAATATATATTTTCGTTGATAGCATAACAGAAATCAAAGCTATGTTTCTGTTTATCATAATCGAAGTGAAAAAGTAAATTATTAATTCAGAATTAATTCTTTAGTTTTGATCTATACGGAAATTTCCTTTATTTTTAGCATTTTTAATTTAATAAAAAAATAATATAAAATACAATACAGCAACATTAAGTAAAGTATCAGCATTATTTCCTGAAAAATACGTTTGTTGAAAGGAATTATGTTGAATTAATATTTTCAATTTATTTTAAAACTATTTAATTTGATCCTATGTGAAGAAGGGTAAAAATATACCAGAAAGTAATATCATATAATATCTAAAATAATTCAAATTAGGATGCCATTTGCCGGAATAAAATAATGTGGCAATATTATTTTTATAAAAAATAAATAAATAAATAAAAAGAACAGAGAGAGAAAAATTATATTGGACATTACGTCGATAGTTCTGTTGGTAATTGTTCCTCGTCAAAGTCTATTTGTTTCAAGTAACGTGGTTTCAAATAGTATTTTTTATCAAAGCGTGAGAAAATAATAGTGAAAAGATAAGCAAAAAAAAAAAAACGCAAACTATAAAAACAAATTCAAAATATTAATAATAACAGTGATAATCAATAATAAATACATTAGAATAGAGACTTAAGACACTTTCACTTTCAAAAAAGGTGAATTTATTTTCTTGCGGTCAACTACTGAAAATGTCCTAGATAGTTCTGGCTCTCTGCCAAAACAAGAGCTATCTTTATTTGCTTACGAGTAATAACATTTTTATTTGAATAACGTTTTGTTTCCTTTTTCCAGAAAAAAAGTAAGAAAGCAACTTTAGGAAAGCAAATAATTCTCTTTTGTTTAGAAGCAGGAATCTCTGCTGAGGATCATTAAGAGGGAGCAGACGATAACTCTCACCCAATCAAATCCGGAGACTCCGAATCACTCTTTCTAGTGATATATGAGTGAATGGCACAGGACATAGAGCAATCTGCCATATTGTTTGCTCAATTACTTATTGAGTGAAGGTATACTGAAATTTAAATTATTTAGTTTTGTTGAAACAAACGTCGATTACCAGCCTCTGTGTCGAAAAAAAAGAAACTTGATTTATTTTTAAAGTACCGTTGTTTTAAGATAAAGCTAATAATGGAAGCTTTGTTTCCAGTATTTTACGTAAAAAAGAATAATTCTAGTCTCGTGATGTTAACATATAGTATACAAATCACATTTTTTTATTTGCAAATTCATACATTTAATTTATTGTGAAGACGTGATTATCTGCATTATTTCATTGTTTTCTTTTGTTTTTCATGCAGCTTAGATATCGTAATGGCGATGGAAGTAAATTATATTGAAAATGGTTCAATTATAATTCGAACAAGATAGTTAATTTTGTAATGAAAATTGTGTGTAATCTTAAAATAGAATGTCACTGTTATATTATTATTAGACCTTCTATTAATGAATATTTAAGATGTCATGTGTTTTTTCTCTATAATGCATGTCTTATTTAAAAAAAAAAAAAAGAAAGAAGAAGAGAGAGAGAGAAAATTTCACTTTTTTTTTCAATTCATAATTGTATGTATTCATTTCCTTCAATCATTCATACTTACATGCATACAATACATATGTTTTTAATTCATACTTACAATATACATATTCATATTATTTTTAGAGTAAATTTATACAGCTTAAAATCATAGTAGACTATTTTGATTAAAATTCCTTTTTACATTTTTAATAACTTATAATAAATGGTTTAATAAAATACTTAAACACATACAGCGCCTAAAATTTCCTATTATAATACTAATGTAAAATTGTTGAAAACTCAAAATTATGAGGATTTACAAAATAGGGAATTGTTTTGAATACACTAATAGTCTTATTAATTAACATTTAAAGCAAATTTTCCACTCAAATGACCTGTTATACTATCTATAAGACAGAAACACGAAGAATTTTGTTTATTCTTTAATTCACTTTTTGGTTTTAAAGCATGCGCAATGTAAACAAAATTTAAAAATAAAACTTTATACATTCGGTAGGATTTAGAGACAGTCATTTTGATGTCTAAATTGAAACTATCTACAGATTTTGCTGTGGTCTGTATATTTTCCATCTATAACTGAAGGAATTAGCAATTTATTAATAGTGTGAAATTAAAATAATAAGAATAAAATTTTCTCATATTTACTTATTTCTCTCTCAGTATTTATATATATATATATATATATATATATATATATATATATATATATATATATATATATATATATATATATATATTCTTCCAATGGCAGATTGTAGACAGTTACAACTGTAACAGAGTATTAATCTATTGCTCCCTGATACCAAGGAACCGGTCAGACACAGCGATCTCTTAGCCGCCTAGGCGTTGTCCCGGGTGCACCACAGGGGGTTGGCCACCATCGCATCCTCAGACATGCCATAGGGACCCATTTATAGAGAAGGCATCATTCATACTTCATTCACACACACAAGAAAAGGACAAAGACAGGATAAAGAGTAAGAAAGTACATCCATGCCTGAACTGGGATTCAAACCCAGGACCTCACTATCTTTAGTCAGGCACGCTGACCACTAGACAAGTTCACAGGCCGGCTTATATATATATATATATATATATATATATATATATAGATTAAAAATGTTTTCTGATAGTTATGTAATTCGTTAGTGTACTAACATGATATGATTTTAAAAGTTCAAAATATATTAATATACAAATGAAAGTTACAATTATTTTTTAGGTTAGTTAATTTATATGGAAAATTTTATTCAACTCTCTCTCAGTTTTACATCTTCTGAAAAATTTTAATGAATTTTTAATAGAGTTTCGCGAAAAATTAAATTTGAATTTTAGAATACCAATTTTTGATATTTGATGGTAAATAAATTTGTTTATTTTAATTTTACGCGTTAAAAAGTTATTTTTATTATTATTTTAAAGTTAAGCATCTTTTATAAATATAACTTACTTATATTTTAGAAATTAACAACGCGATTGTTATAGAAACGAAAATATTTATTTGAATAAAAATCTAAAATTGGAGATAATTTCAAACTTTGTTTTCTGAAATTAAAATATGTTATTTCAGGTCTTTTGAGCGAAGATGTAAATATTTCGATGTATTTCAATCACTAAAAGATACAGAAATTCAAATGATATAATTTTTGCATGTGGAGAAGTTATATGAAACCGTAATGATATATTACATTAAAAAAAAGCAATATTAACAATATGCTGATAAAATTTCGTAAACTTCCAGCTTGCCACATTTAATTTTATCGTCGTACGTTTATTTTATTACACCCTAGAATAAAGAGTGGAAACTGACCGATAAGCGAAAAAGAACCCAGAAAGTTAAAATAGAATGAGGGGGTGGGAATAGCTATAGCTAGTGAGAAAACACATACCTTCACCGTAAGGATCGCTCACTGTTTCATATAACGCCACTTTCACAAACTCTATTCCAGGTTTTCCCTCGATTCAAATCTTGCGCCAAACAATCCTTCTTGTGTCGTCTGCTCTAAAAAAATTCTCTTCTTTTCCATTCGATCGATAAGAAAGGGGGCAGTTGGGAGGAAGAAAAGGGGGAGAGAATAAAATAAAATAAAAAAAGCGAAATAAGAGAAGGGGGGGGAGTGATATTTTGAAGCGTTGTATGTGTTTTTTCTCGTCAAGAAATTTATGTCAAAAACTCCAAGCCATCTTTATTTATTTATTTTTTTTTTTACCTCTTCTCTCTTTTCCATGAGCTTTTTCTCTAACTGCCGTTGGCATCAGAGGCAGAACCACCGACTATGGTTTTTCCACTCGAGATTTTCGAATGGTAAAGGGGTGCTCTCAAAATATCTTGTTGCTTAATCGATCCATTGAACGTTTTACAGTAGCGATTGGGGGATAAATATGTAGAAAACCAATCTTGAAAGGGGAATTATTTAAACATACAGAGATTTTACTCACCTTCGTTAATATTTTTTGAAAATAATAATATGTTATTGAGGTAATATTTTCTAATTAAAAAGTAACTCTATAATCATATCACGTAATGTAAATCTATATTTCAAGTTAATTACTTTTCAATGGGCCAAGGATTGTAACATAAAAAATAAAAAATTAATTTTTTTACATTGACAAAAATATATATGATTTTATTTAAGAATACGGAAGACAACTGGATTTACACTTAGCCATTAACATTTCCTGAAAATAATGAGTAAAACCTCAAACAAATATATATATATATATATATATATATATATATATATATATATATATATATATATATATATATATATATATATATATATATATATATATATATATATATATATATATATATATATATATATATATATATATATATATATATATATATATATATATATATATATACATATATATACATATATATATATATATATACATATATATATATATATACATATATATATACATATATATATATATATATACACACATATATATATAGATACATATACATATATATATATATATATATATATATATATATATATATATATATATATATATATATATATATATATATATATATATATATATATATATATATATATATATATATATATATATATATATATATATATATAATAGTCTAACCGTTGGAGGCCCGGTTGGTTAGAGCGCTCGCTTTTCTTATTCGAAAAACTATGAGTACGTATCCCAATCTAAAGGAAAACCTGTCGCGTTTGCTCATAGTATCTGAGTAACATTAATTATGCCGTGGTCCCAATATCCTGCATATGAATGATAACTCTGAGGTGGCAGGCCAAGATTGGAAGTTATCTGTTTGGCTCCTGCTTCTAAGTTACGAGGGCCCATTTTTGGGTACTATAGCAAATCTATTGAGTGCCGTGTAATATATAACGGACCACTACTTTAGCCCCCTATATTGATTAAATGTAGAAATCCTTGTAGCCAGGCCTTACATAATAACAACAGCATATAAACAAAAGCTATTAATATATTATATGTTATAAATTTATTAAATTGAAGAAATTTTGTTAGAATTTTTAAATATACTAAAATATTTGTTCAAATATAAAAAAAGGATATATCAAAATCGGGCACGAGTAAGTCGTAAATTAAATTATAAATTTAAAATTTGAAAAATGTATCTAGATACTAATAGAATAGTTTTCAGGAATAATGTTAATAATTGACTATAAAGTTCACGTGATATTAACATTTAAAAAATACAACAAAGGCGTTTTTTTTTCAAATCAATCGTATATTTTTCTAAATAAAAGTATCATTAAAGTTTATTTTCACTTTCATTTTTATTTTCATTTTGTGAATCCTAAATATATCATAAAAAAGAAAAGAAATGCGTATTTTAAAAAAACTATTAATCAATGCTATGTTTTCATCCTAAAAAATGCTAAGAGCAGCTTGAGTTTATTTACTACAACATTCAGCATTTATTCTAAGTATAGCATTATTCTGCCTTCTTTCAAGAGCTTTAATAGATTAAAATATTTCATTTTTGGCATAATTTAAGAAAATATTTATTTGTAGTAAAAAAACACTCAAACCACTACATAGTATATTTGCATGAAAAACATTTATTAAAATTAATCTGCTGCCAATAATATTCCAAATCAGATTGCAAAAAATATGTTAAGTTTGCACCAATTATTATAATATAGGTAATTTACACGAAACACTTTTTTAAAAACTAGAAAATTGCGGTTCCCCATTTAAAAAATTGAAGTCAATTTAATAAATCTTAATTTGTCCATATTGCTTTATTATTATTATTAAAAATAATTTTGTAATCCGAAAACTTCATAAGCATTTGGGCTAAAATAGACAATGCACCATTCTGAAGACTGAAAATAGGATCGATTCTTTGAAACTGATCAGAGACACTAAAATTTGTTTTTACACAACTGAACGTGAAGAAAAAGAATTAGAAAAGAGGTAAAAATGGAAAAATATAGTTTTTATTTAAACTTCAGGCAACAGAGTATCAGTTTTACACTAGGCTAATTTAAAGTTGAATAGAAGAACAGTAAAATTTTAGAATAGAAATCGAATTACCTTATCATAATACTAGCAGGTTAATAAAAACAATTATGAACTCTGTGTTATATAATTAATAAATATTGTCATATTTCATCTAATATAAATTAAATAAAAAATCATTTACCTGTTACATACACATTCTTATTTTGTAATAAACTAGATTCTCTGGTAACGTGTGATTTCTTTGAAAAATTGAAATGATTTTTAATATCAATCAAAATTTTATTTGGAAATTTTATTAAATTTTTTAATGCTTTTTCTTGATTATGCTTCTGAACAGTTGAATTATGTTGTCACGTGACTCAGAAATCTTAACAATTTAAGTCGGTAGGTATATATAAGCTAAATCTAAATAATAAAAGGCCTGTAAAATATTCATAACATCAGTCATAACTTTTTTTTTTCACATTTGAAGGGATGAACCAAGATATGTTTAGAACAAGTTTTTAACATGAGAGGCATGTTATATCTATTCTTTAAATATTCCACAACACAATTCTGTTTGTTTAATATTCCATAGCTATTATTTTTGTTAAATATTCCATAGCAACTCTGTTTGCTACATATTCCATAGCAATTCTGCTCATTCCCTATTCCATAGTAATTCTGTTTGTTACATATTCCATAATATTTCTGTACTGTTAAATATTTAATAGCAATTTTACCTGTACAGTTTTTAATTAATTTAAGCCAAAAGTTTTTAACACGAGAAATGCTGTATCTGTTCACTAAATATTCCGTAAAAATTCTATTAATTAAATATTCCATAGCAATTCTGTTTGCAAATATTCTATAGAAATTCTGTTCATTGAATATACTATAAGATCTTTTATGGCGTGGTTTTTAGTTAATTTAAGTTAACAATTTCAAACTCGATACATGCTGTTTCTGTTCATTAAATATTCTATAGCAATTTTGTTTCCAAAATATTCTACAACAATTATGTTCATTGAATATTTATAGCAATTTTAAGGCTAGAGTTTTTAATTATTTTAAGCCAACAATTTTTAGCAGGAAAAACATGCCTTATCTGTTCACTAAATATTCCATATCAATTTTTATAACATCGTCAGTTCTGATCAAAGATTTCGAATTTCTTGTAATTGCTCTCTAACTTTCAGATTATAAGATCATATAACCAAAGGCGAAATTGTAAAATTGAATAATATCCATGGATTACAAACTTTTTTATATCAAATTTATACACACTTGTTGATTAATATCACGTAGCTTTATTCCTTTGAGAAGATCTTAAACTATTAGATAATAAGAAAAGCAACCCGCCAACGAATTCTTTCATACTAGTGCCTTAGGCAGCCTGTTCAAAAAATAAATAAACAACCAACAAACATCTCATATGCTTAAAGAATCCTCAATTTTTCTTATTTATTTGTTGAAAAGAATATTTAGAGGTTTTCTATGCCTTTACAATCGATCTTATTAAATGTCGTCTCGAACTTTCTGAGATTTATGCACAATTGATAGTAATATTTTTTTACAACTGCTTTGGGCTTCTAATTAATAACTGATGTAAACTAGTCAAGTATTTCAATGGAATATTTTTAATGTAAGATTTAAGATTCTATTTCCTACTCTAAACATAAATTCCACTTAAAAAATAACATAAAACAAATTAAAAGCCTTTATATTTTAAAATCATCTAAATCCATACTCAAAATGAGTAATATATTTCTCATGATTCATATATTTTCCCTAATATAATACACACTCAAGTAATCTAACTTTTGAAAAACCAAAAGTCGTAATTTAATTGCCTGCGAAACTGAATTTAAGAAGGTAATTCGTATTATTTATTGCTAAAAATAAGAACGTAATTTCTAACAAATATTGAATTCCAAGATTCAAACTTTCTATTTTTTAAAAAATAAAGTTTGATTTACACGTGAAAAATGTATTTGTTAATGCAACTTTGTAGTGTTCGCCAAATATTCGAGAATATTTTGGTTCAATTTCATGGTTTAACTGTGAATTATTTCACGAACCCATTGAAGCAAGAAGTTCTTATGACAGTAAAAGCATTTTTGGTTCTTGTCCAAAAATGTTTTCTTTGAAGAATCTTTATCACAATGTCAAGAATTTGGAAAGTGTTTTCGTGTGTTTTTTTAACCAACATACGCATTTTTAGAATTTTGAAAAAATGTTATAAGACAATATTCAATCCTGAAGTTTAATAATAAAAGAAAAAGCATACTTTTAAATAAAAATGGGTATTGATTATTTTAAGATTAAACAAATTAAATAAGATACATTTTAATTGATAAATAAATTTCAAGTTTTTATTTATGTACATTACATAATTATTTATTATTAATATTATAAAAATACGTAAATATTAATAAAAATGTTTATATTGATTATTGTAGGATCAAACAAATCAAGTAAGATGTAATTTAATTGATAAATAAATTTTCTCTATTTAAAATTTTTATGTTAAATTTTAAAATTTTGTTTTGTATTTATGAGGCAATATAGTACTTGACTTGATATATTACTTAAATTTTAAATGAGGCAATATATTACTTGACGAATTCTAGAGTTTAAATATTTTGTATTTAAAATAGAATTAAAGGAAAGTTATCAGTTTGTATTCATATACAAAGGAAATTAATCAGTTTTTAATGAAGAAAATGAAAAATTGCTTTTGAAGAAATGAAACAAAATTAATCATCACCTGTATTAGCTCATTAGTATAACGTATATTATTACTTTTACATTAGAGTTTTCCAAACCAGTTTATATACACCGTGATATTACTTGAAATAAGTATTGACCGAATTATTTTAGGTAATTTCAATTAGTTTAAATAATTTTTAATGTATTTTACAAATAATTTTTTTTTTGAAAATATATTATTAAAGCAATCTCCAATAAATTTAGACGTAACGTTATGTTAAATTGATTTTATTACATACTAAGCTTGACAAAAGTAGTAAAAATTTTGTTTTCCAACAAAGAATTTTAAAACTGATTTAGCATCTGTATTTAATAAGAATAATTCTAGAATTAATTTATATTTTAAATTGGCTGAACCTCTTAATTTTCTGCACAAAAATGTCATTGTTATAATTGTAGGGGAATATAATAATAAAAATGGGTATGGTGAATATATTAATAAGAAATATTTAACAATAAAATATTTCAATTTCAAAGGAAATATAATTGTAGAATATTTTAAATAAAAAAAAATAATACAAGAATATTTAGTTATATGTTCGCAGTAAAAGAATTCAATTTATTAAAAATTTATTTTGCACCCATATATTTGACAAAAGCTTCTTAAATAGTTTATAAAAAATTGTATGCAATTTTCAATAAAATTATTATAGTAATATTATAAGTAAAAAGAAATTTTTAACGTTATTTTATCTTGACTTGGGTTTATATTTAAAAAGAGAAATAATTAGATTATTGTTTAAGATTTTAATTATTCATCAGGTTATTTCTCATGACATTAAATATATTTTCTTGAATACTAAACAAGATTAAATAGATGCAAGTGTAATAATGATCAAAATCCTAACACAACTTTATATTTAAAATGCAGAATATTTAAATATAACCCTTTCAGATTGCTTACTTTGTTAAAGTTGATGACATAACCAGATAATGAAAATAAAAATAAGCAAAAAGGAAAAAAAAAATCATTTGAATTAATTAAGTATTACCCAAATGATGTGTACATTTTTATTCCATAGATTATTTGAATATTACATAGTACATTTGAATTTGCTATTAACGTCTGAATGATTAATTAATTTTAAAATATAAGATATTTGATTTATAAAATGTAAGTGGGAAAATATTATAACCTAGTAATGGTAAATAATAAGAATATGGAATAATAAGCATTTAGAGCAAGAATAATAAGAATTCTTCTGTTCGATGCTATTTTTTACTCAATGAAGTCAGTATTTTTGTAAGAAAAATTATACGATAGCTGAATCTTAAATTTAGAAAGAAAACTCTAAATTTCTCTGTGGAAATAGAGCGACAACTCTTTATACACTAGATAAATAACAATGGCAGCATGTAAAAATACACGTAAACTATTTCCTGCCCTGAATACATATCTTATAATGGGATGAAATAATGCTTAAACTATTACACAATTCCCTACTTCATCTAGAACATTCGCATTAGAATTTTAGGTGTTACTGTTGCAGATTTCATCAATTTCTATAAATTTTCATATTTCAAGGTATTATCACTTATTTTTATTTTTTTGCCATTAATTCTGATTAATATTTCAATTTGGCCATATTTTAAGGGAAATGTGTCCTTCTGGCACAAGCAAACTTCACATGTTTTTCATGATTCATGGTAAGATAGTAACATACAGATTATGATTCAGCTGTTAGCTCAATAGCTCAGATTCAAATAAAATTCATAGATGATTTTAAAAATTTTCTAACACCATTTTCTTCCAGTTTTTGATTTTTAAAATTGCAAAAAATTTAGTGTTTCAAATGAAGGCAAATAACTCTTAGATATACACCACTAGTTTTTTCAAAGATTAATTATAAAAATAATTTTCTCATAGAAAATGAATAACCTTATATATTTATCTTCTTCCTAAATGCGTGCATCTTTTACACCCGTAGTTAACTGCTCTTTTTCCACGTATGTTGAGAGAGAAAATGATAAACAAAATACACACAAGGAAAGTATGTAATTAATTATGACGAAAATAAATGACTAAATATTATAGTATCTTTTTATAACTTTTTATTGAAAGTATATAAAATTATTTCAAACTTAAATATGTGTTCTTAATGGGTCAGAAAATCCACCATAAACAGTAAGATTTTGTCGAATGCTTGTAACATGTAAACATGTCCTTACATGTAAACAGTAACAATGGAGGGACAATCAAGATCAAAACATATTTTCATTATATCATAGCCCTGTGGTGGTAAATAATTTATTTGACATATTACTTTCACTTATTATAGGGTATTCAAATGTTTGGTTCCATTTGAACATATCCTTAAACAAGTAGACATTTTTCTCCATTTTTATAAATGACTTTATTTCAATATATCTCCATAAAGTGTTGTTACATGCGTTTTGATTAAATGAAAATATGTTTTAAAAATTGCATATAAAATTTTTATATTTCTTGTAAGTGTTGTTAAAAATTCTATTTCACAATAAAGAAGTTTAGCATGTTTTCAAACACTATATTTTCTACTCAAAAGCTAAAACTTACTCAAATAATACGAAATGTGCAAAAGAATATTTTTATTTTGGAAATTATAAAATTAAAAATACATATTTTTAGCATTATTTTACCTTGTATATTTATGTCTTCATTTTTCGATTTTGAAGCTTTATAATAATTTTTTTCAAATAAAGAACTACTGAGTGTGATGCTATTTTGTTCTTAAAGTATATTTCTAAATTCAGTAATCTTCCCTATAACACAATATATTACTTCCGCATTATAGGAATATGCATTTTCGTAAAACGCGTACGTATGACTTCGCATAACGCTAATGCGTTATGCACATATAAGAGTACGGTTTCATTGGGGGAATTACAGTAATAAGATGACTTAGTAATTGAATATTCTGATGACTCACTTAAGCGCTAAATTCAGTCATCAATTACATAATTTTTTCAGTTACTTTACCAGATCGACATCTAATCGGTTCTTTACTACGTACCACTAGAAGAAAATGTCTCCTTGAAATTATATAATTCCTCTCACCTTGAAGAGGTTTCTGCTTGCTCAAATATCGAGCCCATTGATTTTCGGATGTGTGAAGAATTATTTTCTTGATCAGGCAATCCACTGCATTATTTAAATAACATTCATGTCATTTTTTTCACTCGTTCATTTCAAATAATTTTATTTTAGAAGCATATTTTCTCGTAAAGTCAGAAGTGTAAAGCATTATTAATGTAAACACAGAATTCATCTTCAATCCAATTTTTGATGTGGAGTTTTGACTATCGTAATTCTGATATTCCTTTCTCTTATTTCATAAAGCATATTTACAATAAACTATACAATAACATTTTTTATTTAATATGTCTATTGTTTTTTTTTGTAGTTCATTGAAATATAAAATATGTTTTTTTAATATATAATATCTTTGAAATATATTTTTTCATTCAAGGGTTCTATTGCCTAGAGTTTGGTTTAGCGTTCTTGAATAGTTTTCCTAAACAAATTTTCTTACACCATTTTCTTCCAGTTTTCGATTTTTAAAATTTGAATGTATTTCTCCGGGCAATGAATCTATCTGAGTTTTAGATGGCCTTTTTATATTATAAGCCGATTTAGACCAAAAATCTTCCCCGTTTTATAGTCATCATTAATTCAGAGGAAATAGCCTATTTTCTCTTTATTCTTTAAATTTTTATTTTATTCATTTTATGCTTTTAAAATATCCCATTTTTTATATAAACAATAGAAGTTGGAATCAATTTTCCCTAGCAGTTCTTTATTCTGCAAGAAATAGTTCTAAAAAATTTCCATATTTCTTTGTATATTATTTTCCGAATTTCACCAGAGTGAATAAAATTATTGTATATATTAAATTAATAATAACACTTATTACTAGAATTATTTAATTTTTAATAATTAAATTTACATTTAATTTCTTAAATTTTAATAATAATTTACTTTTTATAATAACTTTTATTATTTTACCAATTCATTAATATGTTTCGTATGATTAAATACCTTAAAGTTTGGAAAGAATAAATATTAAAAATAAATTTATTATAATGAAAATTTTTAAGTATAAATTGGGGAAAAATTGAATGAGAATAAAACTTTCATTTTTTGAATAAAATCTTAGAAAAATAATTATTTCATACGTTATAGTTGAATAATTTAAAACATTAAACACATAATTTATGTACATAATTTGAACAAGGAAGAATTTAAATATATTAAATACAAAAACAAAAAATTACAAATTTATCTTTTATGAAATATTTAATTATTACAAAAATTATCTACGAAAATTTCGGTATTTGAAAAATTTGAAGACACTATTTCTTATTCAGAAATAATTTACAGATTATTAAAAAAAAAAAAAACTAATTAAAAGCTGATGACAATATGATACTTTAAAGATGCATAATTCAACTTATATTTTTTCTAATCTACATTTATTTATACATCCACAAGATCTACAAACGGGAGACATAATTTGGATTAACAAAAATAATAGCTTACGTTTAATTACTTATAAGAATAAATTACGCTTAGCAAATATTTAAATCAGTTATGTATATCTAGCACTTAAATTATTAATATATTAAATATATTTTTCATATATATTTTATTCAATATATTACTTAAAACATGTAATTGATTTTGTTACAACTACAAATAATTAAAAGCCAAATAATGTGTGTCAAAACTTATAAATCAAGCTTTTATTAACCTATCAATTGTTCTTCCATCTATAATACGAAGATACATTAATGTGTTAATGTATTAGCATGTTAAAACATACAGAATTATATGCTTCGTTGCAGTAATAAATACGAGAGAAAAATTAATTGCCATTTGGGACTTAATAATATTTTCAGATTAGCATTTTCTCGTTATTAATCATAAAGCAATATTAAAACAATTACGAGGGGAAGGACGCACTAGTAGAATGTTTAATTCAAGCATTTTATGAATCTAGATAAATGCACAATTGTCATTTTTATTTTCAATGAATGAATAATTTATTTCTGTTTTACTATAATTTAACAATCTTCTTCCGAAGCACATATAAAGATGTTTATTATATATTATATGTGTATGTGCGTATACACGTATATGTGTATATTTTGATATATTAATACATAGGTATACATCCATCTGGTTAAATATTACTTAAATTAGTACGAAAAATAAACAGAGATTATTTATGCATGTTATTTGGATATTTAATCAACAATTTTTCTTTTAGCTAAGACTAAAAAATAATTAGTTTTGACTAAATAAATTAGGTCAAAATTTTTATATATATAGTATTGTTTTTAAAATTAAAGAGCAACACACATTGGAATTTAACTTGCATACTTTTTTTATTTCAGTTCTTATATGTTATCAAAAATTTAATTCACATTATTTCTTTAAATTATTTTTATTTTCGTAATGTTTCCCCAATTTCAAATTTTTCTAAACGTATTTTACAATACTTAATTTGCATTAAGTTTCAATATCTAAAATTTAATACAACCTTTTGCTTATTTAAAATACTAAAAAATATAAATTGCTTAAATTACTTTTTTGATCAGTCTTGCTTTGAGTAATCTTTTCAAATTACGATTTATTTTTTTTATTTAATTCACAGAATGTACATTTTTATGTGCCGACTTGAGTGGTACAATCTCAAAAATTTTAATTTTATATATATATATAAGATAAAACATGAAAAATATTGAAACCGGAAATTTGAAATTGATAAAATACTAAAATATACGATACAAATGATAAGAAGAAGGCATAGGGACCATATATATATATATATATATATATATATATATATATATATATATATATATATATATATATATATATATATATATATATATATATATATATATATATATATATATAATATATATATATATATATATATATATATATATATATATATATATATATATATATATTTATATATATATATATATATATATGAAGATATATTGTTTGAAAAAAGAATTTCATTTTTTAATTGTTCATTTAAATCAAGAAATATATTGATAATAAAAATAAATTGGTATTAAATTTTTTGTGAAGAATTTTTATTAAATGTGTAAATTTTCATTGATTATTGCAAAAGAAAACTGAAAATAGGTAATAATTAATTTCCTGAAAATAGGGTGACAATATTATTACAATATTTATATATATTTCACACCTTTTTTTTATTAGTTCTGTTGATTTCTTCATTATGGATCTTAATTTAAATCCCTAAATTAGAAAAGATTAATAATTGTTAATGCAATTAAATCATGTTTAAAAGTTATCTTTGATACTTTTTGTAGTATACTCTGAGATTTTTCTAGATTTAAAACTGTCACTAGTGGTTAATTATTGTATATTTGCTCAATGTTAATAGTCAAACTAAAAATGGATGATTTTAATTGGGAATGTTTCCATGCGATTATGGATTAATTTTTAGCTCTTCTGACAAGTATATTTGTTTTCAATTTGTTGGAAAAAATTACTTTTGTATGATAAATGTTGAATAAGATAATATTCGAATCGAAATTTCCCCAGATTTATTCTCATAATTCTATTGAACACTAACACTAATAACGTACTCTAATTCTTTTCGAGAAATATTTTAGATTCTTAGAAGTTATTTCTATCTCTAATCCTGTGATATGCTATTGGTTTGAGTAGATAAGAAGATGGAATTTAATTTTAGCAACATTTAAGACTGTTAAATCATTGAAATATTTCTTCCTTTTAATTTTAGTAATTAATTTATTATGATTACGTTTGGTAGAAAAATGTTTGACAACATTGTATCCGAACAGTACATTCAATAAATTTATAAACAGAACTCATTGAATGATTACAATGGATTAAGCATGAATATCTGATGAATTTTTAAAAGAAAGCGTCATTTAGAAGGATTTTCTATCAGAACAAATTGTTTCAATATTTGAAATTTTGCAATAAAATACGCTTTTCATTGAAATTAGATCACATTATAGCAAATATGCACAACAATTGAAATGCATTAAAAATAAAATCAAAAAATTATTTTCTTTATGCAATATTTCAGTCTACAAATTTTATATTTGGATTTTAGTGATATAAAGGAAATACTCTACGAATTGTAAGTAATAAATTCGGTACCTATCTCAAACAATGCGCTCAAACGTTCATATAATCCTCCGCTAAAAGAAGGAGGAAGTTATAACAGCTATCTTTAGTGACAAATAAAATTCGTCATAGATACAGGACGTTTAGTATTATATATATAGCAAAAAGTATATATAGCAAAATATATATAGCAAAAAGTGAATGCTATAAAATTAAATTTATTTATTCTTACGAATTTTATACATAATTTCAGTTTATGTTGATATTTAATATTAATAGATAATTTCAAATTGAATTTAAAACACAGTTAATTTAAAAATGATTCTTAGCATATTTATTTTTGGACTTTTTCTTTAGCCAAAAACTAGTTTATATTTCTTAAAAAATATCAATCTTATTTTTATTCAAGATTAATATTTCAGCCACCAAAGTTATTAGTTTCTTAAAATATTTCCGTCCTGCTTTCAAATTCTAAGAGCTTAAAAATGTATATCGTAGAAACAAAGCGAAGTTCATTATCCTATTAAAAGTAGATCACGCCCAAAATCTGTTTTTCATAAACTTAATTAATTACTAAGATGTTATGTTTATATTTCATTTTTTGTATGAAATTCTTAAAATGACATAAAAACTTACTCTAAATATTGAATAAAAAATTCATTTAACATTTAAGTATTGTTAAAATTATTACAAAAACGCAACCAATACCAACATCTTTATGTAATGCTTATTTTTTTTATCAAATAGTATAATTTCCTTAATGCTGTCCCATTGTTTCAGTTCATAAAAATGATTTGAAAATTACGATTTAATATTTTTATTAAGGAATTTAATATTATGCTAGTCAGTAATTGACGTATTGAATTTCTTTCTTTTCTTTCTTTTTTTTATGATAAATAATTTTAACAAAAGATTTCATAGACAAGATAAATTTATTTTATTATACTGTTAAGCATTGAAAAGGCGACATAAGAGGAAAACTTAAATGTTAATTTAAAATATTTGTATTCCATCGAAATAATAACTGTATACTAAAGGTTGCATATAAAATGCATTTAAGGGTGAATGCTCGAATTGCTCTCTAATAGGGATTTTAGTTTTCCTTAATGTGACTTTGTGCACTCAATTTTTCAACATGCCTCTTAAAACAAAAATGGCATAATTTAATTTCGTTTTTTAAGTTTGACTCCGCAAAAACTATTAGATTATCTTTTCGAAAAAAACAATCAATAACTTGGATAAAAAATCAATAATCATGTCAATATTGATTTTGTGAACGCAGAAGACAATTATTTACAGGTTGAAATTGTTGCATTCGTTTTTATGCATCGTGAAGTGAGAATATGTTTATTGAGCGCAAGAAAAGGCTAGAATACTTTGATCCGGCAAAAACTGTATAATAAGAAATGTAATATATAGCATAACAAAATCAATATCTGCAACAATCATCCAACGTTGATAGTAGTAGAGAGTTGGCAGTGCTTTTGATTTCGTTTGATTTTAAACCATAATCGCAAATGTAAGCTGCCGGCAATATGATTGATATAAGAATTCAGGTAATGTAACATAGTTCTAGAAATATAACACTTAAAAAACCATGATGATTGAATTAAAGCTTGGAGATACTGTGAAGAGATTTTATAAAATGATTGTATTGTTACGTTTGCTATCGACAGGTCGTATTGGATATCATTTTTATGGTGATCTTAATTTTATATCTCTGATGTTTTGTTCTCTATTTTCCTACCTAACCTTTTAAAATAGCCTGTAAGACCATTTTTCTTTAACACTCAACACACTTGCACATTTCAAGCCGTGTCCAGATTTGATTGATTCCCTCGTCAGCCTGGTTTGCCTCTGATCGCAAAATTTTCCAAAAGTACAATGATCGCCAAGGTTATAACAACTATTTGTTCACTGGATTAGTTTTGACTAGATGTAGAGACGAAATAAACTAAAAGCCTTTATTTAATCAACTTCATGACCTGTAACTCAGTCAAAATTTTTGAAAGTCGATAGTGGTTACGGCCAGTAAAAAGCGTGACAAGTTAGTCTTAATTTTATCGACTTGGTTCCTCATAATAAGTTCCAGTTTCAATGAATTTAAATTTATATTATGCATAATCTGAGAGATAAATTTCGCTGTAATAACTTATATCATTACTGTGCTGCAACATTTACGATTGTTAAACATGAATAAAACGTTTAAATTAAGAACATTTTTCTTGCTAATTGTAACAGATCACATTGAAAATTTCGGTTCGAACAAAATGAATACTTCTGATATATTGCAGTTCTTTCTAAGAGAATATTGTTTTTATATTTAAAAAAAACTCTTTTTTTTAATTTCTCACTTTAGTTGATATTATTATACAATAACAAAACTAAAACTAAAGTAGATATTTTTATCGATTTGTTTTTTATCATTATGTTTCCTTCAAGCATATCGATATGGAAAGAGAATAAATCAATATTATCAACCTGCCAAGCTTATACGAATTTTTTTTTAATTATCCTCTCGCCAGTTCTAACATTTTTGTTCCTTCTTCTTCATAAACAATTTTCCTTTTCTATTCCTTTTTTATTTCATACATATATACACAATGTATGTGTAATATCTTTTCCTTGTATAATCAATTTTTCCCCTTAACATTAAAGTTTATTCTTTTTTTTTTCCTTAGCAACGTGGTTAATGGTAAAATGGTGACTACCTTGTTTTAATTTTGTTTCTGAAGTGATTTAAATTATAATGTTAACGTTTTCCTCCCCCTTACCACCCACGCATAGGAATTGAGTGGGGAGTTAATCATGCTTAATTGCCCGGATCACTCGCTTGGTTTGTAGTGCAGGGGTAGACTGACGTGACGATCTGAGTTTTACGCAATATTGACTTTTTTTTAACTAAAATTTATTTTTATTTTTTTTTTTTTTACCAGAAGGAGAGAGATAGCAACAATTTGTTTTTTTTAAAAGTCACTACGCGCACCCCTGTAATTTTTTTTATTCTTCCTCCAGTAATTTACTTTGTAATCGATATTTTTCCCCCTTTGCTGGAGATTAAGTTTTAAATAATGGGTTTAAAGTCCCAAATGATATAGTTCTTGTCTAGATTATATTAACTGTCCAATCGTTTATTATTACACTTAACGTATCAGTGATTAAAAGATAGATGGATGGTGTTTTGAATAAGATGAAAAATATGGTATCATCTTCATTTTGGTTGTTATATTACAAAAATTCGTTTTGTTGCATTATATACTAAAGCTGTTAAAACAACGTATTTAACTGAAAAAAACAATTTACGGTATTTTTTGTGAATCAGTATAGATTTATAGAATATTTTAATACTTGTAATAAATGTTTGTGCAATAAAGATCTTCATGTTTGCTTAATAATACAATACTTAACGTTAAAGATGCAATACCAAAAGAAGAAATTATCAGAAAATGAGGAAACTTGGCAAATAGAGAGAGAGACAAACGAACAATAAATGATATGTATTTCAAATTGCTATGCCTAACAAAGTTGCGAGAACAGGGTCGTATCAGTGGCTTGAGGAACCACCGTGGATGGTGATACACGAAGTGACATGTCAAGGCACATATTCGGTGAGAGAACGGATGGTATTCTGAGGAATGTCTCTCCATTCGTGTCAACCAATTGTCAAAGTGAGTCTTCTGACGGAGGCAATGGCGTCTAATCATATCCCAAACGTGGTCAGATTGGTGACAGATTTGGCAAGTGCGGTGGCCAGGAAAGAAACTATACACCGTGCAGGGCATGTTGGCTGATTTGAGCAATGAGCATTCTGGTGTTATCTTGCTCATAAAGGGCACTGCGCAACCCTTATTGAAAATAATGGAGTGTCTCCAGCCTCAGCTCAGTTAGGCTGATATAGTGCTATGAATATGAATTAATATGACCTGGTATCGTACATAATGGCGCCACTAACCATGATGCCTCGTTGTCACAAGGTGTAGCTTTCAACAATTGTTGCAGGATTGTACCTGTCTCTGTGTCAACGCCACATTCTTACTCAGTGACTATCACCGAAGAAACAGAAACGTGACTTATTTGAAAATGCTATCCTATGCGATTCTGCCTTGCAAATTTCTCTAATCCAGCACAATTCCAGACATTAGCATCACTGCTAAGGGGTCAATGGTAGTCTTCTTAACGAACACCACGAACGGAGGTCACTAGTCACCAGACGTCAGCAAATGGTTCTGCTCGATATACGATTATCCAGGTGTGTTGGCGTCCAGGTGTCTGTCATCTGTTTTGACGTAAAGGCCAACCTGGACTTCTAAGTCTTATCACCATGCTCTTCATAAACTCGTCTGTCTGCTGAAACTGACTCTGTCAACGATGGCTTGGCATTCCCTGCAATTAAATGCGTCCTTTACGACAGGAATAAACTTTTATTGGTTTTTTCCAAGCAGCAATAACAGTAAGAATATTGCCCACCCAGCCGATTTCTCACCTTATAACTTTTCCTACGAGCGCTGGAGAGCTGCGCATTTCACATCATTTGCATCATTCGGTAAAGTGCGTCTACCCTGAAATTTGCATAATTTTCTGGCTACTCCTTCTTGATATTGTATTTTCAATGTCGGGCAGTGTATGTATAGATAATGTTTTGCTTTAATTATACCTTATTTCTAGAAGAAATATAATATGTTTCTTTCTGATATAATACATTTAGATATGGATAAAAGCAAATTTTGAGCATTGACATGATATTCATAATTGGCACAAAAGCTTTAATAACTTTATACAAATAAAGTATAGAAGTGTTTATTTAAATGACCATGAGACTATGAAGTGAGTGAATATGACACAAGTTATATGTGACCTGGTTATTTAGGGTACCGTTCTCATTGTCAGGAGGTGGTGAGTTATAATGCTTACTTAATGGAAATATGTTAAATAGGTCGAAATCGCAATGCCCTCCAAATGAAATGACACTTCTTGGAGAAACTAATTAAGTGTTCGAGGTTTCCAGCTTGGTCCTTGTTTCTAAAAAACGGTTACTCACTCTCGGCTGTATCTGATAAGTAGTAGAGCCTAACTCAGGTACGGGGAAGCATGCTGGTTCTATAGCACCAAGTTATGTGCATATATATATATATATATATATATATATATATATATATATATATATATATATATATATATATATATATATACACACTACTGGCCATTAAAATTGCTACACTAGGAAGAAATGCAGATAGCAAAATGATATTTATTGGACAAATATACTATACTAGAAATAACAAGTAATTAAATTTTTAAAAAATTTGGCTGGATAGATCCTGAGAAATCAGTACCCAGAACAACCACCTCTGGCAGTAATAACAGCAGTTATACGCCTGGGCATTGAATCAAACAGAGATTGGATTGCATGTACAGGTACAGATGCCCATGCAGCTTCAACACGATGCCACAGTTCATCAACCGTAGTGACTGGCGTTTGGTGACAAGCCAGTCGCTCGGCAACCATTGACCAGACGTTTTCTATTGGTAAAAGATCTGGAGAACGTGCTGGCCAGGGCAACAGCCGAACATGCTCCGTATCAAGTAATGTCCGCACAATACCGGCAACATGGTGTCCGGCATTATTCTGCTGAAACGTAGGGTTTCGCAGGGCACGAATAAAGGGTAGAGCCACGGGTCGTAACACACCAGAAATGTAACGTGCACTGTTCAAAGCACCGTCAATGCGAACAAGAGGTGACCGAGACGTGTATCCAATGGTACCCCATACCATCACGCCAGGTGATGGGCCAGTATGACGATGACGAATGCACGTTGCCAGTATGCGTTCACCACGATGCCGCCAAACACGGATGCGACCATCATGATGCTGTACACAGAACTGGATTCATCTGAAAGGATGACGTCTCGCAATTCGTGCGCCCAGGTTCGTCGTTGATCACACCATTGAAAGCTCTCTTGTCTATGACGCAGCATCAAGGGAAGCCGCAACCATGGTCTCATAATTATTTATTTATTCATTTCGTAATTATTTAAACATTCGAGCTGTTTTTGGAAAAATAGAAAATATCTTAAGGAATTTTATACATTATATTAACTTAATTGTGATCAACAAAAATTTCTTATCGGTATTTGTTTTAGATACCCAAATAACATATGCGATAAACAAAGACCTAATTTGATTTGTAACGAATGATGAAACAAATGGAAGTTGCAAAACGTTTGAGGACTATCACTTCGTTTACTTTAAAGATTTTACCTAGAAAGCGGATATTCAGGCATGTCGAGACAAATTTTCAAATACCTGCCTTACAATAGTGCATCCAGACATTAGAAATGAAACAACCTTCATCTTTAATTCAACAATAAAGAAATAAAATGCAAAATCTCATTTGATCTATGTCAATGTTGAACAAGAGATTTCCCACCCACAAGAGTAAAATCTTAAACCGCTTGATCAAAATGAGCCCTTGATTTGATTTATTTTTTTTTATTTTGAAAACAATAACACACATATTCATAATTTATTGAATAACCCTCTTTTACCAATCCTTGCGGAAAATCTAATTTGCGTAGTTTAACCATAGTAACATCACATAATCTCAACTTTATGAAACAAAATGAGGTAACCATATTAAATTTGGTTATCTGTACGAAATACTGATAACCTTTCATGTACGCGTAAGATTTTTTAATGTTAATGTTAACTTCAGAGTTTTCACATAATTTCTACTTTTACTTCATCGGAGGAATTTTGCTTTTCTAACAGCATTTGAACTCAAATCAATGGACAATGATTAACAAAAAACGCCAAATGATTTTGTTTCCCGTTAGTATAGTACTAACGGGAAACAAAATCATTTGGCGTTTTTTTTTTTTAAATATTTTAATATTTTTCTAGTTTCTAGAAACTTTGCATTTCATTTTGTTCTAGAGTCTGATGATTTCAGTCTTAGCATTCAAACTCCAGACTTTATAACGATAAAATCTGGAACTCGAAATCCAATCAACCAAATAAATTGTAATTAAAATTTGATTAAATTTCACAACTGTTAATTCTGGATTTTCTATAATGTTTTGAGGATAATATGTTTAGTCTTGTTAGCATTTATCCTTTGTTTTTTCTCATTGGGTTATGAGCAGTGATCATCGTGTGTTGAACGGTGAACTAATTCTAAATTACTTTGGATGTAAATCCCATGCTTAAATTCAAATCTTTCAAACTTTCCATCATTCTCTCTTTTTAACAATTCTTATATGTTTTAAATATTGATAAAATTAATTTTAATTAAAGTTAACTTTTAAAATGAAATCCAATAAGGAAAACACAAAGAAGTCAAGGAAATTGCCTAAAATAATAGTAATGAAAAAAATGTGACTTTATATCTAAATAAAAATGTACATCTAAAGATGTTGGGTACTCCATTTAACTTTCACTTTGTTTTTTGCAAGTTAATCATTAGCAGTAAAAATTTAAGGGTGTCCAAGAGTTTTGAGAAAATCTGTACTTATTAATGTAAGTTTTGATAAATTCATATACAAATACAACGACAAACCTTATCGTTATATCGAATTGTGATGATGATTTCGACGTGAAATTGTGTTGTTCATATATACTATATATACATACATACATACATATATATATACATACATACATACAGATTTATTAAAAAAAATTGAAATATTCTTTAAAATGGTTTTGAAGTCAAGAAGCAAATATTTAATATCCTTTTGTACAGATTCGAAAAATACCGTACTAACATTGCTTTCTAATTTATTAGTGAATTGATATAGGTATGATATACTGTTTATGTATTGAAGCAGAAAAATAATTAATTAAAAATTTGCGAATGAATCATAACGATTTCTTTATTGTCGAATAATTATTAAAATTATATATTTAATAAATTTAATGTATTAATTTATTTCATTCATTCTATAGCTGAGTCATATCAAGCTGCCTCTTTTTGAATTTGAAAAAATAATCGTCACCTTACTCTTACATTTTATGACGAAAGCTCTTTTACACAAACATCCGAATATAAGCTTAAAAATCATTAGGAAAAGCAGTCAAGGTAACCGAATAAGCACAGAGAATGGTCAAATTCGCTGAGTAAGGTCATTTTTATCCTAAGCACAATGACGCCATCTTCAACCCTGGACACAAACACGTGGGCATACTTGCAAGACAAAATAATCGTGTCCAGTGGAAAGGATGAAAAAAAAATCCCTTGCTTTGTCCATCTTAACTGCGTCCTTGGCGTGAAACCCTAGCTGGCATTGTTTGGCGGAGTAAGTTGTTGACACACTTTGTGCTAAAGTCGGATCCAGTTCTTTTTGTCATTATAATTTGCTAAATCGGCTTTTGTAGTTTACGATTATCTAGTTTCAGAAGGCGATGTAGTTTTTCTGGACGTATTATGTTTTTGTGATATTTTTGAAGTCTATTTTACCAAGTCATTCTGAATGTTTGGTTAATAAGTCATCTGAGATAAATGACCTTCACGCATGGAAGTTGCATATAAAAACGTCACTTTAAAAATGCAGTTATTAAAGAGTTGTTATTTTGATATTTCATTTGTTATGACGATTACGTGTAAATGGAAAGGAGTAATGGAAATTATAAATATTAAATTCGCTAATATTAGTATTATAATTTAAAGAACATTACAATTTGAAAAATACAATTAAAATGGTTTGTTCTTTGAAGTACTAAATATTTTAGAATGAATTTGAACTATATACTACAAAAAACAAATGGACAAAATAACATTGTCATCACTATCTTATCATTTTTAACAATGTTTTCTATCTGTTCTCAATAATTAAATACAGTGCGATAACAAAGTTTTTCCTTAATCTTTTTTTTTTTTAAAAATTTTCTTTTAATATATTGAAGATTTTTAATGGATCCCTTTGAATGATGTATACAAAACCAATAAAATGGTTTGTAAAAATACAACTATATTGTGATAAAGATATTATAACCAATTTTAATGTTTCAGAATAAAAAAAATTGTATTTTTGTTGGGATTCAGAAATTATATCACGTATTTAAAAAAAAAAGTAATGTTATTACAATAACTTGATTCAATTTCTATTTCTGTAAAAAATCTGTGTTTATAATTATTAATTCTCTTTTCTAACAGTTTAATTTTTTTTAAATTTTACATGTGATGAAGAGCTTTTATATTATATATTAAGAAATTTTACACTTAACTGTTGATTAAGTTTTCTATAAATATTTTTTTTAAAACAGATAAATGTTGGCATATTATTTAGTCACTTAACAGCAGAACACATTTAAGAATTAAGTAATAAAGTATTTGATCTTGATTTGTTATTAATTATTTTCGGCACAATTTGGATGTTTACGTTGCTTACTTTGATTGCATATATATATATATATATATATATATATATATATATATATATATATATATATATATATATATATATATATATATATATAGTTTATTGTTATATTTAATTATTTTATATAAACTACATCTAAATGAATTTTAATTAAATTATTCTTTGCCTAAAAAATAAAAGGGTGTTTTCATACAAACATATATTTGTCACTACTTAAGAATTCTAATAATATTTTAGAAATTATTGCAGCGCAAACACATAATTTCGTATAATTTTAATTAAAGCAATAAAAACCATTTTGCTCTATTTGTCAAGGTATTTCACTCAAAACATAACTGTCACGAAACTTATTAGAATAGAAATATTAACTTAAACAAATTTATTCTGTTTTTTAATTTCGTCACTTATTAATTTAATTACGTGCATTTTCAAATAAAATCTGAAAATTTATTTAAACAATGATCAGAAAAAGGATTTATAAAATACTATAAAAAAAACTCAATATAATATAGTCAGCCTTTGCAGATACCTTTATCATCTACCTTCGATTAAGTAATAATTTGTGGCTTTATGTATGTATATATATATATATATATATATATATATATATATATATATATATATATATATATATATATATATATATATATATATATATATATATATATATATATATATATATATATATAGACGAGGGTTACTCTGAAATTTTTGAGATACGCGCAGACTAGAATTTACAAAATAAAATTAACGGTTTAATCTTAAAATACAAAGTATTTTAACACGATGATTTTTTACGAATTTACTTCAACTTGTTTAGCCTAGAATAAATTTTAAACAGAAAAGAAAATAGAGTTGACGCTAGAACATTTTCGCGCTATGATTTTCAACAATTTTAAAGCAGGATTAAATCAAGAAGAATGCATTCAACGGTTGCAATTGGCATTTGGTGATGAATCTCCAGCTCGTGCTACTGTATTCAGATGGTTTAGAGAATTTAGAAGAGGTCGTAATTTTCTTCAGGATGAAGAACACACATTAAGGCCATCGTCGGCAGTAATCCCTTATAATGTGTCTGCCATACGAAAAATGATAATGGATTATAATCGCTGTACATATCAAGTGATGCAGAAGGAACTTAACATTGGATCTGCACCCATACACAAAATCATTCATGAAGAATTACACATGAAAAAAGTAGTTTGCCGTTGGTTTCCCCATAATCTAACTCAGTACCAAAAAGGAGCGTATCAGAATAAGTAAAGAAACTCTTAAATTGTTAAATGGTGGTGACCACCGCATCATTTCTAAAATTGTAACAGGTGATGAAACGTACATTTCGTTTTTTGACGTTCCAACACGTCAAGAAAGCAAAGTATAGGTCTCTGAAGATGATTCCACGCTGACAATGGTGAAAAAACAACGCGCACTGAAAAAAGTGATATATGCCGTTTTCTACAGAAGTACGGAGTTGGTCAAAGCCATCAAGTTGGAAGGACAGAAGACAGTAACAGCGAACTGTTATACCACTAAATGTCTTCTAGAAATTCTACAAGATCTGAATATTAGGGGACTAATGTTTCACAAGACAATACATCTTCACATACCGGATTAATTGTTGAATTCCTTAAGCAAAAACAAATTAAAGTGATCAAACATCCGCCGTATTCACCTGATCTAGCTATGAGCGACTTTTGGTTATTCTTTAATCTAAAGAAGAACTTACGTGGACGTCGTTTTCATTCCTAAAAAGAGATTGATGTGACCATAAATGCATTTTTTTCATCATTTCCAAGAAATGAATGGCTTGAGGCATTTAATCTGTGAAAAATTCGTCTACAAAAGTGCATTGATGCTAGAGGAGATTATATTGAACACACCCAAAATTTTGTAAGTATGACTTTAAAAACCTAGTTGTATCTCAAAAATTTCAGACTAACCATCGTATATATATATATATATTTATATATATAACTATGGCTCCATTGATCAGATAATAAATAGCTTTATGTACTGTGTAAGAAATTATAAAAATGAATATTTATTCAGTTGAAAATTTAACTAAATCTGCTACAATTTACCGTTTTCGTTCTATTCAAATCAGTTATTACTTCAAAAAGTACATTTTAATATTCTTTTAATTACTTTTTGTTCATAATGATCCACATAAAACATAACCATTCGAAATGAATCACAAAAACAAAGAAACATGTATTTCATAAGAGAAACTATATAATTTATTTTTCATGTAATAAGCCTATTTTATTATTCACTAAATTTAAAATAGTAAATTTTTGATTGATGTACTAAGGAATCTCAAATAAAAATATTTTTAAACATAAATGTATTATCAGATTAAATCTTGAATTATTGTAATGGTTTGTATAGATATAGTAATTTGCATAAATATGTCTTTGTTAATGATTTAAGTTAAGCAACATTTATTTAAAATATTCTTTTATTAGCATGGTAGCAAAAATATGAAATAATTTTCTAATAAATTATTCTTAATATTATGTTAATTCTAAATAACGCATATATAAATGCATATATATATATATATATATATATATATATATATATATATGTGTGTGTGTGTGTGTGTGTGTGTGTGTGTGTGTGTGTGTGTGTGTGTGTGTGTGTGTGTGTGTGTGTGTGTGGTGTGTGTGTGTGTGTGAAATGGCGTGATTTCTTTCTAGGCAGTCAACTTATAATAGATTGGGTTGGCCCCTAGATTTTGATCCAAAGAACCTTACCAACAATATTTTCCGTGTTGAACGCTCTGTTTATTCCAATAACTCGCCAAGATTATTTAATTCTTTGGATTTTTATATAATATATGACGCGCGTCTGGTTCTCTGTAGAGACGATAGAGTTCTAAAAAGTAATATTTAAATGAGCCAAATAATAAATTTTTGAATGAATGAATTTAAACGAATTATACAGCACAGATTTCAGAGTTTCTTATCGCCAAAAAATAAATAAAACGGAAAAAATGCAACCGAAAATAGACAATAAATGTTCAACCTAAAACGAAATCGTGTAGGCTTAGCTAAAAAAAAATATGAGATAACTAAAGAAGAATGAACTAGGAAACCACAAAGCAAAGACAGAAAAAGAGCAGATCGAAAATGAGATTAAGAATGCACGATCTGAGTGTTCTGTTTGTGAACTCAATTAGGTGAGAATAATATTACATCAAAGTTTTTGATTGCTGTGGAAATTCTCCTATGCTTGAAAACATTATATAAATGAATTTCCGAAGTAGAAAATTAATCATTTTGTGATTATTCTGGAAGATTTCTGATTTCCTATGAATTGTTATTAAGTTTCTAAGCCTAAAAAGAGGTCAAAATCCTACATAAAGTATATTTTGTAACACATTTTCAAGCTATTAGAAAAAAAAGAGATATTAAGAAAAAGAAAATCTCTTGGTATTTTTATGCTGTTAACAGTAGTAATAAATCAGGTATCTCTTACGTTTAAAAGTAATGGGATCTTTATTTATGCTGCAATGATAAGATAGTCTGAAAGTTTGAAAATACTATTGTTTCTTTTCGTCTAAAATTTTAAAATAGTCGAGTTTATGATACTTGGTTCTAATTTTGTATATCATTTAAAAAATATGATAAAAAAATATTGTTATTTTGTAAAAATATTAATGAAAGTTCATTATTCTGCATTTTTGATTTCATTTATGCACTTATAAATTACCATAAATATTGCTGCAAAATGCACATTATGTAAATTATTTACTTTAAAGTTATTTCATATATTTTCCTAAAAACATGTTTTTATCATAAAAAAATATATTTTATCACCAAAAAATTTTCAATTTTAGGAAAATTTTTTTTTTACTTATAAATTATCCCAACTTTATTTTAAGAATGAAAATTTTCGATAGTAAAAAAAATTATATTATGTTTCAACAGCAGCTTAAGAAATTTTTTATTTGCTATGATTCTCCACCTTATAAGTCTCATTAAATATTTTCTTATTTAAACTTTAATTGATTTAATCTTTTGAAGTTTTTCAGGAAGATAATACGACTACAAATGGTACAACTGGTAAATGTATTTAATAATTATTTTGTATTCTTAACTTTATTATTTTGTTTTCTTCTTCCTTCGCAAATTACTTTTATATCCTTTTTTAAAACATTGTATTGAAGATGAAAATTAGATGCTGAACAATTTACTTTAATTAACGCATAAAACCTAACTTCCTAAAATTCAATCTGGATAAACTAGTTCTATTCAGTATTATGCCGTTCACCTTTACTTATAAAATTTACTTATTATTAATTGATTATTAATGTACCATGTAATTAATTAAATACATTGTACATTAATAAAATTTATCACAGTTTTTCTTTCAAATCACATCCATAAAAAATAACACAACATTTCAACAGAACAATCAGAATTTATAATTTTGTCTTATGGTGTTTATAATATTGTTTCTTATGTTTTTGTTCTGAGCTTTAATTGTTGGAGAGCATAATACATTAATAGTTAAATGATATTTTTGGAATGCTATTTTTAATAACAAAAGTAAATTCAAATAAAACCTTTATTCTATAATAATATGATTCTATGGAAAATTAGTATTAATAAATTGAAAGAAATAATCACTTGATAGAAACAAACGAATGATTATTTGTTCTTAGGTATATTTTAAAATCATATAAATCCATTGCATGAATAGAAAATTTAAGAATTTTCTATTTTTTACAGCTAATTGTTAATAATATAGCCAAAATAATTTTTAATGATTAAGTAATTGTGATTTTAATCATTAAGAAATAAATCTTCATTAAACAATAAGATATTCGTGCAGTAAAAATGAACGGATTAAATATTACAGATATTTATTAGATATCTTTTTTATATAAGTAATCTATAAGAAATAAGAAATCCTTCGTAAAGACTATAAAATGTATTTTACAATTATTTTGAAAAACTGTTACATTATGATATTTATAAATGAATAACTTTGTTGAAAAGAAATTATCATTTTAATTATTGCGAACACAAAAATTATTTTCTTACTCCATAAATTTACTTTAGGCAATTTTTTGGCTGATTAGTGTTCTAAGTATTTTTGTTAAAGTTCAAGAAATCATTTGAGAAGTATTAAGAGAGAATAAATTTAATAAAAAAAATCAAAGTTCCTCATTTAGATACACATATTAATTTTATATTTGAATTGAGATAAAATAAATAAATTTTTGTACACACGCATAATTATTTTTTTAGCTTTCTTAAGAAATTTCTGATTTTGCTTAGGTGTAAAAAAAAAAACTTCTTCTCACTAGAAGCACAGAAAATTAACTTTCCATATTCTGAATGTTACTTTTTAAAATTTATACTTAAAATTTGATTTATATTCTTCTCGAGTCATCAATTTTCTCTGACACAGTTACACACAACGAAGCATTACTATCACAGGTATTATTGAAAATCTATTATTTACTTAGAGAAACAAAGAAAACTGAAATTGTTTTATAAAATGAATTTAATAGAAAAGAGAAACACTTCATAATCTTAGTAAAATATTCATATGAAAAAGATGAATTAATCAGTGTTAGCCTATAACAGCAATTCAAATATAGGTGACAGAGGTTGAAAAAAAGATATATAAGTTAAATTAATATCATAACTCTTGATTAAGCTATAATTCTTCAAAATAGCTTTAATTCCTGCCTTTACTTCACATTAATAGTTTAATGGATTACTAAAGGTAATTAAGAATTACTAAGGGAATGAGACCATGTAAAAATATCCGAAGACAATTTTTTTTTTTATATTTCAACAGAAATATAAAACACATGCATAATGATTGCTACATTTCTAATAGATTTCAGCAGAAACTTCAGAATTATATAAAGGACAGGAAAACTCTGTATAAAATAAATTAAGTAGGGTGTGAAAAATGGCAAGGGATTATCATCGTATAAAGTTTTGGATTGTATTCTCAAATTTTGTTGATATGTAAAGATACAAAATGATAAATATTAAATTCTGCATCAAATTATTATTAAGTATTGTTATTAAATAAGACGATACGTATACATAACTTTAAAATGAAGCAAAATGAAAAAAATATACAGTCAATTACAAATCAACTTGTATAATTTTTAGATTATCCGATGCATTTTTTGTTTTTGTACAGTAAAATATCTTCTCTTTTTTAAGTTCTTTTTTTACTAAACAAAAGATCAGAGTAAAATTCTGCTTATTTATACATAATTTTTCTTGAAAGGTATCAAGTATCCACATAAAAATATTATATGATTATAATTATGCCTCGTTAACTTCTTATAATTCTGTAAATCTCTTCCTTTTTAATTCATTTGTACATGAAAGACTTTACCACTAAACTTACAAATATAGTATTAATTACTTGCAAGATAGTGAGCATCTTAAGTCATCCAAATGTTCTTAACATTGGCGCTTTTCACAGATTCCAGCTCACAACTTATTTGTGGCATTGTACTCTTGTTAGCGTAAATATACCCATTAACCAACCGCCTACTTTAAAATACACATAGGCCAACTATATCTTCTATAGAACACGGCGTTATTCTTCCTAATTCCCCTCTAATTTATTCTGAAAATATTTTACACAAACCAAGCCACTCCGGTGAATTCCTACTTTCTACTTGTAATTTTGGATGTTACAACGAAATTAATTCTTATAATCTAAGTTTAATAGCTTCGTCTCAGATGCCAAATGGTGATCCAGTTAATTATGCAATTTTTGGCTCAAGAAACTGCGCGTATCACCTTAGCTCCCAGCACAAAATCGTCTTCGGTTACCCTCACAAAAGACTTTTCCGAATGTTTCTTCCCAATTAGTCGAAAAGATTTCTTTTGCTCCTCAAGCCCTGCTTCTATTTATGAAGTCAGGAATAAAACAGCCTTCATTAAAGCAGCTAGTACCACATTAATTGGCTGCAGATGAGATACAGGTTGCTGTGTGGAATTCTTCCACCAAAATAATGCAAGATTCGGTAAAGAGAGATATTTAGGTTAAAATACCGTAATCGCAAGTTTCTTAATTGGATTTTCTTCTCCATCTTTCTGATTGATGCAGTTTAAATATATTTTACTAGTAATGGTTTTAATTAGTTACTAGTTGCTTTAAAGAACATGGAATACTGCTTTGAAGATTGAAATGCCTTTTTCTTCGTGTAAAAGTGTAGAAACTTGATTTCCTTTTAAATTACACACTAAAGGGTTTTACATAATTAATCTTTTAGATATTTATATGTATTCATTTGAATTTCACCTTCCTAAGTTTGATTCATTTATTTATCAAAAAGTATTTCATTATAAACCTTGCGATATTGAAGAAAAGGAAAACATAAGTGAAATTAAATATGTATAATAAGAAGTAAAATAGTTGAGTAATATTATAAAAATGAAATAGGGTAGTATCATAAGTTTAGATTTAAATTTGTTATTAACTTTTCATTAAAAAATTATTGATGTGTGTGGGAATAATATAAAAACATGTTTTTGGTCTTAGAAACATTGAAAATTTCACTTTTTTATTATTAAAAGTTAATTTATAAAATATTGGTTGCATGATAATATTAATAAAACAATTTTCATTTTTGTACTTTTAAAAACTGTAAAAAAGAAGAAACGGTTTTACAAAACATTCGAAATGCTATTTGATATTAAAATTTCTTTTTCTTTATTACTAAAAGTTAACTAAGGAAATATTGCTTATGTAATTACATTAATAATTTTTATCTTAAATTTCTATAAAACATTAAAGCGAAAAACGGCTTAACAAAACATTCGAAGTGCTATATGAGCATAATCATTATTACCGTTATACCACACAGTAACATTTTTAATCCAGTATACTCTTGAGTAATTGAGATTCAAGTAACTGAAATTTCAGATAATTAAAATATTCAAAGCAAATTCTGTATCGGAATTTATTTTGATTTACCACAAGTAGTACAATGAGAATGCTTTTAAAGAGATTGTTGCAATTCTATTGTTGTGACTTAACCTCCAAATGTCTGACGAAGTTAAACTAGATCAATTAGAGCAGTTTCCTTGAGGAAATCGAGGACCAAAAAGAGGGATGAGTAGATGTTCTCTCTAGAGACTTTCAAGCAGTCCAGGGTAAGTTGAAGAGTAGTCTGTTCAGTTTTACATTTAGAGCAGACCTCAAAGATTTTCTTGCCTTTCAGATACGAGAGACCGTTTAACAGTATAAGAGTCTCTGTCACAATTGAAGGTGCATAAAGAGTTACAGTCTTTGCCAGTGATGGCAGGGTGCCTTTTCAAAGTTTCAGAATTAAGAATAGACTTATGTTCTAAAAAAATGAGTGTTGAAGAGGAAGGATAATCATGATGATAGCTTTCCCTGGCGAATCAATCTACTTGCTCATATATCTATATGAGAAGGAATCTTGCAAACAGACGCCATTCCGAGCCAAGACAGACTTCGTATCAACAGAAGCTGCATCTCACCTCCTCCTTATGACTTCTTTGCAAAATATCAAGAAAACTTAAAATCAAAGAGTCACAATTTTGGTGCAGCTATGATATGAGTTACGTTACTTATGTTTAGAAACATATATTCTTTAAAGAATAATTACTGAATTAATGTAACTTTCTTTTGCACATTATCTTTTATTTGACTGGATATTTGAATTAAACGGGATATATGATTCAGGATCTATTATTTGTGAGATACATTCTGTGTGAGCTAATTCCTACAATCACAACTTTTGTATAACGAGTCTTGTTTTCTCAGCAGTAAACTTTGATAATCTGAACGTCAATATTTCGAAGCCCCAAAATTTCTGACTGTTAGTCTGAAAACAATAGACGTAGTGAAAAAAATCCAACCGTCGACTCCATAAAAATATTTTTATTTAGGAATAAAGAAAATTTGGATAAAAATTTACTGGTCATCTTGGCGAAATTTTTAAAACGTTTCCAAGGGTGACCATATGACGAATATCCGATCGTGAAAAATGGAGGGAGGAAAATGTCGGAAATAGTGACAAATATTTTATACATTCTAGATATCTAAAAATTTGCTCAACTAATTTTACAAAATTAACAAAAAACGCAGATTTATAGATTTCAAACATCAATGGTAAAATAATAAAATTCCTGTGTTAAATTATCCATAAAATTTTTTAATTTAATTTTATATTAATGAATTTAAATCGGTAAATATTCATGAGAAGTTAATGATAAATAGGGTTGCCAAAATACTAGTTTGTCGAGTTTCCAGTAAAAATGTTTGCCAAATTTAGTACCAAAAGAAAAACGCGCCAAGGGTGACCGTACAGTAATTCTGATCCAAAATGTGTAATGTTTTTGCTTTTTTTATTATTTAAACACACTGACATAAAATATTACAAAAATCAGAATAGAAAGGAAAATTTTATGCACATATTAGAGCTATGATAATATTAAGGTTATTATTTAAGAGCTCTCTTTACAAAGCATGACACGACATTTAATATTGATTCGATAGTAAATCTTTCAGGAATTATTTGTAATATCGTTTCTAAGAATCGAATTTTGTACTTCGCTTGATAAGTAATCAAAAACATGCTAATACTAAATATGATACTTTTATTTTTTAATTATATATATGTATTTTTTTTTTTTTTTGTGAATTAAAAATACAAGTACATTTTACCTTGAAGTAAGAGAAAACAATCCTTGGTTAAGCAACGATGATTTGTTTGAATAAATGAAATAATTCACTAGAAGTAATAAACAATTTTTCAGAAGTTCTTAAAAAATGTTTGGATTTACCATAATCAAAAATTATTACAGTTTTGTGATGTTTGTTGATGTTTAATTGTTTAATTAAATTGCGTAAGTACATTTCATATTTAGACTCTTCTTATGAACTAATTAAACAATATTCATTTGAATTGTTTCAATGTAACAATGATTTTTTTTCAGTCAGTTTCATTTGCTTTTATCAATGACTACTAAAAATGTTTTCTAAAAACTTTTGTATTTGACTGATGACGGAATCTCTATAAATAAAGTATACCATACCATTGTAACTAAAACATATTACTGATTACTTTAAATTAATTTATTAGAATTCTTTTCATTTTAATTCAAATAAATATCAATGAAATAACATTTAAAAGGATAGTTCTCTGTCATCATAAAAACTATGTAATGAATAAAAAGCTAAGTTTTCACTGAAATAAATCTTTTTGATATTGTAATTTCATAATTTGTGAGGAGTTTTTTCAAGTTTTTCTAATGAAAACTTAACACACACACACACACATTTATATTTTTAAAACAATATTAATCGAAATAAATTTAAACAATATAATTTATTTTTATTTTTTAATAATACATTTCCTACAAATCGGGATTACAAATTACTTTCTAAAGAGCGAATTGCCTTTTAATTTGGAAATTTACTTTTATGACGCTTTCATGTAATACATTCAGCTTATTAGATATACTGAAAGAGAAATAATACTTATAATTTTATAATAATAAAAATTAAATATTTAACAAGAAAATTTTTTCATGTATAAATTTTACGGTGGAAATATCCAACAAATTTTTATTAAAATTAAATTTGCAAGAAGCATTTATCTTATGTTACAGCAAATATATGCTCATATTTCTGCGTGGATATTATAAGCAAGAGAGAAATCACATTTATGTGTGTGGAATTTCGTACTAAACGCTTATAAATTCCTCTCATACTGAATTCATCATTTATTATTAATAAACTATGAATTTATCATTAATAATCTAAAAAAAGTATTTTACAAGATTATAAACAAAGAAAATATCATGCTATTTAAATAGTTATTACATAGTTTATATTGATATAATCTTTTCGTAATATGTGTGTGCATTATTATTAAAAAATCATATTTTTAACAGCAACCTAAACGGAAAAACATAAAACTTTATGCAGCAGCTACAATTTAACTTTTCTTTCATACTATCTTCTCCGATTCAAAACTACAACAGATTCTAAAAATATGACTTTCGAAACGGCAGAATCAATAATTCGACATCTAGTAACACACAGCCAAAATAATTCAAGAACGAATCGCTCCATCGGTACAAAGGTTACATCGTGAACAAATAAAAATTTCCTCTAAAGAAAAAGAAATTCAGAAAAATCGAACTTTCCAACCGAGATACTCCCCTGCTGAGACAATCTAAGTTAAAAGAATGAGATAAAAAAGAAAATAAAAGAAAAATGAAAGAGTGAACAAATAAAGCAAACTCTCATCGAAATTATCTATCACAAAAAAGTTAAAGGTCGCCTCGACTGACCCCAACTTGTTGCTGATCTTACTTGCGTAGCAATAACCTGTCCCGCCCAGAATTCGCTCCACGAAACCTGTAACCGTGTTTAAATCTTGTCTAACAAGACGCCAGATTACAGAGATTCTGCATTTCTCTACTCCCTAGGTGCCATAAATTAGTGGCAAGCTATTACGAATTACTACACGGATACATTAGCTTGGTTCTCTAGGTATTAAGTATTTTTTTTTAAATCTCCACTTTAATTCAGAAATGATTTAAAGCCTAGCTTGAGAATCTACTTTAGAAATACCTATTCGAATGTTTAGGAATTAATTGAGGGTGATGGTAATTTATGATACTAAATTTCAAAAATAAACATTCTAAAGGCGCTAACTGAGCAACTAGATTAGCTTTAAAAGAAAGCAATTTGAGGACTTGCTTTATTCTTACTTAAGTAAATGGAAATATCAATTTAATTCAAATGAATGTTCAAGAAAGAAATTATATTTTTTCTCAGTATTTCCTACATTTTACTTTCTAACATTATATTTCTTGAAAACTTAAATTAAGAAGTTTGTGAGAACTAATTATTTTGTAGTATAGAATACACATTATTGTATTATTTCTTGTCTTATATCTACAGTATCATTTCACTCTATTAAACATTTTTGTGAAAGTATGAAATTAATATTATTAATTATAAATAAAAATTTTTAAAATAAAATTATAGCTAAATATATTTAAATTTGAATATAGGGAAAGATATTTTGATCTGTTAATAAAATATGTGGTACAGATGCCGTATAATCCATGATTACAAATTCTGAACTTTTTGGCGATGGAGAAATGTTGCCAAGATGACGTATCGTGACGTGCACGATGACGTAAATACTAGTGTTATCAAAATAGAATTTTCTGCATAATTCTTTTAGGTCCCCATATGTATGGCGTAATGAAAAAGAGGTGTCCAGGTACATTAGAAAATCCGCCAAAATATCACCAATCTCAGAATTTGGCACCATGGATTATACGGCACCTGTGCCAAATATTTTGTTCTACAGCAATCCTATTATCAGAAATTTTTGATACTTTTAAATAAAACTTCACTACTCAGTAATAAGATGAATGGATTTTTTTAATGAATATAATATCATTAAGTCCGGTGATATAGTGGTAAATGCTTCTCGGTCTCGTGGTACAAGTCTAAATTGGGGTCCTCGAGTAGGGCAAGTTCGACTCAGTCTTTCTTTTATTCAGTCGATAAAATTAATTACCAAGCATGCTTAGAAACTAAACACTGGAGGTTTCGTGTTAGACTAACCACCTAACTGGGAGATATGCTTTGCACCCCAGAACCCTCAGTCACGTGGTTACTGTAAGCCTTGGCCCCAAGAGGCTGTCTTGCCACTGAGTTTAGTTTTCAAATATGATACCCTTTTTTCAGCGTAATTCAAACTTAAGAAATTTATTTTGATATTATAAGTGTTACAGAAGGATAAAAATGGATCATGCCTTTTTTGATATTTTGCATATCACTTCATTTTTTTTTCTCATCCTTGAAAATCCAAAACACAAGTTTGTAATCTGTGGCCATTAATGTCATCCTCTTGAATGATAATGACAAATCCTGTATTTTTAGCTTAAATTATGAAATATTGAAGTAATTCACGTTCATCAACCATAAAGGCCACATTTGTTACCTAGCGATTGATTATTTTCTTCGATAGTGAAAGAAATTTTTGGCGTCATCTGGTGGAGCTAATAGTGGAAGAGATCATCGTAAGGTATAACACCTAACAAAGATATGATATCCTATCAAAGTAATTAAAACATCGTAATATATAATATAATAACTAATGAAAAATATACCAGTATGCATATCAAATGAGACGATTGCTAACAGATGTCCCCACACACATATGTAAGCATTACAAAACCATGACGCTTAATATTTTTATAGTTATGACCTTTGATACTCACATGTAGTTAACATTTGGACAAGTTTCAGTGTGCATTATGTTTTTTCTTACTGTGTTGAAAATGTCGAATTTTATGCCTTCCGACTACAATTCGCGGATATTGTTAATTTTTGTTACCATCTAAAGAAAAATGCTTCCGAATCACATCAGACCAGCAAAAAAGTTTGAAGATGCTGAATTGCAAGCATTACATGAAAAAGATGGTGGCCAAACGCAAGAACATCTTGCAGAACAATTGAATGTTGACCAGAGCACTGTTTCCCGTCGTCTTAAAACAATGAGCAAGATAATAAAGGTCGGTAGATGGGTACCACACGAGCTAACGGATCGGAAAACAAAAAATAGTGTGCGATATGTTGCTTGACCGTCTACAAACGGAAGTCATATCTCCATCGTATTGTGACTGGCGATAAAAAATGGATTTATTTTGAGAATCCCAAGCGTAATATATTACATGCGGTCACCAAACAGCCGTCCAAATCGACCGCAAGACAATGCTGCGTATTTTCTGAGATCAGGAGTGGCCAATCTATTATGAGCTTCGTAAACCCAATGAAACCGTTAATACTGATCACCACAAGCAACAATTACTTGATTTAAGCAGTACTAAACTCGAAAAACGCGAGAAATACAAGAAATACAAAGTAGCAGAAAGTGATTTTCCTTGATGACAACGCATCTAGCCACCGTGCTAAACCGACCAAGGACATAGTTAAAGCGCTCGGCTGGGAGACCTTAGCGCATGCGGCTTATTCTCCAGACTTGGCTCTTTCCGATTACCATCTGTTTGCATCATTGGGACACGCATTAGTTGACCAGCGCTTCACTTCTTACGAAAATGTCAAATCTTGGCTTTTTGACTCTCTGGCTGGACTCAAAAGACCGATCATTTTTTTGGCTTGATATTCACAAATTGTCCGAAAGATGGAATAATGTGTAGCTAGCGATGGATGTTATTTCGAATAAAGAAATATGGATGTTATTTCGAATAAAGAAATATTAACAGTTTTTGCAAGTTTGTGGTTTTTTTTTAAAAAAAATATCGTCTCATTTCATTTGCATTCACCTGGTAATAGCTAATGATCATTAACACCCAAATTCATAAATATATTCAAAAGGAATTTTAATCCACAGATTCTGTGTGCCATATTTAATATTCGCAAGGGAGGTAGCTAAGAAAATTTCCGAGGTACAATCCAAAATTCCCCATTCCTTAATGCTAGGTTCACGAACTTTGAAATGGAATTCCTGGGATCTATTCCAAGCACTGAAGAACAGAGGAAGACTTTTCCTTGCTCAAATTACTCATGTGTTTAAGCAAATAGAAATCAATAAAACCATTTCATTTTTCTATTTTTGTGTGTATTTTTCAAATATATTTCATTATGTTTTATCTTTAGACCACCTATATTATATAATACTACGTAATAAAAACTCGTGAAATCCCGATAATCCATTATTAAACTTGTGTTTATATTTTCGCGTTGCCTTAGGACATAATAATTTGTTATCTATAAGAAATATTGTAATAGACATGGTAACTATTTCGAATGTATTTCTTACTAGTGAAAATAAAATGTCTGAAATAGTTTGTTCTTTAACATATTTCCAAGCCACGCCTTTCGAAATCAAAAAGTAGAGTAAATATTCATGCATTATGTTAAAGAATTGGGAGATAAATTAGACTTAAAAACTATATATATATATATATATATATATATATATATATATATATATATATATATATATATATATATATATATATATATATATATATATATATATATATATATATATATATATATATATATATATATACTTGGAATTTATGAATTGTTAAAATGTTATGTAATTTCTTTAAACCAAGTGACAAAATCATTGTTTCAATTTAATCAATTTATTTGACTTTTTTAATCAATTAAATCAATGCATTAGTCTCGTGATGTAATGGTAAGAAAATGTTGCATTAAGGGAAAAAACTGTATTGTTCAATGTGAATCATAAAGCAATGAAAGGTTTGATTACTTGCGTAGAATAAGATGCTAGAAAAATACAATAAAATGGATTAATAGTTTCTAAAAAAGTAAATAAGTAAGCTTTTTTATTTGTTCCTTCAAGAAGTATTTAATTAATTCTTTACAATTACATAATTTTTATTAATTCTGTTTGTTTGTAATATTTTGATCGTCATTCACATTTTACGATGAGTTTCTTTCGTGTACAACATGACAAAAGCGAAGTAAATCAGAAACATTTAAAGTTGAGAAATATTTTATTTTGTATGAATCTGAGGCGAATATCACCCATTTCTGCGCAATGACTTCTAATTAATGGAAAAGGATTCAAATGCCTAGTTCGAAGGACATCCACAAATGATAAAAAGCATGCTATGCGCACGTGCCTTATCTGTGAAGTGCTTCAGCAAAACCTTGAGACTCACCAATTCGGCGCTTCATACTGAAAAGACCATATAGTAAAGCAAGAAAGGGATGAGAAAATAGATTTCGAGTGATTAATCTAGTTTCTGAAGAGAGACCATATAATCATGGTGAATGCATTAATACTTAAGCAATGTGTCCCGTTAATGCCACATATATCAGTGCGTTACAAAAATGATCTTAAAAATTTGCTTGAGGTAAATTCTGTTCCAATAGAAATCATTAGAATTTTAAGTTAATAAATAAAAGTTATTCGAAACAATTTTCAATGAATTTTAGAAAATGATCTTACTCTCATGGTCAAATAAAGAAAATTATGTATTACTTATTTTAAGTTGTAATTATTAGTTTGCCTGGAACTCCAAAGAATTATTTTGAATTATTGTTAAGTGGTTGTTACTAAACATCTTTTAGTTGCGAAATTATATTTATAGTTAAAATATAATTATTTTTTTTCCATACGTATATGCTAAATAAATAATGCAAATAAAGGTGTTTATCTTCCATTAAATTTTTTAAGCTTAAATACATTTGTTTCGTTAATTTTGTTTTCTCATCTAAAAGGTGACACTGTAGTCACACGTATAATCAGTGTATTTGCTTAGTTATATCATCTTTCAATTTACATTTCATTTATTTTCATATATATCTATATACTATTCAATATATATACTCCTTCATCATATTTCTATTATCATATGTACTCTTCTTAAAATTTTGCGTTTCGAGGTACAGAATTTTGTTTCGTAGTTGTGTTAATTAAATAAGTGTTTTCAATGTATAATAGTGAATTCTTTTTTCTTTCATTTATATTTAATCTCGCATTTGTTGTTCACTTTTTAAGCTTTTAGTGTTAAAAAATCTTAAGACATGACATTTTGTTTGATGGTACATTACATAGCTATATTTGAGATATGCATAGCTATATTTGCGAGATGAACATTTCCTCGATGCTATAAATCTTTTTTGCACGTTTTCTTCATGTTCTTATCTTTGTACATTATAACATTTTTATTCATTACATATTATAGTTATACTTAGTGAATTGGGTGGTGGTATTGTTATAAAGATTAACACATATCTTAGCACACCATGCATTATTTTTTGTTTTTTACAATATAGTACAAGAAAAATACCGAAATATTTTTTCATACTTCAAATAGTGGAATAACTTAAATTCCTCTAAACTTTTTTCTTCTAGAAATTTCCGCGTTATCGTAGTTTTTTAATATACTGTTGGCTTTTATTATAAAGAAACCTAATCAAATTCCTATAAGCAAAAACACAATTCCATTTATAAATTTTGAATATAAAATGAAATCTCTTTATGGGCATATAATATATTTTTTTCTATAAAACTTTTTTAGAAGCGATATTTTTACAAAATTATTAAAATTCCCCGCTGAGGTGAATTTTAACATGTGCAAACTTTTCGAGTGACTTTTGAAGTATGAGCAAGAATACAAATGAAAATTGTTCACTTCATACTACTTTTCATCTTAAGAGTTAGTTAAGTCAATTCCTTTGATTAGTACAATTATTTTTTTTCTCAGGTCGTGGTAATATGGTTGGTTAGACCATGGTTCTCATTAAAGGAAGGTAATGAGTTCGAATCCCAACTTAACCAAAGTACCTTCGAATTTTGCGCCACATTTAATAAGGCTTGCTCGCATCAATCTGCAATTGAATTTTCATTTTAAGAGATGGCAAATCAAATATTGAGGTACTTTTCTTGGTTACTGCTTCTGAATTACAAAGACTTCAACCAAAAGTTCACTGTAGACTTACTAGTTTACCAGGAAGCTGGTAAAAAGGCCAATTCTGTGTTAGATATAAAGAACAATGCTGGTTCACTTACAGACACAAAAATCTTTTTCGAAGTTCTGGACAAAACAAATATGTGCTTAAATGTCTTTGCGATTGTTTATAATTAGTTACATATTATATTCTGACACTGATTTTTGTTCTTTTTTAATGTTTTTCTTTGAAAGCTACAATAATTTTCATCTTGGATGCTTTTGGAACTGATATTAATTAATGGACTTTTAGAAACTGCAAATTTTTAACCCTATGTCAATTGCTTCTCATTCCGCATGCAGATGTCAAGCTGAATTTGAATTCAAGCTAGATAATTATCCAAATAGTATTAATTTAACTCCAAAATAAATAATTTCCTATCAAACTTATTCATTATTAATCCTGTATTCAATATGATCAAGCTAGAAGTATTTTATGCCTTCAGTGTTTTGACATTTAAGTCTGGGTGTAATTTCCAATCAGCATAAAGATTCCGAAAATTATCAATTTCGGACTATTTGAATATCTTATTTTTTTTCTCGCACTATTTGAATATCTTATTTATTTCAAAATTTTTACTACTCAATTCATGTTGAAACTGTACCTAAATTTCAATGGAATTCGATAACCACATTGTGATTTACGACCACAAATTTAAACTTTTATATCTCAGGGATGTGTTATGTATTTTCTTATCTTACTATACATATTTATCATATATATAATAAAAAGTAATAATAATATTACAAACAAATAATGGTAAAATAAGGAATGCATTTCAAAATGATGATTAAAATTTATTTTCAACTTTTATAACATCATAATCAGATATATTCGAAATTTATTCCTCAAAGCAATCATTTGTTTTATTTCAATCAATAAAATGATTTGGAAGAAGAAAAACTCTATTCTTTTATTTGGAAGAAGTAAATTTGGTATTTAATTGAACTGAAATATTTTTTAAAATATTTCACCGATTAATTTCTTTACAGTACTGAATTTTTATTTTATTTTGGTAATAAAAAGATTTTCATTTTAAAAATTCAGTACTTAAAAGAAGTATCGTATTTATTCCTTTGGAGACAGTAAACATTTATAACGTCAATTATATATTGTTAATTTTATTTTCAATTATTTGTTTTATTATTTAATGTATAATTTATATTTTGTTTTATAATTTGTTATTATTTAAACTAATTATTAATAAATTAATTGTTAAATTTAATAAAAAAATAAATATTTAACTGATTAATTTCTTTAAAATATTGTATTTATAACTTCGCATTAAAAAAGATTTCAACATTTCAAAAAGTATTGTATTTATTCTCTTAAAGACAGTAAACATTAGTGTAAACTATATATTATTTTATTTTTATTTTTAGATAAACAAGGTAACTCGCGATAAATGTAAGCAAATATAATATTTTCTGCATAAATCTGTAAATTAAGTGATATTCATAGAATATTAAAATTTAATACATTTTCTTTCTTGCATATTAACACAATTCAGTACCAGTACCAAATCCAATGACGCAGTTATTTGCAACATTTTATCACCTATTATAAAATAAACAATTCAATCGGAGTTTCAGAAATTTGCTTTGTTAAAATATTTTGTAAACTAAGGACAAAATAAACAGTTCTGCTGTGATTTGGAGCTTTTATTAATTTTGATGAAATTTTATGACCATTTTCGATTGTTTTAACAGTTATATTCATCAGATTTGCAAATATCTAATTTTTAATCATTTTTATTATAAACGGAGAAGGAATCCTAAATTGTTTTTGCTTCCAAATTTTTCCTACATGTACAGTATATTTTTACAATTTAATATTTCTTACCAAAATGGAATATTAATTTGATGTTGAACAAAATGATAAACTCAAACAGAAGACAATTTAAAAATAATATTTTACTAAAAAGAAAACATTTGAAAGTGCAATTTTAAAATGCTTACAATTTAAAAGAATTTAAATCTTGGGATATTTTTTATTTATTAAAGTTTTCATTCTTGTTATTCCTTAATAAATAAAGAAATATATATCTAGAGAATTATTTTATTTATTAAAATTCTCATTATTTATATTGCTTGATAATTAAAAAAATTAAATTTAGGAAAATTTTTATTTATTAATGTCTCCTTCTTTTTAATCCTTAAAAAATAAAAAAAATCTTGGATTAAAATTTTTTATTTATTGAAGAATAACAAAAACTTGAACTTTATTGACATGATTATTTAATAATATAAAGTATAATTTGGAAACTTACTGGAAAGGAAAGAAAATAAATACGGATAATATTTATTAAAAGTTCTGGAGAAAAAATTAATGATACATGCAAAAAAATTTAATTACTTGTTTCATTTAGACAAAAAATAATTTTAAAGATTTTGAAATATCATGACTGATTTATTTGTATTTTTAATACGTTATTTTTGGATAAGTAGTGTGAAATGATTAATTTTCTGGTGATTTTATGATCATAAAAGCTATAAAACAATTTATTTGCAAGTTTAAATGATTTGCTGCTGGTGCAAGAACAATCGTAATGTTAACTTTAAAGCGTCTTGAAAAATAGGCTTTATTGTAAAATTACCTATAGTTGAATCATAAAGTAGGATAAGCAATTGTGATATAGATATCTAATATCAGTATCGATTTTTAAATTATGATGGTTAGAAAATATATTGTGATATACTTACTTTTATAGATCCAAAAATACATTAATTATCAAAATGAATTTTTTAAAATATTTTCCAGAATAATTTACAAATCTTCAATTTAATTCTAGTAAAAATCCAAATAAAAATAGAAATTCAGAATTCAATTATTATACATATAAATTTAGAAATAAATTCAAAAGATGCAATGCTTCAAAATTTTAGTTTTCTATATTACATGTAAAGCATAATATTATTTATACAAAATGAAAGTTTAATATAGTTATTAAGAGCAATTTTTTTCTACTAGTTTTTAAATTATTTTTATTATTATTAAAATAAAAAAATATATTAAAGCAAAATATTTCAGCTTACTTCATTTCTTTTTTAATAACTATTGATTTTCTAAGCAGAATTTTAAACTCTTAATTGTAATAATAAATAAAATTAAAGTTTATTTATTCATAAATTTTATAATTACTTCTTATATAATTATGATATTTACTTTGACATGCAATTCAATATAAAATTAATAATAAAAGCTTTGTCAAAAATAATCAAGCAGTTAGAAAATAAATAAAGATATGTAATGAATTTATTTCTTTTTATCGTCTCATTATTTCCGTACTGTTGAAATCAGTGATTATATCTTAGGGCACATTTTCTGTTTAAAGAGTTAGTTTTGATATTTTTTTTAAACTCACATGACGAAAAAAGATGTGTTTCCGGTCCAGTCGTTATAAAAGCAGGAAACAGAAAAGGGCATAAATGAAATGAAGAACTCACTTAATTACAAATTTTAAGCTTGATATATTCTTTACTTTTTAGGTGACGATTACGTTTGCGATTTCCGCTCACCTGCTCACAATTTTGAACTTGGCGAATATTAGTGCGGGAAAAGTATTAGTTGCCAAACTAGTAGATATTTTTTTATATCTCGAGTTTTTCTCAATATATATTATAAAATAAAAATAAATATGAGAAAAAGATACAGAAAAAAGACAGCAACAGAGAATCTCAAGGTCAGTTCTTCCCAAACAAAGAAGTAAGCAAAGAAAGAAAAAAAAAAGAAAGTGATTGGAGTGTGTCAAACAACAAGCTTTAGCTTCCGTCAAAGCGAAACTTAATGCGAGAACAATTTGACTTTGGCGGATTTATGACGGGAGCTCTCACTAAATAAAATACAAAAGAATAAAAAATAACCGCCAAAGTGTTGATGTTTATGATTTTTACCACTGGCGATAAAAACAGCTTGGAGATCCGATCATTTATCTTCACTTCTGACGCGCGAGAATGGATAACCCTGCTTCAAGCATCTTCTGGCGCTAAAATATTGATCTTGATAGGCGATAATCTGCCAAATAATAGTACTTCAGCTATCGGCAATCTCTTAACAGGGTAGGAATAACTAAACGAAGACGTGTGAACTGTCATGTTTGGCCACAAAAGATGAAATATGAGTCTAGTTTTGAATAGATAGCATGAAAAATTGTGAATCAATATTTTATCGTTTTTACTTTGATGAAATAATTTTCAACCTATAACAGTTACATTATTTTCAATAGACTTATTATCTCTTCGAATGTTTTTAAAGAGACAGTAGAATATTCAAACTGGATGCTTTTATTTACATAATCAGCTAATACTTTTCAGATTTATTTATTTTATGTTTATATTGTAGTTATAGTGTTACAGTTATTTTTACATTTTTTATATTAATTGTCATATTACTGCGCTTTTATTACTAATTATTATTTATGTTGAATTTTTAGCATTAAACTGGAAGAACTAAACTTAAGCCCAGAACGTAATCCTGTTTATCTTATATTTCATTGCAGTATTTGTTATTTCTTTGTATTTAAAAAATTGTTCTATATCGCCCTTTTTTATAAAAAAAAGAAAAAAAAGGAAATCAGTGTGCAACCGTATGAAAATCTATTGATTTGAGTTAATATTAGTAAAAAATAATATATGCTTTTTTTCGATTATATCGCTTTGATTTTACTGGAAATATATAATTGAAACGATTGAATCATTAAGTAAATAAAATTGGAATTTAATTTCTGTCTCATCCTTTAAGTAATAAATTTTTTTTAAAAAAATGTAATTATAAGTTAAGGAGAAGATAAATATTTAAAAATTGTTATTAATCTTAAGTAGATAACTGAGATTTAAAAGAAGATAAATATTTATATTTTCATCAGAAACAAAAGAAGGAAGACAATAATCTTACAAATTTTTGAGGAAATAATAAAATTATTTTGTTAAGAGTTGTTACCCTCTAATTAATTACTCTTCTTATTATTATAAAATATGATCGTAATTCCTTGCAAACTTACGAGGAAATTTAAGAATAAACTTGCAGATATCCCACTTAGTTGACCTCGTCACTTCCCTGTTCGCCCCTTTCATTCGACTTTCAAGGTCATTCCCTTTCCCCTCCATCCAAATCCCCTTCTTCTTTTCCCCAAGCGCAGCTTTCAATTTGCTGATGCATTTTGACTATCTCCCTTTTTTATTTCCTTTTTCCCTCTTTCCTGATCAAGAGGCAATGAGGGAAGGTCGCCAAAGTGCCAAATCGAATTACAAAGGAGGGGATGGCATTGCTTTTTCAGTTCCTGGCAATCTTGCTTTCGTCTACTTACCTATATTACCTTTCAAACTTTACGTTGTTATAGAGGGAATAAGTTTATTATAAAATGTGGGGTGGAGAGAATATATAGACACGTTCGCACGTCAAAGGGAAGGGGGACTTATTTTGTTCTTAAGTGTTAATTTTACTTATGCTCGAAATTTTTAGCACTTGATTACTAAGAAATAAGAGTTAATAAAACAAAGTATTTATCACTAACCAATTTTATTTTACGCAAAATGTTCTTATCAAAGGCAGCATCTATATTTAAAATAATGAAATTGTTTTGTTTTGTTTTAAATTGTTAATTTTATATCGAAAAAGAAAATTAATATTTTCCAGACACAGACTATTAAGTCATAACAATATGCAAGTTATAAATCAAAGTAATTCATACTTTATCTATTTATTTATTTTAAAAGACAATTTTACAATTATAAGGCACATTTCTTTCTCTCTAACCCTTTTTCAAATATATAGAACACTATATAAGTATTTAAGATCGTTCTTATTCAACGGATAGGCATTTATATAGAAAAAAGGGATACATCATTATATAGATGTAAAGATATACGTTCGTATGTTCTACATAATATAATAAAATTATGACTTTATATCGTAATAAGATTAAATTATTCAAAAAGTTGTGTATCAATAAATTTTGTATCACTCATTCAATAAATATCAAATGTTCCATATCCTAAACTTTATGAATAAAAGAAATGATATTACTGTAGTATATTTGTCGTGAGAATTGAAAATATATCCAAAATTAAAATTAAAAAATATATAAATATGTTTAAAACAGACATTGTGTTATTTGTTAAAATTATTTGAACATAAAATGTTCAATTTAGTTTAAGTTTTGTTGGGGCATGATATTGCTCTCACTTATACAGTTAAAAAAAAATATCAAAAATTTTTAATTTTTGTATACATCTTTATCGACCACATTAGTTTTTATTTGTTTATAGACTTTCCTTAAATTTCTTAAAAATTCTTAAACTCTAAAATGAAATTTAATAAGAGTAAAACAAATTTAGGTTGTTGTTGAATATTTTTCACCACACTTTCAAATTTTTGCTTAAGGGCTTAAGCTAATTTATAAAAATAAACACAATTGATTTATATTTAAAAAATAAGCCTCACACTTTTTAAAATATATATAAAATGTTAACAAATAATCATAAATTATTAAATGTTTCAATATTATAAGACACAAAAAAAGTAAGGTAAATTTTATATATCACGGTATTTTACATTAATTTAATTCGTTAAATAAATGATATTGCCATAGTTTTAAATTTTTTTGTAAATCTATTCATTTATGATAGAGGGGAAAAAAAACTTGAATCAAATATTAGTCCAAAATAAGAATTTCTATTTCTAAAAGCGAGTTTGTTTTAATTCAATTTTAATAAAAGGAATTATAGAGGTCTTATAACATGCTCTGACTTTTTCCACTTTTCCTTTTTTTTTCTATCCGTTCAGTTCTTTTAGATAAGATTTAGCTTAATGTTCTGAAATAAGAAGAAAATTATCTAGAATAATTAAATAACAGTGATTTTTTTTCTTATAAATACTTTTTTATCTTTCTTTTTTAAGTGCTAAAGATAATTTCAGTTCCTCAGAATTACAGGTCAAAATGAATAAATTTATAAGCTTTTTTTTTGTCTAAAAGAGTTTGAAAAGCGTTATTATTTCTTTTATGTTATTGGCAACGAAAGAATTTTTCAGTTTTTGTAAAGTGAAAAGAAAAATTGAGATATGAATTATCGATTTCGCTAAAGAAGCTATCGTAATTGAAAAAAATAACTGCATTTATCTTCTTCATTTTTTTTCAAACATCATATTTGCCTCAATATAGTTTTTTTAACGTTCAAAAGCACTAACTATATTTTAATTCATTAGTTTATTTGATGGTATTTATAGTTTGAAATAAAATGAGATCTTTACTTTCTTTTTCATTTATTCAAAGACGGAAAATGAATTATCGATTATTATCCTCAACGAAAGCCATAAATAAAAAGAGAAATGTTTTCATTTAGTTTTTCAGTTTATTAAAATGTTGATTTTTGTAATATCAATAAATGCAATGATGAAACTTTTAATATATGTAAATGATTTTGATAAAAGAAGAGGAAGAAATGTTAGCAAAATATTTTGAAATAATTTAATGGATAAAATTAAAAAATTCACTGTCAACCTTTGCATTAAGTAGTTGCTTTTTAAGTTATTGTTTATTGACACTAAAAATTCAAGGAAACTAAAATCTGAAAATTCTGTCCTGTCAGGATTTCCAGATTAAGAGACGAATTACTATAAACTGAGTTCAAATTTTTAATTAAGAAAAATGATATTAATATAAGGCCGAGAAATGCATTTCATTATAAAATTATGTTGTTTTGTTTTCCAAGAAGCAGAAATATTACTTTTGTTTTCTGATGATACAGCTGCATTAGATAAACGTAGATATCTAACTATAAAAATGATTTAATCGATATTGACGATACATATTCTCTAGTGCGATGTTCAGATCATTTGTATAGATACCTGAATAGTTATCTTATTAGGTTTTAATTCAACAGTTTATAAGTTCGATTTCCTCTTCAGGTGTAGATTTTTGTAATAATTTAAAATACAGAGTCTAGAGTTCAAAAGCAAGAATCAAATAAAGTAATATATAGGAATATATTATTTACTCTATCTAAATAAACTTAATAGTACTATTTACTGAAGGAGCTTTATGTTCGATACTTCTCGTCATAGTCGTTTTCAAGGGCCTTGGCAAATTCAGATAGGAAAATATCAACTCAGTGGTTGGTTCCGTCACTGTAGAAGATTGCTTAAAATTTTAAAGTTGTTAAGGCATTTTCAACCTTATGTACTCTGTGCAAACAACATCAAATTTTTGGTACTACTCATCTTGGCTCGAGATCTGAACTTGTGTTTTTAAAGTGTGGAGTTCAGAAATATTGGAACGCTAGAGAAATAATGGTGCCATAGCCAAATTTCTGAGCATTCGTAATAAATAAATAAAGCATTTTCAATATCCACATCATACATTAGCTTCTTATAGGCCTTTACATGGATACTGGGTCGCATTCACATTCATAACGCAAGGGAGAAAACTTGGAAAACTCACAAACATTCAAATCAGTAGACATGCAAATGAAAGAAAGGCAAAACCGCAACATCTAACTCCTGTTTCTGAACAGTAATTTGGATCGAATCCAGGACTCCTCACTTTGTAGAGCGCATGTTGTATCCTAAGGTTAAAGTGAGCCACGATTTTTTTATTTGATAGAGGTAAAAATTACTTTTTGTACAACTGTGTGTGTGTGTTCATCAAAAATAGCTCAATATGGGATTTTTAATTTACTTTTTTGCCTTGATTTTAGAGATGAATTTATCTGCCGAAAAATATTGTCTTGTCAGATATCGATAGTTCCCGACTTGTATAGTTACAAAAAAAAAAAAAAAAAAAAACTACTTTTATTTACTTATTTCGTTTTGTTGACATGGTGTTGCTGACAATAACATTTTGTTTATGTTATTATAATGAGTGCGATTAATTATAGAAAACTAATTACAATTAATGACTTCATTTCCTGATTCTTAATATTTTTTTTAAATATGTTTATGATCTTTATAACGCTTATAAGTTTTTTTATTATATTTTGATTAATTTAAATAACTGAACTATCTTTTACATTTTGAGTACCATGGAGAAAAAATAGGCAAGTCAAATTATTCGTAATATTTTGTTAAAATGACTCAAATGCCATTTAACAAAATCAAATAGCCTCCTACGTTAATTTCAAGAATTCATTAAACTTTCTAATAAAGTGAATAAGCATTTATAGTGATTTTTGTTAGTGTAAGTAAAGCAACTCACGTTGTTTATACACTTAGGAAAAGTTATTTATTAATCATTTGTGTGTGTGTGTGTGTAAACTACACCATACTAGTTCTACGCATATGTGCTGGTAATGATGGATTAGGTGATAATCATTCAAAATATTCATAAACAGTTTTGACAATGATTGGAATAATTACCACTTTTCATTGTATTCAAAATAAATTGCTTAGAGGGAATACAAAATGCTCTCTACCACAATTATCACATCAAAAACTCAAATATTTACAAGTATATCTCAGTCAATATTTAACAATACTGTACCGAAAAGTACATATAATTTTGTCACACTGGGTAAAGAATGACCTATTATTACTTAAAGCATTTGAAAAAATGTCGCAAACAACTGTAAAATTCCATTCGGTTTTCATCATTCTTCTAGTCTAAAAGATAAAACACCCAACTGAAGGTCTTTCTCCGGCGTCAGATCTTAGGGAAGAAGAGCTGAAAAGTCATAAACTTTGGCGACCACTTCCGAAAACGTCTAAGAAAGAATGATAAAAGAACGAAACATGTAACGCAGGACAATCTCTCCGAAAATCGTAAAATTCTTTTTCTTTCCTTCATATAGCCCTAAATCTTAAATCATGATCGCGGTGATGAAGAAGAAAGAAAAGGCAGAGCAGTTCTTGACCGCGCAAACGGAAGCCGCCTTTATTGAGGAGGTCAAAAGTTTTGGCACGTTTTTACGACTCGAGGGCCACTGCGCCTTGTGGTCCCCCTTTCAAGGTAGCCTCTTCATTTTTGTGGGCCTCCTTACAGGATGTTACAGGTGATCCGCGTGGGGCACTCCTCCCCTCTCGCCGCATGAGAGTTCCTGAGGGGCTTCATCAGCTGCTACCTCATAGCACGAAGAATTCCGTACAAATATCGTCTGCTAAAGAGAGTTTTCTGCTTTCGTTGGACGATTTTCTTAGGTTTAAATACAATATAAAAATTCTGCTGAAAGAGCGATGTTAATTTGAAAAATCATCTGTGATTTGTACGCTGAATTCTACTGCGGATATTTATTTTACCACATTTAATGAGAAAACTGTAATTGATTGTTTAAAAAAAATTAAAAATATTATTAAAATATTATTTATTTAGTGGAAAGTTTGTAAATATATATTTCTTCTTTGCTAAAACTAAAACTAAGTTATTTGTTCTGTCACAGTTTAAATATCTAATAATACAAACATTTAACTTTCTGAAGACAGTCGAATTCCACAAAACAATTTATCATGCTTTTGGTGTATTTACGTAACTTTTTTTTTTAATTATGTAAAGTTTGTCGTGGAAAAGCTTGTCAAAAGAAGGTGCTGAGGAACTTCTAAAGTAATTTTCCAAACACATATATGATATTGACACACAAGCATGTACAGAAATGTGGAGAGATTTTGAATTCGTGAAATGATTAACAGTTTAAGCCTTACTAATATAGCACGCTTAATAATTTTGTATTTCAATCAAATGACAATGTTGACTCTTAAAAGTTAGATATATACATACCACTATATTCTATTCCTCACACTACAAGTAAATATTACGAAGCATTCCAAAACAGGGTTTTTTTCTTTTTTCTTTTTTTTTCTTTCTTTTTTTTTAAAAAAATACTAAGCTTCTGAGTAAATAACATTATATATATTTATGCTTCCACAAAATGCCGTATCAATCTATCACTCATAATAAAAATGATGTCTTAAGTGCTGTACAAAAATAATCACTCGTGTGTTATCTCATTTGGAGTTAATTTTTATGAGATAAAAATTAAACTTAAAATATGAGAGTATTTGCATTAACCATGTCAAATTGAATCATTTATAACTTGCACATTAGGGATGCACTACAGTTGTCTTTTGGCGAGTTTTATAAAATTCTTAGAAAAACCTTGAAAATCATTCAAAACTTATCGGAAGAAATATATATTCATCAACTATTCAAATGGGTTTCAAAAATTTATTTGACGGAAAAACTGTGCACTGGCTATTATTGCGCAGAAGTTGTTCCAGAAAAATTTAGATGAATTTATAGTATAAATATAGAAATTATGGTAGTTATTTTATGTTGATTAAAAGATTCTGATTAGAGGTTTACTGTTTTAATCATCGGCCACGTTCTTCAGAATGGAAGATTCTAGGTTTCATAGCAGATACTGTTATAAAACGGGGGATATGTACTGTATTTTGCTCTTTTGCACGTTTACTCTTGTAAGTATAGTTGGTTAACAGTTTTCATGGTTTTCTCCCTTTCGACATTTGAATGTAACTAATTACTATCTATATTAAGTCCATGTAGAATAAAATATGAGATAGACTTTATAATATGTTATTAAATGGTTTTTAATGTTTAAGTTTTCCGATTCATTATATGAAATGTGATTTTTATTTTTGTAATGAATTATCCTTAATAATATATTCATAAATTTAACCAGGACTCTTTCCTGTTGTGAATAAAAAGTAAAATATCTAAAATACTAAATCATATACTCTAAAAAATACCGATACGAAATTTTTTGCCTTCTCTATAAGAAATCACTAAAACACAAGTGCACAAAAAATAAGATTAATAATTTTTATATGTATTTTTGTTTTGGGATTTATGAAAAGAATTTTATCTTCATTCTTCTCGTTAGTAATTTTTTGTCTTCCTCTCTTCGATATTATTTTCTTTATCTTAAAAATCTTTTATATTTCTTGAAAAATTATCTTCATTTATTTATTTTTTTTTAATTTCTTAATTTTTAATTACAGAAAAATTAGAAAATTTCATTTGTATTCTAAACAAATTTGTGAAAGAAAATCATTTAAATATTTTGAACCAAAACATTGCTTCATATATTATTTTGGCTATTTTAATATTTCTTACACATACCTCTTCTCCTACTTTATTTTCTGGTCGAGTAATAATTAAATTTCATCTGCATTCAACAAAAATATATCAGCTTATGATGTATTTGAAATATGTTAAATTATAGTATATAATCTTTATAATTGTGCTTAATTTTAACTCTTTACTTTTCTTAATTATTCTAATCAAATCTAATCAAATTAAAGCTAGCATAAAATATTTTTTAGTCTGAAATTTGCTCTACTTTAACGATTAGATGTAAATCAAAATAATAATGTATAAATATAACTTTCGGTCGGATGAAATACTGTCAATTTTCCATTAAAATATATTTCAGGATGTGGTATATAATATTGAGCGAATAAAAATTTCTCGTTTATTGATGAAACTGAATCGATTGAAATTGCTAAAGGTATTAACAATGAAAATTTTTTTGTCAGTAATAATAATTATAATTAGCACTAAAAGTTATATGATATATTAAAAAAATTAATTTTATATCACAAGTGAAAACTTTTACATTTTAAAGATTAGTATCTTAATCTTTTACTTAAATTTCAACTTTTAGAGCTCTATTTTACATAATTTTAAATTATAAGACACCATTTCTACTATTCATGTAAAGAACAATTAACAAATGTTATGAAATTTTTACGATAATTATAATTTATTTTGATAAACTTATTAAAAAATATAAAGGATTATTATTATTAATTATTTCTTTTTTTATAAAATGCCTTTTCTTGAAATTCTTTTCCAAAAACTAAAAATGTACATCTTTGAAGCTGTTGCATAAATTTTAATTCTCGATCCCCGCTTATTTTGACTACTTTCTGCTTAAATGCTGTTATGCTAACAAGTCATCACAATTATTTTCACGCCAAATGCCATTTTTTGGCGAGTTATTAACCCTTATCTTCGCGGAAAAAGCACTGAACTTGCATACATCGATTAAAGAGAAGACTTCTCCGCTTAGACCTTAAAAACACGAGCTCCCCTCCCACACTTCCCCCTTTATAAAAAGAATCATTGCATGCCAAATAGTTTCGGGTTAATTCTGTTTCTCTTCTCATCTCCTTTTTTTTTCTTTTCTTTTCTTTTCGCCGCGTCGAAGAAGAGGGGAGAAAGAAAAAGTACGAAGAGTCCTGTGTCGACGACCCATACAATCTCTTTCTAGGATCTGGTGGCTGAGGAGAAAGCGTTTTGTACACAAACAGAACAGAGATATGTTTCTTTGGGAAGAGACTTGCGTTTGAGGGGACCGTACATAAATTGCTTAACTGCATGTTTTTATATTTTTAATACCATTTCCGGAGGAAATAAAAATTAATTTATATCTTGAAAACTGTAATTTCTTTAAAATTTGTACTTTTTTCTTTCACATTGTTGATATTCTAGTATTTTTTATTCCAATTTTCGCGAAATATATGCCAAAATCGGAATTTGTTTAGTTATATATTTTTAGTATTACATCGATTTTTCGAAAGTAAAACAGTTGAAACATGAGTACATAGTAAATGATGGTGAGGATCAATTTCCATATATTCTTGACAAAGTTTAATCTGAGTTTTTGCACATAAAATCTGTATTTGTGCAATCATTAGTTAAATTATATAATATGTATTAAAAAATAAAAGTGTTTGCGTAAAAAACGTTGACTCTTTTATATAAAATGTTGTGTCTTGGGCTTTTTATTATTAAAAATATTTTTTGTGTATCTAATTTTTATTTATTAAACACGTATAAATAGTTTTTTCCTAACTATTTAATTTCGAATGTATCTGTGTTCTGATATTATTTACATTAGGCAAGATGAAGCTGATAACGATTTAAAAATGTGTTTATTATATCGATTGAAAATATCAACCATTACCGGTGACGCATTAATTATAGAGTCAATTAATTTAAATTTGCAAAATAAATTTAATTGATTTAAATTTATTCAGTTTGAGATAATGAATTTATACCTATTATGCAGTTTAACAACGGTAATGATTTGTCATTTGAAACAAAGAATATGTTAGAATAACTAAATATATATAATTATATTCTTTATTTTAATTAAAGTTGATCAATCAATCCTAATTACAGTCAATTTGTTCTCAAAGGCTAATTCAACTGATACCTTCAGTTTGAAATGGATTCCGATTCAATACAAGCAACAATACCTAAAGTAGGAATCCACGAACTGAAGCTAAAACTCGTGAAATATTTTATATCATTTTATAAATTTTTATAAATATTTTATTAATTTCATATTTTATAGTGTTTGGGTTACATGTGTTTTAAAAATATTTTACGATTGATTGTTCAACCAGATTGTTTACCTTAAAAATATTCAGTTATTCGTTGATTATTTCCATGTCGTTTGGAAATACATCAATTTAAAAATTTAAATTTCACGGTGGCAAAGGTAACAAAATTTCAGAATTTGTAATATTAGTTGTAAAAATGGATATTTATTTAAAAATATTCATATATTTTTACAGTGATTTACTTCATTCTAAAATTATTTTAAGTATTTTTAAGATGGTCTTATTTTGTAAAATTCTTTTTAAATAAAACTTTCACAATACGAAAACAATTTCATTTATGAAATTGTTAATAAATTTCTAAGAAATAAATATTTTTAACTCTGTTAAGTTCTAATTATTTCAAGACTTCTTTAACTTATTCAACTATTTTTAGACATTAATTAATTAATTTTTTAATAGCATTCCATAGTTTGGAACAGGAAGTATGAAGCATCTTTTTATAGCTTTCCAGAAAAGATGACTAATTTCGCAGTTTTTGTCTTTTCTAAATAAGTGAATTTTATCTAGAAAAGTGATCTACAATTCGTTCTAGATTATTTATTCTAAAATCCTTGTACATGTACTTCTGGAGTTCTCTCATGCAGTTCCAAAAAACTTTAATTATTCTAAGTGCCATTTCCCAATTCGGAACAGTAAACAGATTCTTTTTGAATCAGAAAGGTAATCAAGCATCGTAAAATCTTCTTTCTAGCTAAAAGCGAGACGGAGTCAAACGATGTCAAACGTTTACGGTAGGTTGACAGGACGGTATTTGAAGAACTCCACTGTTGGCAAATCACCAGCTCAACACAGCACTTGCCATCGCCTAATGACAGACAAGCGTGTGAGACGCTAATACCATGAGAACGCCAAACGCGCCAACTGCCTCCATAATTTTTCAGGAAGTTGTCAATGGCTTGTGTGAGAAAAACAAGCCAGAAAACGCGCTCCCAAACAAAAGGTAGCACATTCCAACAAGGTGTAACAACCCTTAAAATCTTTGCTACTGGTCGTTATTTGGATTTGGTGGTTGATTGCGGAAATTTGAAGAAAAATAAAACATTAATATATTTGCGTGTTTGAACATCGATTTCCAGGAATAGTTGAATTTCTTGAAAGTTTATTACGAGTTTACGTTGATGGACAGAAATGTTTGCTTCATGTTTTCTTACATCGATCGTTGCCAGCATTTTAAATTATATTTTAATGCAGAGATAAATTTCAACTAACCTTTCATCACAGTATTACTCAAAATGTAAAAAAAAATAAAATGCATATTATATAACTGTAAATAAAGTATTAATTTATAATTTAAAAAATTAATTGTTAAAACTAACTTTTTTTCAACTACAGTGATTGTTTGTGAAATGTTTTCAAGCTAATTTTCGCTATTCATAAAAGTTTGCAATTAAATAAGCTTTTAAATTTTCTTGTATAACTTAATATTCAAAAATTTTAAACAATCATAGAAAGAATTGTGATAATTAATAATAATTAAAAAAAATTCTATTAAAAATATTCCGAGGGATAAAAAAATCTACTGATCAATTTAATTATTCATATTTTTATTTAAAAAAATGTATTTTGGGGCAGTAGCTATTTTTTTACCTTTTGCTTTTAAATAAATAATAAATATGTTTGATTAATAAAGGTGCGTTTATGAATTATAATTTAAATATCAGTTTCAATAACATTTGGTAATAGAGAAATTTAATTATAAATTATTTACTACTTAATAAGCCAACTATTATCGAAATTTTTGATAATAAAAATTTCTATTGATCATTATTTTTTTAAAAAAAATATTCATTCAAATTAGTATTTTAAAATGATAAAACATCGATCAGATATGAAAACCATAGCATAGTCTGAAACTGTATTTTTAAAATTTTCTTCAGTTTTATGCTTTTAAGTATAACTAATTATTTGTTGTTTCATGTTCTATTTTATAGAAAAAGGAGACAATCTTTGGTTCCATTTATCGATTTCCTTATATACTTTTAGATTTCTGAAGATAAATCGAGGTTACTAACCAATATTTTTACATAACCTTTGTAAAGTTGTTAAATAAAGTTATAATGCTAAGAATTGTTTCTGGTATTAGAAAAAAGCTCTCATAACATGTAATTATTTGAAACTTTTACAGCAAACATATTAATGAAATTAACATATAAATAGAAGTAAAATATCTCTTATACACAAGTTTCATTTTTTATAAAAATTAAAGCAATCTCATTGTTCTCAATCTTTCAGAAGAAAAAAGAAAGTGTCTCCCAAGTCTTGTATAATACTGCAGCACATGAATGTCCCATGAATCAAAAACCCGCTGATGGAGCGAATTTTTGCTGTGTAATCGCGGTATCGTTTGCATCCTTAGCAAAGAAGCAAACGATAATTAATGGTAGACCGGGCGGTGAAGAGTTAATTATCATTTAATTAATGGAGTAAGGGGGAAAAGTAATTCTGACTTGGGCGGAGTTTGGGGCAAGACAGACGATTTATTTATTTGTATCTTCATCCATACTGAATGATATGGAGAAAGTGATTGTGCTAGAAATAATATGAGAAATAATATGAGCAATAAAAAATTTAAACAAAACGAGCTAATGCTGGATAGGAAAATATAAAAAGAATAATGTGAATTAATATAAGAATAAATCTGCTTTAAGAACTATTAGGGGAGAACGAAATAACTTATTTAAAATTTCTTTATAAAATATATTTATTTTCTGTATTCAAATGGTCACTTTTAATTTTATTCAAATAATAGGGGAATACATATATAAATGAAATAGTTATAACCAAGAAATATTTATTATCGAACACGCTTGTATGAATTTCAAATTATTAAGTCAAATTTTTTGTAGAAAATTAAATTTTAAAATTACAGAAAGAATTAACTTTAGAAAGTTCAGCAAATGTAATAGTGTCTCAAAATACTGTACATTTCTTTGAATTCTCTTCAATGATAATATAATTGAAGGGCTTTCCCTTTAGAAAATAAAGTCATATCTGCAATTCAAATATTAAAATTAATTAAATATTATCGTCTTATATACTGCCATAATAGCCATCACAATTTAAAAAGCAAACTGTATTCATAAAACTTCATTTAACAAAACTCTCTTAGAAACAAATATTTTTATAGAAAGATATTATAAATGATAAGATTCAAAGCATGAATCATTTACTTTCGAAATTTCTTGAAGAAAATAATATTAAGAGATTACATGCAAAATAAAATAATGAATCATATATTATTCAGAATGAAATACTATAGCTAAAAAGTTAGTTCAAATTTTGAGAGGAAACACAGTTTATTTTAATTAATCTATAATTTAATATCAGTAATAATTGTTTCTGAAATCATTATTAATATTACTGTTAATTAGCAATAAAAAGTAAAATATAATTTATTTTAGTAATTACTTTTGAAAAAATATAATAAAAATTACTTGCTGAAAATTATGTTGTCCAATTAAATGTAGCATTCTGAACATTTTTAGTCAAAAATTAAATATTTAGTATATAGTTGTATCATTAAAAACTTTATTCCATTTATTAATTTCTTTTAAAAGCTGAATAGTTAAATTTAATTATTTTCAAAAGTAATAAAATAAAAATATAAATAATTAAAATATGAAAAAAAATTATGATGAAAGATTAAAAGAAATTTCACTAAAATAAATTATTTTGTGATTAAAACATTGATAACATAGGACAATAATAAAGTTTTTAAAGAGATAATAGTGAATGTAATAATAATAATGATAAAGTAATAATAATGTTGATGTTAAAATATAATTCATTACAAATTTTGCTAAATAAACAGAACATATTTACAGGAAAATACACGAGTAAGAAAAATTTACATACGATGAAACATTTTGTTTAAAATAACAAATTCATTCTAAAAGCTAACAATGTTACTTAAAATATAAACAAATATAATAAAATTACATAGTTCAAAAATAATAAAGCACATAGTATTACAAAACCCTGTGATACAGACACTGGTAATGTATAAAAGCAACGTTTAAAGAGGTACTAAGCATAAAAAAAATTATATTATTCAACTCTTTGAGTCAGAGTTTAAAAAGTAATTAACTGCTATCACGTACTCCGTGTGTAATAAAACTTAGTCAGCAATTCAAAAAGCTACTGTGTTCTAATTTTAATGTAAGGTCCACTGTGCTTCCTTTTAACTTCATTTTTGAATAAAAGTTACATTTTCCTCCTTATTTAATTAAAATGAAGAAGTCTGCTACTAAGAATTAATTAAATTTATTTCAATTAAAAATTTTAAACTGAACAAGATTATAATAGGATTCTTTATTTTTTCCTAATTTCTTTTCTAGAGAATCTAGTAGAAAATCTAATTAAAAGAACGGTTATTTAATATGTTTGTTATATTCTACTTGTTACTTTATCCTAAGAAATAAATAAGTCCATTAAATGAAGAATATCTCATTGAATGAATAAAGTTAATTTTAGAATACTAAAAAGTATAAAAATTAATGTCACATGCAATTTTTTGCTGAAAATTTTTAAGCTGAATATAATAATGAAATTATTCATAAGAAAATTGGTAATTAGAAAATTTGTTGCCACCAAAAATAAATTGAAATTTATTTTTAGTGGTAAGTACAAATATAAATTTATGTATGTGACAGTTATGTAGATGTTATTCAACCTTTTCTGTCACAAAATAATTTATAAAAATTTGGTATAAAATGGCATATAAATACTTGAAAATTTATTAGGTAACTAAGGAAATTTTATAATTTGATTAAATGAAAAAATGTTTATTTATTGAATAATGTATGAAATACAGTAAGATTTAATATAATTCATAAAAAATAATTTTAAGGTTAAACATTTGGAAAAAGAAAAAGAAAACGACTGTATTTAATGCTTGGAAAACAAAACAAAAAGTCTGTTAAAAAAATTGAAATATCGTTTTCTTTTACATTTCTTTGGATTTATTGGTCTTAATATTAATCCGAAGTTTTATTGATGTATTTAATTTTCCTTCAGGTGTAATAGGGGGGAGTGATAATGGGAATTGTAAGAGGGGCGTCTTTCGTATCAAGAAATCCACTTACAATCGACCTACGCAAAACGTTTTTAGTTGAAAAAAATGGACATGGAGATTGGAATTCTCCTTTGGAAAGTAATGCGAAAAAGATTAAGAAAAAAAAAAGCAATTGCATCACGAGCAGTATTGGAGCAATAACCAACTTCACACGACTCCCCCCCCCCTAATTCTTATGTCATGCAGCAACCCCTTCCCCCTCCAATCTCATCTTCATGGCCTTCACTGAATAACCCTTTCTCTTTTTAACCAAAACACGAGAAGTGACCCGTCGGCCGCATGTCTTTGACCGGACGAGAAATTCCACATCAACAAGCAACCCTTTCCTTTGCTAAATATCGTTTGAAGAGGGTGGGTCTGAAACCAGTTATGTAACCGAGAATCCGGGACCAAGTCATCCACATCTTCGGCTACCCCCCGCCACTGATTTCTCTCTCTTTTTTTTTTTTTCTTTTTCAAACGCCACCGCCACCTTGACGATTAATCGGATCTGTTTGCATTTCAGTGAGATTGATGATGGGAACGAGAAGTATCGATTCGGTTTCTAATCGATTTTTTTCAATATCCAATTATTCATCAAGGAACCATCCCTATAAAACATTCTACCGAATGTTACTGTCATTAATATTCTATGCAAAATCTGGAAAATGCTGATCTATTGAGAAATTTTTCATATCAGTTGTAAATTACTTATAAGTTAATTAATCATAGTTTTATTATTCTGATCTCAGGAATACATGTGAATGGATGCTGATTTTACCTAATTTCACTACAAATTAATTTGGACATTAATAATTCACAATTTTTCGGTGAAAAGTATTTCGGTTCACATATATTTATGTTGCACACGTGATTCCATATTTAAATTATTTAAGTCAACATATATTAAGTTAAAATCTAGGACGTGATCTTAAAATTTATTTAAGGGGGCAGTGGTACTTATTTTTGTTTAATTATCAAGTGACGTAGTTCCTAAAATCGCTCTTTGTACTTTTAAATAAAAAGGAAACTGATAAAAGTTGGTATCAATAAGTTCTTTAAGCATGATGACTCATGCATTAAATTTGCTACTTTTTGAAAAATTCACATGTGGCGCAGTGTTTCATTTGGACAGCAAACTTAAGTATTATTGTCTGAAGGCAGAAACATTTTGGAAAACTTATAAGGAAAGAAATCTCTTTTTAACTGTCTTTGTTCCAATCAAAGAGATTATACTATACCATGATAGTGTTAAAATTTTTACGGGCAATGTATATAAACTTAGTGTAACGTTCCGGTGAAATAGTGGCAGCACTTTGTATTCCTACGGCATAGCTCTGAGGCTTAAATTTGAACTTGGGAAGGTCAATTTAGCCTTTCATCATTTTAGTGGGTCGATAAAATTGAGTAAGAAGCATGCTTGGGAGCAAAACACTAGAAATTTCTGTTAGACTGTCCACTTAATCCGCACATATGCTTCGCACGCCATGACCCTCGGCCATGATAGCAGATATGCGCACATAAGCCTTGTGTGGGGAACAGAAGGGGATCGAGTTTGCGAGGCTTAGTGCCAGAAGCCGAGTCTTCTATAACTAATTTTCATACCTAGCACTCGAAGGTATAAAACGCAAATCTACCATCCAATAGCCGCCACCTGCTTTGGTAGAAGAGTGATAAAACCATTCCTTGATAAGGCGAGAAGCATCACCCACTCTCTTAAATTGGCAAACAGTACATCTCGTGGAAGATTTGTACGTCACCTTATCCTATGATATTCCTTTATTACCAAATCCTATGATATACCTTTATATCCCAGTCCTCGAACGGACCATCGTCGGAGGCACGCTGGCATTACATCAATGGAATGTCATCCGACACAATGGATATGATTCTTTTCAAGACCGACCAATTGCGCCGACCCAGAATGGTACTCAAGCTTTCGCTATCGTACTCCAGCTTGCTCCTTTTATCCGCGGTCCTGGTACAAGACAGCACGAAGTGGAAGCAATCCCCAACCACATTGCTTGATCCCCATAGCTCACTAATCGGAAATCCTAGTTTATGAAGATATTTCGAAACACGCTCGTGACCAGTCACTATTTGGGCCTATGACAGCATTCCCGAAGGCTCTTTTTTCAGACACGGTTTCACAGAATTTGAAGGTCTGTCGACCATCCTCACCGTTCTCCCATCTCAGCTGCCATACACGCAGTGCTTCTTTTTGCAACACCTTGAGAAGGTGCGAATTTGGACGTGACAAGTACAGCGTTGGCTCTGGTAAATTCACAGCATCTTTGGCCAGTTCATCTGCTCCTTCGTTTCCGAAAGTACCAGCATGAGCACGAACATAGTGCAGATATAACTCTCTACTGCTAGTAGCTTCCCGTAAGTATCCTTTGCCTTATTAACAAAGATGTTGTGGTTATTTGGATCGGCCAGAGAGTGAATGGAAAACAACGAGTCACTCTATATATGACATGTGCTATTGCCCAGTCTAACTTTGAGCCAGTCCAGTGAAAAAAACCCAGAGCCGATATTTCCGCCTGAAAGATGGAGTTCTCGTTGCCAAGCTTAGCACTGTGTGTGAAACTCTCATGCCTAAAGTAGAGGATGGTAAATCCTAAACCTATTTTGTGCTTTCAATGCCTGATCCGTCAGTAAAGATCTCCAGAACCTCAACAGTCGGTCTTTTGCTATCAAAAGGTAAATTGCTCCTTGCCGCTGGGTGACACTTTAAGATATCGACCCGATGCTCAATATCTTCTGGCCGCAAGTTTATCTCGCAGAAGACATGTGGCCTGCGTTTTATCAATACTGTCAGTTTAGCATATTCTTTGCCTGCTTTGATATCTAGCGGCAGGACTCCTGCTATCACGTTAGACTGTTCATCTAATCCACATATATATTTCACACACCAGGACCCTCGGTCATGAAAGTAGACATGTGCATTGTAAGCCTTGTCCCTTATATATTCTGTTGTGCAGTTGAGTTGAGTTTAGTTTTAGATTAGAGAAGACAGTACAAACGTTGGTATTGATCTCGTATTTTTACCATCCGCCAGACCTATTGAGTTCCTCCAGACTGTAACAATTGATATAGTCTGGAGGATCACAGGATCTAATAATATTCAAGGATACAGGCTATATCTCTTCTCTGATTGTGAAATCGTTTTCAGTAATATATATATATATATATATAGATATGTGTGTGTGTGTGTTATACGAAGAATGATTTCGTATAGAGAAAGAGATATGGATAATGAAAACTTTGTCTTTACAAAGCAAGGTTTTAGATTCAATCTTAAATCAATCAAGACCATCATGTTAATAAGATAAAGAAGATAAGATAATGTTAAATAGATAAGATAAGATAAGAAGTTAAACTCTGCCAGCTTTTAATATTCGGACATTTGTGAGTAGGTAATTTATAATATTTAATGCTTATCTCGTCCACTTTTTTTTTTTTTTTTTTTTTTTTTTGAAACTGTAAAGTATCTGGATGCATTTTAGACTGTATTTTTAAATCTTGCCCATGAATTTTCAGCTCCCTAACTATGTTAAAAATAAATAAAAATATAATAGCATACTAATGATTTCTATGGTATATTCTCATAAAGTTTCTATGGTAATAAAACAATAGTCTGATTTATAAAAAAAAGACTTTTGTATAATTAAATGACTTTATGGATCGTAAAAAATTAATTGATTTTAACAATGTATGATTAATTAATTAAATTATACATAAGTTGTTATAATTTATTTAATTATTTCATAAGTATGGTGCGACTTTTTTGCAGCCTCGACTAGGTAGTTGATTTCTGGTCTTTGGAGTAATATGTTTTATGTTCGAAACCATCCATTGCTGAGCAGCAAAATATGATTATTTCTGTTTTTTGCATGCAAACCTGATCTCCTTTTATATAGAAGATAAATATTTATGAAAATTTATATTATAGAATAATTTCATCCATTTTTTAATTACTTTAAGCAGCTTTTTACCGTTCGCCTGTATGTTATGTCCATATTCTGAAAATAACGTGTTTGCTGTAAGCAGTATTATCTTACATTAGTGTAAAAATAATGTAATTAAAATATTCCCTATGCTAGAATTAGTAATATGCATAATATTTTTCTGCTTTCTTCTTATTTTATGACACATTTTAATTATTATTCATTTTACATTAACATTTTTGTTAAGAAATACATAACTTGTTTTTTAATGTAGCAAAAGTGAATGGAAATTTTTAAAAGCAGAAATTAACAGTCAAATTTAAGTTTAAACGAAGATATTTTAAAATAAATATTTAATGGCAAGTAATAATCATATTTAGTACACATGAACAAAGTTTATATCTTAAAGAAATATGTCAGTAAAGCGAAATTATTTTACAATGAATGTCAAAAAGTAAACAATAAGCAAGGAAGGAGCTTAATAGACACTGTTTGCAAACACTAAAAAAAATTGAAAAACAAACAGATACGTTAAATAAAATATCTGCAAAACTACATTTGTTCACTTTATAATTCTTTAATACAATGCGGTTCGAACTTGCCGAGGCAAAAATACTACAGAAGTTTTTAATGCTTGCTATTGAAATGGCAAAATAATTAAAAAGAATCAATGTTTTTCCAACAAGATTGTCCAAAAAAGAATTAAGGGAATTTTTCTTATTAAATTGATTTAAGAAATAAAGAGAGAGAGAGAGAGAGAGAGTGTGTGTGTGTGTACATTTACACTTTTTTTGTGAAGGATCGTTATCAGATGCCATTCAGTTATAAATATTTATTCACATCATTTTTGAAAATTCCAACGTTAAATAAAAACTTTTTGATACCTGCTCCCTTATTAGAATACACTATTAAAAAACTGTCAATAGAAGATTTATATAGCATATTTGAGGCCACTATGACTGACTAAGTAAAAGAAGGCTGAAGAGGGATTTATAAGATTGCTAAATGAAAATGGCGTAGTATCTCCATTAATCGTTATTTTATTCGCTAGGGAATATTCATAACGGAAAATGAATGTAGAAGACAGAAATTTCCAATCTTGAAATTTAAAATATTAATATGTTAAGAGATAGAAATATCAAGTACAAGCGTTAAGGCAGATAACGGAAGCAGTTTTTGTAAGAATGTCGTCTCCGAATATGGGACTTTCTATCCTGTAACCAAGAAAGATGACTCAAATCACGAAAATATGTTAAGAGACTTATTGCTGTTTGGAAGGAACTTTGAATTTCTCAGCAAATTAATCTTGTCTGATATTAAAAAATTAAATAAGATACTGAAATAAGAAATTGAAAGCCTTGAGGATTTTCGAGCTGAATAGATTTTCTAGCAGGCACGACAAATTATAACTTAAATTTTAATTCACAAGTGAAAAAAAAATGTAGTGGTGAAATAGAAATGGATTTCGAAACTAATTAAACTTTTTTGATAAAAAAAACTCGAAAATAAAGTTGCAGTCTCTTAAATGCACTCTCTAATTCAAAACGAAATTAAAGACATCAAGAAACAATGATAGAGTACAGATATGTTTGATTCTTCTTGGTGTCAGAATTGCTTAGTTTTAGGCTCTTGAACACTCTTATAAATTGCAAACTTTTGATATCGATAATATATATCTTTCGTTAATTTATTATTATTATCATCAACAATAGTATACATTAAATCATTAAATCAGACTTCTAATTAGTCCAAAAATCGCGCCATTATTTTTTGTATATATTTTCTTAAACATTTGCATCATTTTATGATTTTTTGAAACATTTAATTAAAAATCTACATTATTATGCATGTAATACAGACTAATTTGAGTTAAGAAATTTTTTTCTCAGTCTTATTTCTAGTGCAATCTGTACTCTGAAACTAAAAAGAACACAGGACAGTACATTTCTATTTTGCAGTAAAATCTAGTAAGCCTCTATATTTTATAGTTTTGTACTGAAATATATCGAAATTTAATATTCCGCAGTTCTGTTCTATTAGATCTGGGACAGCTGAGACACAAAGAAGCAAATTCAAAAACGCAGAGAGGGGCGCTGTGCCTAATAATCTGCCAAATTTCTCTATGTTTATATCTAGAATATAATGCGCTCGATACCCGATCCTTTGTAACATTTAGGTGAGGGAACCATCATACATTAAAATTCTTAGAATATACTTTGAAGAAGACTTAGAATATATTACTACTATTATATACTATGTAGAATTAAGAAAAATAGAGTGCAAGCATTGAATCTATCATTTAAATGCAAATGATGATTGATAATATACTACTGGACATTAAAATTGCTACACCAGGAAGAAATTCAGATAACGAAATGATATTTATTGGACAAATATATTATACTAGAAATAACAAGTGATTAAATTTTCAAAAAAATTGGCTGGATAGATCCTGAGAAATCAGTACCCAGAACAGACACCTCTGGCAGTAATAACAGCGGTTATATGCCTGGGCATTGAGTCAAACAGAGATTGGATTGCATGTACAGGTACAGATGCCCATGCAGCTTCAACACGATGCCACAGTTCATCAACTGTAGTGACTGGCGTTTGGTGACTAGCCAGTCGCTCGGCAACCATTGACCAGACGTTTTCTTTTGGTGAAAGATCTGAAGAACGTGCTGGCCAGGGCAACAGCCAAACATGTTCCGTATCAAGGAAGGTCCATATAATACCGGCAATATGCGGTCAGGCATTATCCTTCTGAAGCGTAGGGTTTCACAGGGCTCGAATAAAGGGTAGAGCCACGAGTCGTGACACACCAGAAATATAACGTGCATTGTTCAAAGCACCGTCAATGCGAACAAGAGTTGACCAAGGTATCCAATGGCACCCCATACCATCACTCCAGGTGATGGGCCAGTATGACGATGACGAATGCATGCTGCCAGTGTGCGTTCACCAGGATGCCGCCAAACACGGATGCGACTATCATGATGCTGTACACAGAACCTGGATTCATCTGAAAAGTTGAGGTCTCGCCATTCGTGCGCCCAGGTTCGTCTTTGATCACACCATTGAAAGCGCTCTTGTCTATGACGCAGCGTCAAAGGAAGCCATGGTCTCCGTGCTGAGAGTCCATTCTGCTGCAAACGTCGTCGAACTGTTCTTGCAGACACTTGTTGTCTTCCATACGACCCCGTTTCTTGACTCACGGCTCGTGACGTGGTTGCACGATCCATTACGGCCATACGGATAATATGCCTGTCTTCTCGGCTGCTAGTGATAGATGGCCGTTGAGATCTCGCATGGCGTTCCGTATTACCGTCCTAAACCCATCGATTCCTTATTCTGCTAACAGTCATTGGATCTCGACCGACGCGAGCAGCAATACTGCGATAAGATAAACCGCAATCCCGGTACTCTACAATTCAACCTTTATCAAAGTCAGAAGCGTGCTGGTACGCATTTCTCCTTCTTACTCGAGGCATCACAACAGCTTTTCACCAGGCAACAACGTTCAAATGCCATTTGTGTATGAGGAACCAGCTAAACAATTTACTCATTTAAACACAATGTAGGTATCGCTTCTAGCGCCTGCTTTGTCTGAATGCGCTGAAAAGCTAATAATTTGCATATGACAGCACCTTCTTCCTTTCGTATAAATTTCATGTCTGTAGCATGTCGCCTTCTTGGTGTAGCAATTTTAATGGCCAGTAGTGTATTTAGTTAGTTAATAATATTGATCAACGTAAATAATCAAAAAGAAAAAGTATAGGTAAAATAACCAAAGAAATAAATTCTATGATGAATGTATTTCTATTCATCATAACAGAACCTGATTATAGAAGCTGGATTTGGATCTACAAATTTAAAAGAACTGTAATGTAAACTTACGCTTATAAGTCTTTGAAGTTTAAGATTATCCTTTTAAAACAGCAAACTTTTTTAATAAATAATGGATAGAAACACAGATTTGTTTTGAAAATAATATGTATAATAGGTTATAACAAATTGTTTTATTTCCTTAAAATATTTAATGAGCTATTGCTTTTCAAACTCGGAGTATTTTTATACTTTTTTTTAATTTATGAAGTTAATTATAGTAAGTTTTTATATATTTGCGATGTAATTTGTAGTAGTTGATATTGTACTTGTGAAACTATATTATAAAATGAAATCCAAAATTATTTTTGAGTAAAATGTTATTTCAAACAAAAGAAAAAAAATATTCCCAAAAGAAATATTTTTGTTTAAATGTTAATATTATAAATTTCAACAAATGGAGTTTTTGTATAAAGCAATATCCCTATTTATATTAACGAAGAAACAAAAATATTTGATTGAAAATTATTTTTAAATTATTTACGCAACTAAAATTGTTTCGTAGTTACATTTTTTTTCTAAACCTATTTTTTGAATTACATAATAGTTTTACAACAGTCAGTTCTTAGAAGTCTTCAAAACAAATGTTTTCAAAATAACAGATGTTAGTTACAACAATTTGATCATTAAGTGAAAACATCAAGTCTGTGAAAACTCTTGGCTATAATGATATTATCATTGAATCAACATTAAATCAAATCATTTAAACTCGAAAATATTCAAAGAAATAAATGTTACAATTTGTAAAATATTTTAGTTTATTTACCAAAAGTTGTACTGTTTTATATCATTCTAGTGTGAGAAATGACAGGAGATAGATTATTTCAATTTGAAGAAATATGAATTATAATATTTACTAAACGTATATTTTTATTGATAAAATCGGTTATTGAACCAAAGTAGGCTTCATTTAAAAACATTATATTGAATTCTAATATAATGTTTGACTCCTTTATTTTTAAATTTTAAAAATAATAGGAGTCGATTGGGAATTTCTTACCTAACTTTTTAATAACATTTGAGGTATGAAGACAATGGTATTAGAAATTTTAGAACTATATCAAATCTTGTAAAATTTACAAATATTAGTATAAATTCATGTAATGGAAAACCAAAGTATCAATGGTCTCCTTAAAGTTATCAGTAGAACTTTTTAATATATATATATATATATATATATATATATTTACTTATTTTTAAATAAGAGTGATCGTATTTAAACGTTTGTAACAAACGTGGTTACGATTAAGATCTATATCGACAATAATGTATGCAAAAACAGAAATCCAATACTTATCTTAGCCTAAGATGGCATATTATGGAGAAGCTATTCTATTAAAGAATATTAATTTTTTTAAAAAAAAGTAAGAAAAACAAATTAATCTATCCATTGGAATGTCAACAAAATAGCAAAATTCATAACTTAATTCAATAATAGAAGTTTTCGACTGTTTGATTCTGATAGCTGAAGGAAGACTTGTGAAGTAACATCTTTTCCATCCCATACTACAGATGAAGGTATGTTGGATCTCATAGTATTTTTAACTGCATGGATCATTACTGCATGATGGTCTTAGGGTAGGTCAGGTACATTTTATTTAATATGTAAAGAACATGCACAATACAGTCACATTAATATGACTGCCACGTATTTTCGACGTCAATCATAAATAAGTAATCACAAAATGCAGGTGGTAGAACAGTGAAGTTGAGAGTATATAAAAAGTGTGTCAGGGCTTCCGAAAACATTGTAATTGCTAGCATAATGAAGAAATGAATTATTTAACTTCCAAAAGGGCTTTCGAGCTAAGTTTGGAAGCATATCTGAAATTGTTGCGTTTGTGGACTGTTTGTGTACCGTGTATGGTAAATTGGAATTGCCCAAAATTTGCGACGTGGCAAATGCGGTACACAATAGGCAGTAGATGACAAAGGTGATCGATGGTGCATTCGGATGAAAAGACGTGCCACCGTTGAGCAACTTACCACCCAGATGAAAATAGGAGCTTCCAACAATTTCTCCTAAACTATTGTTCAGAGAATGTTGCTGCATCTGGCCTCCAAAGCAGATGCTGGCTTCTGCACATATGATGAGCAGTTAATTAGTGACGAAAGCTGAAATTTCCAAGTGAGTACTGCAACTGGACGTTCACTGTGTGGCGACAGGTGGTGTTTTCCGATGATTCACGCGTTTTATTCTCCATCAGACAGATAGATGGATTTTGGCTTATAGTACTCTAAATCTCTGAAAACAAACACCCTACAATCATTGTCGAAATGATCCATGATGGAGCTAGAGCATTATCGTCTGGGGAATTTTTTCTTGTCATTTTCTGAGTTCATTCTTCATTCTAGAAGGCAAAATATAAATCAATACAAGTAAACATCTGTCCTTGCGGATTTTGTCTATCCCTATATGTGCATTGTTTTTCTCAGGTTAAGAGTGTCTACCTACAGAACATTCCGAGGTATGTACAGAAATCGTAGTGTATGGGCATGGTTAAAAAAAACCATGAAGAATTTGTTCGAAGAGACTCGTGGTCTAAGAAGATGAGTTCTTCTCTGGCCAGGTATCTCACCTAACTTAAATATAATCAATGATCTGTGGAACCATCTCGATCGGGTTATTCGTGATAGGGACCTTCATCCACATAATCTAACATAAGTGGCTACAGCAATGAAGTCGTATTGGTTCAACATACCAGAGAACACTTTGAGGAAATTTACTAGCTCTCATCCTGTATGTCTCGCAGCAATCCACTTTGTGAAAGGATTGGTATTCTGACTTTTGACAAGTGGTCACTATGATGTGACTGCTCTATGTATGTTTCTCATAAGCATCTTACTTTCTATCTAGATTTCAAACAATTTTCTTTTTTTTGAGAAATTTTAAATTTAGGTTTTTCTGCTACCGACACTGCTATTTGTTGGTTTTTTTTTTCTCAAGTTAAACACAGTTGTGTTGTAGTTTAGTAAATGCTTCTCAAGATAGATGCTATTATATATTCCTTGTAAGAACCACATCAAAAACTGTTGTTAATTTATTGCATACTTTTCTAAGATACACAAACTTGTATATAAAGTTCAAAAAATAAACCAATCAAGAAACAAGAAACTGAGTCAAAAAAACGGAATAATCAAAGAATTTTAGATGATATGAGATTGAAGGCTCTTTATAAAAGAAATGTTTTCATTGAGAAATTAATCTATTAGATTTTGTGTTTGTGGTGCCCTAAACGCTAAAAGTGATAAATTTTAATATATTTTTTACGGTAAACAACGTCAAAATTCATATACGAAATATTTTCGAGATTCATTTTTCTATAATACATTTAAACATAAAAAATCCTGTGATGCAGAAAAAAAATGTGCCATGAATATGAAAACTAAGCATACTCATGGCACACAGAGAATTTAGGTAATAGAGTAAAAGTTAAAAATTTAAAAGGGACAAATAATATAAAATTCAGAATAAAAAGCACATTTCATTGAATAATAACTTCATAAAAATGTTAATTTTGGCAGGTTTTGGATTTCAGCATCCCATTAAGCTAGAAGTCTTTCGGTGGAGCGTATAATCTATAAATATTCATCTTGTAAGTATTTTTACAATATATGTCAAGGCATTCTCTTACTGATAAGTAACACCTGGCAGCAAGATAACAATACAGTTCCACTTGTTCTAAAATGCTATCAACTTATCTTTCAGCCATAAAATACTTTGCACTAAACTATAGGAGATTAATTGCCCCATGACTTTTTGAAAAACCATGTGGCTATGAAATAAATGCTGGATTATGTCAATGACTACTGTATTTCTGAGTTTATACTTGCAGATACTCAAAGAAAATCCAGACTTCTTGCTTAGATTATATTTTTCTGATAACTCCAGATTGAGTGAGATCGATGATACTCTAATCGTGGCTACATATATTAAGGGATTTGTCAAAATATCTTAAGGAGCGCATCGAAATTATAACCACAATTAGATGTACAGATTCTTCTGAAATTATGTAAATTCGCAAATGTCATGGAACAGATGATTGCAATATCGTTAACAAAAACTTGAATGCCTTTTGATTGCCTGATCATTTATAGTCTATTGAGCTGCCTCGTGTGTGTCGGAGTTCAGTGTGTCCTTTCTAATTTATTGCAAAAATGCAACTTCATATCTTTTATTACCAAAAACTGTCTGATATGCCAGATTAAATTACATACTTCTCTGGAGGGTACGATTACCTTCGGAAGAAGAACAGTGGTTCATGACATTACACAATACTTAAAAACCTTCTTTTACAGTATTTCCTGTTTTATACTTTCTGTATTTAGTATATATCTTTTTAAGGCATCAATTCAAATAACTGATGATTTCAAATATTATGTCGTTTAAGTAGTATCTGTTGTATAAATTAAATACATAGGCATTAGATTCTGACGGTCATTGTTGGAGCTGAAATGTTATCTATCTTTTTAACACTTCAAATCAAACGAACAAGATAAGCTTCTTAGCTTCTGTTCAATTGTTTCTTTTCAGAGTGCATAAATACATAACTTTTCAATTCTGTTCTGTCAATACATTTGACGTGTTGGAAAATAGAATCAAAGAGACGCCTGGAACAATCACAATTTTTGAAAATATTGTGGAATACCAATAAGTGATAAGTTGAAAACAGTGAAGAGTTTACCTCGTCGATACTATTAAAAATACTTTGTCTACATTTGTTAATCACGACTTTTAAAGTCACTTTGATTCACAGGAGATGCATCTCACACAATCATTAAAAAGGATTATATATTTGAAATAGTTAATAAGTATTTGATACAAAATTGAAGCCTTAAGATACACATAGAAAAATATGAGAAAGTACAATCTCTTGTAAAAATAATAAAATCAAAGTTTTAAAATATTAAATAAACAAAAAACATGTCTGATTAGTAATAAATTTGCAGTGTCTGATCTAAAAAAATATCTAAAAGCTATAACCACAGCCTTGATTTCTTAGAGATTAAGATCTATCCAAAATTCAAATTGCATCAAAAAATATATTTCTGACACTATTATTGTTAAAAATTTTTATATGAAAATATAGCTTCAAATAAAAGCATTTAATTAGCAATTTACAAACAAATTTTCTTTTTATAAATTTAAATTGTATTTCGATACCTTATTTTATTTGATAATATTATATATAAGAATGTGATGTATATATATATATATATATATATATATATATATATATATATATATATATATATATATATATATATATATATATATATATATATATGACACAAAAATATATGCTATTTTCAGTGTAATATGAATGTATTGCAAGATCTAATACATAATTATAGCATAAAAATTATTTATAGTCCTTCAGCAAAGATTCTTTTTTTTAGTTTTACATTTGCATTAAGAAATGGTTATTTGATTAAATAATATTAAAAAACAGTCTGAAAACCATCTTGAATCTTAAAAAAAAAAAAAAAAAAAAAAAAAAAAACCATTAAAAGTGTTATTAAACGTCAAAAATTGTCCTCAAAATTCATTTCTTCCTCATAACAGATTTTGTAATTGCTCCTTATCGATCATTATTAGAAAGGGATGCAATCCATCTTTGCAGAAATCAAGCTGAAAACAAAAAGAAGACAACCTAATGATAATTCTAAAGGAATGAAAAACTCTATATGAAAATATTTATCCCATTCTGAGCCCTCGTAATCGAATGATGGGTGAAAAAAAAAAAAAAAAAGACGAGACTGGAAGAGGCGAATCTTGGTTCTCATCCATCATTGCTGCACAGAAGCAGGCAAAAGATGGGAAGGGATGATGGATGTCTGGCCGGATCCGACTCGATCATTTAACCCCACAAAAAGATGCAACAACCTAATTAACACACGAAGTTTTCCCTGCCGTATCTTCTGTTGATGCTTTCACTCGACCATCGGTCATTCAGGCCCTTTTTTCCCCCATCATTTCCTGATGGATCAGTTGACAGATGAAGTAGATTATTGCTTCAAGAAGTTGAGTCAATCGACTTTTGCGATTGATTCAATTCGATTTGTAAAATCTTAAAGCAAAGACGATGGTGTGTTATGAGAGGGAAATTTAAATATTAATACTCAACTCTGTATAGTTTTTATCAATCACATCAAAGTCGTTGATTACAGATAATTGATATAGATCTGTAATAAATTTTTTGTCATGTCGATTAATTACTAATTTATTGATTTAAAAGTTTGCTATAAGAGTTTGTCTATAAAGATTTGTATAGTAAACTTAATATGAATCTAAATATTGAACATATATATTTACTTTTATTTATAATTATATAATTCATGTATATAACAAAACATTAATTAAATAATGGAATAAATAATGACACATTTCTACTATCATTAAATTAAATATATTCTCTCTCTCTATATATATATATACATATATATATATATATATATATATATATATATATATATATATATATATATATATATATATAAATGTGTATATATATATATATGTATGTGTGTGTGTATATATATATATGTATATATATATATATATATATATATATATATATATATATATATATATATTATATATATATATATATATGTATGTGTGTGTGTATATATATATATGTATATAAATGTGTATATATATATATATATTATATATTATATATATATATATATATATATAGTAGTATTAATAGTGCAGTGAATCATCATATTTCTGTCTTGCTGATTAAGCATTAAAATTTTTAAAAAGTTAATTCTTATTAATAATCATTAATAATTTGATAATTATTAAATTTCTTTCATGAATTCCAAACTTCTTTGGTTTGATGTTGAATTTAATATAGAAAATATCCGCGCTTTTGATTAAATGTCCACTACTACTAGTTCTTGCTTAGTTTTAAATCATTATATTTTCTATAATCATGAATTCTAGTAGTTAAAGGAATCGTAAAATTATTTTTTCAAGTAATATACTTTTGATTTAACCATGAAGTGAATTTACGTAAATTAATTTAAATTTTTATTCTTTCTATTTTAATGCCAGTCATGTGAAAAAAATTGGGAACGAGAAAACACTTTAGAAAAATATACATGAATAACGTGCAATTAAAGTTTCAATTTATTTCTGGATGTATAGTGCTATGTATTAGTTTCTATCCTATGAGGGAAGCTCTATTGGACTTACATATAAATAATTTTCACTAATATTCTGGAAAATTTTAAATTATAAATGGAGCAGAAAAATGTCTTCTGTATAATACTTTATGCGGAGTTTAAAATTGACACTAAATGACTCCAGGTAACGTATCACTTTATCATAATACGCAGTGTAAAATTCTAGTATTCTTTTAAAATGCTAATTTCATAAAATTTTATCATGTTTCAATTATAAACTGTTGCTAACTTTTTACGTAAAAATTATGTTAAATATATTCAAGATAAACGGAAAGTTAAATTCAGAAATGCATCTAACGGCACTTGTCTTACTAAATAATGAGAAGTTCATATGCAACAATGTTCATGTTACCATAAACTTTAGCCATATTTTTATACAACATTAACAAATTGGAAATATACAATTTTTTTAATGTTATTTAATTTAATTTACACTCTATAATCTTTCAAATTTTCTTTATTTAGAAGATCAACTCTGAATATTTTATAATTTAGCTAGATTTATGAGTTTTTCTTGATAAATTAGTTAGAGAACTACTTCAAAATACGGGGTACAATTTAAGTGCTTTATTATATAATTTCCATTTTTGTTTATCATATAGTATTTAAAAGTTACTTTTTTGTTATACGAATTTCACAAATGACGAATTTTATATAGCTAATCCTTTCTTCCATAGCAAAATATAACATACTGCGTTTTTCAATTTTTTTTTTGAAATGATTATATTTCTTTTTATATAATCTAATGTAATATAATTAAAGTTGTAAATAAAAGCGCTTTTTAGTTTGTAAAAAAATATAAATTCAAGTAACCCTTAATATGTATTAACTTTGTTATATCGATTGAATTAGTTTATTTATAAAATAATTTTTATTTGTTTTTTGAATATTAAGATTTTTATTAATGTGTTAATTTCACAAGATTGTAGTTATACTTCCTCATCTATAAATGCATATATATGAATACATTTTTTAAAATTCATTGTATTACTTTTGTATTTTGTATAATTACAGTGACGATATGTTTTGCTTTCCATTACTTACAGATAGTAGGATATTTTAACAAAATTAAGAATTCACATGTTTATAATTTGTATGAGATTTATAACGATTCATATTTTTTAATGTTTAACAGTAATAAAAAGAATTGCTATAATAATATACAATGAAAAACTTGTAACGATTTAAGGCGATTTTAAAGGAATTTACGTAAAAATTTGATAAATTAATATAATGATAATATATTATAATAATGAAAAGTATATTTTTAAATTGTCATGTCATGTACATGTATGGACAGCAAAAGGAAAATGTACTTATTTTTCATATGATAAAAAAACATTCCATATTTCTTCATTTCAGAATTTTACTATATATCAGTGCATATTTCTTATTTTGAAATAGATATGTGATTAAATTTAAGAAAAAATGATTAGTTGTAAATTATATATTTATATTACACAAACAAAATAAAAATCTTACTTTCTGATATCTTGGTCTATGATTATTATTATTATTCGTTAAAATTTATTCTATAATTATTGATTTATTAAAAATAATGTTTTTAAAAAATACAAACTATTATATTCGTAAAACTAAAGTATTTATTTTCAGAAGCAAAAAATATTTATTACCAACAGCAACATAAATACTCATCAATTTTTATCCTAAATATATTGTTTATTTGGAATAAAAGGGAAAATATGGAATGACGTTTAAAAAAATTTAACAATCTCAAGCTCTTCTCGTGTTTCTTTTTAAAGTTACAATGATCATCATTGGAGAAAATACTTTAATTTTGGTACAAAAATTCTGAAAAAATACTTTATTTTAAAAGATGCTTAAACATCCTCATTTTTTTTGTTTTAGAAAAAAAACAACAACCGATAAAATAACATCAAACGATCGTAAGGCTTCTTTTTTAAAGATGCTAGTTTCAAAAAATTCTAAAGAAATATTTATTTAATAAGAATTATGTTTCTCAAACAAAGTGAGAGTGTATGAAATGAATAAGAAAATAAATTTTAAAAAATTTTTAAATGATCAAAAACTTTAAATTGCAAATTATTTTATTAATTTTTATTAAAAGGCGAGAAACATATTGAGCACTTCTTAAAATGAAATTAAATTAACTTAGCAACTTAAAATATATAAATATATTGATGTTATATCAATTTTAAATTCTAAAATATAAAAAAGATGTTTCATATGAAAAAGAAAATTATATTAATGAGAAATTTAAAATATTCTTTGTATATATATATAAAGATAAAATGCCGCAAATATCCTTATTTTACTTTTAAAAAATGTCAACATATAAATTGAATAATTTTCAAAATGATGTTTAGATAATTTTAGTAATAACTTGTTCAAATATGCAAAATAAGTCCATAAGTAATACACAATTTTAAATTTGTATGCTTACTTCTTAAATGTTGAATGATGTTAGAAGCACTTGTGTATATGAAATATAATATTTATGAAATCATTTATTACTAAACACACAATCCGAAAGTGTTTTTTATTCCTGTTAAATGAAGCCTTCTTCATGACAAAGGCATACTATGAATAAGAACAGCGTATATTTTAAAAGTAGAAAACATTAAAAAAAAAATCATGGTGTTTAATTTAAAAATGTCCTTAAATTTATCTACAAGAAATTCTGATTTTGTCAGATTAATTATAAAAAATAAGTAAGATTTAGCCAGATTTATTGGAAAAACACAACTTGGTTACAAACTACGCAAAATATGTAAAATTTAAAAAAATGTTAAAAAGGAGATAAAAAAAATAAATTTTTATTTTGATACTATTTTCTGAAAAAACAATATAATATCACAAGTAAAAATATTATTTAGATTAAAATTTTGAAAATAATATTAGTGTTTGATATTTAAAAGACAAAGAATGACCGAAGAAAGCTTTGAGAATCAAGGGCTGATTTTGACAATTTAAACCTTAGGATAAATTGCACTGCCTCTCTTCATATCTTATATTACTACCATTTTTTCAAAGTAAAAATGCTTATGGAGGAGTTATAATTCTATTGAATTTATCTAATATCTGAAATTTATAATATTATAATACTTTTCTTTTGAAGTAAGAACCGAGAACATACCTTGAAATGAATTAAGAGTGTGTTGAATTATTAAAAAGAAATCAAGACATTCATCAATGCAAATATATATAATTATATACATATAGATAGATACGTTTGTTTATCAGTCTGTAAAAAATACAGCATCGGCCAACTCTGCAAATTATTTTTTACAATATTTACAAATGCAAAAAACACAACGCTGGAATAGACAGTAAATTAAACGTAGCATTTAGAACTGCCTTTTATACAAAAACATCATTCAAATTAACTTTCAAATTAAAAGAATCTCAGATCGGGTGTTCTTGTTAACTTTGCTGATGGTTCGACTCTTGTCCGTTATTTTCATTGTCACTTAGTAGGCGTCTCATATATCATTTCTTGGTTTTTTGCCGTCCGCTAAATCAAAGAATGTAATAGACGGCACAATTTCTCTAGTAGCAGCTTCTAGTTACATAAAAAAATTGGGTTTGCTTGAAGTGTCGTGCATAAATGAGATTTTACAGTTATGTTTTCATCTAAGTTCATTAATAAATTTTCAATTCATTTCAAAGATATAATACATTTTTTTTGTTCCTGTAAAATTATATCTTGTAATTGATAATATAAGATAAAATATAATTTTGTATTATCAAGAAACATCTATTACAAGTAAAGTAGAACTGTTTACACGCGTATACATTAATCATCTAAATTCTAAACTAAATTAATCCAAATTTTGAACTAAATTAGACTTTTATAAGAAATTTTCTGCTTCCCCAAGTAACAATAAAGTGTCGTTAAAATCACTATTGATTCTTCTTTTAAGTTGATCCGTGAATATTAAATCCTTAAGGGATTCAAGATATTTAACGTCGAGTCTTTGCATCCATTTTTCCAGATAACTATTTATGTCATAAATAAAGGTTTTCCTTAAAGTCCCACAGTTCTTTGGTGTGCCATAAATTTGATTTGAAATGATTGAAAGTTCAATTTGAATATTTATTGCATTTACTTTACACATGAGTAATCTTATAGCTTGTTTTTCGATTCTTATCAAATAATTTGGCCAATACTATAAGTGCAGAAGATAAGTGTCATATACTTCCATCACATAAACCTTCTTTCATTATCTTTCAAACATTTCAAATAAAAGACAATGTTAAAGACATCGAAGAAATTTAAGAATTAGTTGTTATAAATATATGTTTCGATTTTTGCACATTTGTAGTAAATTTGCCGCAGCTATGATTCGAGCTATCAACAATATATTTTAGTTTTAAGTTATCTAATTTTAACAATGAGTCTTCTTTTCTTTTGCATTAGTTTTTATCTTTATTTTCAATTTGGTATTATTGTCAAGTTTTCGTTATAGTTTCAAGCAGCTTTTTTGTCATTTGTAAACATTTGAGTTGTTATCCTCAAAAACCAGTTCCATGGCTAAATTATTTAAATCTTTCTCATGAATCTTTGCTACGTAAAGGATCATACAGTGGGATGGGGGACAGCAAATTAATTGTATTTGATGATGAGCTTTCGCTGGATTTTAGATTTTATTCAGAATAAAATGTGTTTACATTTCTTGTATTTTAAATAAATAACTATATTTTCAAATGAAATCTATACACAACTAATAAACAAATTCTATACGTATAAATAGTGTACATTAGACATACATTTACAAATTTCGATAGAAAAATGAACCTTAAAAATATCATAGATTAATTTCATAAATATTATAAAATACCTTAATAAACTTATAATCACACTCAGAAGAAAGTATTTATCACACATAACAATTTCTTCAAATAATATTTACCAATTATCTCGAAACAGATACAAGTTCTACCATGAACTTTTATTTTATAATTATAATTGTTTAAAATAAACTCCTTCGATTATAAACTCTACAAAGCAATGCTGAAGATATAATAATTTTGATTGATATTAAAATGATTTCTATCAATCAAAAATTTCAATTTTAAATTTTAACTGCATGCAGAAATTATATATTTGAAAACAATTTTATACAAACAAAGCAAACGTATATGTACTATATATCATAAAAAAAATCGTATAATATTTCGTTAAAAATATTTATAATAAAGTTAATTCTGAAAATATAATTATAAAGTATTGAAATTCTATTTACCAAAAAATTTTAACAATAAATCTCCTTTATTTTAATCAAATGTTCTCATTCTCACATATTTTTATTCTAATTAAATATCCTTATTTAAATTTGCTTTTTTATATTTGTAACTGCGTTTCCAAGCATTTATTAAAGTAAGCAAAACAATGATATTTTGTAAATGTAAATAATAAGTAGTCTGTGTTCTTCAGCTAGATAAATCAAAATTTTCTTATAAGATCAACTTAGAATGTAACATGCATTCAATATTCTTAAAAATTCCCACTGAACAAATAAAACAAATCCAAAAAGATTTTGGCATCACTATTTTCAATACTTTACAAAATGTCTAGACTAAAATTCAAAAGAAAAATGAATCTTGTTTCCTGAGTTTATTGAAATAGAAAATATTAAATTCAAATAAGGAATAAGTGAATTTATTTATGATTTTTTTATCATTAAAATATGCATTCAGTTTACAAACATAAATCTTAATCTAATTTAATATATATTGCAAAATATTTTTATATTATTATATTATAAAAATATTTTCATAAAATACAATAAAAATATTTTACAAATAAAAATTACCAAAACTTAAAAATGACTTTTATTTTGAGAGAATATTGAGATTAATTTTTGCTTTGAAACTCAATTAGCATCCATAAAACTTATTTCAATAAGAAATTTGAATTATATATATGTATATAAATTTATATATACATATATATATATATATATATATATATATATATATATATATCTATATCTATATCTATATATATATATATATATATATATATATATATATATATATATATATATATATATATATATATATATATATATATATATATCTATATCTATATCTATATATATATATATATATATATATATATATATATATATATATATATATGTATATAAATTTATATATACATATATATATGAAACAGGTCATAGCAAATAATGCATTCAAAATAATTTTAAACTCACAGTAAACAGAATTAAAAGTAAGCTTCCTTTGTTCGTTTAAAAGTACTTCTCTCATCTTTCATTTAATGGGTATAGTAGGATGATAAATAATTTGTCGACATCATTGATTGCTTTCAATATTCAAAAAACTAATAATCTTGAAAAAAAACTTGAGGTGTTCTGCTTGAACTTATTTTGATTGTAAGAGTTCCTTAAAGTTAAACAAAAGTTTCAGCGTTATTTTGTGTCTTGAATTGGGCGCCATTTTGATAACATCTTATGATAAACACAAAACCATACGAACGGAGCCCAACTCAAGAATAGATACAAAAAACGTTCATAAAACATAACATTTCATTTAGAATTTAAAACAGTCCGTTGGAATACATATAACATCATTACAATTAACTTAAGATTTCAGATAACACATTTTAGATTATATTTTAGATGAAGATAGAATTTGACTACTGTCATCTGTGCTTGTTGCCTCTAGAAGTTTGATACAGTAATTTTGTTTCACGTTTAGTTTATTGATTTTAATGTATTTATATGCTACAAGACGGATATTTTTTTACCAAAATTAATAAATGACATTAATACTGACAATAACTTTTGCTTAGTTATTGTACCGTTCACATTTATTTAAAATTAATAAGAATAACTCAATTGTTTAAATTTTTAATAAATATATTTTTTACACATTTTGCCACTAAACTGATATTCTGAATAGAGACTATTTTACCAAAATTGCCACATTCATCACAAACTCCAATGTATAATTCAATGGACCAAAAAACTTCAGTTTTCTTTTAAAAAATGTGTGTTCAAGTTATAATAATAAATTAAGAATACTAAACTCTAGTAGTTGAAGGGCATGTAAAAATAGTGAAACGTGTCAATAGCTACAGTCTTTAAAGATTATTACAGAAAAGGTTTCACTAGAGGTAAATGTCATTTGTTTTTGTTGATTAGTAGAAAAATTAATCAGTGAAATTAATAAGTAAATTTTGGAAAATATTTTGCTATTTTTCAAACAAGCATTTTAAGATCGAATAGTATGCATTCTAAAAAGTTTCAAAATTAATGAATAAAACAAAAACCTACTAGTAGTTAAAAACCGAATTCCTATGCTTAATTAAAAAACAAAATGACCTTTATATCCACATAAAGCTCTTAAACTTTAGCTTCTTCCCTAAATCTTTGCTTATAGCATAAATCTAAAAAGAAAAAATAATTTAAGTTAAAACCATTGAGAAGCTTATCCTTTCTTTTAAAAAATCGCTTATACAGAGAGGAAATGAATAATACTGTTAAGTAGTAGGTCTTGCAGCTGATCAAAATCAAAGAATCCGCCTACAAAAATATGAAAATCAATTATTGCTAACAAACATAGTATTTATTTTTAAACTATGTTCTTACATATTAATGTTACTGGAGATGAGTTTTTCGGTTGCTTGTTGTCTTATTATATACATACATATATATATATATATATATATATATATATATATATATATATATATATATATATATATATATATATATATATATATATATATATATATATATATATATATATATATATACCAGGTTTTTTATTTAACAAAACTATAAAGGAATTATTTTGATCGTTAAAAATTCAATTTGTCTTTATAACATGAATGTCTTTTCCAAAAAAATAGATGAGCTATTTATAGAATTTCAAAAAAACTTTTTAGAGGATTTGTTTTATTATCCTTATACTTATTCAATAAAATATTTTTAAATCATAAAAAACCTTTCCTCTCTTTTACATAAAAAGACTAAATTGTAATTATTATTTCAATAAAAGTGTACATTTTTTCTCATTGTAAGAGATAAAATCACAAATTCTTTATTGGTTTGGGAACTAATTTTTTGAATATTGATTTTATTCTCACATTTTTATCAGTTTCATTAACATTTTTTTCTTTAGTTCTATCAAAAAAATAATTTTATTTCTTGAAAAAAAATTTGAAGCTGAATAAAACTTGAGAATAAACATTTTTCATTAAAGTAATTCGACACTTGCAATCATTTTATAAACTAATGCCATTTAAATAAAAATTAAAAAAATTAACTTGAATGTTATTAATATATCTCATAATTTAAAAATAATTTTTGAAACAGAAGCTGCAGAAACAGATTATAAATATTTTATTTTATTAACAATGCATTCTAATTAATTATTTTAGAAACACATATAAACAAGTTCAAATTACTGTACCTAAAATAACCAATTTCATATATATTTATATTTGTAGACTTTAAAAATAATATTCTTAAATTTAATTATTATTTAATTTCGTTAACAAATTAGTTAAGGATATGAAATTTCCTCAATAAATTTAATTTACTGTAATCACTCTGCATTACGCTATGGAAATGTATTTTGTTTACCTAAATGATTTTCTAAAATTATCGTGATTATTTTAATACTTTGATCAGTATATTTGTATACATAAATTCTAACAAAATGACAATAAATAAAAATACTGTAATTTTGTTCATTGTGATTTTGTATTACTGCTGTTATTGGAGTTTTAATGTTTGGAAAGGCATGGTTGTTCGTGAAAAATTTTACAAGTGTTACTTAAAGTTATTTTAGAATAGTTATTTTAACACTAATGTTAATGTGCTGAAAAGAAAATTCGATCAGTACAAATGAAGTCTTTAATGATATGGTGACTTTTAGATCCTTAAGACTATGAAATTCATTTCAAACTGCATGAAATATCTAAAAATTATACCCGTGTGGCACGTGGAATTATTATTAAACAGTACTATGTCACCAAATGTTGAGGTATTATTGGTAATCTAATTGAAATTAATGTAATGATTTTCAATAAAATCGATCAAATAATAAAATCTCAAATAAAACGTATCTTTAAGAAAAAACTATTTATAGTTATTGTATTTGGTTGATTAAAATTTTCCATTTGATACTAAATCAAATAGAAACTTTTCCAATTATTGTTATATTACATAGAAGAGAAAAACTTAGAATTAAATAAGCTATGAATTTACATTTCATTTCAAGTTCAGTTGGGTTCAATCTGAGTTTTTACTGGATTTTTAATTCGTTCAAGTATAATAAAATATTGTTATTAGAGATAATGAACGTGTTTTGATATTGATCCAATTATTGAAACATTGATTTTAAATGTATAGGAGTTTTAAATATGAATTTAATAATAACATTTATTATATATGAACACTAACATGAAATACAATCACTGTAAGCGATTATATTTTTATAAATATAAAATTTCTATACACATATTAATATTTTTATAGATTTAATTTTGCTACAAATTTTAAGTAGAGAGAAGACGAATTTTAAATTGTCTTGAATTCAAACCTAAATTAAAGGAAACTTTTGGAATTAAGATAAGCTTTTTTTAGAACTTCTTATCAAAGAATGTAGTGATTATAATAAATGCTACAAAACATTTACTTTGTATAAACTGATTCTAAGAATTCAAATTTAAAATATTGATAATAAAATAAACATAAATGTATTTATACTTCTTGGATATTTAAAAATATTTAATGGTATTTCACATGAGAATTCAAAAAATTTGAATCAATAGAAGAAATTTAAGAACTTTGCGAATTTGAAATCTTTTAAATATGTAATGAGTGATAAATCAGAAAAAAAGAATCCTACAAAAATTATATTATAGAAAAAAATTACATTTGAAAACAACACCGAAACAGTAAGGAAAATACTTTTCAGTTTTTTCCAAATTATAAGCTATACATTTTATTAAAACACAAGTGTCAGGTTTAGAAGATACAAGAAATATATTGTTATAATCTTTGAATAACAAATTACTATCAATGAATAGTATTGATAAATAGGAGAAGTTTGGGAATTTTTGAAAAAGCTTTAATATTTTATAGCAACAATTTGACACAGAAAGTGTTAACAAATTTTTTTATGAAGTAATGAATTTTTTCGTAAATTTTTACGCCAACAGGAAATATATGAATCTACTAATGAGATTATTATTTTATTGTGAGTAAAAATGAAATTACGTTGAAAAGTTATTGAAAGTAAACGCAAATTAAATGAAATTTAATAAAGCTTATAATCTTTAACCTCTTGTCTATGATCTTCAATTTTTAAGAACTATTTCTTAGTGTAAATTTACGTAATTAGAAAGTATGCGTCTATGAAATCAATGAAAGTCATTTTTTATACTGTGAGAATGCTACGCAGATATTCTTTTTTTTAACATTTGAAATAACATAAAAATATTAAGTGAGATTAACATATTTGTTCATTCAAAATGATTGAGATAAATAATTGAAGTGGCTGATTTGTTATACTATACTAACGACTAATACTTTGTAACTGGTTGTTATACAATGATCTTAAAACAGTGTTTCTCAACCATTTAGCATTCATAGCCCAATTTTCAATCATAATTTCATCGCGCGCCCTTCCCCACCGCATACAATAAAATGTATACAATAATAATGTATTTTGAGTATTTTGGCGCTAAACATACACTACAACCTTAATTTTAAACTTCACAAATTACCAAGAACACGAAAATTTATTGACATTTTGCAACAACGATCCTCAGCATTGAAAAAACAATAATCCTATGCCTTTTCATTGTTCTTGCGTCCCACCATGTCGATCATTCTCATGGTTTCGCGAGAAGTTTCAATTTGACTGGAATTTGTCTGGTCATCTTAAAAGTTAAGTTAGGAGCGTGCGCAGATGTGAACAAATATTTTCTCATAGGAAGAAGGACAAAGTTCTATGATGCCAATTTCAATTCCAGACAATCTCATTCGAGTCGATCCTTCTATCTCTATTGAATCTATTCTGAATGTGTATGTTATATATATATTTTCGTGTAATTGCAATTCACCGTATTAAATATTCATGGAAGCAGACTTATGCAGAATCATGGATAAATTTTTAGGAGGATGTAAGCGATCATTAGGCAATAGACAAGCATCATTAAGCACACAGACGATCGTGGTTTCGAAAATAAAATCAAGAAAATAATCTCAAGAATACTTAAATTTTGAGTTCACTAGTCTTCTTCTTTCTTATCCCCTGGTCTGAATCAGACCAGACCTATGATATCCTTCACCTTCAAAGAATTACGGACAGCTCCAGGGCTGTATAAAAGTTCACGTTTTGAAAAGCCAATGCAGTTTAGTAGGTGTTCGGGACTGGCTGGGTTCACTAGTAGTGAAGTAAATGAAGAAAGGCCCCGGTGTATCATTTGCTCAAAAATGTTGGTGGCAGATAGCATGAAACCTAATAAACTCAAACGACATTTGGAAACGCTTCATAGTGAGTACGTAAACAAACTCAGAGAATTCTTCGAATTAAAATTAAAATCATATGAAAAGCAAAATTCATTGTTTAAAAAAAAACTCTGTCAGTAATTGAAAAAAGCTTTAATTGCCTCTTACAAAGTTTCATTTAAAATAGCCAGATGTAAAAAGCCTCACACTATTGCTGAAGAGCTTATTTTGCCAGCCGCAATTGAGATTGTAGAAATTATGTTTGCAGATAATTTTGCAAAACACTTGCAATCTATAACTCTTTAAAATGATACTGTTGCCCATCGAATTGCTGATATAGCTGAAGATGTAGACTCTCAGCTTTTATTAAAATTGCGTGACAAATTGTTTTTAAAACAACTCGATGAGGCAACAGATAGTAATAAAGATGCTCATTTCATTGCATATGTTAGATTTTGTGATGATTTGACAAAAGTAAAAGAATTACTTTTCTGCAAACCAATCGAACTCAAAGCAACAGCACTCATATTAATTGCTATCTTAAGTGATTTTATTAACGAAGCAAACATAAAATGGAATACACCGATGGTGCTCGTTCTACGTCCGGAAGATTCCAAAGAATTCAAGCACTTGTGAAACAAAAATCGCCATACTGCGTCTGAACACATTGCATGATTAATAGAGAAGCTTTGACTTCCAAAGAAATGAGTCCTGGTTTGAATATTTGAATATGTGTTAACTACTGTTGTAACCGCAGTAAGCAATTTAACAATGCTTGAAAATTTGAATGATTGTATTAAAACTTAGAAGGCTGAAGAACAACATGCAAAAGTTGTTTTTGTAACCATTGAAAATCCTTTAGCAATGCTAGCAAAGAATTTTAAAAAGTACTTTCTTGCTGACGACAAACTGATATCAAGTTACAAGTGGGTGAGGGATCCATTTCAAAGTACTCCCGAAGGACTCTGAATTGAAGAGGAAGAAACATTCATAGACTTCACGGGAAGCGGTGAAACCAAAGGACAATTTAGTAATAAATCATTCTTTGAATTTTGAGCAGGAGTGGATGATAAGCTTTCTGCACTAAAAGCAATGGCATTTCGCATTCTACTAACATTTTCAACATTTACCTTTGAGAGACTGGATTTTTTACGGTGGCTTCTGTAAAGACAAAATATAGATCTCAGCTAAATATAGAAAAAGAACTGAGAGTGTCTATTTCTGATATTAAACCCTCCTTCGAGAAACTTTGTTCTGAAAGACAGTTCCAAGGAAGTCACTAATAATTATTAAATTTGTTTTTAATTTAGTAAGTTGTTTTAATTTAATAAGTTAATTATTAAATATGTCAAAATGTATTTTTTTGTATGTGTGTGTGTGTTCTTTCCTTTCAGTCAATCAATATTTTTAAATAACATTTTCTCTTGAATATGCTCACACCCCCTAGGGGGGGTGCCCCACAGTGTGAGAACCACTGTCTTAAAAGCATATTATATAACTTTAAATACATCATTGGCTATTAAAAATACATAATAATGTTTTTATGAGAATTATGCTTACATTGAATGTGTTGTTAAAATTATTTTTGTTGCAATGTTGTATTAAAGGACAAGTAATACATAGTAATATTGATCATAATGGATCACAAGTAACAATTTATTATCAAAAACATAATCTAGATAAGTAAATTGTGAATATAAATTCATATTTTCAATATAAATATCAATGTTAAACTTCTCCTCTCTATAAGCCTGATTTTATACAGATTCCAGAAATTGGCAGGAGGAATTTTACATTTCTCACGTTTAAATAAGCTAGTTTTATTACATTTAGTAAAATGCTACAAATTGTATGAAATATTATTTCATTCCTTAGAAATTTGTAAAAATTTGTTTTTTTTTTTAATTAACTTTGTCTATGAATAACTTTTCAAATTTAACTTTAGAGCTATTGTGAGCAAATGTGAAATTACTTCTGATAACAGAAAAGGATAAAATAAGTATTTTCCATCATGGATTTTTTTTGCTTCAAAAGCGTAAGTTAATTTGTCACATTAAGACAACTTTTTTGCACAAGGAATACAGTTTGAACACTAATTGCTATTTATAAGCAGCTCCAAGTCATTTAAGCAGCCAATACTCTAGCATGATATTCAAACTCCAGAATCGTTAATTAGATTGACTGATAACTATTCAGCAATTAGAGAAAGAGTTCTCAATATCGATGTCCTATTAGAATTATGTAATTTATTTATATGAGGTAAGCGTAATATTTATTACCTGTAATGTCTCGAGCTTAGACATAATTTGTACTAGGTAGCTTCAGAAGTGTTACATTAATTCAGATTACAAGATTCTTTTTAAATCTCTTAGGTTAAACATTAATTATTCTATTTTGAAGTCACGTACTAGAACACATTATAAAAAATTACCATCATTTTTTCCCTTACTAATTCTACCAATTATGCTCATTAATTGCCTAGACACTAAGTGTGAAAACTACATAAAAATACTCCAGGCAACGGAACCTATCAAGAGAGGGCGTTAGGAAAAGATTTGTTGTTGCAACCTAGATTACTCGGTTTGAGGTCATAAAAAAAAATTCAATGCTCAATGGTGAAACAAAAGTTGAGACTTGTCGTTCAACAGGTAAGAGAGACGACAAGTATTTCCTCATAAAGATTCCACCTACATTGCCTCCAAGAAGAATTTTTCCAATCGCTGTGTACCAGAAACAGTCATTCGTTTTGTTGGTGGATTCCAAATGGAACATCCAGTCAGGTTGTTGGTGAGAGGGAAGAAGGAACTTTTAAACGAGTGGGGAGCTGATTCTGTCATATAAATCTCGATTCTCCCCTACCCCACCAATGACTGCTGGGAGGGTGGAGAGGCTCCAACGAGGATGATGAAGGGGTGCACAAGAGGGTAAAGGAGCAGGATCTAGATTCGACGTGCAACTAATGGAACCTTGAACTCGAAAGAATAAGAACTTTCCAACCATGAAGTCCCCCCTTCATGTTTGATGCAGGAAAAATATTGCGTCGACTTTATATATTCGAAGGAATATATCTATATACGCTTGATGGAGGAAGGCAGAAAGAAACAACGTGGGAGTTTTCGAGAATATTGTGAAACCCGATGGGATAGGGGATGGCACCGTGGTTGCAGTTACACAGCGAGCGGCGGAGAACTCTTGAAATTTCTCCTCCAATTTATTATTGGAAGAAGAAAAATGGTTGAGTGGTATTAATAAATAGCATTTGTAATGTGTAGTGTCTTTAAGTTTTTTCTCAAACTAGGATTATAAAATAGCTTATTTCTTTGACTGCTTAAAAAGTCATGAAGGTTACTTTTGAGATTACTTGTTAAAACTTGAGATTAAATGTTAAATTTATTTGCACTCTGCGCAAGAAAAGGACTTATTAAAATGTTTCGCTAGATTCCAAAATATCGAATATATTTTAAATTTCTTACAAATTTGTCTTTATTTTTTTAATTTTTTCTAAAAAAATTCATGCCTTAACAAGAATTATGCATCACTGGTAAACAAATAAGATAACTATAAAAACGGTTTTTTATTAAAATTAATAAATATGTTATATTGCTTAGCAAACAAAATTCAATGTTATATAATCTTAAAAAAATATTGAAAATTTTTTCGATGAAATTAATAGTCTTGCATTTTTAAATTAAAAATGTATTACTTTGAACGAAATAAAAGTTTTCATTTAATCTAAATAATATAATCAAATAGTGCTTATTTATGATAATATTTATATCTAAAAAATTTAATAAATATTATTACTAAAAGAAAAATTTTCAAACTACTAAAGAACATTTTTCATATTACACGTTATGTTTTATTTTTATAGGATGTACTGAAGCAACCATCTTTATAATATTACAGTTTATATTAAGGTTATAATTTTTGTTTGGTATCATTTAAATTAAAATGAAAAAAAATTAAATGATCAATTATTAAAGGCCAAATTTAATTCCATTAAACATTATTAGATTACTTTAATTTATTTCATTGCTATTAATAAATAATTTAAATTAATTATTCAACACACACATATATATTAAGAGATTTTGCATGTATAAAGTGAAGAGTATATATATAAAAGAAGTTTTATAGAAATTTAATTATTCAATAAAATTTTATAAGTTATACTTATAAAATAATTAATTTTCAAAAATTAGATATATTCTTAAATGGCATTGCAAATTACACGTATTTATCAAATTGAATGTTTATTTTTACCAATCTTAAGCAATTTAGAAATATTAAAATTTCAATTCATGGTACAATATATGGAATTAAATCATTGCAAACTTTCGCTTAATTAATTAAATTATTCTAATTAATTAAATAATCCTTTTAATATTTAACTATTTTAGTATTAAACTATTTTAAAAAAATAATTAAATACCCAGAAATTTAGCTATTGCGCAATTATTCGTACTCTAGTGTTCCAGTATTTCTAAACTCTACACTTACAGAAACACAAATGCATAGCACTAGTCAAGAAGAGTAGCCTCAAAAATTTGATGTTGTCTGCACAGATTACATAAGGGAAAGTCACTAAGCCCAAACCTATGCAAATATGTGGGAAAGCTATATATATGATATACATAATTATAAATCTGATCATAAATTTTTTCTGAACCTGCAATTTCTTATAATTTAAAATTTAAATTATTTTACTATTTAGTTCTCTTCTTTATTTAAATAAATCTTTTGCTGCATTGTGAGTTAATTACATAAATAAATTATTCTAAACAGCGTTATAACCAATTCAACTGAATTGATTTATTTAATTACTGTAATAACATAGTTATTTAATAACGCTAATTCATAGTTTTATCAAACAGTTTATTTGATTGAAGATTATATTCAGTTTAATAATTTTTTTGTAAAATTATAATTTTTGAATAAATTTGCGATATTGATTACATTTTTTATCAAACAAATATTTATTAATTTAAATAATTCATACAAATTTGCTGCATTAGTTTTCTGTCAATAAATACAATTTAAATAATTTTATCAAATTTACATTTTTAATTGATTTCACTATTTCGCATAGAATTGTCGACCCTTCCTTATAATGAAAAACGGAACTTCCTAGAATCAATCATGTGAATCAGAGAATCAAATCATCCTAGAATCAAAACATTTTTTCTAAATACCATTCAGGAAATCTTTATTTATTATTTATACACAGAGCAATTAATGATCGGTTGTGTATGGTATTTGAGATCTCGAGGAGAATGAGATTGCTGACACTTTGGCTAAAGCTGGTGTGTCTCAGGACGATGTGCCGTCAGCAACTCTCACATTTCAAGCGGTTCATTCAAAGATTAAACACGAGAATAAAACCACATGGATTGTCTTTCCTTAGCATCATTGGTACCACTGCGCACGTCCAGGTGCTTCCTAGGCTACTGATCTTAATAGACAAGAACAAACGACTATAGCCCGTTTCAGAAGTAGCCATCTTAGTAAGTTGAAATTCGTCAAGGGTACGAAGAAATTCGAAATTTGCTCCAAGTGCTTAAATGAACAGACCTCTCCTGAACATATTCTTCAATGCCTTGGTATCTCCGGGAGAGATCTGATAGAGAATCCACTAATGGTACTGGACTTTTTAAAGGTGTACGCGCTCATGAACCTGGAATAGCACTGCTGACCTCGGGGGCATGCAACAACAACAACAACAACAATTTGAGATCGAGTTATTTGTGTTACTATAACGTATGTTTGAACTGCGTTTTGCGGTTATTTAATCAATCACTGTTTTCCTAATTTTTTATATAGATGTGATTTCCTTTTCAAAACTACGTTGCAGTATTTAAAAAATGAGTATTTATATGGTTCCTAATAAAACAAACACCACTTTTAGGTTATAAAAACTTATCCCTTACAGCTTTGATTTATTTATATCACATTTAATTGTCTATTTCTCAAAGCGGTATTTGTTTTGGTTTGTTTGTCTTTCAACGATCAGTTTTTGCATATGTGTTCTAATTATATAGGTATAGCAATGCAGGCAAGTCCCGGACTGCACCTTAAGCTTAAAGGTTTTGGAGTACTCGTTCATCCCGAAGTGCCTTATAATTTTGAACCACGGTCAGGTGGCGAGGTCACATCTGAGTTGGCACCTTCTTCTCCTTATCCACGCTATACCAGCGGAAGGATTTTGGATGTCTCATATTAACGTGGACATGTCTTCCACACTAGGATCTCCAGCAACTCAATGAGGCATATTCCTCCTAATTGATGGCCGGGCTAAAAGATGCTTCATTTTGCGAAAATTAAAGGTAGTTGCATGAAGCCTAATTAGGGGGGTCTCTTATAATTATTATAATTATTATTATATTAATTCTCTTGTAATTATAAGAGAATTTGCATTTAAAATAGATTCTAGATCAGCTGAGGATTAACCATTAAGTTTTAACTCAGTAAACACATTTTGGTGCATGGAATGCAAAATACATTCACAGCCACACGGTATAACTTGGAAATGCTTTGCGAGTAAAGAATTTACAAGTTTCTCATTCTTTTATTCTTCGTTTATGAAAATTAGGGTTCTGTAGTAAAATGTAAAAGGTTTTCCCAGTCCTAGGAAATTCAAATTCGATGATCTTTACGAAAAGATGATATAGATCCTTAACCAATTATGGAGGTTCTATCCTTTTCCAGGATAGAACCTCCATAATTGGTCAGCTTCCAAAATACAAGCAAATTGCTAATGACCCATTGATAGGTGACAAAAAATCTTATTTCTGATTTTAAAATTATTTCATCTATAAGAGCGAGTATTGAACAAAATTGCGCTATAGAAATATAAATCCTTTCAAATTTTTGCTCTTCATGTCCCTCCTAATAGTAACCCAAATTTGTCCAATCTTGAAATCTCTTGAAACGCAATTATCATTGGGGAAATGAGCTCTCACTTAAAAAAGCGGTGTAAACAACCAAATACTGCTAGAGAATAACTTGAGGATCTCCTAAATACCAGTTTACTTGAGCTTATTTTTGATTTCTATGACCTTTTTATTTATATTCACTATACTGTGGTTGACTAGACTTGCCATGTGTACTGTCTAATAAATGCATTTGTTCTAAGCGACGAGTTTTGCATGATACAGTTTCAGGACATAAGCAGATCTTAAACTTTATTAATATTCCTAACCTAAAGACCAATTTATGTCCAATTTAAAGAAATTTTAAAATTTAAAAAAAGCAAATTGGGACAATTTTAAAGAAATACTGATGGAGAACTTAAGCAATCCAATTTTGATTTTTCACTTCTTTCAAAATAAGCTTATTGCTTAAAAGTATAATTTTGTTTTTTTTCTGCAAAAGTATCTCAATGCTGCGTTGAATGCTTTAAATGCTTTTATACTCCTGATTGGTGAACATGAAGAGACACAGGACCGTCTTAGATACAGATCTGACCTAGTTAGAAGACAATCGGATGTTATATGATGAAAGCAAGCTAGGTATGTTAAAGAAATTAGTTTGGGAGTTGAGTAAGATCCAGGTACTTTAGAAAATTTATCATAATGGCAGTTCTGTAAAAGAATAAGAATTTCTGTCAATTAAACAGCTGTAGACCTATTTTCCTGACAAATATTCTTGCAAAAACTGTGAAAAAGCTTGTAATTAAACTAATGAAATGGTATCTTGAGGAATATAATATTTTATCTGTTATCATCTGAATAGACTGCTTTTCGAAAGAATAAATCATCGTGTGACAAAGTGCCCAGTTTATTAAGAATCATTTAAAGGACAAAAATATTTTAAGAACTGTATATGTTGATTTTAAAGGGGTTCCGCCAGGAAAAAAGTTTATGAAAGTATTGAGATTTTCCGTAATATGCAACCACTATTACTAGCAAGAAATCCTAAGGCAATCATTAATTGTAGTAGAATGATAAGAAATTATCCTTATAAAATGAAATGTTTACAAATGTTCTTAAATGTCTTGTTTTGCAGACTACTGTGATCAAATATTCACTTATTCTGTTGCGGCACATTTTATTGATAGTTCCCAGTTTGATTGTCATTTTAACTTTGTGGTTGATGTTTTGTATAAATTCTTTTCGTCTTATGTCCCTGAAAATTACATTGATACCTCTTTTGATGATAATGTAGTAATGAAATTTTTGACAATCTATCACTTGTTTGAAAGGGAAGTCACCTTTTTATTTGCAAGCAGTAATTCAATCAACTAACTTTGTTGACTACACATTACTTATTATGTCAAGGTTCTTGAAAGCCATTATTTTAAAGGACAAATAAATCACTCTTCATTAGTATCTAACCAATGTAGTCTGTACAGCAATGGAGAAACGTGCATTCTTGCAAAAGCGGCACTTGCTTGTTACAACATACTAACAAAGCCATTTTTGATAGGAGGATTAAATTATAAACTCTATTTATTCACTCATGAGTTCTTAATACCTTTAGATTTGGATGATTTTAAGAACTTGGTGAAAGTTTAGTCATTCTTTTTTGCCTGATACTCTAAAATGCAATGCTATTGTGACTTTCCTCCTAGCTACAGGATGTGATTGCCTTGTCGCCCATCTATATAGGCATTTAAACTTGATTGCCTTCTCGCCCATCTATATAAGCATTTCAACTTGATTACCTTGTCGCCCATCTATATAGGCATTTCAACTTGCTTGCCTTGTCGTCCATCTATATAGACATTTCAATTTAATTGCCTTGTCGTCCATCTATATAGGGTTTTAAACTTGATTGCCTTGTCGTATATCCATATAGACATTTCAACTTGATTGCCTTGTCGCCCATCTATATAGGAATTTCAATTTAATTGCCTTGTCGCCCATCTATATAGACATTTCAACTGACTCTTTGCATTCACTTTGTGATTCTGTGGCTGGAATAGACGGTGACCATTCACTCCGGTATAGACACTTCGTGGTCTTGCACAGAAATCAAGGTGTTGAACATAAGAATACTCATTGGACAATGCAACTTCAGTCTTGTTCTTCGTTCTGTTTCTTGTAAACTCTGTTTACACACTCTCATTTGTAACTTTTTGCATAGTCAATGTATATGAAGGAAAATATTTTGACGCAAAATGTAACATATGCATAATTAATATAGCACAAAAAATTAATTTATATATTTCTCAATCGTATTGTTTTTAGTTTGTTCAACATTTTTTAAATATTGTTAGAACATTTATTTATACACAAATGTCGTATTAGAACTACACATTTGACTACTGACAATAATCTAGGTTGAAATCATTGAATAGTTCCAGGAACATATAACAAAAGATCGAAATTAATTTATTAATTAACATTCAGGTTTGGGATTTAAATCAATATTTATTAAATTTAAAAGCTTTACTCACACATACTCATAACATTCAATGTAATATAGCTGGTAAATTTGATTTTGTTTTAATTAATATTTGAAGCAATGAATATCAAATTGTGATATTGTCTTTTGTATTGTAGTAAATATTATTATTTTTCCAACTAATCGATATTTTCTTATGAAATAAACTTTAACTATTAGCTTAAAACCATTCTATAATTCTTGTTAATCAGTATTTAATTATTTTGATAATTTCAAATAACTTAATATTTTGAATGTTCGGGACATTATTAGGGATTTCATATGCTTAAATTATTTGCATTTAAACGAAGTTCTGAATAATTCGTTAAAATATTCAAGGTACAAAATTACTATTATTTAAAATAAATTTTATTTTAAAATTCCCTTATTAGAATTGAATATAATTCCTAATTATATGATCCATTTAATTAAGTTATTTAATTTTGATTGATTTAAATATCTTTAAATTCAGAATCTTCAATATTTTAAATTTTATCTCAAAATAACAATATTTGATTATATTTTAAAACCACATTTATGTTACTTATCTAAAAATAAATAAATTCTGCATCAGTAGTTGAAAAATAACATTATTTTCGATATGAATCTAATTAAATTTATCTATCGATGCTGAAAAATTCATTTAAACGTATTATGACGTTAAATCCTGCCTATTTAAGTTATTTAAATTGCTTGCACAGAATTTAATATAATCCCCGTGGACTTAGACGCGCTATCAAACAGAAAAATTCGACTTAAAGTTCAAAATATATTTCATTATATAGTTAAAAATTATATCTATCGGTTTCAAACAAAGCTGTTTTAAAAATTTTGGTATTATTAACATCTCTTGGGGATTTTTACACAAATAACAACCTGATTATTCCACTATAATATGAAAATTTAAAATTAAAAAAGAATTTTTAATACATTTTTTGTCGAGTTTCTGTAAATCAAAATGGGGAAATTTAAAATTAAAGATAAAGTGCAATGTTGAATTCTGAATCAATGCTTTTATGTCAAAATATTAATTCTTAATGCATAAAATGTGAAATCAGCAAATAATTATATCCCCGGAAAATATTTTTATTAACAAAGTTTATGCAAGGTATACAATATTGACAATCGTGCAATTTATAGAATAAAAAGAAAGTGAAAATTATTATCACATAAAGTTTTGCAATCAGGGAGAAAATTTTGGAAAATTAATGTTGAAAGCAGAAGTTCAACTCCTAAATTAAAAATAATATTAAATTTCATTAGAAAATAAAATCAAATTTAGGAAAAAAAGACCATTGAAAATTTCTAATTCAGTTTATAATCCGATAAATTGCTCTACACGAGAAAACTATATAAATGTAGTAAAGTGTAGATTAATAGTAAAGATGATAGATTAAAGACTAGAAAAACAATAATCAAGTATAGAATTTATTGTTGCTATTATTGCAAATAAAATACTTAAATGCTTATCCATTTTTGTGAAATGAAAAACTAAAGAAAAAAGTTTCAGGGAAGTTTGCTTAATGATGAAGTTTTATAATTTGATTTTGAGGCCCAATTAGATCTAGACTTACAACTTGAAAAAGATTCCGAGTTGCAGGAATCACACACGCTGGAATAGAGCTCACGAACTAAATGCGATAACCATTTGACTGATAGTTGGCAAAACGAGTATCAAATGTGACATACGCATCTCATGTAGCTAAGAATGCTTTGTTTTGCTTAGAGTGATTTTATAAATGCTGAAGTAAACGAAAGAAGCACTGAAAATAAAAATTGCTAATTACATATTTATTTTAGCAAAAGTATTGATTCGTGTAAACCAAAAAAATGAAAAAGTAATCAATATATTTAGCACTTCCTAGATTAACTTTTATGTAGATTAACTTAACATATTTTAAATGAAATTGCAAATCAGCTTTATTATTTTTCACATTATACTATAGATGCTAGGGATATATTAATTTAAATGAATATTATAAACAAAACATGTAAGTGTCCATTATTTTTTAAATTTTCAGATTCAAATATTTCACATATTAAGGTTTAATTAAAAATTTAATTTATTAAATGCTCAGATGATGAGAAAAAATTGAATGATTATTTAAATCTACTTTCCACATACTTACATAATAAATATTTTAAGGCAATGATAACTTAAAAATTACTAACTGTTGAGCTATAATAAATTATTGCTTAATAGTATATGAAATCGAGTACACTAACTAAAATTATAATTAGTTTATTCATCAAGTAAAATCAAAAACATAGTGAATGATATATAAATAATAAGCAAATTTAATTTCCTATGTCTTTCAGTATTTATAATGAACATAAATTTGAATTCCAATTTAATTTTTTTTCATTTGTTTTTCTAGTGTCTTATTTTAAACTCAAACATTCTTCATGCATTTTATGAAAATTTCATTGGGTGACTTTTTTGGCCAATTTTTATTGAATTGATAAGTTTATCGCGAATTTTGTTAAAGTTAATTGGATAGGATACACTAAGTTAGCAAAAATTTATAGATTTTCTTTACATAATTTACTTAAGAGGAAAGTTTCTTACAACTTAGTGAAGCGTAAGTTAAATAAAACATTACATTGATGTGGTGATATTAGAAAGGTATTTTAAATAATGTTTAAGCAGAAATATGAATTTCTTTTGCATCATTTAACTGACAGATGCAATTATAAAAATTGAAGGAATTTCATTGCTAAATTTTATTTTGAGGATTGCAGTTTGACGTAGTTTGCTCAATATTGGTATGGTCTTTAATATGTTCAAGATTATTGAAACTTGTTATAGTTCAGTTTTCAAATGATAGTGCGCTTATCTTCTAATTTACACACACAATGCGCAATGCGAGTATTTAAACAATTAATTAAAAAATTCTTTCCGTGGATCCAAGAAGATTTGACTTTCAAAGTACTCAGCAGATGGGTTTTAAATACAAATAATTTAATTCTATTCTTGGATAAATTTCATTCTCTCAACTTGAATGAAAAAATAATTTTCTTATGAAATTACTAAAAAAGCTTAATATCCTGTTGAAATTATATGAAAAAAGTGAAATCTAAAATATTCAGATCGAGATAAAATACTCAAATTTGTTATACTCAGCACGTATCTAAAAACTTAGTTCCTTTAGTGCAGGGGAGGGCAAAATTTTCTGTCACAAGCTATTTTTAATCATTTTATTTGTCTCACGATCATCTTCGATGATGATTGAGGGTTAAAAATTATAAAAGAAAGCAGAAGAAAAGATGAAAAAAAATAAAGATGCTTATATATATCTATATATATATATATATATATATATATATATATATATATATAAGCATCATACAATTAACATCGGCATCGTGTCTAGCGTGCGCAGTTGATCGCGGACTCTTTAATATTCTCCCCAGCTTTAGTAAATGTTTCATATTATCTTACCTTAAGCTGAGTATTAACTCAAGCGTTGGACCACAAAGCAATTTACTGACATATTTTGAAAGAAAGAGGCTGCAACAGATTCTTGTCTCTAACAACTTTATCTCTAAAAGAATATTCATTAACTTTAAAGTGTGAACAAAAATAATTTTATGAAGCATTTTTGATTCACTATAACCAAGTTTCTTGCGTGATCTTCTTCAATGAATTCCAGCATTTTATGTACGTGCTTTGAAGGTATGTTCTACTATCGCTTGCCTCTTCACTTATGAACAAGAGAAACACTTAACAATCGTTTTAATTATTCTAACATCATTTACACTAAGGTGCAATGATTATAACTTCTATAAGCCCTCATGTCTAGAGAAAAAAGCTTAACGCACCAGTTTTCGTAAATATATAATTTCGAATTTTTTAAAAATGTGTATATTTTCAGAAATCTCATATTTTATTACGATTTAATGCTTAAAAATTTTTTCGCGATATATTGAAAAGCGAGAGGTCTCTAAATATTCTGTGGCGACAGCATATTCAGAGACGACATCTAGCTCATTTAATTTGTATGATATTCTAAAACTCTCTCTCATAGAATTAAACAACAAACACATAGTTGTAAGAATGTTTATGTCTTTTTATCCAACTACATTTTTTGTTTTCTCCTTAGGCCTTAATCGTATTTCATACAACCATAATCAACGAGCTTGATTGGAGGAAATATGACATATTATCATAAATAGCTATATATATATACAAGCTGTAAGCAAAATGTCATTTTATGTAGTTTTGTCTTTGTTTTTTATTTATTTATTTATTTTTTTATGATAAACAAGAGACAACTGAAATGTGATTCTGTCAGTTGGTGTTAAAAAATGCGGAAGATAATAATAGCCCTTGATAAATTTTATAAAAATGAGGTGATTGAAAATTAGCAAAGCAATAAAAATATTGGTAATTTGAAATTTTGAGAAACTGTGATTCTCATAAAACTCTCTGCTAGCAAACGATATAGCTACTCTTTTGCTGCTAAGAATAATTGAAATCATGTTGATGAAAAATCTTAATTTTTTTTTCATCGTATAAATCAAATACCGATTTTATAGATACTACACTTAGCATAATCATTTTTGGTTCAATAAAACATGTAGCATAAAATATACTTGAAGAAATTTTGCACTAATTTTGATCAAAATCCCTGTTAAATTCTCTATGCTTTGTAATTACTCATCATTTATGATATGCCTATTTTGTTATATTTTGAATTTGAATAATTTCCTAATGGTCTCCCCTCCCACTTCATTCTTGCTCAGAACAAATATTGATACACAAGTAACTACAGATGATTAGATTCCTCACACTAAAATGAAAAATTAATTTCATTATTCGATACACATTTTTATGTTGCATGTAGAAAATATAATTTGTTGAATCTACAAATAAAACGACTAAATAAATGTTACTTTTAAAAGACTCGCGCGAGAAATGTAAAATGTGTTAAGTTATTTCTTTTTACATCATACTAAAATCTTATGTATATGTTTTTGTGGTACAGTGGCTATTCTCTGTGGGGGACTGCAATTATTTTTATTTAAAAAATGCTCTTTTAAAAAGAATTATATTCAGGTTTTCTTTACTAAAGTTCAAAATTTTATAGAAATGAATATTTTTAATAAATCCAACTTATAAATTTGCTTTTTTATAGAGTGTATGATTTCTTGTTTTTATAGAACTGTTCTACTCAGAATGGAAGAACCTGAAATAAAATGCCAATTATTTAATATTTCCATATTATTTCCAATACATTTAAAGCTCTGCTTTGTTCTAAGAAAAATGGCCACATTTGTATTTGCGCTATTTGTAATTTGTTCATTAATGTGACTTTGCATCAAGAACCATAAGATTGTAGTAATTGCATTCAATATGTTATCGCTATTTTAAGAACTCAAATTAAAAAATGGTATTGCATGACATTCAGTGAAAAGAATAATCATTAGCATTTCCGATTTCTTCATAGATGATCGGTGAGTCTACATTATGAGATCAAAACCATTGGACTTATACAAGGTCAAAGAACTTCAATTGGTAATTTTTTAAAAACAGATGGAAGCTTTATTTACACATTTTAAAGTTTCTCGAAGGTAAAAATTAATTATTCAAATTTGCTTAGACAGATGCCCAATTATAGATCCCCAATACCGCTTAGGTCCTTACTTTCTTATTAAATGTATGCATATAAATAATAACAAATATTATTATATTTTTGATGCATTGAATTTCGTTACATGCAACATTGACCAATCATATGCATCATTGGGAGTATATCCATTCAATAGTTATTGTACGTAAGTGGCAATGCGTTGAATAAACATTTTTAGAGAGAGTTATAATAAATATACATGAATTAATTGGTCTGATGAAATGTGAAAGTATGCATGGCAACATATAGGAGGATTTATGAGTGCTAATTTTCACCAATCAGAATGAATTCAATTTAAATAACACTTTGCGGTTGTACACTAATTTTTTTTTCCGTAATTTGTTTGAATAGTTAGTTAATTAAAAAAAACAATGGATTCTAATTTAGAATGTCGGATCAAGGCTAATTGGTTTGCAGTTGCATTCATGCCATTGTATTCACTCAAGTGTTACAACTTGCAAGCCTCCCACACGAAACAAAGTGAAATCACTTTTCCATGCCAGAGAAGCTTCGCTTCAGTTGCGGTCGCAGTCAAAAGTACGGGACGAATTCGTAATTAAAATAAGTTGCCGGGTTTTAGTTAGCTGGCTTATAAATCAGTGACATTTTCTGTTTTCCAGAAATGAAACATTCAAAATCGTTCGGAACTGTAAGAGAAAGCTCGAGGTAGAAGAGAGATTTCCCACAAAGTGGTTGATGGGGTGCTATCGGAGATCTTGGGTGAGTTCATTAAGAAACTGGAGGGGTGTTGCAAAGATCAGAGAAGGTGGGAAGGAGAGGAAAGGGTTCAGTCAGTCGACCAAGTTAGGTGTGGAATTACTTTTCTGGAGACCAAGTGAATCTCGCTTAATAACGTCAGCTTGTTTTGGGAATAAAAGGGGTTGTTTTCTAATCACGAGAATCCAAGATGGTGAATCTTTCTAGAATTTTCGATGTCTCGGGCTTTCAAATTAACTTTGAATAGAGGTTTTGTGAATGGATTTTTTAAATTTATACTTCATATTTAAATTTAAGTATAAAATTATGTACATAATAAATACTTGCGTCATTAAATAAATAATATTATATAAAGTGTTGTATACTTATATATATATATATATATATATATATATATATATATATATATATATATATATATATATATATATATATATATATATATATATATATATATATATATATATATATATATATAATATATATATATATATATATATATATATATATATATAATAATATATATATATATATATATATATATATATATATATATATATATATATAATATATATATATATATATATACTTTTTTAACAGAAATAAATATAATTTTAACATTAGCTATTTTTGTGAAAAATATAATTATTATCAAACTAAGCACTTACAATTAAAAACCTGAATGTTCAAATCCAAGTCCTCTGAATAAAATCAATCAGTTTCATGTTATGCTTAAAAATTACATATTGAACAGTATGTCAGATCTCAAAATTCATCTTCATTTTCCTTTACAATAAGCGGATTTCGCACTTAATAAAATTGTATACATGATAATAAATTTGCAATACGTAACTTTTGCATTAGATTTGCTATGAAAAATTCTCTTTTAAATATTTTTGTTCAAAATTTTTTAAATAAAACCACATTTTGTGTTAATTCATAATGAACTCTATAAGACAAGTTTTCATTAAGTAAGTTTCTTATGAAGTATTTCATATGTAAGAAGTCAATTATCAATGAAGGATCGTTTGCTTTTAAAATAAAGTTTAATATAATTTAAATATTCGTTCCAACAATATTCTATTAGATATTTCCTTTGAGGAGATTTCAAAAAAAAGAAATCTAAAATTATTAAATATTTTGTTATGATATGAAATTATTAAATATTTTGTTAGAAAAGATACACTTGCCAACACAAGAATCTATTTGTGAAATCAGCAATAGCGAAATTTATATCAAACTTTTATAATTCACAAAATCTCCTAATTTTGAAGTTTCTGATGAATTATGTAATTTTGCATTATATTTTGTATGGTTATAATATTTATTTAACATATTATACTAAATTCTCATATATATCCTAAACCTGTTGAATTTCATATATAATTGCAATTTGTTTTTTAATTTCCTTTAACACGTGAGTTAGGATATTCTATATGAAAGGAATCTATATACGTGACATTTTCAATAATTGAGAAATGTACATAATTTATATTTAATTTTATATGTCAAAAAAATATCAATTATTATGATTTTATGGTGTATTTCATATAATAATTTACCTCTACAAATTTTACATTTCATTACAAATATGAATGATTGAAATTTAAAACATTACTTTGGACTTAGTTTGGGGACTGATTTGAATCTAAATTTAAAATCAAAAATATTAAACTTCATTCACGTGAAATATATTTCCTAACTAAACTTAAATTGGAAGTTGTAGGTACATTTTGGAACGCGTTTATGTACATGGTATTTTAATAGTAAACACAATTGAAAATAAATGAGTATATTTAAACTGATTAAAATATCCTAGCTACACACACATATATCTTATGGACATACAAATACTTCTTTCTGTTGTTCATGAGGTATTATTTCCTTCTACTTTAAAATGTTAGCAATATGTAGTGCCAATAGCATTAAACTTTTAATTTAATGGCTTCATAAGAAATAAACAACTGAATGCTTTACTGAAGGAAAATGCATATCAGTTGTTTAATGTTTCGAAATATAATTTATTTAATAATAATAAGTTTTAAAATTTAAAATATCAAGTTTTTGAATTAACTTTTTTTCTTCAATAGGTAGCAACATCAAAAAATCTAAATATTCCCATTTTTTACTTATATGAATAATAAATTAAGTAACATTGAGAATGTAATTAAATAATATATTAGCTATGTGATTAAATATATATAACGACAGAAAATAAATGTTTATAAATTACACATTTATAATATTTATAAATAATCAGCAATAAAACTTTCTGTTTAATTGAAATTTTTATTTGAATCTTAAACTATTATTTGGAAATATTAAAATAAGATCAATTTTTTCTATTGCTGTCTAACTAAACATTAAACAATAAATATTGCTTTCCAAATATATCTAAGGACTAAAACATTAATTTCAGATATTGAAAATTATTTCCTAATGAAATTATCATTTTTTTAAATTGAAATTTTTTCCTCAATTCTTTACATTTATTCAGCAAGTATTTTTCCTTTAAATAGCATTTACTTTTTTAATATTTAAAATACAAAGGAAACTACATAATAATGCGTAAAATTATTCAAATTCATTAATGCATTAAAATTAATTATTTAGTTAATTAATGAAAATATCAAAAGAGCAATATTTAGTTGATTTTTGTATGGTTTTTCTTAAACTACATGTAATGCTTAGAAAATAAGAAAAAGCATCTCATAATTTATTTCAATCTAATAATTAATTTAATAGCATAACACTAACTGTATAATTAATTGAATTAGTATATTAATTTCAGTTAATTATGAAACATATTGTCTTTTAATAATAAATGTTTTTAATTACATTAATATAATATATGAGTTTTATAACGAAATACATGATTAGAATTTTTTTCTTTCTATTAAATTCAAATTAAATATAAATTAATTTCAGATAACTTATATATTATCAGATTTTAAGATATTAAAATCTCATTACAAATAAAATTTATATATGTAGTTTTCTAATAAAAAAATACTAAAAATTTTTTCTAGAAATCTACATACATAACTTTAAGAAACTAAATTTTAAAAAAGTTAATTATTTTCACAAAATGTATTTTCTGTAGTAATTTCTTTAATTTAGTAATTCCTTTGAAACTCCTTCAGATACTTTTAAAAAAGTTATTTAATTATTTTATGGGTTCATGTCGCAATTATATTAAATAATTACTGCTATGCATTTATATATTGTGAATATTTTGTTAGGGTCATATCTTCTTGAGAAAATCGAAGAAAGATATTGAATAAAATCGATTTGATTTTTGGTGCGGTCATTATTTAAACGCGTTGGTTAATTCGAGAGAATCTCAAACAGGTTAAAGTAAAATGTGGATTATAGTTATACTGGAAATTTAGAGTCCAGGAACTGAATACTGAATTACAGAGAGTAAACTATTTACATTGAAAAAGAGTAATATCTTTGTAAATTATAATATAGCATAAGAGATTCACACATATAACTTATAAAAGTGAGATTCAGTTGGAAAAAACCACACATTAATTTTTAAATGAACATTTGTCATCATGAATTAATATATTTAAATATCTTCATTACATTAAAATCGATTCGTTAGATAAACTTAATTAATTAATAATCTATAATTTTTCGAAAGCTATTGCGTGTTTCGTTTTTAATCAATTATATAATTATTAATGAAAAAAAGAAGATATATAATAAAAAAAGTTACGAATTAAAAGTAAATATACATTATATTTAAATAATTATAATGACAATATTTTTAATAAATTTGGTGTCTGAGTATTCGCAAATAATGATAATTAAATTTAAAAAATGTTTTATTTATTACTTCTTATTTAGTCTTATTAGGAATTAAATTCTGTTAGTATCTTAATTATTTACATTATTATTTTTTAGTAGATAGAAATAAATAGATATCGGGATAGTAGTTAAAATAAAAACAGTATAATGAAGAACTCTGTTTTTAATAATTTATAAAAATAAAATGCTATCCAATGTTTTTTTTTTTTTTTTTTGAAAAATATTGCAGTTTTAAATTTAAAAAGATGATTAATTATATGAATTGTCATTATCATATCAAGCATATTTATGCATTAAAATGTGGCTGCAAAAAATGACTCGAAATAATAGAATCAAAGAGAAGTTTTTACACAATTACTCAAAATGACAGAAAAATTAAAAAAAAAAAAAATTGATTAATTAAAGAAGCGAATTTAAAAGATGACATGAAAAACCAAGAACAAAGAACATTCTTAAACGACTAAAAAGCAATGGAATCATGATCGAGAAAGAGCATGAATCGAAAACATGTAGGAAAAAAAAAAGAAAAAGAAGCAGAACTCAAAGAGTCCGGTTTCCTAAAGCAGTGGAAAAGAAAAGAAGAGTAAGCATAAGGCTCGGGAAGAAGCAAAAAGGAGGAGCAGGCAGAAGTAATGCGGCATAAAGCATGCGGTGTAAAGAACCGCTGGAGCATTAGCCCAGAAGGGGTGAAAAACTCGAATAAAACGGGTTTCGTCCCAGTCAAGTATCGGCTTTTTGGTGAGTTAATAACAATAATAATAATAACAGCGTAGAGAACAAGATTGGAAAATAACAATAAAAAAAGTGGTAGATTCAAGAGGAAAGAAAAAAGGAATATTGTTGGAGGGTTGAAGTCCTCGCCTTTCTATTCAACGTGGGAAGGACTAATTGATTGGACGTCCTTGTGATTGTTACGTACACTGAGTTCTCACTTTAAACAATCGCCTCAAGACACTGGGGGAAGGGGGGAGCCCCGAAAGGGGAAGGATGGAATGTTCTCTTTGGAAAGGATCCCTTTCTGCTGTAAGTTTAGACATTGTTACCAACTGAGGCCTTTTCTACAAATGGTGTTAGCATTGTTAAAGTGATTGTTTTTCTGATAACAATAGAGTAGGAAATGTTTAATTAGTGATGAGTTGTTTTAGGTAACTTTTCATGCGAATTAATTAACACGGTTTGTTAGAACCTTATGGATATTGTTATGAATGACATAATCCATAGCGGTCATTGCGTTATTAATTTATTTAATTAAATAATTTTATTACTGATTTATAATTTCTTAGATTTCCTGTATTGCAAAGACTTAATTAATGGAGTATAAATAATGTTTAAAGTATGTACATATTAAAAATGGAAAATTAAATAAATCATATACTTTCAAATCATACATCTTTAGATATGATACTTATAGATATTAAAAAAAAAAAGCTTTCAGTTCCATAAAATTTGTAAGTTATAAGAAATTCCGGAAATATTATAACAATTTTAAAGTCAAACTAATTCTTACATTAATTACAAGTCATTTGTTATGGTATGCTATAACTGCAGGACATTTGAACTTTTCAAACCTTTAACTTAAAAAAAAAAAAAAATAAATAAATAAATAAATAAATAAAAAATAAAATAGTGTAAAAATTATAAAGGGCAGATTATAAACAAATTAATTAATTCTTTGCATTTAGATTTGATTTCATTTATATTCTATTCTTGTATACCATTTCCTATAGTACACTGCACATAAGAATATTCAAAAAGAAAAAATAAAATTTTCATTATTTTAAACATATTATATTAGAGATTAAATACATTAAAAATTTAAACTTTCAGAGTACTTTGCACTTACAAACCATGATTAATATTTAGAAAAATAATGTTATGAAAATTAATATAAATTATAAATTAATTACATAATTTTTGTTTTCATGAGATTATATTCTTTACTTATATACTATTCATCACAGCGTACTTTGTGGCATCCAGGGTAGTGAAATATTTGAATTTTTAACACCTGTAAGAAAAAAATTCAGTATCTTTAAAATTTTAAATTATTGAGCTTGTTACACTCAAGAGCCCTTACAAATATTTAAAATATCTAATGATGGTAAAATTAAAATTTTAGGGAAATTAAAATTTTCAGGGCAGAATATGAATATATATATAAGTCAATAATTTTTTTAATTTTGAACACTAGATATTTTTGAAGGGTTCGGAAAACTGGAAATTCTGGTCAAATTAAACCTTGTGTGCAAAAATGACCGTTGAGCGAACAAATAATTAATTTTTTTTAAGTGCTTAACATATTATTCATCGCATTTCTCTGATTTTTTGGACATTTAAAAATGCCTAAGCAGGACTTATTAACAAACAATGTTCATTTAACAAAATAAATATCTATTGAGTTTCATCTGCATAAAAATTTTAATTTCCGTTCACACATTTTAAAATTCGTGTTTCATATTTTTTTAATTGAATTTTGAAAAATAATTATGAATTTAGATCTGAAGAATATTTGTTGAATGTGAATTCATAGATAGTACAATTTTATAAATTTTGTGAGTGAGAAGAATTCTACCACGTAATTTAAAATAATCACAACTTATTCACCGTTTTAAGTTTCTTTTGAAGAATTTTATGAAATTTAATTTTTAATGCTTAAGAATTAATTTTTAAATGATAACTAAAATAGATTTCTTAATCTATTAAAGATAGCCGAAAATAACAGAAAAAGTTTTATATTATGTTTCTATTTTGATTAGTTTATTCTTCGAAACTCTTCTCTCAATTATGAAATTTACAAATGTTGTTTTTTTAAGTCTAAATAAATTTGATTTTAGACATATTTGAAACAAATTCTGAATTTTTCTTTAAATTCAAATGAAATCATAAAAACAATTTGCAGATTTTCAATTTGTATGAATCTAAAATTTTGAAAATGTTTCATGGATGTTAAAGACAATAAAATTGTAAAATTGTAACGAATTCTAACCTACTTTAATGAAAGTAAATATTAACCATTAAATGAAGAAAATAATTAAGTAACTTTTTTTGGAACACACAGATTATCACAATAAAAAATGATATTTACAATAAATTAAAAGTTTATGTTAAAAATATGAAAAACTATTTGTTTAATAAATTTATAAAATTATTTTTTTCGGAAAAAAATGCATTACGAGTTATTTTGTATTCAAAATATATTTTCTCTTTCATTCCTAACCAATGTTCATAAAAACTAACCCTATACATCTCGTCATTAATTTCATTATTTACATTATTTATAACATTTAAATTAGAATTTAATTGATTTAAACTTCAGTATTATGAAATATTGAAATATGTAGTTTATTGAAAAATGCTTAACAATCTTGGGAGATATTTTTACTTAGAAATAATCCTAAAATTCTTTAAATTTTGGAAAGCTTGTAATTTTATTATCAGTTTTGGAGGAATTAATAATATGTTGTATGAATTATAAGACGTTTTATAAATACCTGAAAATTAAATCAATGATACTGAAAAAATAATTACTTCTGAATTACAAAATTGAAATCTTATTTCTTTGCTCATTTTAAAATTATATATTTCACATGCTAATTTTAAGATTTCAAAGTGAAAATGTGATAAAAATTCTGTAACATGTTTTCAAATTTTTAAAATCATTAAAAACTTTATAAAAATTGCCCTTATCTGTTATTATTTATCGGTACAAATCAAATTTTGGAATCCATTTATATCCAAAACATAAACATAATATTTCGAAATCTAATTCACAGTATTAATTTTTTCCGTGACAGTCTCTTCATAGACATTGTCACATCCCCCGCGATAACATTCTTCGCCTATCGCAAACTTCGTAATAAATCTTCTTACTTTATGTACATTCCTTTACGAATTCTTTACACGAAATCGGGCAAAAACGTCTTGTCGTCCAATAAATTTCAATTAGTAAACCGCCAATGCAATGCATGAACAGATTGGCGAAGTTATTATTTGTGTAGAAATAATCATCGGAACACAGATAGCTTCATGACGAACTATTAAATAATAGCCACTGGGGCGAAGAAGATTAAATTAATGGAGCCAAATTCATTGATTCAATGATTTGTGGAGAGCATCAATCAATCCTAAAGAAGCCGCCAGGCGATTCGGAAATAAAAAGTTCGTGCTGAGTAAATGGCAACAACGGAAATTTCAGACGATTCGAGTTTCAGTAATTAAGTTTCATGCTTTTACGATATTCGCTTCTTACTGTTACAAATTTAATTAATTTGAAAATTAACTTGCGTAACTAAGAGGGGAATTTAAATTAGAAAATGATGTTTTTTTTTCAATGTAAAATGATTATAAATAAATTCAGAGTCAATCGAAAATTTTCATTGTACCACTAAGCTGAAGAAATGAATGTCAAAAATATAAAGATCGATTAATTGAATTTCTAAATATTGTGATAAGTCGTTTCTTTTGTATTTGGCATATAATTAATTTGAAGTTATTTTCTTTAAATGCATGTTACGAATTAATTTATGGCAATATAAGATAACTGCAAAAAAATAAATGTTTATTCGCAATGATTGAACAAAAACTGGGATTGAAAATTTCAGTTGCGTGAACGAATAATTGGAAATTGTCAAAATGATTTGTGTGTTTTTTAATGATTATAATTTCAAATACTGTGTTTTCCCGTGAGAATTTGAATTTAATTATGAGTTACCTTGCATTTTTAAAATCTGATTCATGATAGATTATGCATAACAGACAATGGTTTTGCTTGAATTCTAGAATTAATATTGTACATTATTAGAGGGAAAAAATGGAAAATGATTATGAAAAATTAAGAAACGTATCTTGTTCACCCTTTGAAAGCTTATCATTTACTTAGGATGTTTAAAGAACATTGTTAATTCAAAAATTTTAAATGTTTCAAAATTGTAAAGAACCCATTGTGTCATAAGTGATAAATTAAATTAACTATTTCAAATGTCAAAAATATAAAATAATCGTAGAAAAGCAATTTATATATTTAATAGCATAAAAATAAAATTATGTGATATCCATATTATTTACAATACATTTACTTATACCACTTTAAAATTAATGGACTAGAAAATTAATGGATTTGATTTAAAAAATCATTAAAAGACAAGTAAACTAATTAGAATGTTAAATTAAAGAAAAATTCATAATTAACAAGGACATAAATATTCTTGATTGTACTTGAATTCATTAAACTTATATTAACTAAAAAAGTACCTTTTTTAAATAGAAATGAAATAATTGTTTTTATATCTAAGTAATTGAATTAATTGATATTTGTTCTAATTCATTGAATTAAATAAATTTCATACAGAACGATTATTTATTATTAATTTCAAAAGAAGACTATTTTATGAAAAAAATGACTACAAATAATCACAAAGCTTAATTAATTTTTAAAAAGGCCATATACGTTTGTTGACTGCCTTAAAGAAATATTATCATTTCTTAAGCAATCGTTTTACATATTTACATTAACTTAGATTTTGATTCCTATATTTTTACAGCAATAATTTAGATTAAAATGCAAATTAGTTCACATAATGTAAAAATTATTCTTTTAGCATACATAATTTAGTTTCTAACAAACTTTCAAAAATAAGTATTGATCATAGTATATATATTATATATGATCATAGATCATAGTATATATATATATATATATATATATATTATATATATATATATATATATATATATATATATATATATATATATATATATATATATATATACACACACACACATATATATATATATATATATATATATATATATATATATATAACACACACACAAATATATATATTATATATATGAGTGTGTGTTATAAAAATTTTTAAAAGATATTTGAATATTACTTCATTTTACTTACATTAAATTATTTATAAAATAACCAAAATAAATATACAATTAAACTCTGCCAAAAGTTCGTAAAATAAAAAAAAATTCATGGGAAGATTTAATTTCATTTTTAAATTAAAATCTTTCAGTACACAGCTGTATTTTTTTTATATTTTTCTTAGTTTCTTTAATTTCATTGTTAATTTCAATAATACTGCATAACTGTTGCCAATCACAGATTTTTGTATTATAAACTGATTATTTTTATTGCTAAAATCTTTTTTTTTATCATAAAGATCCTAGGTGAAAAAAATTGCGAATGATTAGAACGTTCATTAAACTAGAACGGAATACTAAAAATGCTGCCATCTATTGAGTGATTTTTATACAGAATAAAAAAAATGCTCAACGAAAAAAAAAAAATAGAATAAAACAGAAATAACAAGATCAATAGAGCAACAAAACTCAAACCTTTACATTCCTTACACATCATCTAACAGATTATTAGAATTTTTTTTAATCATTATTTTTTTTTTTAAAAAAAATGTGGATCGATTGGTTTTCAACCAAATATTTTTTTCTGATCTCATTGCGTTGGAAAGAAAAAAAAGAAAAAAGAGCAAATCAGTGAAAGCGCGATCAACTTATGGAAGAAAAAGAAAAAAAAAAGGTGTCACGGTAAAACGTGGTCAATGTTTTGTCGGCGTTGAAAAGGGAGCCCCATTACGGATTCTTGTCAGGTTTCTTATCCTATCAGACAGCGTGGAGGGAACCGATCATGGGAAAACAGCGACGCTAGCGTTCTCTGCCGTTCAATTCAGAAACTCTCGGCAGCAGAATATTTAAGGGATTGTACACAAATGTGTTAATGTGTTCAGATGTATAACTGAAAACAACCTCTAGTTTATGATCCATTGTTTCTATGGATTTCTTACACAATTTGAGCTGAAATAATGTATTAAATATTTAATAAAATGAATGAAAAAAAAAAGATTTGATTAAAATTCAATATTTCTAAAAGATTTTATTGCTTTAGACATCTGAATTATATTTGTTTAAAAATTAAAAAAAGTAAAAATTTTTGCGGAATTTTTTTATTTTACATTATTAGACGAATTACTAATAAAATCTATTATTTAATAAAAAGAGGAGAACGTAACTATAAAAATTCGTGAAGAGCAAATCATTGCCATATCTAAACAAATAATCATATTTAATATTCCCGGGTTACTGATAAAAATTAGAAAAAATTCCATTAAATAATATTTAGTATAATTATATTTTAACAGCAGAAAGAGATAACAATTTTTACAACATGAAATAAATATATTATTCATTATTTGATTATAAATCGGCAAAAACTTACATTATGCTATACATTGTTAAGAAATAATTTTAGAAAATGTTAACTAATATGCTACAAATGTATAACGTAACTAAAAGATTTTGACAAGGAATAAATTTAATATTTAACATATTTACCAAGATTTATTAATAGTATTTTTTATTACATAAGATGGCATCTTTAAAATATAAGCTAAAAGTTTAATTATATATATATATATATATATATATATATATATATATATATATATATATATATATATATATATATATATATATATATATATATATATATATATATATATATATATATATATATATATATATATATATATGCAGAGAGAGAGAAAGAGTTATTACAAAACCATATTTCAAAGTTGGAAACTATTTAATTTAGAAACATATAGTTGAAGGAAATAGAAAACTTATCTCATTTTCATAGTCATTAGCTATATATTGAAGAAAACAAATTTTTTCATACCCGGAAGAAAGAGGGAATATCAATTTAAGAAAAGAAAATTAACTCAGGAGAATTATCGATGGGAAATATTGTAATTATAGTTACATACAATAAAACCATATGTGTTAACTTGCAAAAAAATCCACCACATTTATATTTATTCCATTATATAATGGATGCCGCAAAATCAATGTATTAAATAAATAAATAATTTTACTTATATTTATAAAAATAAAGGAAATTGAATATTACAAAATCTAATTCTTCCTTATGCAAATTAAACTAGATTTCGTAAACTTGATTTAAATTTAAACCAAAATGTTCAAAATCAGCCTTTTTTCAACTACATCTTCTATAACAACCTTCATTTTACTAGAAAAAATTTTCGAATGTCCTTAAGTGTTCCCAAAACTTACAGCGTTAAATTTTTTGTAAGAGTTCATTTTGGAACATTTTAGGATTTATTATTAATTAAAAAAAATATTTTTCACAACTTCATTAATAATATTAATTTTTTTGAAATTTAGAATTTAAGAATAACATTTTGTTTATCTTCTGCATAAAAAGATAATTATCTTCTTTTGAAATGGAAGCAAGCAAATTATTTGTTACATGTGTTATTTAATGTTTTTTTTAAATGACGTTCCAGATGTTTTTTTTTTACTTAAAAAGGCCATTGTTTGTTATGTTATATTCTTAAATTACACAATATTCCGAAAATTCAAAGCATAATGTCTGTAATTCTGATCACAGTATGTAAATGATTTATGCTTAGATGTTTTTCTACGGTATCGTGCCTTATGTAAATCCAAACAAATTTTCATAAGGATTTCTAAGATTATTTATCATGTAAAATTTAATAAGATAATATCTGTATTTTCATAGAATCTAATAAAATTTTTTATAAAGTGTATTATAATATATTTTCATAATTTAAAAATAAAGATTAAAATTTTTGTCTCTATCACAATGTTTTCAGAAGACATCAATTTTATTGTATTGTTTTAAAAATAAAGTATTATTAATGTTTGTGTAAGTATTGGTAATAACTCCAATTTTTACAAATTATTTCCTCTTAATAATTAAGTCTTAATTTGTTCCTCACAGATGATAAAATTCCTGAAATAAATTTACGTATGTCATTTACGAATTTACTTATCAGAATTTAATTTTTTCTTGATCTAAACATAACATGTATTATCTGGATTCAGTTATACATTGAATCAATTTTTATTATCTTCATTCAATTTTGTGCTTTTTTTTTATAGATCGCACGTATTTTCGTACAGTTTTAAGTGTTTGATATATATGAGACTAACACAAATTCGAACAAAGTTACAGTTAGTGTCTACCAAATCAGAATATTCCAAAGCTTTAGGTCTATTGATTTATCACTTTCGCATGCACTAAAGCACCGACCCCACACGTGGAGCGAGCGCGATTGTCACGACGCGGGATCAGAAGCGTAGGTTCACGAAATCAGAAGCCCACGCCTCACCGCAGCAAGGAGGATTCAGAAGAGGTCGAAGTGGTGAACCACCTAATAGATGACCCCGGGCAAGGTCATGTATCGAGCCTCCCCATCAGTCTACTTTGCTTACGTCTTCGATTTCGTGCAATCTTGTTACACCGGTCTACATTTTTTTGACTGTTTTTTTTTATATATACAACTTTTCTACATAAATTCTCGTAAACCATCGAAGCGAAGAACTAAAATATAAAAAATAAACAAAAAAGAAGAATGTTTCAGCGAGACCAGTCTGTGTTTTATACATTTGCAGACTTTGAGAAATACAGAAACTGTTCGTTTAGTTTATTTTTGGAATAAAATGTGCATACTTCTTGAAAAATAAAGTAAATTAACTTGAAGAAATTCATTCACTTTATCTTCAAACTTTGAAATGTTTCGTGAAATTATATGTATACATACACAAACATATACGGGCATTAGCTAATTAAATAGAAAGCCAAAATCTTGTATCAATATTTTATCCATACACCTTTGCAAGAATAACATTTGTTATTTGTTTTGGGATCGAAAAAACAAGTCTACATTATTCAGGAGTGCAATTTATGTCCAGAGTATACCACACACAGGCAAATCAGTTTTTAGATCTTGAAAGTTAGATAGAAGAGAGAGCAATATCGAACACTTTTTCTATAAAATGCTGCACATTTTCTATGCTGCTAAGATCAGGGCTTCATGGTGGCCAGCGAAATATTTGATGTCCAAAATTAGTTCAACGAACCGATTTTGGATTTTTTAAAGTTGATGTGTAGATGTTTATCATCTTTGAACTATCCGTCTCTGTTACAGTGAAATACAATATTGCCGGTGAATATGATCTGTCAGTATGTCTAGATATCTCGTGTCTGCTATTAGACACTGGAGGAAAGTTAGGACACCACTTCTATAGCAGAAAATTATACTCCATATCATGACACTCGCACCAATTTTTTGCATTGTGCAAGGAAGGCGAGATGGATTCAAGACTTCAAAATATTCTGGCCGCATTCCACGTTTTCCATAAGAAAAATAAGGCGTTGCGGGATTCATCCAATTACATCAATTGTAGCATCTTCAGTTTTCCAATATCTTTTTTACTCAAGACCACAAAAAATGTTTATTTTCCAAACAGAAATTAGTGTTTTTTCCGACTAAGCATTCCTATGTTATAAATTTCTCTGCTCTTGGGTAGAGCTGAGTATGTTAGAATAAATACAAGTTTAGCTGACGATTTTTGCTATTTAAAGCTCAGCTGAGTTCCTGTTTAGGTACAATTAATCGAAGACGACCTAGGTCATGTTCTAGGAAAATAGTACTGGAACCGCAATTACGTCTTTTTGACAAAGACTGTCTGTAGTTTCTCACTCTAATCTTTCATATGGATACTTTTGAAAACTCAATAAGATTACTTCAAAATCAAATCCCTTGCAAAACGACCACTAAAAATAAATAGTAAAATAGTAAAAAAGAACTGCCTTTTTCTCAATTTACATAATTCATCCATAATGAAAGGCACTTTTATACCTTACTACCTTACTCATGCTAGAAGACATGTATATCACGTTATATATATATATATATATATATATATATATATATATATATATATATATATATATATATATATATATATATATATATATATATATATATATATATATATATATATATATATATATATATATATATATATATATATATATATATGTTTTAACCACTTGACTGACTTTGACGAGTCTGACTCGTCATTGATTTCCTGGGCCATCACAGACTTTGACGAGTCAGACTCGTCAAGCGCTTCTTTCGGCGGACGCCGTGCAAGTTACAATTAGATTACATAGTTGCTTCACTCGTTCGACGATTCTCATTTAAAAAAGCACACTGAAAGTAAGAGTTCAGTTTAGCAGAAGTCTCGCACGGTGAATGTTATACTAGCCAATATTTGAGTTTAGTAAAGATTATAAATAATCCCCGTAACATGTATAAGCCGGATGCATTATATGAAAGTGGGGATGATGGTGTAAATTGATGGTGTAGTTCAATTAAGCGAAATTAAATAGTTTTTTTTTGTCGCATCAAATTCCATTTAATTCGTCAGTCAAGGGGTTAAAATATAAAACATAAATTTCAAATTTAATTGAAAATATTAAGGCTAGGTGTCATTATTTAGTCTTATAGTGTAAAAGAGTTTGATATAGATAATAGTGATGTTGTGTTTTATTTTCAATTGTGTATTTTAATTACATTAAAATATGCGATCTTCTTAATAAAATGATAGCTCAGTATTTAGTTTGTTTACAAAGTAGTTTAACCTGCTAAGATTTGTTTGTTTGTTTGTCGCTTAACGGTCATTTTTTTGCACACGAGGGCTAATTGGTAACCTGTGTGAAGAAAATGCGCAGTTAATTTTGCAATTTTGGTATCAGAGTTTCTCGGCTTTCTTTATTATTATTGGTGCACTCCATGTTATATTACTTTTACAATTTACAGCAAAATATAGTTTCAGAATAAGTCTGCACTTTTTATCATCGAACGATTTTAATCATTATAGCATTTGTCGCTTTAACATAAAGATGTTTATCGCTATAACTTAGCATTTATTGCTATAACATAACGATTTTTATCATTTTGAAATAAGGAATTTCCGCAAATTATGTCTGAAACATTTCTGATGTAATTGTAATTAACGACAATTGTCCATATAGAAACAGTTTCTTTACTGCACAAATATCGAAGTTTTAATCTTTAACTTCGAGGATTATAAGTTTAATAGTTAGCTACAAAAATAATAATTTTTAAATAAATATTTTTCTCATCATCAATTTAATTATATAATAGTTTGAAATTATTTTACTTAATTCCAATTAATTATAAAAATGAGTAAGAAAAGGAAGAAATATCATAATTTTAATTAAATTGTTAAAATTGTGTTAATTTAATATATTTTTAGATTATTTATTTAAATTTTTGAATTCCTTAGCTGTGTTGTGAATTTTAAAAATTAATAGAAATTATTTATAAGTTATTCACTGTGTTCGCGTTCTATCATCCACTTAATTAAATGAATAAATGGAAAATAAAATTATGAGACATTCAAGTTTTCAAATATTTGAATGATTGTTTTTCAAATAATGCGCCGTCCTTTTAAAACTGTGAAATAAATTTCTAATTAATTGATGATAAAGTATTTCACTTTATGATTTAATGTTTTTGCACAATTTTTTGTGACAAAATATTTGCAAATTACTACCCCTTTTATTATTCTCAAGAACTGTGTCATTTTCTACAAATAATTTGATCATTTCTACAACTTATTTGATAAAAACAAAATTACGCAGTATTTTCATTATTTTAATGATACAAATTTCAATATTTCTATCCAATATGTCAATGATATTTTTTTTTTCGATTAATGGAATTTAAAGTTTTCTACAGAATTGATAAAAATGTAAAAAAAAAAAAAAAAAAAAAAAAAAAAAAAAAGTATTAAATGAACATGATTAACTATATATTTTTAATAAATTTTTACCTCCATATATTTTTAAAAAGAAAATGTGTATAGTTCCTTAAAATATGCTTGTATAAAATAATAGGTAATATGATTATTTTAGTTTCTCCAAATTACATGCTTAATTTATAAATGCATTGTAAAAATATTGTTATTAATATAAATTGTGTCTTAAACACCATTAAAGTTTCACTTTCTCAGAAATTTAGAAACATTTTTCAGCAGTTTTTTACAATCAAAGTTTTTAGTTAAAATTTTTGATGCAAGCTATTTTCAGTTTTCCTTTTGTTAACAAACGCATAATTAATGCTTTAAGATGAGACACCATATTGTAGAATATTACAGATTGTGAGAAAGTTTCACGATTCATGAAGGAAATTTTGTGATTTATTTTGTTAAATACAATTTTTCTAATTTTTAGTGAAAAATGTTAAGTTTTTGTCAAAATTTTTATAAGGTAGTTTTATATATTTATTCCCAGTGAAGAGAGAGAGAGGGAGGGAGAGAGAGAAGAGAGAGAGAGAGAGCTCTTCTTGATAAGAGTATTGCTTAATATTTCTCTTTTTTTTTTTTTGATATTTAATGCTTGTTAAGCCTGATTTTAATTTATTAATTTTAATAAAAAATAAATAGAAAATTAATTTTTTTGTTGGTCATTAACGTAATTTTATTTTAAGAAATTAATAAAGTTTCATTTGAGTTCGCTTTTTATTTCTTCCGAAAATTCTCGAAAACAATCTTTGAGATTTTTCGATACTACATTGCTTTTTTGTGATAAAGTCAAATGAATTGATTAAATTATATTGAAAATTGTATATAATTTTATGAAGTATTCTAAACTTCTTTTAATATTGTGTGGTTTATTTTTGGAAACTTTTTTTTTAATATTTGTGTCTTTTGTGACACAACTTCTTAAAGTTTGTTTAAATTGTGATTGTTCATTAAAGCTGTTCATTTTTATGCGTATAGATATTTTTTCCTAATGCCCGGTAGCCCTTAGGCTATACCTATTCAGCGCTATAATTGGCGAAGGTGATAACATCTAACATAGTGGTAAAACCAGTGTGTGTGAAATCTTCACCCCGAAAGTATAAGGGAAAAGAAATAGAGAGAAAGGACCATTCATGCCAGAACTAGGATTCGAACCCGGAACCTTCTGCTTCAAAGTTAGGGACGCTAACCTCACCGCCATCGGCCGCCGCGTATAAACATGATGAATCTTGTATACTGTTTTTAAAGGATTTAAGGATTCGAAGCATTGGAAGATTCTTGAGATAAGGTATTTTTTCAAAATATTAATTTAAAAAAAAAAAAAAAAAAAAAAAAAAAAAAAAACAGGATTTTTTTCTACTTTTTTATCGCTATTCATTAAAAAAAACATAGCAGTAACAATTGCGTCAGTCAGTATGTGCATTAAAATATATAGTTGCATAAATTTTGCAGAATAATATTTTCCAATCCATAGAACGTAATGCAAAGTACTATTTTCCAGTTCATTGGAAATTAAAGTAGAACATTATTTCATGTGAGTTAGAAAACAATGCTCTGCATTATACAAAGTAAAGATAAGTCAGAAGATGTCAATTGAACTAAGAGTAATTACTTTCAAAGTAAGTGTATCAAAAAAGTAGAATTTCGTTTAGGAAATGAAGACGAAATCTTCAGATTATCATGACTGGCTGACAGAAGTCAGTATCTTAACAAATCCATCGGCATTTTGAGCAGTTTTATTATGAGGATTCGTGAGCGTGCAAGAGAGAGAGAGAGGGTCACATTTAAAAGAAAAGTAGATCAAAAATCGGGGCCTGAGCACGAACTCTGGTAAATGTCTAAGAAAACGTCGGTTACGGTTGCGGTTACAGTTCGCCGCCTCTTGACTTTCCACAGGAAAAAAAAAATGGTGGCATAGATGCGATAAGTGAGTTTCATAGGTAGTTGATTGTTTTGGGAGCAACGACATTGTTTCCCCTTTGAGTCACGTGACTCCATGAATACATTTGTATACTCCCCATTCCTGGAATATTTTCCCTTAAGCTTTAAATAAATTAAATTTATGATTTAACATAATTAATAAAATTTGAATTTAAGGTAGTGTATTTGGAGTTCGGATTTAAAGAGAGACTAATTAAATAACAACAAAGACATCCTTACAAATATCCCAAATAATACGTTGCAAAAGAATAATTTTCCGCTTATAACACAGCAATTATTTACATTAAGGACAAATACTTCACAATGGTATTAGTGAGTTGACTATGGACATATCCATTTAAAGTATGTATATTGTGTAACATTTTACAGTGAATCATATTAATGTACGTTATCTGAAGAAAAATATATTCACATAACAAACTAATAAATACGTCTAGACAAAGTAAAATCTCTTCTTTTTTAACAGTAAAAATGGTAAGTGGTGAAGAAACACATAAAAAAATGCCTCTTTTTATATATTTTTAGGAGGTCATGTCGATAAATTTCGCAATTACTTTATACCTTACAGAAAAATGTTCTGATATATGTCTCAAAAATTAGTATCCCATTACTTCTAATCACATTGAAGTAAACTTTTTAATTCACTTTACAATACAAGATGTTCCAAAAATTGAGAAAAATTCAAATACTCATAAAAATATAATTACTATATTTGAATGTAGGTTTTGTGAAAGTCATAGTGATGAAGAGAAATTTTTGAGGAAGTAAAAACTAATGAGAATTTTAGTCAGCAGAGGGCGTTAAGTACACTTAAATTACACATTTTCATTAAAAACAAATTAATTTACAAACTGACAAATGTTTCCTAATTTATATATCAAGCCTTAATATATCAAAATATTGATAATTATTCGTGTAGAAAAGTATATGATTATGATATATCTATTCCTTTGTAATTTTTTGTGTGCAGAAAGAGAAACTAAGAAAATTGTTAGAGAAATAGTTTTCGTATTATTATATTTAAGTACACTAATCATTCGATTTTCAGGAATAATTAAAGTATAATTTATAAATCAATGACGAAATCAATAAATCGAACATATGAAGAATTCAATTTACCCATTGATAAAAATGTCATGTACCGTTAAGTACGTTCATACCTTTTCAAATCCTTATGCTATCAAAACACTGCAATTATTAACCTTTCGTGGAAGAAGACGCCAATAGATAATAATAACGGATGCTGACAGATAATAATGATATCGAGCAATAATGACAAAAATTTGCTTTTGAGATAGAAATAGTGGCACGTCCCTTCTGTAGGTGGCGCCACTTCTTCTAAAAGTATAACTATATTGTATATCATTTCCGACGTTTCAAAAGACAAATTCATTTAGTTTGAATATAGTATGCAGATGCTAATACAACACACTATCTTCTTTTAATTTTTAATGATTACAGTTGTTTAAAAAATTGTTCTATATAAATTAGATGAAAGTTTAAGTAAATTAAAAGAGAATGAAAGATTGTTTAAATTAATGCAATCCATGATTGCAGTATCGCTTCATTATCATATGATTGCAATATTATTTTTTATAATTCTTTTTTACTAACATCATAATCAAAATTTTCTTCATATTTGATTAATTTATTGGTATTTTGTGTTATAATTCTTTAAAAGGAGACCTTAAAGTTATTTTAATAAAATAAAAGAATGATGATATATACTGTTCATTTTCCTTGGACTGAAATCACATAAATTATATGCACCTACACTTTAACGAAGTATATAAAATGAAATGACATAAAGGCTTTTTCCAATTAAAACTATGTTTTAATTTCAAAGTTAGTCAAAAAAATTAAAAATATGTATTCAGAAATAAAATTATAAAGAAAGAATTACAATATTAAAAATTCCTCATTGGCATTGTCCTTTATGCTAGATTTAATATAACACAATATTAGAACTCTAAAGAACATAAAAGTACATCAGCTGTGAATCAATGTAGAAACGAAATGATTTTACAACTTTTGAAAGAGATGCTATTTTTGGACTTCTTTTAAAGATAGTAAATGAATTAAGATTCAATGATTAAAGATGGCAAGTGTTGGACAGTGGCAAATCTTCGTTAAGCAGCTCATTGAAATCAATAGTAGTAGAAGATTCTACAGAGCAAAAGTTAATGGGTCCTAACACAGCCTCTGGTAAGTAACTGGAGATGGATATTGCGTTTCTGTATGTTGTTTGTTGGGATGGGTTCTTGTTTCCCCTTACTTTTCTAACGAACAGCACCTACTATTTATGAAAAGACTTCCTAGAAACCAATTCATGAACTAAACGCTAAAATATATATATCCTTTTATGTATATATCCTAAAATGTATATATCCTTTTAGGTTATGAGTATAAATCCTCTCCGGAAAGTCCCGAACAGTCCAGGATGTGATTAGAAGAACCTGCTCAGTTTTACATTTAGAGCAAACTTCAAAGATTTTCCTGTCTGCGAAATATGTGAGACCCCTATTGTGGCCATTTGCTAGTCCGGAAATTACAGTTCTAGAAGCCCTGTCACAATTGAGAGCTAATGAAGAGCTAGGCTCTTTGGCCCGTACCAGTGATGGCAGAGAGGAATCCTCCACCCTTTCGAAATTTCAGAATTATCTGTAGACTGATATTCTTAAAAAGTAAGTGTTGAAGAAGAAAGATTATAGTGGTAACAACCCTCCTTGGCCAATCTGTCCGCCTGCTTATTGCCGTATATCTCTACATGAGAAGGATTCCATTGAAAATAAACAAAGTTTCCTTGTTTTCAACATTATGATATGAGAATGTGGAAAGAGAATTTATTAAAATCCCTAATTTAAGGCAATTTACTTGGTGCATAATACAATGCCTTACACTAAAAAGATTATTATTATTTAAATTACTTTATTAAAATGCTTTATATTGTGAGCATAGCTACTCCATGTTGTCGAAATATTTTTTTTTTAATTGTTTCAGGCTAATCGAACCTAGCTGTGATTACCTGATTGAAGTTCAATAGTGGAACAGTATTCTTCAGGGCGAAAGTTACTAATTCGATACGAATTATTGTTAAATATAGTTTGTGAGTGGTTTGACTTCTGCCTTTAACATGCAACTTTTCCTGGGCAATTCCTTTTTAGTTTTTCTCACTTAAAACATGTAAAATTTCCACTCTTAAAACACGTAAAGACTAATCGTCTGGGAAAAGTTCGCATGGAAAGAAAATATGTGGTGCATGTTTAAAAAAGCCTTATTGAAGCTTCCAGCTGTTACCATCTGTCCACAGTGTGATGTCTAATATGCCTTTTGTTTGGATTCACTAAGTCAATTGATGGAAGAGCACTCGTCAGTATTGGGCATGCTTCAAAAATTATTGAACAACCTGTAAGAGATGCTTAACTCTTCTACTTGGTTTTTGGGATGGATGATGAGAATTTTCTGAATTTATTTATTTACAATTCGTGAATAGATGCCCAAACGATGAAGAGTTAACCCTAAAGACAAGATGGTGGATATTATACTTATTTAGATCTTCAGGGCTTTAGCTACTCAATACATGGTATCAAAAATATTTTCTTCAGATCTTTAAAACGTTAACTATTTTTTAGAGCCCAATATTATATTAAATTACTTATTTAATATAGTAATTTTCTTACTTAAGAAATTTTTTGTCCTTATTTGTTTTGATTTATACAGATTATTAGATGTTTCATCTTGTTTAAATAAATTGTGGTACTTTTTTACTTATTTTCACTATAAAACGCTACAAAAAACCAATGTTTCATAACACTTTTAAAACACATTGCAATACTTTTTAATGAGTTCTATTTTTGATTCGTTCTCTTATACAAATGATTAATCTTAAGCTGAATTGAAGGTATGTGTCATTAAAGTGAAAAGATTTCATATGAAGGGCCCAAATATTAAAGATTGATCTTACCATGATGTGATAGAACTATATTTTTTAAAATGAGGGATTCTAGAGTCGATGATAATAGAACTAAGCAGCAAAAAGCAGACTTTGTATTTTGGTTTTTCAGATGGTCTATCAATGGGGCTGAATACTCTCTTGACACGTACCTTTCAGGTTTTTACTTCTTTGAAGCTCACTCACAATCTTCAAAGAGTCCTCATGAAGAAAATTTGTTAGTTATTAAAATTTTTTATAAAAGTTCTAAAGTATTAAAGTACAAAGTGTCAAATATTAAAAAAAAATTTAATTTTTAACATCTAAAGTAATTTTTCTATTTATCCTATTTTTTTTAACTTTTAAGCTCCTATTTGTTTAATTCTTATGATTCAAAGTGCTTAAAAGTTTCCATTTTTTATTTGTACCCATTTTATATCAAATATCGTAAATTATGTTCAAAATCTTACAGCGAAAATAAATAAAGACACACACGCGTTTCTATTCGTACCAATTTATTTCTGAATTGTACAATTCTCATCTTTGGTAGGAGATAATTAATATAGCTGATTACTTTACTTAGTATTTTATGAAATTTTTTTCTAAAATATTTAGCCTCATGAGCGAGATCAGAATTTTAAAAGCAAAAATGAGTGGCCAAATATTATTGAAAACTTCCATTCTTAATACACTTGACTGAAAAATTTGGAATCGAATACTGAGGTTGTTTTTCTGTCACTCGTGGATTTCAATGACCATTCCTATTAATTTATTTTTAAAGGAAGTTTTGTTTGGAAATACTCTCATAAGATTATGGAGACAACAGTTTCTCAACAACAGAATTGCTTATAAATAACAAAATATTTGAAACTTCCTATATCAATATTAAACGATTTTGAAAACCAAAGTTCGAATTCTGATTATGAATGAATCTTAAAATTAGAATACCATTTAGAAACGCAACAAGTATTTATTTGAAGTTATTCTTGATTGAAGTTTGTTTCTAAAATTTCCTTGTCTTGTTAAAAAAAAGTATTAACGTTTCATAACCGCAAACGAAGCAGAATTCTCTGTCTTTGATATGAAGAGTGAAGAAAAAATGGCTTGGGTAAGCGGTTATCTTTTCGCAAATTATTTCCTGAGCCATAAAAGCAATTTATAAGCCGACAGCTAAGTTCATGCCTACAGAGTGCCTGATGTAGTAAACAAGACCAACCAACAATGGAACGAGTGTGTTTCGGCCGGGGACAAGTCTTTCACTTGTTCCTTTCGCTTACGAGGCTGTCATGTCATTTGATAGGGCGGGACCTGGCTTTGGATCAAATTCTTTTTGACCCAACAGTTTCTTGGATCGCTTTCAACAAGTCTGGGGAAGGGGAAAATAAAAGCATTTTCTTTGTAATTCATTTCATTTACTCCAGGACAAAAATCACATTTCTATATTTTGAATGTTGGACAAAAAAATGGAGAAAGATATTAGGGATCAGCTTGGGTGATGTGAGAGAGCAAATACAGTAAAATGCGTCTGACTTTTTTATTTGACATAAATTACTTTAACAGATAGTAAAATGTTTCTCTGCCTTTCTTATTTTGTGTATTTATGTGATATTGATTTATTGTAGTAAAAATGAAATAATATAGTATAAGAAATTTAATGTCAATACAGACACTATCTATTAAAACATGTGGCATAGCAGCAGTTTTCATCTTAAATACTGACTCAGAAATTTCCATTCTTTTTCGATTAAGAGAATATTGATAATCATTGGAAATGTTTAGCATTTAATTTTTGTAAAAAAAAAAAAAAAAAAAATTAAATCATGTAGGTATTAAATCTTGATAAAAAAAATCTATTACTTTTCTTCCTGTAATCCCGACAACAGCCATACCTTCATGGAAGTAATTTCTTGAAACTAAAACTAATAACTAGAAATAAAATTCTAGAAAGTAATATTTCCATAACCAAATAGTAATCTAATATTCCATCATTCTTATTTCTTATTACAGACAATAAAGTTTTTTTTCTGGACACTTTTTGTTCGAATACTATCATACTTAACTGTTTACAATTAATATTATTACAATTTTATTAGAAAATGTGGAACTTATTTACATTTTCCTGTTTCTATAAAGACAGACATTATCCACCTTATTATATTGATCAGGCATTATACTTCCATAACACTGAATGAAAATGAGATAGTTACAATCGTACATTTGTTTCCTGGAAATCTTATACAGAATATTATTCTGATGAATATATAAGAATATTCTTGATGGCTTGGATAGACAGCTGTTTGGTGGATGTCTAATCTGTATTATACAATTTGTGATTTACTATCCATACAAATTTATTTCAAAATGCAGTTCACTAAAATAATTCTTGGACAATTTTAATCTATCAAATTATGGACTAAGCGACATAAAATACAATTGATTATAAATAATAATTATTATTTATATTGATTATAATTATATTGATTATTATTTATATTGATTATAAATAATGATTATTGAATTTATATACAATGTAGTGCAAAAAACATGATTGAAAGTAAGTTATAGTAATAGAAAAAAAGACAACATGCCAAGATAATGAAACTTATTTTTTGAGTAAAAATATCAATGGCATTTAATTTTCGAAATGTCTATCATTTCTAACTGAAGTCGGTTCCCTAACTCTGGCTAACTAAGACTCTAGAGTGTATTGCAATCAATTGAATCAACTTCACCTTTGATGACTATTTCAAATCTTCCAATAAATTAAATGTATCTTTTAGATTCTGTCCTTGATATAATGCCACAAGAAGTCTCAAGAATTTAAGTTCAGACTGTATGTAAAACACTCTGTCCTTTGAATTTCTTTTTATCCAATGCAGTCAAACGATCACCAAATGTTGTTTCAAACTTATGAAGACAACAGCATTTCCCATCAGTAACAAGACCCATCCTGAATGAACTTCTACCAGTGATTCATGTTAGGACCACCTGCTTCAAGGTCAAGTCACGATTTAAGAGCTCGATACTTGACACATATTACCATATCATCTATGAATATTTAAAAAAAATTATAGCATTATTTTCTTAGTGTCCTTATCTTTCCAAACTCTGAAGAAATGCCGACGACAAGTTGCATTACTCCGGTTATTTTTCTTAATTTTCTTACGATAAATAATTGCTTATCCAGGGTCAGTGATTCTATATTCCTTATTGTTTATTTGTTTTCCTTGTTCATTATTAATGCTTTCTTCATATGTTTATTCACCTGAAATGCCAATATGCATATGTAGTAATATAATATGGGATATTTATACTTATATTAATGTATTTGAAATGAAAAACTTAAAATACTTGCGATTTTATTTTTTTGATCACTTTGTACATGCATATAGAAAATACGATAATGAAGTCAATTAGTTACACCAAAAAGTAATGTTTTAAAACTGAAAGAAATATTGCGATGTTTATACTAATGAATTTTGAGTACAATATGAATACTGTTGCTTTTCGAATTAAAAGGAGAACAAACGCAACTTATTTTACTTTATTCGTTCGAAAATAATTTCAAAGAGAAAAGAAGAGGTTTGATGAAATGAAAAATCTTAATAACTTTTTGTTAAAATAAAGTGCTTATCCATTTATAAAAAATATTAAAAATCGAATATTTTCTATTCTGTTTATTTATTCATTAATCCACATTCACTGATTTTCAGATATATATAAATACAATTAATTTCAAGAATTTTATTAAGAATTATTAGAGACTGTTATTCTTTGAAAAAAAACTTATTATGCATTCATTATTATTTACTACATTTTATAGACCGGATTCAATTGCATATATTGAAACAGAAAGATTTATTAATTTAATTTTAATTTTTTAATATTAGAATATTTATATCAATTCTTAAGAGTTTTAATATTTTTCTTCCTATGAATTATGTATATGTTTATATACCATAAAGAGAGCTAATTCTAAATGCACTTGAAAGAAATCTTAATAAAATTCATAAATATAAATTAAAAAATGTTGATGTTTTACTTATTCATTGACAATGATGGAATATTGAAGTCTAAAAAAATGAAAGTGAAAAATAAATGTTAGAAAAGTATACAATTATAAACTTATAAAAATTAATTTCTCACGCTTTTCATTTCGATCATGCAGCGCCCTCTATCGGTCACTTTAGTCTCGATTTTAATATGATCTAAAATTATTTTGTAAATAAAAAATTTAATATAATTTTTTTTTTTAAATTTTGAAATATTAAATTCATAATAACAAATTATTTCTTAAATACGAATTTAAATTTTATTAATTTTACGATTTTATATGTTTTATATTTATTATTATTTTGTATACTTCACATTCGTTAATTTTTATATATTATAAAAACTTTAGAATAAGATATTCTACTGTGAATTAAATTTTCGTCGCATTTTTCAATAGTATTGTAAAATATAACTACTCATTACATAAAACTCATCTTAGTAATGTTACTCATTTAAAGTAATAATAAATAAATATTTTTTTTCCTAGAAAAGACATGTTTAGGTAATCTTGAAATTGATCTGAGAACTGGAAGTAAAATTTTGCGCTATTTTATTGCTATGCCTGAAAACTGCAAATCATAAGTTAGAATAACGTAAGCCATTGATCACTTAGGCAAAACTACCCCTTTCTCTCCACGCAACTTCACCGTCACTCCTCTGAGCAAACGATTTCTCTGTTTTTCTTTTTTCTTTCCCTCACCACGCCAAGTGTAGAAGAATAGGTTCTCGTATTCCAAGTTCTGATGGCTTGAAACACTCGAATTCCCTTCACCCCAACCCCTCGTGTTTCATGTCTTCGATCTTTCAATGCGCTATAGCAGCTATAGCTGACTCTGTGCTCGTGACATATCTTAGGTGACGCGCTCATTTGTCTTGGCTTTCTTCTTTCCTCTACTCGAATCCTCTTTCTTTTTTACTCCTGTCTTTCTTTTTCTTCATGTTCTTTTCAGCTCCTTTTTATCCGCTTCTACGGTTAGTTTTTTCTTGAATTGTAAAAGAGAAATGACTGAAATAACGTCTTTGTTAAATAAGGAGAAAAATATATTTCATGACGTTTGATTAAGTTATAAAACATTAATATGCGCATTTAAATAAGCGAATACTATAAGTGCTTTTTAAAATTTATAGCTCATCTTTTCTTTATTTATTTCTTTCAATTAGTTTAATATTTGTTATATAAAGATACAAAATAAATAAATAATTTCACTTGAAAAAATACAAGAAAATGAAACTTATACAAAATAATTTATATTCTATACATATTAAGGAGTACATTTTGAACTATTAAGTTATTGCTTTTTTTCAATTATGCCTCAAAATTATTTCAAAGATAAAGTCTATTTATAAATTCGGGTTCGGTGTAGAATTGGGTAATCCTTGGTTTGGCGAAAAATCTTGCAATAAATTTTGGCGATAAAATTTAATATCTACAAACCCTGGAGCTCAGTTAAATTTTTGTGTAGCGACAGCAGCCATTTTGCTAGCCATGTCTTGGCCCATGTATTCATGTAAATTCAACTATTTTTAAAAATCATTAAGCATTCTTCGTAAAACATATTGAAATGTGTTTACTTAGAAAACAAATCATATATATATATATATATATATATATATATATATATATATATATATATATATATATATATATATATATATATATATATAAATTAATTCAAATAAATTTTTTCATATAAAAATTTATCATGCAGACGGGAGTAAAGCCAATATTACTTGTACAGTAAAATAAATCACTAAAAAAAGTTATCGATTTTATATAATTTTTTATGATAAAGTTTAATGGATAAAGGATGGCTTACAATTACTATAATGATGTACGATTTGTACAAATACAATAATGGCAGTATTCGTATTATTTATTAGCTTTCTTTTTTTTAATTAGTTTAAATAACTTTTAAATTATCACTTAAAACAGACTTTATTGATAGGCTTGGAAGCAATAATGTCCACATTATTAATCACTGAGATATATCCACGTATTAAACTATAGTACCTAATTATCACAATAGTATAAATCTATATGTAAATTATTCATTTTACAGAAGAGGTTCTGCTTCAGCTACAACTTAAACACAGACAAGAATTTTCAAGAAATATTTCAGAGAGTTCCTATTACAAATTTAACTCAACAAGACCCATTTTAATAAACATAGATTATGCGTAGAATCATAGATATTCTCTGGTATTCTTTGGTGCTTAAAATATGCATGATAGCTCTTTCCATAAATCAAATTATCCGTATTGTTAAAGCATAAAAATATCAAAAAAATATTCTCATTCGTTGTAACCTTTATGTCAAATGGTGTATGGAAGTACATGTGTGATAAAATTAAAGTATATTCTTGAAAAATCATATGCATATTTAATTTTCCTTGTTCAAATTAGGACGTTATTGAAAGTGCTGAAGTTGATTTTCTATGAAACGCCTTTGTTAGAAATTAGTGAAAAAAATGGCTTTGACTTCCAGAACTAGAATCGAGAAAAATATTTTCGATCAAGAAATGTGGTAACAAGTGGGAAAACTGCCAAACTATACTGTTTTCGTTTCCGTCACAATCTCGATCTTTAAATACATGAACAGCAAAAACGAAAAGGTTAAAAACCGCTAATTTGTAAAGGAGGTCAATCTGACATGTTGTAAGTCTCTTCGCAAAACGGAGATACATCTCTGACGGAGCACGCGACAAAAACAGACGAATCCATCTTCTTTTACTTTGAAGGTTTTGAAGCCAAGAGACAAAAAAACATCGCCCACTTACACCACTTTCCCAGACTCTTTAATTGTCAATTCGTTGTCGCCGAGTTTAGTGCCAAGAATATTTCGACTACCGACGTTTAAATTCTACGTGGTTCTAAAGACTCCAAGTTCTGGGCGATGTGTTTATAGGTGTTCTATTCTGCTCGCAAACACTTTCTCAGGGTTGGGTTTCCATGGCGGGTTTTCAACAGATTTTACTGCGCCATTTGCCGTTACAAGAGTGTGACGGATTAATCCCCGCGCTTTCAAATTTATGGAGTTTAGAAGCATGGTGAAGGCGTTCATATAATAGCTGCTAGAGTGCTAAAAAAATATATCTTTACGTTTATAGCTTGTGGTCGACGATAAAAATGTCTTTATTTAATCTGCTTAGAAAAACCTTTATTTTTAGTAGTTGTCTCAATGTATATTTTGAAATCTGTTGCGCTTGGTGACGAGAGGTTTGATTTAATGAGAATTTTTCTTTGGTGTGAATGAATCTTTTTTAAGATAGAGTATTGCAAAATACTACAGCAAAAAAAAAACTTGGGCATTCTCAATTAGAATATTCTACTTTGAAGCGGTTTAGTATTAAAAATGTATTCTAATATTGAGAATCTATTCTCGATGTCCTAATAGAAGACATCAGGTATTGAAAATATTAATTAGTAATAAATTAATCTGGTTTACATTATATTTCCTTTTTCTGAATACATGTTTAAGTAATGATATATCGGTAAAAATCAAAGAACAGAGATATTTAAACAGTTATTTATAATTATTTCAATTTAGAAAAAATGTGGAAATGGTTTTAGATTAGTAAACGTAAGAGAAAGCATATTGTATGTTATATGATGATACCGTATCTCTCTTCTATTAGTCTATTTTACTACTAAATGCGTTGTCAAAGATTAAAATGCACTGTTATCAAAGATCTTTAAGCATGTGATTTAATTTAATGCTATTTAGAGACCTGTAGAAATATTTTTCGATAAATAAACACGAGAGAAAAAATTTAATATTAGAGTCTGTTGTTAAATATACATTGCTTCCGATTAATCTATTTTAACTTTAAATTTGAGATAGAATGTAGAACAAGTTGAAATGTCAGCAAAAAACACCTTTTAATATACTTTAATGTTAATTATTGTAGTTTTAAGACATATTTTTGCAAATATTACTTAAAAATGATACATTAGTGCCATCTATTAAGTACATTAACACAAATAATACTACTATTATTACCAGTTATTTTTATCAGCTGTAACATTTTTTAACTTTCATTTCTTATAGATTTTTATATTTTATTGTTGTAAAATTTCTTTTAACCTTTATCTACCTAAATAAGTATTTTATTTAAGGATAATATATAAAATGTGAAAAATATCTCCTTTAACAAACGATGCCTTGCAAAACAAGTGATAAATAGACATCGTGGCATTACATGAAGATCTTATCGATGCTTTCTTAAAGAATGAAGTCGCTCTCCTGACAGGTAATTTACTAAATGTAATATACACTTTTTCTGACATAAGATATTTGAGTTTTAAGCTTATTAGATTATTTTTTTTTAGAAATGTGTTTCTATATTGTAAAAGTTAAATTTTAAAAATATAGTTATATTTATTGTCTTAAACACAAAATTTTATAAAAGAAACATTAATGTATATAGTGTTGGAAAGAAATAATTGGATTTTAAAATTCAACAATTTGTATTCAAATGATTACCAAATTACATCAAGCCTTTTTAAGTTAAAAAAATTATTTGAACCAACAAAAAAGTCTGCATATTAAATTTCAATAGTTTGGGTAACACATTAATCTCCAACAAATTGGATCAAAAAAGTGTTCTATCGGTCTGTAAAAAATACTAGCTTGAAATCAATTGGCCATTGGAAGTCTTGTTTGTCTTAACTCTGTTTTACTATCTCTGGAACTGAAAGAGAATTTTGTTGAAGAATTTGAATTCATTAAGATCCAGTTCCTGATTCATAATATCATTCATTTACTATAAACCAGAAACACGTGACCAAATTTTGCAATTTTTGGAAAAAAACATTATTCTTCCTCAGAGAATTTTAAAAAGTAACATTCATATCCTTCCTTACCAAAAGATGATCGACTAAACATAGGATTGAGTCTTTGAGAAAATCTATATTCTCGTAAGATGGAAGCTTAGGTTGGACAGTGTTGCCGAATATGATACTTAGAAATCAATTGAGTATCTGAAAGTGGACTCACCTTTGCGATATAGTAAGATATATTTCTATACAGCACAAGATTTCGAGTTTAATCTCAATCATTATTCTAAAATTGGAGATATATATACTGAATTTGTGCCTATTGTTTGGACAAGAATTTGGGACTATTCCAAATTTTCTTTCTTGTGCTTTGTGAGTGTGGCTCACTATCTATGAAAACTCTGCAATGAAGGAAATTTACGTGTGGATATTGAAATACCTTACAACGAGGTTGCCCACTGCTCGATGTAAAAATATCTATAGTTTGAACTTAAAAAAACTTAGAGTTCTACAGTACGGTTCTAAGCAAAATATTTCGGGTTCGATAAGAGTTATTGTTAAACAACATTGGCATAGATGAACTGTTAAACATCATTGAGATAAATGAGTTGTTAAACATTGAGGTAGATGATCTTCTTCTGCATTATACCCACATGTCTGTGAGAATTTTCCAGGATTTCATTTCTTCCAACTCATGGATGTGCCACGTTATGAGTTTCCATTTATAAAATATTTTTCCAATAATAATGTCTTTTTATGATCTTTAATATATAGTGTTAAAGTCTTCTATGAATTCGGATTCACAGTGGATAGTAAGGGATCTCTTCAGAGTCAAATTCTCTAATTTGGTCTCAGCTACTGTTGAATAATAGGTGTTAGTTCCATTTCTTCATTCAAAAGCAAATCCAGCAAGATGGTTACTAGTGTCTCTGTGGTCAGTTTACGTGGTGGATATTAGAAACGCCTGGCAGCAATCTTTGCTTAATATACTGTTAACTACTTGGTGTCAAACAAAACAAAAAGTGAATGGCAAGTGTTTATAGATATAGTGAGAATCTGCACATCACATTTCAAATTTTACCTTTTATCTAATATTGTATAGATTTCGAAAAATTCTCATCTTAACACATGTTCATTTATCTTTGTTTTCATGCGTAGCTTTACAGGTTAATTAATACACTATTAAATTTCCAGAAAAAATTCCATCAACTTTTTGTTTCCACATTTGCTTAACATATATTCTGATTATTTCACTTTTACAAAATCAATTTATTCTTATGTCAATGCTTGTAGCTGTAACTAATTTTAAGAATAGAGCCACAAATATTTATTAATGGTTTCTCTTTCATATATGCCTATAACAATGGAAACAGATTTAAATGATTTCACACTTGATTATTTTTCATTAAAATTACCTCTAGTAGCTAAGCTATGAGAGACATGTGTTATTATAGATACTACGGCAAACTTAATAATCAATCCTCAATAAAAATTGTAAGTTTTTGTCAATATTTGTTGAATTTTTTAAAAATTTTAAGGATTACATCATAAAATATGTAGAGCTATTAATCATAAAATAGTTAGAGCTGTGATTAGTCATTTGTGTTTGGGGAAACAAAAACGTTTTTCATAATCTGTAATCTTCAATTGCTCAGTGATTAGTAATATGTATTTTCGTTAATTGTGTAGTTCTTATTTAATATTAACTAAATATTTTTGTCAATATAAATTTTCCTCATGCAAGATTTTCACAACATGTTTAGTATACTATACCTCTTAATTCAGAAAATAATTGTTTTTATAACTTTTATTTATATTTTACGTTAACTTTTTCAAAAAATATACTCCTAAGAATATATGACCTAAAAAAATATATGACCTACAAAAAACCTACAAAAAATATATGACCTAAGAATATGTATTACCGACAAAACTCGAACAATTGGTAAAGTTTTATCAGTAATATATATTTTTGAAGAAAAATAATTTCTCCTTTAAAATATCACAATATATTAGATAATCATAAGATTAACGCCCATTTATAGACATTCCTAAGATATAATTTTTTCTGTTGCCATTATAATATATCATAAGTTATAAATATTATTATAATATTAAAGTATTATATAAAGCTTTAATATTAAAGAATTAATAAATGACTATTCTTAATTATATTCTTATTTGTGAGAAATAAATTTCTTCGTTTCAATCTAGATGATTTAATAAAATATACAGAAGAATGTTCAAGGAATAAAAATTTCAAATAAGAATAAAATAATTAAAATTTCAAATATATATATATATATATATATATATATATATATATATATATATATATATATATATATATATATTATATATATATATATATATATATATATATATATATATACAAATATATATATATATATATATATATATATATATATATATATATATATATATATGTATGTATATCCTATACTATAAATTATATTATATTTGGGCAATAACTCTTTTAAGTTTATTGGAAGCATATGTTTCTAATGTGTGTTAATTTAAAATATTTATTATTATAATCATCCTAATCCCCACCAAAAATCATCTCTAATCATATAATGCTCATGCAATTAAAATTAATTTAACTCGATTTAATAAATCCGCACAAGTTTCTATTCCCTGATCTTCATCTTTTCATGTAAGAAACGAATTAAGAAGCGGTTGGCGACCGAAGCGCGAGGTGGCTGCAACGAAAACGGTGAGCCATGCCAGAATTCGTCTCCCCTAAGTAGTTCCGCCAATAAAAAAAGCAGAAAGCGAAGAAAAAATTGGGAAGATATGCCGTTTCCTAGTGTCCCTAAAAATAGATAGTTCGGTCGAAATAGACTGCAAAACCTGGGGTGTTTTAAGTCATTTAAATGACCCCTTTTGGTGGTGCAGCTAAGCCACGGGGTTCTTTTTTGACGAATTTATGACGGCAGGGAATCCTCGCTGAACAAGAGAGCAACCAAAACGGTCCCATCCCGAACGATCTGGCAACAGGGCGGGTCTAAAATAGATCTTCGAGATCACGGGGATGCTTATGTGCTCTGGTTGTGTTTGCGCAAGTCTTGACGGACTTTAAATTTAGTTAAGGCTCGTTAATCAGCTATATTCTGCAGAGAACAGTAATCCAAGATGACTTGTGGATAAAAAGTTGAAACTGATATAAATAGCGCCACATCTCAATAAGCCCCGAGGGCTTTGCAATGCAAATAATTAGTAGTTTTATGTATATACATTTTAAAATATTTTTAAATATACTTCAAATACTTAAGGAACTACTTTCCTTATGAAAATTATGTAAAGAGAACTGATTAGATTGCAAAATTCACAACATTTGAACTGATACGAGTTCTGAAAGTTATGATAACCCAATGTAAAATTTTTATATAACATAAATGAATATTTCTTTATTCTAAGTATTTTAATTTAATATTAATTTAAAATTTACTAAACATAATTATAATTTACAATTTTCATTACAAGAATTTTTATTAGTATTTAAGAGTTTGTGTAATAGATTACGTAGAAACGTCTCAACAAAATTTTCATTTTGGGATTGCCATTGTTCTGTTGTAGAACACCTCTCTTCACAACAAAAGCTCTCGTATTCAATTCCGCTATTCTTGGAAAACGGGAAATAGTTATACTAATGTCTTCTTTATGTACTTCTATCGATATGGATGGTTTAGAGTTTTATAGTTTTTGTCTTTTTTGAAAAGAAAACGTGCTTCCTCTATTTACTGAAAACTCTCTCACAAGGTTATTAAAATGATTTAAAGTAGAATTAGGCTACCAGGTTTTCATTAGTTATAGGTGCATGAGAGTTTTCCCAGTTTCCTCCCTTGTGACAAGTGAATATGACCCATTATCTATGAAAAGTCCTCCAGAAGGCAATTACGCTGTGGCCATTAAAGTGCCTTACCCCAGCTAGATCGTTAAGCAGTCGACAACGCGATATCAAAATGGTCTATATTGCGGAAATTTAAGTAATATATATTCAATGTATAAAGTACGTGATAGAAAAGTGCTCAGTTTATGGTGGACCAAATGTTTAATAATGCTCTCATTATATTATACGTTGTGAGTTTACAAATAAATTTAATAAAATAATTGTTAATTTAAATTCATAAATATTTAAAAGGATGTAATAAAATTGCTTTATGTATAAAAAAACAATGAACACACATTTTTTAAAAAAGTTTTTTTGTGTAAGACTATAACTAAATTTTAAATATTTTAAAAATTTTAAATTTTAAACTATACCTGTTACTTTTTTATAAATTTTTGTTACTTAAAAATTATAAATTTATATTTGTATGTATAATTTTACTAGCGTTAAATTTTTTAAATTTATATGCATTTATAAAAACGTAATTCTGTTGGTATGCAATTTTTGTCTGGCGCAAGATTGTAAGCAGTTTCTGGGAATGAAATGAAAGTTATGCCAGGAAAGCAGTCTCTGAATAACTTAAAAATAAAAACAGTTTAATTTTAAAATTTTGATTATAAAGTTTGTAATTAATTTAAGACATAATAAACAAGTATTTTAATCTTAGGTAAATTGCTTATATCGAGATGTAATTAATTTAAGAGAGGTGTAAAATATATAGCTCCAAAAATTTCTTCATTTCAATGAAAAAACGTATGGTTCTTGCTTTCGTTTTTTAAATTGTCTTCAATGCATTAAAGCTCAGAATGGATGAAAAATGTGTGGATTACCAAATTTGTTTCCTTTTATATTTTATATTCTAAGAATCTTGTTTTTTTTTTTTTTTTTTTTTTTTTTTTTTTAAATAACGATATTTACTATTTTTTTTCGACTTTTGAAAAAAGTTTGTTTTGACTTTCCTTAGTAAATGATTTTTCACGCATTGACATGCAGAATAAAAGAACTTCCCCTTGCATAATTAATAACATCGTGGCTAAAATAAATTTTTAGCTTTTTACAACTCATTGGATTTATTTTTAGCTAATCTTTAATCTTGGATGCATAATAATATTTTATAAAGATAATTGAATTATTTAGTAAAGTGTATACTTTTATGTATTTAGACCTTTATATTTTTACGTTTAAACTGAAACTTCAGTCAAAAAGAGATATCCCTTTATCTTTAGGATTTTATTTATTTTGTTAAAGCATGCACATTCACAAAAGTAATACTGTTCTAATTCTGTTTTCATTTCAATAACTTAATGCGTGTCTCTTTAAATCATCATTAAATTAAAATTTAAAAAATAATTTTAATGTGTTAAACTGTATAATTTCATGATAAACATGATGAGTATACTAACATATGTACAGTATTTTATTCTTCATGTATCAGTTTCAATATATCATGTCAATGTGCTTCAAATTTATTCTTATTTGTATACTTTACTTATTATGTGTATCCTTAAATGTGTTTTATTGACATAATAAAATGTATATATTTTAAATTATAACTTTTAGATTTATGCGTCATTAGATGAACTTAATGTCTTATTAATAGGGATGAGTTAAATAAGTGTAGATATTACTCAAAAGCCTATTACAATATTTTAGTAATAAATTGGCATATCTATTTAAATAATAGTTATGAGGTTAAAATTTTTATCTCGCTATGGGTTGTTGCCACTGGGATGAAGTATTTAGATACAAAACATGGTTGGTTTCTTTTGCAAGAATTAAAAAGATACAAATTTGCAGAATAGATTAAGAACAAATAGTGGTTAAAACGAGGAGAAAATTGGATGAAAATAGTACAACGAAGAATGCTTATTTGCGAAATTTTATGTTGTCCAAAATAGAAAAAAATAAATATTTAGTAAGAGTTTTGTAGATACCTCAAATATAACTGATACTGAATATTTGATAAGTCAAAGAATTCTTAATTTTACTGTTCATTGATATTCATAGCTTTTAATTGCTATCAAGAAATCCAGAGAGAGATTATAATATTCTTATAAATTCTAACATATCTTCAGAAATGATTTGTACCTATTTTAATTGAAAAAAATGAGGGTAATATAAAAAATTTATTTCATTTGTTTTGGATTTGACTTTAAAATCATTATTTGTGACAGTATGTTCCAAAATTGGATAAGGATTCCCAGGTGGTTAGTTCGATTGTTATGGGATCAATTCAAAATTAACTTATTCAAAAGTTAAAATAACTAATGGCGATTCTCAGTGGCTTAGAGGGTAAACAGCCTATAAAGATAAATTATGCCTATCTTGTTAGTAGTGATGATTTCATTATTAGAAGTTAAATTAACTAATGGCGATTCTCAGTGACTTAGAGGGTAAACAGCCGATAAAAGTAAATTATGCCCATCTTGTTAGTAGTGATTCTTGTTAGCCCATCTTGTTAGTCTTGTTAGTAGTGATGTGATTTCACGATTAGAAGTTAAATTAACTAATGGCGATTCTCAGTGGCTTAGAGGGTAAACAGCCCATAAAGGTAAATTATGCCCTTCTTGTTAGTAGTGATGATTTCATTATTAGATGTTAAAATTTAAACTTCTGAGCTAGAGTAATCTATTTATTATCCTCTATATGATCTACATTATGCGAAATGTTTAGTTTTCAGATCTCAGCTTGTTAAATATTCTTAATAACACTTAGTGTTGGTATTACTGATTGTTATTCAGAATATTTTACTGGCATTACCTTGGAATAAGGGTATATTAAATTGTTATTATGCTTCATTGACTTCAAAAATATAAGTTTTATGTAAATACAGGGTATCCCAAAACGACCGCATAAATTCTGCACAGTTAGATTCCTCGTTAAGAGTACATAAAAACTGCCTAAAGAAACGTATTGATTCCCAACATGGAAAATGCAACCTGCGTTATTGAAATAGTTTCTCTCCTCCCCTCTCTAGCCGAGTTAGTAGCCGAATGCCCTTGCCTTCGGTTCAACAATTCGTGGATTCAAATCCCACTTTGGGCATGGATGTTTGTAGTGGTTCGGAATCCACTTCAAACCACAAGTCCCGGTTTAATTAGCCCTCGTGTGCAAAAAATGACCGTTGAGCGACAAACAATCTGAAACCCCCTCTAATGTCCGACTGATGTTAAGATTAATCCATTTAGCGACAAAAGGGGCGATGATGAGGACAACTTATACAATAGAGCAACAAGTAGGTGTGCCACCTTTTCACCGAAAATGAAATGATATAGAAATACACACAGAGAGACAAAGGGGCATGCATGCTTGAACCAGGATTCAAACCCTCGACCTACTACTTTAAAATTAAGGTCACTAATCACTGCGCAATCAGTTAGCTGGAATGAGTTAATATTTCATAAATGTAGCAGATAAAATATCGCAAAAAGAATTCATAGATAGGCAAAGTAGCGAATTAACTTCAGCTTATCTAAAAAGATCCGGTGGCAAGATATAACCGATAGGAAAATCAAATTAAAATATCTTGATGTGCAACCCAAAATATCAGAGAATTATTGTTCTGTTTTCCTTTTCAGATTTATATAATTCAATGCAGATTGAGTGCCACATATGAGTCACTGCTAAAAAATAAATTTTACAGCAAGCATTACAGGAGTATTAATCTTGCTAAATTTCAATAATAAATAATTATAAGTAATTAAAAATACAGCAAAATATTTCATTAAAATTATTTTGAAATTAAATTACTGTTTTGCATTACAAGTGTTTGAAATTTATATATAGTGTTCGATCGATAGCCAAATTGTTTTTATTTTTGAAAACTATCATTTATGCTCTTTAGGTAGCAAATTGCAAATTTAGAAAGACTTTTCTAAATTGTTAAAAAGTTATATAAGAATTTAGGAAAACTTATGTGGGACATATATCTTAATAAGCAGTAAAATATTGATCTATATAGTGAGAGAGAGAGAGAGAGAAATTTACTTCAAGATTTCAAACCAAGTCATTTTAAAAAAGACAAAAAGTGTTTACTACTTCTGATATTTTTATATTAATAGCCTTTAACGATTACAAAAAGCTAAAGAGTTAGCTTTACTAATCAAAGAAGTAAAGCGAATTTAAGTTCAACTTTGTGGATAAATTTAATTCATTGTCTGTTATTTATTATAAATGAAAACAAATGTAATTAAAGAAATGAAAGAAAAATATCTTGAATTTTACAAATATATACACATAAATTTATACATATATCTATTGAATCATAAAATTTTCGCATTATTTTTTAAAAATTGTTAAAATACTCTAAATATTGAATAACATATTTTAAAAACAATTATGATATAAAAAGTACGATAATGATATATAATAAAAGATTCAAGTTATTAACAATCCCAATCTAAAATTTGTTACTAATATTTATCCAATAACCCCAAAACACATCAATATTAGGTATGAATAATTTTCAGTTATGCTGTAGGCATGCAAATTAACTCATTAAAGAAAGAAATATCTCTATATTTAATATTATGTGATAGTCAGAAACACATTAATCAAAGAGGCACTAAGAAGTTATAATATCATTAAATATACCTAGCAGAAAACAAATTGTGATTAAGGAAGAAACTAATTAGACCAATATCAAAAGTTAAAATAAATCGGATTTGGATATGTTATACGGGAAAGAATAAACATGTATTTATAAATCAAGAAATATAACTATTTTCTTGCTATAATAATTTTCAAATTAACATGAGATAAGATAGGTAACTTCACCCCCGTTTATTACTGAGTATATACATGAATTTGAAGTTATGTTATTAAAATTGGCGTAATTTACTTTTTAAAGTAAATAAAAATTTGATTAATGACTATTAGTAAATAATGATGCTTAAAAATAAAATTATATTTTATTACTATAAATATTTTACGCCCAAATAGCGAATTTACCCATTAATTAATAATTCTTTGTTTCCAAAGGAAATAAAAAATTTTAATTTTAATTAGTTACTAGCAATAATTATGCATCATAACCTATTTTTTCTCTTTCTTCTAGGTAGTTTTATTCATCTTTAGTAATTATTACTCTTCACTATATAGAGAATGTTAATAGCATGAAATTCTCTTTTGAACTATTCATGTAACATTAACTATTACTATGTATTCAAATGTTTTAAATTTCATCGAAGGATACTCAAATATATTCCATCAGACTAAGCAAGTATATTAATTTAAAATAAAAAATGTATAGTTGAGAAAATATAGAACTTAATGTTGTACTTATAAGATAAGCTTTTCACTATCTCATGTCTAATTGAAATACAAAATAATTAATATTTAATTAAAGCCACAGAAAATTATACTTAAAAATTTTATAATATTGGTTTTGTGATATCAACTATTTTAAATATAATATCAAAGAACTCAGATTATGATTTGGTAAGGAAATGTTCCCCCCCCCTTTTCCTTTGTTAGAAACTATTCGTTTCATTGATGTAAAATAAATATTGCTGGTTGGCATACATTATCAATTACCTCAAATATTAAAACGAAGTTTTGATATAACCCTTTCATTAATTTATAATGTAATTATTTTTTCTAAGATATTCATCTCTTTCACTAAAAACAGTCCTTAAATATGAATTTTGAATATTGAAAAATGTCATTTAACAGCAATGTTTTAAAAAAGGGAAATATTTTAAAGATCTAAATTAAATATAACATGCATATAGCTTAGATTTCATTGGTCAAGATACATTTTTTTTTTAATTTTATATGTTTAAATTTTAACTAGCCACTTTTTTGTAAGGTGAGTATTTCACTTCAATTTTTTGTTAATTTTTAATTTTTATTAAGGAACTGAAAATATCAAGAAAATAAAACAAATTTTCTTCAAAAGATTAACTTATTTAGTTTCATCATACTTTTTCAACAAACTCTCAGTGCATACTACCACATACTTACATTATGACAAATTTAAATAAATGTAAAATTATTCAACAAGGCTAGTTCAAAAAAGTTCAGAATTCATGTTTTCAATTGTAACTGGCCTAAAAGAAAACCTTCCTTGATGGGTTTTTAGTGTGATTTGCATTCTTTTATAGCTGTTTGATCCAAAAATCAAGAGCAAATTAATCTTTAAATTAGAAAGATTTTACTTATTGAAAACATTAATTGAAACTATGTGAATTTGCGAGGTTAAATGAAAATATAAGCTATGATAGTATGGCAGAATATACCATCAGGTGGAGTATAGGTAGCGCTTCGCACTTCCAAGGCACAGGTTCAGTTTTCAAGCAGAGCAATGTTGATACAGCGTTTCCCCTCTTCAGTGAATTAATCAATTTGGCTACCAAGCAAGCTTAGAAACAAAACACTGTGGCTTCACGATAAGCTGAACACTTAACTGAGACATGAGACTCTCACTTCTGGGCCTTCGACCATGAAAACAGATATGGGCTCTGTAAGCCTTGGCACCCTATGGACGGTCATGCTACTGGATTTACTTTGTTAGTTAGTTTAGTTGAATTGAAGAATATGATTTTTTCATTTCTTTTGTAAAATTTAGTGACATTTTTACTGTATGTATGTAATTGTTAGAGCTCAACTCAGGATTTGATATAAGGAAACATGCTAGAGCAACAACAACAACTGTTTATATGTTTCAGTGTAACTAATTAAATAAAAGAGTAAGGTATAGATTAATTACGTAGTTTAAATAAATTAACTCCCACTTAGTCGTGTTAGTGGCCTCACTGTGGTAAAGGGGTGTTCCTGGGAGGAGTGGGTGAAGTACGTCGGGAGTTTTTATTCCTGATAGGGTCAACCAAGGCGTGAAGGTCACTCTATAATTCCAGATTACTAACAGGCATGGAGCCAAGACAGCCTTCTTCCTCACAGTGATCAAGTCTTCGAACTACAAAAGCTGCACTTTTTCTCCCTATGAATCATCGATTTCTTCTCAGTGAATAGATTCCTAGATTTAGTCTAACTCCGTAAGACCCTTAGAGATAAGCAACAAACAACAAAACAAATGAATTAAATTTGGTCCCAAAGCCACAAAAATGCATAAAATTTAAAATGTGTGGTAGTAGGAAAGAGTTCTTCAAAACAAAATTTCCCTAGTTCCTTTCCAACTACTATTAGACAGTAGGAAACACTTCCGGTTTTATGATATGGGAACACGCCCCACTATCTATGTAAAGTACCACGTGGATAGCAATTTACATAATGGACATTAAAATACCTTAAAAGAGCCTTAAGCTGTTTTCCTGTGTTAAAATACAAGACACTTTTAGGATGTAGTGTTACCTTAGTTTGAGCACCTTTGCTTTAACAAATTTACATCTCAAATTGAAGAAAGTGTCATAAGAATCATATGCATTTTGCAACATGAACATCATATCCTTCATAAAGTATTCATTAATAATTTTTTTTTGATAACTACAAGAGTTTTCGAATATTTGGGAGAAGTAGGGATGCAATGAAGCATTGGGAACGTGCATGCTAATTTTTCCCTGACTGATATGTTAAAACAAGAGAACAAAATTGAATGTTCATTACTAATGTTAACATTCTTTGTGTACTTGATTATCGAGATCAGTGAGAGACAAAAGCAGTTTCATCCTTTTAGAGAATTGGTTTCTAAGTTCAATTTCAGACACTGTTGTACAAAAGGATATGAATGTCACATTTCTGCTTTTTACGTGGGCACCTCTTGTGAATATTTCAGTTTTCTAGTTCCCTCTTCACTTCAGTATATGAGTATGGCTCCATGCTTACTGAAATTCTTCTTAAAAGATTACAAAGGATGATAAAATTTAATATATATGTATATATGTTTTCAGCAATTAAACTTTCCAATGTGTGATGCTAGGGAATTGTAAGGCACGTTCTAGTTTAAATCTAACTCTCAGGAGACAAATGTTGCGTTTTCTGCTTCTATAATTCATATCTTTCAGGGGGAGATTTTGAAAGTTTTTTGGATTATGTGATTATTAAACGGAATACGGGATGTCATCTAAAAAGTGTTTTGGAAACGAAGCGATTCCTTTATCTTGCAACAGAATTGAACTCTTTAGCTATCTTTTATGAAGAGATAAAAATAACATTTCATTTTCCTAATGATTTAAAATTTCCTTCATAATCGTTTAATTTTGGAGGATTATTAAGAACGTTTCTTGGGATTCATGCATTACTTTGCGGATAGCTATCAATAATCTGATTCATCTTTTGTTGTTGTTTATCCCCCATGGCTTAGATAAACTAAACCAAGTACAAGAGACCATGTCTCACAGTTTGATTAAAACATCCCCCTCATTCAACAATTGTCTCATAGTGGAACCAATACAGAGGGGGAAGCGATGGCAGAACAGTGGTATGGTGCCTAAATCTTCTCATTTCCGATGAACGTGAAATTGTTTACATGATCAGAGTTAAGTCCAACTAAAGTAGTCTGCTGAAGTCTTGTCAGAAGCACTGCAAGGACAATCCAGGGGACTCAGCAGCATACCAGGCATGGTAAGGAGATGTCCTTTAAGCGGTGATTCATTGTTATAGTGTTTTATAAATGCTTACTTTGCATACCAAGATATATAATGCATCTATAATGCATACTATATATCTTGGTACCAAAAATAATTCAAGATTATAGTGGATATATATTCTGTGTTTCGTACATTTAGTGACAAAACAAAAAGAACGAGGGTTGAATTTCATAAAAAAAATTATTCTTAAAAGTTCTCCTCAAAACTTAACATTCTCGAATACTTGGGTAAGAATCACAGGAATAATTGTTGGATAAAATTTTATCTTTTCAATGCTTTTCTTTGTTTAGTAGAAATATATCATACCAGATATCGTAATTTTATATCCGAATTGCTTTTGTTTATTGATTTTAAATTTATTCAAATAATTCGAAAACTTGATTCGACAATTTATATAAATATTGAAATCTTTTTGCAGGTGTGATTAGCTTAGAGCATAATTCTAACCACATAAGCTGAAGCAATGTAGACACAATCAAAACAGTTGCAACATACATGAAAACACACACCTTTGAGTTGAAGCTAAAATCTAAACTTAATCTACAAGATAAAAATAGCCTATATGCAACGTTCTCATGAGTGTTAACTGGATTAAAACTGTATTTCATCACTATAAAATGTCTCCAAAAGGCAGATTCAAAAGATAAATGGAGATCAATGCTTAGGTAGAAGTTATACCGGTAAAAGAAACTAGGCTTAATGCCGGTATCATCATTGGTGTAGTTAGGATATTTTGAGAGGAGTGGAGTGACTCCAATATGAACAATGTCACTCAATAATAGCTCAAAGTTGCAAGACATTCTTCCCTATTGAAATAAATTCAAATTCATCTCAAAGTTTCAACGTAGTTTGTACTTCAAGTAAATGGGTACTATATAAAACATTGAGAAATAAGGATTAATTTAAAAAGATAAGTCAAGGTAGTATTTAATATAAAGTTGTGTTGCTTAAGAAAAATTAGACTTTAATAAATTTGAATCTTAATAATTTACTAAATGCCATCATAGTAATTATTTATCAATCATAGTTAAAGACTGTCGTAAAGAGAAATCCTTGTTAAGCTAATATTTCCTTTCCGAGGTACTTCAAAGACAATTCGAGGAAAGATACCATTGCAATTTTTGACTTTAATCTCAATATTTTTCTAGAATTAAGAGCAGCTATTTATTGTCAGGGAATTTGTCAATGTAAATAAACATCCTGATACAAATTTCCTGTTAGAAAGAAGCAAATTTAGTAAAATATGTTGATAGTAAATAAAAATAAGCCAATAATGTTTTAATTGAAAATGATCTCAAAAGAAATTCTGTGAAGGAAAAATACATTTGTGTTAATTTTTTAAGGATTCAAGGATATTTGAATGTTTCATTTAAACGTAGCTAAAAATTTGAATATGCATCTACCATTTAATCAAGTAAAAGCGATAAGACACTATTCGTTTATCGCTGTGGATTTAATTTTTGATGGGTTTGGTTAGAGACAGTAGGTTAATGTATATTTTTACTAAGAAAACTCTTTTTTCAGCCTTATTTTTGATTTATGTGCCATGCTTGACAGAAACTAGACCGTAATTTGCATCTTTGTCTTTCACCGCTGCTTACAAGTGATCTGCTTCAGATTAGATGATAGATTACTGTTGCATTATGCAAAGAACAATGCTGCGTAGATTTTATTAGTTAAAGAAACAAAAACGGAGACATTTTCGACCTGCATTTATAATGAAGAAGCAATGTGAACACCTCATTTCCAACTTTATTTGTTTTGGTTTCACCTTCTCACTCCCGCTCATAAAAGAAAAGGTGGAAAAAGGGTGGTGCAGCATTTTTTAAATAGAACGAAAGTAGTAACGCATTTTATCAATGAAGTATCAATATGTAATGTAATTGCATTTGCTGTAAGAAGATCATAATATTTACTCTCATTATGGAAAGGAATTAAGATATTATGAAGGAGGAAATATTAATATCGGGTCAATATGTGTGAGTGGGTGGCTGTGGGATTGAACAAATATCTCATACATATATTTCTATCTAATAGTAAAATTACTTCAGATAGAAATAACTGTAAGATATATTTAAATTTTTCTAATAAGCAGTATTGATGTGTTTAAAAGTATAAATGTAACGTTTAAATATAATTTGAAAAATCCGCTTTAAATCTTAATGATTTTCTAAATATATGCATTCAAGTAATATATGAGAAATATTATACGTGATAGAACTAAATAAACTAAGGCGAGCACTTATTAATGATAGCGTTCAAAAGTTTTCGATTTTTTTGATTCATAAACTGTAAATTTATTTGAACAAATGAATCATGTTTAAATTTAATTTTTCTTTAATTTTAACAAGGCATTCACTTTAATGCCCCCAGAATATTTTTTTGAGAAATGAAACTTATGAAGGTTAAAATTTAATAAATAATCAATAGTCTTAGAACTTATTAATTATATTTTTTCCAAGTTATGTTTTTAATTAGTTTTTAAATGATTATTGATATACAATGAAAAGCATTTGAGCTTTTGCCAATTCGGTGTAACAGAATATTTTATCCTTTGTTTGGACATTTAGTTGAACAATTCTTACTTAAAGATCAATCATTGGTATAAAGCATAGTTGCATACCAAGTGAAATATTTATAAATTAAAGTAAGCTAATATTTTCTTCTTTCAATTGCTTAAATAAACGTAAAAGTAATACATCTGAATAATACATTATGAAAGAAAAATTGAGAAAATAAATGTTTAAGAAAGCCGATGGATTCATTCGAGGGAGAGAAACAAAATGTGAAAAATTTTGTATAAGAGAAACATTTTCAAAATATTTGAAAAATATGAGAAACATTTTGAATATGAAGAAAATTTATAATATTTTTTAGTGAATAATTTGAGTATTATAAAAATTAATTGACTTTTAATTAAACATGCATGAAAATGAATAAAGTAATTTAATAAGAAAAAATCATTAGTGAGAAACATTCCTTATTATCTTTTGATGATAATTCTTGTTAGTAGCCTTTAAAATAACGAAAATTTCACAGAAATACTCAGCCCATTGAATCATTAATCATTTAATATAAGTGATCACATCTAAGTATACTTAAATGTTACGGAAACGGAGATACAAATTCAAAATTGAATTGAGAAAGTGATCTTGCAATTTTTATAGTTAATGAAACGATATCTTATTGAAAATTTGATTCCAATTAAGGATGCGCTTCACAGCAGTTCAAAATTGAAGTAAAATGCCAATATATCACATACATATATTTACAAAGAATTCTGCAAAAATACTTTTGAAAAGATCTCTTTCTTGAAAAGATTATTAAAACTATTTAATAACTTCGAATTATAAAATCCGTGTAAATTTAGAAAAATGTTAAAATGTAATTTTATTTATTACCAGTTTGCACTTAATATTTTAATAAAAGAGGAAAAAGTAGGATTACTAAACATGTTGTTTCAGTAGAAATTTTTAAACGTATACAAAATTTTATAAATTCTTCTTTTAAAAATATTTTGCTTGTTAATATTTAAAAAATTAGAAAATAGCATTGTTCCTGATCATTTATATTATTTTCATATAAGTTTTTTCTATTTTACTACACTTGAACTTTTTTGATTAAATAGTGAGGAATTATGTCAATATTTGAAAGGATACAGGTAAAAAGTGATAGTTAGGTTATGGAGCTGTGGAAGAAGAAAACTAATTAATAACTTAAAGACAACTCAGAAAAATAATTGAATTTTCAAAGAATTTACTATTCGAACTTGTGAAAAGTTTTTTTATTTATTATTAATTTTCAAATATTAATTAATTCTTATCATGTTAAACAATTATATTTAAATATGTGTAAAAATTTGTTTTCAGACATTTAAATATCAAGTTACTGTAAAAGGTGTATAGAAGTGACCGTACAGTTGCTTTTTTAATACTGTTATAATAACAATACAAAACAGTCTTAAGGACATTAAAAATGATAGATTTTCAAATACTTTGCTTATAATTTTATTCATATAAATGAACATCTGTTTTCAAATTATAGTTGTAAGTAAGCCTTAAATCCTGAATCTTAAAGCCTTAAATCTGTAGAATTTTATAATCAAGTGCAGCAAATCTAATGTAAGTATTCATTTTTTTTTAAGAAAAAGATACACAATCAATGAAAAATATTGATTAATAAATCAAAATATATACTTATTTTACTATAAAAAATACTTGAAATAGTTTATGTAATTTAATTTCAAGACATTGTTTTGATTAAGGAAACAAAATTGTACAATTTTGTTGTGAGAAGTTTTACGAATTTTATTGATAACTAATTATTTACAATAAAACTTCAGAGTATTTGAAAAAAGTTTAAATGGTATTGTATATAATTTATGTAAATTTGCTATATTACTAATCATAATACCTAACCCTATTTATAAAAATACAAATTTATAAAATTCGATTTTTTCAAAATATTAATAAGAACAATGTAAATGCATATATCATATTCTACATTATTTTAAAAAATGTTTTTCTACTTTGCTAATTGACATGATGCGAAAATACATATTTTAAGATACTGAAATACATACGAAGACATATATTAATATTTAAAGACAATATTACTTAAAGATTTAAAACTAAAGTATTAATGAGTTATTAAAATGTTTGAGGGGAATATCATTAATATGTTTTGAATATATATATATATATTAATATGATTAATATGTTTGATGTGAAAACATGTGAATATCATTATTACCATATATAATTACATTTTAAATGTAAAATATTTATTTGTTCAAATAATATTTTCGTAGGAGAAAAAAATAAGCTCCGTACACTTATCATTAAAAAAGACTTACAAATTTTATTTTCAATTTATTTATATCTTAAATAGTAGATGATATGAAGGAAGTGATATAATATTAAGGTAAATTATCAAAAAAAGGACACTCAAGAACTGAAACAGATTGCAGATTATAATGTATAGTTGATTATAATTAATAAGTAAAATATAAATGTTTAGTTAATTTTTCATTAATTAAACAAAATTTGATTTAATAAATGGATAAACTTGTACCCATTAATAAATCATCTTTTCCCTTATAGGCCATTTTCAAAAACACATATAATTATTACTTTCTGAAACATTTTCTGGAAAATTTTGAATTTCTTGAAATTTGGTATTTACAAAAGGAAATACAAATTTCAATAAAATAATTCAAAAAGTAATTGGTATTTACAATAAATCCTTCTGACGAATTAAGCAAATACAAGTGCAAATAATATATATATATATATATATATATATATATATATATATATATATATATATATATATATATATATATATATATATATATACATGTATATTCCAGCTAAAATAAGAATAGTATAGCATCTTGCATTTTTTTTTAATTGTAGTAAATTTTAATAAATAAGTGATTTATTAATTAAGAATTTGACTAATAAATTAAAAGAAAAGAAAATTCTTTGAATATTTGGGGCTGCAACAGCTGAGACAAAATTAGCATTGCATACACACTTACACAAGTTTTTGTCATAAATACTTTTTACAAAAATATAGTGGTAAAACTGTAAAGAGTTTAAAGATCATTTATTACTAAAAAATGAAAATAATGTGACATTAAAAATGAACTTTTCTTTATTGAAAAATAATTCTTTTCCTGTATTAATTAATATACAGGAATAATATTTATGAGAAGTAATATTAATCCTGTATATTTATTAAAATCCTGTATATTTATGTTTTAATTTTTATTCCTGTTAAATAATTTATCGTTTCGGCAAATATTATTTTTAATATTTTTCTTTATTTTTATTATAAATCCCTTTGTTTCTTACTAATTTGTAATATTTCACCGGTATTTCATAGAACTAAACAAATGCGGAATTAAACAAAAACATAATTACTTTTTGATAATTATCTGATAAAGTAAGGATTACATGGATCATGTCTGCATGATTTCATTTTATAGATTTTATTTCCAAACTGTTTTCTTTTCAAAACAAATACCAAATTTATTTCTTCCCCAACCATTCTGCCAAAGAGTTCACAACAAACAAACGTATTAACTACATTCTTGTCTTTACCAACCTGCAACAGGTCATCAAGAAGAGCACCAACAAGAGCACCCATCCCAACCTACGCTATCCGAGATTAAACTCCTTTTAACAGAAAGACGATGAAGAAGAAGAAAAAAAAATAGAGAACTATTTTACCATAAAAAATAAAGTAATAAAAAAAGGCGGAATCGGTTCGAAGTTCACCTGAGCGCGTCGGCTCTCTTCTCTGTTTTCTGTGATTTCCAGAGCAGGGTCAATGTATTCCGCCTTGTGGATCGTCGGCTCTTCACCCTTCGGAGGTCGGCCATTGCTTCAAGTCGGGGCCAAGCTGAGAGAAGGAAAAAAAAAAGAAAAGAAATACCATATCCACTTTTCCGAAGCGCTTCTTGAGTGTGGGGTCGATAATCTGGAACAGTCACTGTCAGGAAGAGTTCTTGGACAATGGCAACGAGTCAAGCGAATTGGCCTAAGTGAGGAAGATAATTTTAAAGATTCACCCACAAGGTTCAAAAAATTTTTTTTTCCTCTTTTTTTTTTTTTTTTTCTTTTTGAGATGGCTTTTGGGTGATTTCCGTAGATTGGACAAAGGTCACTCAATGACTCGAACTTTTTCTGGTACTGACACCCGAAGCAAATAGCATGGTGCTGTTGCACTGACAAGAAAAATAAGAAAACGTTAGATTGAAAAGGTCAAATGGCAGAGTTTATTCTGTATTCCAATTAAAGCAGGTGTTTGAAATATTTTCCTTGAATAATTTAGTTAAAGAATGTTCTTGAAAGCAAATTGTAATCAGATGCAACTCTAAATGGTTCTTGAATAAGGAAAATACTGATAAGAAAGTAATACATATTTTTTCAATATAAGTGTCTGTCGCTTAAATTTATTGAACTGAATTATATTCGACTTAAATTATTGTCTATTCAAATATTAAGGGCTAATTTTATCAAAAGAATTACAAATGCCAAGACAAGCTTTATTTTAATTGTAAAGTAAAATCCATAAAAAGTAACAACTATTTATTATTTAGATGTATATTTAAAAATATATAACGAAGATAAATATAGATGTTCTATTTTCCGTATTGTCCAACTTGAAGCATAACCAGCGTAATTTATAACTTAACAACAATTTTTTTATTAAAATAAAAATAAATTTACCTTACTTAATCAGAATAACATTATCTTGAAAAATTATTCTTAGCTGCTGCTATATATTCTTTATCCTTCGATAACTTGTTTTAAATTCTTTTTTGTTTTGAATCTAATTTGCAAAGACTAGCTTATACATAGGACTTATTTTCTATCCATTTTGAATGCAACATCAAATAATAAATCTTTTAATAGGAGCAAAATCAGCAAACAAAAGGAGCCTCATTATTTATATGCATAAAATGTATAGTGTTTTTTTTTTTTTTTTTTTTTTAACTAACTTCTTGCAATATCTGCATTTTATTTATATGCCAATGTTTTATATAGCAAATCTATTTTTTTCTTCCAAAGTAAAACAGATTATAATGAAAAATACTTTTTTAATACGGTTGTTGAAAATTAATTGATTTTTTAGATTTCAAAATATCAAGCCTTGCTACTTTATGTGAAAGAAATATAATTTGCTAACTGCTTAGTGCTTATGAATACTGCTTTGAAAAAATGAATGCAAAAATGATACTTATTATAAAGTTGTTTTTAATTTTACTTCAATAATTGCATATTAATTAGTAAAAATAGAGTTTTGTAAGTCTCGTCTGATTTCTCTTTCATATTGCTAATTCACTAATTTTCACAATTTCAAACCTATTTATTTTTTAATTTAAATTCTTTACTCATTTATTCCTGGATTCTAGGAATTCCTAATAAGCAAATGTTAAAAATCTGATATTTGAATCAAATAATCTGAGTGCCCACTTTATTATTTGATTCATTTTAATTACAAACAATACTTTATTGAAATACCTTTTCCCATTTATTTTATTCTAACTAATGAAATTAATTATTTTATAGCTTTATATTTTTATTTTTTGATCCTCTGAGAGTTAAAAAAATTATTATTTTCTCGAAAATTATATACTTTCTCGAATGGATTTTAGTATAATTTGTTTTTTTTTTTTGTTACGCAGTTGATTTTAATCACAGAAATAATAAATTAACCAAACGAGTTTTTCTTCATTTTTTCTATTAATTAAGCTAATTACATAAATAAATCAATATAATAAGGCTTTTCATTACTTAGAAAGTGTATATTCCGGTTTAGTTTGTCAGCACAAATACACTTGATATTAATGAAATAAATTATTTGAATAAGTTATTAAAATAATTTAAAAAAATTATGATTTCTAAATTAAAATTTCAAATGATTTATTTATTTGCTTTCGAAGTATTTTAAGTTTTGCGATAATAGTGGTGCAGATGGAATGTTTAATTTATAACAAATTTTAATGTCGTATTATTGAAAATTTATAATTAATGTTTACATAATTGTCTAATTAATAAATTAATTAGACTTCTCAATTAATTAAATTAATAATTATAGAATATATTACAATAGCTCATAATAAATGTAAAAATTCTAAATGTAATATTTTATAATGAGTAAAGTAATTATTACTTCATTTAATAAAAATATTTGAATAATAATTATTCATTTTATTATTTTTATAAAAAAATTATTGTTGCTACTGAAGAAATTATTAAATTATTAAGAAATTAATATCTTATTATTAAATTGCCTTATAATAATAATAATAATTTTATAATAATTACCTTAATAAGTGTAATATTTTATCCTTATATTTTATAAAACAAACATTATTAAATCCTTGTATTTATTGAAATTTTAGAATTTTATTTGAGAGTGACATAAGGTGAGCTCATTTTTTGAATGGAAAAAATTTATATGAATGATATTTATATTTGTAAATTAGGTGTAAAAGAATGTTCAGGGGTCTCTAATCGTCTATTTAATTGGTAGTAAAGTTTAATACAACCATAGAATTCATCTTCCTTGGCATTTTTTATAATGTATCCCAAATTTCATATTCCTATGAAATGACTCAAAGTTTACAATATGAGAAATTAAAGTAATTATAAATGTGCTATTAATATATGGTATTGAAACCTAAGGTATATAAATTAAACTGGTACAGAAAAATGTGTATCTTTCCTAATGAAATAATACATACATTTTTAAAGAAAAATAATTTAACTTATGTATGTATTATAATTTATACCAAATTTCAATTATTTTCATTTTATAAAGTTACAAAAGTGTCTTAAGTAATTTTTTTCTTAAGTTATTGCACATAGATCAAAATGTAAAATAAAACTAAAAGTAATACCAAAATTTTTTTTAAATTAAAAAATTAAATGCAGGAATTTCATCAGTACTGTAAGAATTTTAAAGGAATTTATAAACATTATTATAAATTTGAGATTTTCTGTTTTTCAAAATGTTATTAACTCTGTCTTTTCTGAGTAAACAAACGTAGAAAACATCAAAATTGCTTTCAGTAGAAAAAATAAATTTGTTTTGAAGTCAAAGCAATTGAAAATGTAAAACAAGTTTTGTCTTGATTTTGTAAGAGGCGCAACCGAAGTAAATCATTTTATCCTCAAGCAAACTGTTTCTAAGAAAAATGAAAACAATTTTTGTAGTTTTGAGAGGATAAGTTGGAGCAATACAAACAGAAATCGCTTATAATTTGAAAGAAAAAAATATAAAGCATTTCTTTGAACGTTTAAATGAAAGAAAAAAACACTAAAAAATATTTTTTAAAAGTGGAAATGTTCCTTTTTTTTCTATTTATTAATCTTACCTTGTTTTCCGTTCTCCCATGCTGGCATCGATCTTAAACTCAGACGACTTTTTCAATATATCTGAGAAGAAATTTCAATCTGCAAAAGAAAGACATTTTTAAATTATTATCTGCATAAAATGAATTATTTTTATATTGAAGAAAAAATGAAGTTTTTATAAGTATTTGATATGAATAAGTAATACAAGTAAATAAAAATATGTTGCTACTTAAAGTAGAGAATTTTAAATCTGAAAATGTTATATTTACTTTTTTTAAACAATGAATGTGCAAATAATGTTCTTAGAAGCCATTTTTTATATTTGATATATAAGCATTATATTTTAGGGAGATATGATAAAATAATAAAACAATTTACTTTAGGGCTTGTAAAAAATAAGAAATTTTAAATTTAATATTTTCGAGCTTTAAACTGATATTTAAAACATCATATACTTACAAGATTTATCTGAGGAAAAAGAAATGGTTTTTCTTAAATATTAGAATAGTGATTAAATAAATGTACTTATTAACTTTTATCCAATATTAGAATATTCACTAAACATTAATTAAATTTATTTTACATGAATACATACATAACATTAAAATTATTTATAAAGAATAAAAAGATCAAGGTTCTGTGAGTGAGTGCTGTATATTAATCGAAAGAAAAATAATAATAAACGTTCTGAAACAACACAAATATATAAGCATAATAACATAAATTCAGCACATCTTTTTGTATATTTGTATTTTATTTTTCTATTAATTCATAAAAATACATGTAATATTTAAATAATATAATCATACTCTTCATAAAAATTGAGTATAAAATTTTGAATTTTAGAAATCGCTTAGAATCTATAACAATAATAATTTCAATATTAAATTAAAATATTCAGAATATATTTTAATTTTAAATACTAATATCACTTTCAACTAATAAAAATTATAACTGTAATACTGAAACTTCAAGTAATTAATCACCCTCCAGTATTAAAATTGATTTTAAAAGTTTCATTTGGAACAACATTTTATTTGGAAATTTTTATCGTTTGTTTTATATTTTCTTGGTAAATTAATTACAAGAAATTTTTTTTAATATTTAAATCTGGTATGAGTTTTTTATATTAAAACTGTATAAATATTAATTGTATTCATTAATACATGTGTGATATAAAAGGACCTATGATTACAAAGTGAATAAATTTTAATCAATAGTTAAAAATGCATTTTCATTTTGTTATATTTATTTCAGCTTTCTCTTTGCGTAAAGACAAATAAAAATAATATTGTTTACTTAAGAATTCTTATATCTTGTTTAAATATTACTTTAGGTAAAGAACTAATATAATTAAAGCAAAATAAAAACCTATCTTATAATTTAAAGGCTACTCTGTGATTTTAGCAAAAAATTATAGATAAATTTAAAATAAATGAAAATGTCAATTTCATATGAATTCTATTTACAGTTTTTACATTTTAATTAAAATTATATTTGTTATATATTTAAATAAAATGAGTAAAAATCATACTAAAATTTTAATGATTATATCTCTTAATTTCTACTAAAAATTTAAAAGCAAAATTCTGGATTACATGATAATTAAATGTACATTCAGCAACACACTTGCAATATATTTAAAGCTTTTATCACAAAACTTTTAAGTATTTAATAATAAAAGTTTTTTTACTCAGTTTTATGCTTTGTTTTACAATGAAATTTATTTCAAATCGTAAACCTCATTTGCGGATGTCATAAGAAAACTTTTTAATGTTTTCAATTATTAGTCAAATTTTGGGAATAAACATTGAATTGATTTATTTTTAATATTTAATGATTGTATTTAAATCCCATAATTATCATAAGGCTCCAAAATTATCATGATTTATAATATTTTCATGTTTTTTGTTTTCAAAATCAGATAGAGTTATTCGATTGCCATGATTTATAACATCTTTTCAATGCTCCAAAGTTAAAAGTCAAGCGGATTATTGACTGTAAAGTCAAAGTGTCAATGATTGTGAATAATGTATACTTTTTCAAAATTACCATTTTTATTGCATCTTGTAATATATACGACTTAATTCTCACATGTAAAAATATTTATCAAAGAACTCGCTGATATATTTAAAAGATTTAAAAATATCAATGAATACAGTTTTTAATTGAACATATAGGTGTACCTATTCAAATTCATTACTTGAAGATGAACTCCACAATAATTTTGAAAAGGTTTTCACTTTGGACTATATAAAATTTGTCATTTTACTCAAAACATTTATTGCACTCAACAGTTGTTGAAGAATACAGTATTTTATAAAATATATTTTTAAGGTACCTTTTACTTGATTAGATCACTTCTTTTAAATTAAGAGAACCATCATATGATATTAAAATTATGGTATTGTATGGAAAATGTTCAATATTTCAAATGTTTCCAAATCCAAATTTCTTTTAGAGGATAACAATGCATGTTGCACGAAAGGAAAACAAAAGATGCAATTTTTTTTTAATTTTAAGGAAGTAAATATTTTACTATATATAAACTATAAATAATCAAATTCAGTATTATAGTTAGAATAAAGAGGTTATTTACATTTTATATAAACTTAAGATATTTTCAAAATATTCTAATAGTTGCCAAAATAAAATGTAGAAATTTATGCAATTGTGATACATCAGTAGTCATCAAAAAATATCATGTTGAGATAGAAAAAGTTAAAATTTGGTTTCACTTAATTGTATTGACTTTTATTCATCAAAATCCACTATATATATATATATATATATATATATATATATATATATATATATATATATATATATATATATATATATATATATATATATATATATATTGATAACACACAGTTCTTAAATTTTCTTCACCAAGGTAAGTAAAAAAATGTAAGACATTTTAAAAGATTTCTTTACCTATAATATTTACCAACAATTTTCTAAAATTTGTCCTTTTTTATTGTTTGTCATTGTTTGTTACCTCAGCAATATTTAGTTTTACCTTTTGAAAAAAAAAAGAGGTACCCATTTTGGTAATAAAATATCTTTGAAAATTTAAATCTGGGAATATCAATAATCTATATCTAAATTTATGATATTATATCTTTTTTAGTGGAGATGAATTTAGAGTCCCATTTGAAAGTAAAGTCATTTACACGTAAAATGTACAAATCAAGTTTAAGGATAATTTAAATTTCCATTCCATCTTTTAAAATGTAATCGAAGTTAAAATGGAATTATTAATAAGCTCAGGTCTTGTATCATTTGATCATTTTTTTAGTTTGATAAAATAAATTGAATAATTGAATACACAATGAGGTAATGTTGAAAAATTCATAGTAAAAAAACTTATTTCATATATTAAATTTGAAATGAATATTTGGGTTCATTAATATTTATACTAATTTATGTCATCCTGCAAAAGAGAAATAGTCATATATCTAAGGATTGAGATGTTGTAAATTATCAAAAGATTAAATCGGTATTAAATCTAACTTTTACTTACCACAAATAACAAACTGTGATGAAAGACATTGGACTATGGTTGGTTAAAATTGATTTGATATTCAATCGAGTAGTTCGTAGTTGGGCTGAGAAAAAATACTATTTAAATTAATAAAATGTCGGGCATTGATGTCTCTTCAGAGTTGCATGAAATACTAATTTTATATCCATAAAACATTTGGATGTAATTTTCAAAGACAATCATAAAATGAACCCTTTTATGTCCTGTAAAAACCGAAACTATTCGAAACTGCTTATGATGAGGAAATTGTATTTTTTAATGGAAAGATTTACACATCAGATTTATACACTAATCTAAAAGACACAAAGCTCTTAAAAATATTTTAAGGATTGATTAAAAAGGTCAATAAATAAAGAAGCTTGTAGGAAAAGTTTAATGTCTGAAAATTGTTGTTATTGTAGTGATAAATATCAATAAAGATTTTTGTGCATTAATATGTGAGAAATTACTTATAAAATAACGCATGAATATATCTATTTTAAATTAACTATTTTTATCAATATTTTCAGATTTATAGTACTGTTTTCAATTAATAAAGCTGGTTGTTGACTATTTACTTCATTGGTTATCAGGATAAATAATATAAATTTATTATCTTGTAAAGCTCGCCTCTTAAATCTGATGATTGCGTTGAATCATTCAGCCATGGTCGTGGATAATTCAAGCATTTAAGGAATCTATACTGATTCAAAATTTTTGCGAGATCTCCTAGGAGATTTAAAAATAACTGAAATTGCTTTCCAACCATTGGTCCGATTGTGACTCGAATTTACTTATTCGAATTGATCAATAACAATCAAGCTGTTTCAAGAGCCATTTTAGATTGAATTTTTCAAGTCAATCTGATTCATAGTAAGAATAGCTATATTGCAGAAGATGGATAATATGATCACCAAGAATTATAGTTGACCAGTAGAAAGTTTATATTGCTTTCAAAGTTTTTTTTAATTCATTTTGCTAATGAAGAATGACATTAGATGCATTATTTAAAATTCTGTTTCTAGTCATGATTTCCAGAGAAGATTGTAACTTTTACAAGACTATCATCTGTTCAGTGTGAAGATTATTGTACTGCGGAAAGAAAGAATCATCAAATGTAATAGAATCTTCACTTGTATTTAGAGTCAGTTTATAGCAATGACTTGTTCAGAAACTAATAATTGTTGCTTTCAAGCATAGTTCAACAAAAGACAATTTTCTTGTGGAAAAATATCTTAAGCACACTATACCGAGACAGACATAAATCCTGTTGATGGTTTCAAGTTTTATTCTAAGTCATCAAGTTGCTTTTGACTTATCGTATCATGCTTCAAATATCATTATTGCAGCATGAAAAGGACGAAGTCTGCTATTTTCAAACACTTCGTTAATAACTATTAGTTTATATTAATTAAACAAAATCAATGTCTTAACGACAGATTCTTAACGTCATAGTTCAGAAGAATCCCAGAGGATGCGATGACTAATAAGCAAGCTTATAATCATCAACCATAAATTCATGGAACATTTTAAATGCTTTAGAATCAATACTGTCTCTTCATCTAATTCAACGCCTTTCACTGTGTTTTGATATTCCCTTTTAAAATCATTTTTACTTCTAGTATAAAAATGAACAGTATTATGCATCGTTAAACTGTAATCACTTTTTCTGTTGGTTGAAAAATCAATCTTTTGTAAAGAATAAGTGTTTAATATAAAAAAGAAATGCTATTCATTAATTTTCATATTAGCTATTCTCTTTTAAGACTCTAAATGTTTGCATTAATGTTTCATATTATTTACTGTAACTGGCACGTTTAGTGATAAATAAATCTATTTAAATATTTTTCAGAAATCTATAGCGATAAATAATTTTACAGTATAAGCGATTTTGTCTTCAACAAAACTGTAAAAGAAATCTATAAGTTAAATTTTACACTATCGTTTCGTGACCAAGTTTCACAAATCGTAAAGTGACAAACTAATCCAAGTTTAACAAATGGAGCTTAGTTGTATACAATGTTCAGAAATCCATGTTAAGTCTTAGATTTCGATTGAATTATTTCTCATGAGTAAAAAATTGCAACAGAACAACGAAAAATAAATTATAACATCAAATTAAACTCGTGTAGAACATCCTATAGAACGAATGGAAGAAATAAGGATATAAGACTAAACAAATATTGCATTTAGCTTTCTGTACCACCCCTCATCGAATTTCTCTTTTCATGAAACTAAAATTAATATCGGTACTAAGCTGCCGGTCCCCAGAATGCTTTAGTAGATATTTTTCGCTCGAATAGCATATGAGTAACTAGGTGGGAACGGGGAGGAATGAAATCTGCCGCATCTGAAAGATGATGCAGGTTGCCATATTTGGCTTAATATCACCATACGGATTCCTCATGGGGAAATAAAATCAGCATAAATTAAATGCAATAAAGTATATTTAGCAATGTTTTTTGTATCGACTTTGATTAAACTAAGTTAGATTCATCATTAAAACATTTTGTTAATTGATGAATATTTTCTAAAAAGTGAAAGAGAAGGAGAAAAACAAAGAAGTCATTTTAATTTTAGTTTTGGTTATAATATAGAAGTAATTCTTAGATTATCTTTGATTTGGCAAACAGATTCTATAGAGATAAATGTAAAATTTGGCTCTCAAAATTAGAAAGAAAATGTTTGTTCAGTTGTTATTTAAGAGAAATTAATATTTTATGATATCGTTGGTGGAAAATATCTTATGAATCAGTAAACCAAAAACAAAAATACAGAAAGAGAGAAAATTATATAATTAAAACAATAATAGGAAAAGAAAGGCAAAGATATTAGTCTTAAAAATTTTACATTTATTAAAGAAATTTCAAAGGGACTATATTTTTTCAAGATTAAAATTAGCTGCTGGATTCATTTAAATCATAATTTATGAAATATAACTTTACTCACAAGAAAATAATACTTTTATTTTATTTACAGATTATATATAATTTAATATTTATTATTTATTTATCAAATAATTGTACAATGTAAACATTTTGGAATTCGTTTTTAGTATTTCTCAAACCACATAAATAATTTTAAATGAATTTTGTGAAGTCTATTATATAAATTAAATATAAGAGAAAATTTAATTGAACTTTAGAAAGATTATTTTTGTTATATATTTTTATGTATTAACTCGTTTATTCACTATATGCACACATTTTACATACATTAAATTTACGTATTTACATGTTATAGTGTACTCTTTAGAGGATAACACTTTACATAATAAGCATTGTCCTAAAGAGTTAAAAAAAATAATCTTATCAAATTTTAAGCTATTTATTATATGCATTTAAATTCTTATATATATTGCGAAAATAATATCTTATAAAATATTGCGAAAATAATTGTTTTTTAACTAAACAATCAAAGAATTAATTAAGAACTTTTATTATCAAGAAAACAGGATTTAAAATTAAATAGGAAAAAATTTTTCACACACACTGTCCTTTATTAAAAACTAAATGTTCGTTTCTTAATTTAATTTTTGAAAAATAATTTAATTAATCTTTAATAATATATAAATACTTTTTCGTCTAAATAATCTGAATTTTAAGAGAAAAAATTATAGTATCTTACTTTTATTTTAATTTCTTAATTCTGGTCAATATTACCCACTAGAGGTATACGGCAAAGGTAAGCCGAGCTTGCAGCCGAATGGTTAGCGCTCTTGCCTTCGGTTTAACAGTTCGTGGGTTCGAATCCAACCTTGGTCATGGATGTTTGTAGTGATTCGGAATCCACTTTAAACTGTAGGTCCTGTTCTAATTAGCCCTCGTGTGCAAAAAATGACCGTTGAGCGACAAACCAACCAACCAACCAATGGCAAAGTTAAAGATAATATCCAAAGAACACTGACCTATCAGAGGTATACTGCAAAGGTAAAGATAATATCCAAAGGACACTGACACACCATAAGTATACGGCAAAGGTAAAGATAACATCCATAAGACACTGACTCACAATAGGTATACGGCAAAAGTAAAAATAATATAAAAAGAATACTGACCCACCCGAAGGTATGCGGTGGGAAAGGTAAAAGTAAGCAAAGTGGATTATTATTATATTTTTAATAAATTTTATTTTTGAAACATTTTGCATAAGCATTTCGATAACATTTTAAAAAGTGATGGTAAAAAGTTGTAAATGATAATTTATTCGCAATTAATTGGTGACTTTACTACAAACATCAATAAAATAAAATGGTATCACAATAAAACAAAAAGGATATTTTTTATCATATAAAATAAATAATTTTATACATTAATATTTGTTTGAATATATGTAATTTTGTAGAAACTAAGCAACGTGAAGTTATATTGTGTTTGGCACAGTTGAAGAATATTCAGTATAGTTCTAATCCATTTTTGAATGGTTGATAGACATTCATGTGCTCAGTAGAAATTGAGTTGCATTTACTAACCAATAAGAATATCTGATTTCGCAGATATCAATTTGAAAAAAGAGGAATGAAAATTTCCTTATGTACAAGAATAAAATTCTTTTACCATCAAGTTCACAAACCGTTTGAATTACTTGATTCTATACTGAGATGATTAATAAACAGCTGATTTAATTATTTGAATAATATAAACAGCTGATTTAATTATTAATAAACAGCTGATTTAATTATTTTCCAACACAGTTTGAAATTATCAGGCCTGATTTATTTGACATGGTGGTAACGTACTAATAATATAATATTAAATGTAAGTATTTAAGGTATTAAGAGGATTGGAATCAAAATATTGGAAATAACTGTGCTATTCAAAATTAGAATTATATCATACATACTAATGTTGAATAACTACGTCTGGATCTCGAGTAAATTTCAATTGTATCAAGTTAAAGCTGATTAAAATTTTGATTAATGGAACTAAAACGGTATTTAATCCTATTAATCAAGAAAACTGTCTATTGATTCGGTGATGGTGTGATATACTACAATCTAGTGTGCCGATAGTAACAGTAATCCAAATCCGGTGTCTGTCCAGTTTTATTTTACACTAGTTTTTACCATAGATATTGTAAAAATCTTCAAACTTTTCAAATTGTTGCTTGGTTAGTGATATTTATAACTCATTATTATTAGAAATGAAATAGTCTGACTTCAGTCAATGCGAATCAACAGTCGATTCGTATGATTTTGCAACGGGATTCAGAATAAAATATTATAAAAGAATTAATTTTTTCTTTAGGCTTTTGTTTTTAGTTTTAAATTGAATGTCATCAATAGCCCTCAACGTTATAAATAGAAATTATAAACACATCCTAAAAGTTTCTAAAATCACACACTATACACATTTAATGATTTATATATATTCTTAAATCCATTTATCACCATATGAATTGTAAATATTCAGTATATATATGCCTTACTTAATTTTCGACAGATAATTACAAAACCCTTAATTATTGTTTCCCCATATTGTTAAGACCTGAAAATGGAATGCTAACAGCGACATTATTACCCAAATTATTAATAAATAATATTTTGAATTATATTTTGAATTATTATTATTATTTATGTTAAATATAAAACACTGGAATGCGAATATGAAATGAATATAAAACATACAATGTAGATACTAAACATTGGAAATGTATTGCACTGGGTAGTTTGGAGAAGACTAATTCTGGTGTCCACTTAGTCCTTAAATGTGATTTCTAAATAATAAAGTGCTATCACCAAACATATGCCCGACTATTTTTAAAACCGATTAAGCCGTTTAAGAAAGATGTAAGTAGACAAACACAGATATGAGTAAGAATATAAAATTTTAATTTTTTCTTTTAAGGTAAAATAAATTTTACTTCTTTTTTCACAATGGATAGTTGTCAAAAATTTGAGGTTTCAGATAAATTTGAAGTTGAAAACTATCCATTCATTTTCTCATTTTATTATTATTTTTTTTATCTCACTAGAATTATATGTAAAAAACATAAACACAGCATTTATTATACTTGTATTAAATGATATTTCAAGTGATAAATTCAGCTATTATATGATATTTCAGACTCAAAGATATGAGTGCTACCTTAATTGTGAAAACACCGTAAACGATTTAACTGGTTCTCAAAAACAATTGAAAAGTAAACTTTTATAGGTACTTACATTAATAAATGAATATGAAAATATTTAATTTTATAATAAACTATTTAGTCCAATTTCTAATTTAATTAACTAAGGTTAATGTTTCTTTTTGTACTTATTTATGTCATGACCCAGTAATAAACCGGAAACTTTTTTTTTTTACAAAAAACATTTATTTAATTTTAAAATCATGTTCAACACTTGCAATATGTCTAGTTGCGGAAAATGATACATAATATATGGTATTTTTATTCAGAATTCAAAAAGGCAATGTTTTATTTATTAATCTTTTAAAAAGCTTATGTGTAGGTATTGAGAAGATAGTGCTTAGAAATAACTTATATCCAGAAATGAAAAAGTGGATGTAACCAGATATTTATAGGATTGGTGATTGACACAAATCTATTAAAATATTTTTAATAGATTTGTGTGTCAACCGCCAATCTTGATAAAAGAACTAACCCTTCCTTTAAATAAATTTTGTCCACGTAGTAGTTCAGAGATTGACGTTTTGGTTCAGTTGCAGATATCAAATGCTAATTTTTGTGAGGTGGAAATTTGTCGTGGTTCTTATTTTTTTTAAATTGTAAGTCTGTGCTCAACTAACCACCGTGAGCAATTAATTTTAACCACATGAAACAGATATGATTCTACAGCCTGTTTTGTAAATCTTTTAAACGCTCTTAGTGGAGATTTTCAGTTACAGTTTAATTCACAATCACAATTTTGTATATTTGATTTTCAATATGATGTGACTGAGTGCTAAGTATATACATAAATGCATTTGAAATCTTCACATTCTTTGACCATAAAAGTGATATCATTTTAGATCTAAATAGTAGTTTTGGTTGATTATGGAAATGAAATACATACCTTGCATTTCTTTTCTTAAGCTGAAACCGGAAGTATTTGTATGTATAAACATCATATTACTTTTTTTTTTTTTTTAACTCATTTGCCTTTTTTCAATTATTTAAGCAGATTTGTTAAATATTCGTTTTTTTTATTTGAAGACTTACGCCATAAACTAAGCTGGCGCAATGTACTAATGGAATTTTGAAGTTTATAAGGGGCATCATATTAATTTTCAATGATAACATCTACTTGAAAAATAGTAGTGGTGTTACTGACTTCTTCTTCAAACACTGGATCTGTGCATAGGTTACTGTATAGTTGTCACTGTTCCACTTAGATTTTAATCCAACATAAATACATGATCTTTGACTGGTTTTGTATGCTTTTTCAACTGTACTTAAAGTCCATCCCTAAAATGTTCCTGGATCTGTGATGAATTGGTAGAGTGAAATTAGGACTAAGAGTCCTGTTTAAATGTTCATGGACTTTAGGCCCCTCAAAGTTGAACACACTTGCAGTTGCTCGGCATCTACTTTAAATTCTAGATATATCAGTTGAATTGGTTCTTATCTGCAAAAACAATCATGGACCCTAAAAATGTTAAGGAGATTTTCAGCTTAGTTCATTTTGGAAACGTTGTTGCCAATGTGATATTATATTAAAATAGGATAGAGCCAGTTAAAAAAGAAAACAAAATTATTTTCAAATTACATAATTCTCTTTTAATACTAAACATGTTTAAAGATATCACTCTCTTTTTCCATTTTTTTGTTAAATGATGTTAAAAAAGATAGTTACTATTATAAAGTCATTACTTTGAATTTAATAAATAGGAAACTAACAATATACAATGTGTTTGGATTAATGTTATAAATATTTTATATTTCACCACAAAATTTGCTACAATATTCATAAAATATGTTGTAGATAAGAATACTTAATAAACAGTGGTACTAAGTTAAAAAATATGTCAAAGTGTTACTTAGTCACAATAATTGATGTGTTCCATCTTTTATCAGCTAATCCTTACATGCCATAAATCTTTAAAAACATTACAGTTTTGAGGCAAAGGTAATCACCGCTGTACTTCTTTCATTTCAATCTTTGGAATTATCACCAAAGAAACGTATAGTTCATTTATTTCAAAGTTTTATGAAGACATTTTTTTCCTAAATTTAATTATAAACTTATTAATGAAATTATGAAATAAAACAAAATATTTATTATTATATAGCAGATTTTGAGTGTTAAAAGTAAGATGAAGAAGTAGAAGAATTTATTGAATACAATTTTAGAGTAAAAATATGATTTATTTAATTTCATACTTATTAGTTATAAAATTTTATTTTAACGTGCTATCAGAGTGTATGCCCTTAATAGCTTTGTGTGTCATTAAATACTTTTTATGCTCATAGAGTCGTATGATACTATAATCTATCAGAAATTAAAATCTGAGTTTTTTTTAGCTTCGTTTTTAAACTGAACGTAAAAATAAAGTAACCGACTAAAAATTGTTTAGTTTAAAATTTTTGTGACTTTCATTTGATCTCCAAACGATGTTAATAATCAAATAAAAATAATTTGAGAATAATAATTAGAGAAATTAATAAGAGATAAAAATAAAAAATAATTGTTGATCCCATTTGCTAAAATTTTTTTAAATGTTTTATTTTCAGTATGCAATTAGATTGAGAAATTATAAGAATTTGTTTTAATATATTTTTCACAAGTCAAAATAATGCTTGTCAAGTCAAATTTAAGTATGTCGAATTAGTTGGTAACTGGTTGACTGGTTATGTGGATTTTATTTCATCAGTTAAAGTATTCTAAATCTCACTTCTTGCTTTGATGCTTACAGGGGCTCGGAATCTATTGTGTTGACAACTAAGTTCCACTGTTTTTTTCTTTTTTTTTTTTTAAATTGGATAAATCTGTATGATATTAAATACTTTTGGCCCGAAGTTGTACATCATTCAAAAGAGAATCTATTGTCATATCTAAATTTATGCTCATATCTAAATGTATTTTGTTGTTACAAACAAACATTTTCTAGTTATTTACAGATCATTAACATGGAATGTCAAGTTGAGAAGAATGTGCATTTTTGACACCTCCTCTTTTTTGATTTTAATCAAGATTCTATAGCCGCAGAATACGCTTGCAACATATGTGCTGTGTATGAAATGAGTGCTATTGTGAAACAAAAATTTCAACTGCGTAAAATGATCTTGAGCGTATGTGGTGGAACTGGCAAGGGATTCTCCATTTTGAATTGCTTGAAAGGAACTAAATGAACAACGCAGCACTCTATTTGCAACGATCGGAACGGCTCAACTCGTCTATTCAAGAGAAAAGACCTAATCGGCAACATGATTTTCTTTTATCGCACTACAATGAACTTCATATCTCCAGTGTGACCAAGGAAGCCCTTAAAACTCATGGTACGAAAGTTCTACTATTCCCACCATACTCTCCCGATTTGGCACTTACGAATTTTCATCTCTTTTGGTCTCTTTCAAATGCTATACAGGGAGTTTCTTTCAATACTAATGCAGAAAGGAGAGCTTTTGCGGATGACTTTTCGAATCACAAACAAGAACGATCAATGAGATACGGAAAAACTTGATTTTTGTTGCCAATCAAATATTTTAAATCACAGTTCTCTCTTGGTAATATTAATAGTTATATATATATATATATATATATATATATATATATATATATATATATATATATATATATATATATATATATATATATATATACTTTCAAAAACAAATTCGTAACGAGTAGTTGTTTCGAAAGAATTTTTGAAACAATTAAAATGTTGGAAATGTATTTTAAATTTAATTTTTCATTTCCTAATTCTGATTGATTTTTTTTAGGTTTTCTAAAAGGAGTGTTTTTATAAGTTTCTAAATATTTGTAAAATCAAAATTATTTCTTGTCTTTTCTTGTGTAAGTTCCATTCTATTAAATCGTTAGTCTTTAAAAAGTAATTTATATTCGTTATGTTATTAATATTGTTGTAATTTATATCGTTTTCTACCTGTGAGATTGTTTTTTTGCCTAAAAAAGAATTGTATCGATTGAGATCTACAATTTGAACTGGAATTCGAAGCATTAAAAACATTCACACTTTAAATATGGAACTCATGTGAGTATAGGTCAAATACATTTGTCATTCTGTATTCGGCTGATCTTCAAAACAAAGATATCCAAAACTAATATTTATAAATAACTTCTCTAGTTATAATAATGTTATTCCACTTACGAAATTAGTTTTTAGAAATTACCAAATCTTAATCATTTGATAAAATGGCTGTTTCCATCTTTTAAATTTCTTCTATTACTTGCTACTTATTAATTCCTATTATTATGCATCAATTAATTTCTATTTTCGCAATATATTCTTCAGTTTCAATATTATCATTTATTTTAAGTTGTTGACAACAAATTTATTTTATCTATATCATGTCTCCATTTCACCCACTATTAAAAATTGAATATTGAAATACTCCAAGATAATAATGCATGGCACTATGGTTGGAATTTATGATACATAAATATAATTAAACTTTTGTTACCTCAGAAAATGTATAACTATTAATTTGAGCTTATTATGTGATAAAAATTGCAAAAAAGTATAATTTTTAAGAAAAGTATAATATGAAGTATAATAAAAAAAAGTAAATAATACAAGAATTTAGAGAGGAAAATTTATATGATACACTATATAAAATTATAAGTTGCTGTTTTTTAAAACCATATGAACTAGCAGTAATACTTCATGCATAAAAAATTTGTGTCATTTTTTTATTTACATGTTATAATATATAAAAATACTTTATATAGAAAACGTTTGAATTGTAGAAAATGGTAGGAACCTAACAAAATCAATGAGAAAGTAGTAAAATTTTTTTTTTTTTTGAAATATCACATAACTTTTGCTAGTATTTTGCTCAGTTTGTCTTCATATTTAAATACTAAAAACATAATATTTATTAAAAAATTATTTATATTTATTAATTATCGAGGAATTTACCATTTATTTTATTTTGCTTTATTAAAAATAATACATTTTACTTTATTTTACTTAATGATTTCGTAAGTTAAGTGATTTTTATATATGACAGATTTTTGGTTGCCCCAAACATGTATATAAAAGTCATCAAAATATTTTTGAAATGTCTTTATTAGAAATGTGCATTTGTGGTTTTAACACAATTACTGTAGACTTTTTTTTTTTTTTTTTTATCTTGCTCATAATTATTTCAAACACTACTGATTTTCAGTAACTGAGGATGTGCACATACGTATTTAATAGTACATAAGAATAATTTTTTAACATTTATGAGTAATCTATCTTTAGTATATGATGTTTAAACTAATCCTTTCACATGATGATTATTGTTGACGGGTTCAGTTGAACTTTCTTCTTTCACAAGCAACTTCTCGATTCTTTTATGACTCAATAATCATGAGGATAAATCAAGATTTAGAGAAGTCTTAAGCATTAATTTTAAGATTCAAGTGAAAGTTTCAATCAAGAAATAAGGTTTTGAAAGTAAAAAGAAATTATTCAGGATTTTTTACCGTTGAAAATTAAAAATTAATAGCCAAAAATGCAAACATTTGATTGAAATTCTCAAGAAATTTAAGGTTTTGTACTTATATTTTAACGAAAACCATTTCTCATATCTCAGGTTTACAAAGATAAATTTAATAGATTTTTGGCAAAGTGAAAGAGAAATTTTAAGATTTTAAATTAATTGCATTTCTGCTAACAAACATTTATTTTGAGATAAAATTCATTGGCTACCTCAATGATATGTTAATATTTAATCTGAATTTGTATTTATATGTATATATTTGATTCCAGAATTAAAAATATCACCAAACTTATAATGATATATCTTCGTAAATAGTATATGTTTACTTAAAACTAAGAAAAATTTTCTTTATTAATATTTTTTAACATAATTTATTTAAAACTAAAATTAACTGTTAATATTAATTAATTTGAAGCAAGTCTTATTTTAATACAAAATTATCAAAATCTCGTAAAATTAGTTTTTTTGATCTAATTAATTTTACTTTCTAAAATGTTATTGATTCATTTTGAATTTATTCTGCCCCTCAAATAATATTAAAAATTGAATACCACAATGAAATAAACACAAGTTAAAAATTTTATTCGAGGTATGGTTTTCTGAATATAATGCTTAAAATAGATATTATCTGAAAATGTTGATAAAATCTTGTTTTAAACAAGATAGTATTCGCATTCTTAGAAAATGAATGCTTTTAGAAAATAAATGAAAAAATATATGTGATTTTTAAAATAAGTTTCTTTTTAGAGGGATTAGAAATCCAACTGAACATGTTTCTGTAATTTAAAATTGGAGACGGGAAACTATACAAAATTAAATTAGTAGAATTTTCAAGCAAATGTAAGTCATGGAAGAAATTATGGAGTTGTACATGGATTTCACAAAAATGTGAGTATAAATTTGGTGGAATATTAAAAATATTTAAATATTCATTAAGCATTTTTTAACTATAGCAAACAACAGATGATTGCCTACTAATCGCTGATTAAAACCTGTAGACCAATTGTATTTATATAGTATACAGTGGTTGGTTATTTATTTATCATTCTACTGTGTCACCTTGGACAGGTAACAATTAATACGACATGGATTTACAGGTTAAAGGAGATAATTAATTAATTTAATATCCTCACTTGAGAAGAAATAAAGAGTGTTGAAGACCATAGAGCTAAGAATATAATTTAATGTCATAGTACTATATATATATGTATATAATATTCGCATATATATATATATATATATATATATAACATTATATTAGTGAGTATAAAATGCTGAGAACCGAAAGCTATAGTACTAAATAATCAGGTGTCAGTTCCACACGCGAATTACAAAGACAATAAACTTAAATAAACAATTGTAAATTAACTAAAATATTTAAATTTTTTATTATTTTTTAAATTCCAAATGAAACTAATGAAATAAATGAACGGATTTTAGTTATTTTATAAAAATACATTTGATGACATTCATGTAATGCCATAAGTCTTTTCGTATAAATAATGACTCGTGTATTTCACATGAAGATCATTTGTATGATTGAGAGAGTAATCATTATCGTGCATCAAGGTGTGATCATTGCATGCTTTTCACAAATATGTAAATAAACTTTTATATATTGAATATTAAACGCTTAAATGTTCTCTAAAACGTAAGCATATAGCATTTAGAAATTAAAACCCTCCTCAATAGTTAGCTAATAATTGATCACTCATGAGAACTTGCGGGTTAATCTTATTTAATGAGATATATATGATTTAAACAATGCGTATAAATAACGTAATCTTCCCATACTTTTATGTTTCTTGAATTTTTAATCAATATTGAATATTATATAGTATCTCAAATCATATTACATAAAATGTTTAATAGTTCAGCAAACGATATGGAACCATTTGCAGAGAGGTGTTCTTGCTGAATTTCGCAAACCAAACAAATTATTGATATCTGAAGAACAAAAATTTCCCTTCACATGATTTTATGATTTTGCAATTTATCTTAGTGCAACATAACGCAATCAATTAAATTAGTTTTTGGAAATTTCTGTACAGCTCAACACTTATTGAGTTTAAATTACAATAATTTTTGCTTATTAGAATAATCTGTATCATATACAATTGTCAGAAAAAGTCTGCTTACTAATGCTCAGTAAACATACTACAGAAAAAAAAGTACATTATAGTGTCAACATCAATTCAGTTCTTATATAATGCTTTGTTTTAACGATTCCTTAAATATTAGTAACAATTTCAGAAAGATAACACACATTATTTCAAAGTAATTATAATAATAATTAGAAAACTACATAAAAAGCAGTTAAAAATGTTTGCGCACAGATGACAAAAGTTTTTAAAAAATAGCTTCCATGGAATTTCAATTAAACTTAAATGTCTTGTTGGAAAACTTTTATTCTTAAGAACCTCTTCCAATCGTTTAAGCATATATAAATTAGCTTGGTGGTTTCTGAAGATGAAATATTACACCATTCCATCACATATATTCTTTTTAGTATATATGTCGATATCATGTTATGTTGCTGTATGCTGCGTTTCAATAAATCTTATAAATCCTCAATGGAGTTAAGTCTGGCGATTGTGAAGAAGTATGCTACTGATATTTGATGTTGTACTATAGCCAAAGTTTTACTTTGTGGGCAGTGTGTTTTGGATCATTGTCTTGTTGAAATCAAAATTTATCGCCAAGGTTCAAATCTTACGTACTCTGCTTCAATTTTTCTTTTAATACATTCAGATATCCCATATTATTAAGTGTGAAGTTTATAAAAGTTAATCGATCAACTCCACTTTATTCCATGCACCCCCAAATTACTACGCCACTTTCACCGCATTTAACTGTAGACACAAAATTTTGCTTCTTAAAAACCGTATCTGGTTTTCTCCGCACCAGTTTATACCCTTTGATGCCAAAGATACAAAATTTCATTATTTTCATCATTATTTTCATCAGAGAATATTACTTTTTAAAAAAAACTCAGGAGGTTTATTAACATACTTACTGGAAAAACTTAAACGGTTTTGCTTATTGAGAGCTTAAATATATGGCTTTCTACGAACTACACGGTCATGATTGCCAGATTTCTTAAGAAATTTTTGACAGTATCTTCATGAAGAGATTTTTAAACCTTTCTTTAATATCAAGTACTATTTGAGATGCAGTAATTTGGATTTAAACATACGGATTTAAGGATGCATATCTTTTCTCGTAAAGTCAGCTTAGATGGTCGGTTACTCCAAGGCTTTAAGATAACAGATTTCGATGACTTGTAATTGTTGATTACTCTTTGGATAGAAGAATGAATTCTTCCAATTATCTATCCAATTGCTCGAAGAGTTTTTCCTTCATTCCTTTGTCTTAAGATGATTTTCTTTTCATCAGGAACAATATCTTTCCATTTAGAATCTATTTTAAGTTTACTTATTTGCCAGTAATAATGTATTATATCAACAAAACAATGTTCTTCATTCTATTTGTTGTATTGCCACCAGAGTTGAATGAATGGTTAAATATAAATGCAGACAATATTTCATTTCGGACAAGCTCACGGAGGTTAAAAAAAATTAAGATTAATTTACAAATATCTTTGTAATTTGTACCCGTGCGCAAATTTTTCGGATAACTTTTTATGTAATTTTTAATTATTATTATTATTATTATTTTCACCAAATGTGTGTTATCTTTCTGAAATTGTTACTGCTATTTAAGGAATTGTTAAAGAAAAGCTTTAGATAGAAATTGAATCAACATTGTTACTATAATGTACATTTATTTATTCTCTGTAGAACGTTTACTTTGCGTTAGTACACAGAATTTTTCTTGCAAATGTATATTGCTGGTATGCTTTGTCAAGTGTTACTCAATTGTTTTCATATGTTGTTGATAGAAATATATTTATCGATAAAACATACAATTTTTCTTTATGTCTTCTGAATTTTTATTCTTATTTCTTAAATCATTTCATTTTTATTTACTGCTGTTTCATTTTGTTATCAAATAGCACTCAATAAATAAAATTGACTTTTTGTAATCAACATTGATCGATAAAGAATAAATCTGAAAAGCCAGTAATAAATCTGCGTGTATCTATGAATAAATTTTCTGCATCAAAAAGCTTATCTTTTCACAGCACTAGTAATCTAACTTAACGTCTTTTCAATCGATAAATTAGCTCCGTTTATGTCAGATCGAACAGTTTTGATGTCCCTTGGCGGTTTTCGCCATTGGCGACGCCAAGGAAAATCAGTAACCCCAAGAAGAAGTTAGTTTATTTGTTTTAACAGGATAGACTGGCATTTTAATTTTTTTCCTTTGCCAGATCGCTTTCTTTTTTTCTATCTTTTGCTTCTTATCTTTTAACTTACGTTTTTTTTTATTTCTGCTTCACTGCTTTTTCGATTTTTACCTTTTAATTAGTGTAGCGGCATTATTAAGGTTCAAGTATTTTAATTAATCACAAGGCTATTGTTTCAAGAAAACAAAATATTCGACAATCTGTTAAAATATGTTTTTTTTTTTCGGTTCTGTTCTTTTATCAGCAGAAAGAGTAAAAAAACACAAATGCGATTTCACTCAGCGAAGTTTATGCGAGGCGATGAATTTATCGATTCTTAAAAATTATGTGAAGAGTTATTATATGTATAGTTTTTTTTTTTGCTCCGCCTTACAAATTATTTCGCAAGAAAATTTTAAGCAAACGATAATAATTCAAGTAACATAATATTTATTACATAATTTATAAAATAAATTACATTAAAATAAATCAATTTTAACTTATGTTTAAATCTAGGTAACGTTCATTCGAAAAAAAAAGAGCGTTTAGATTAAATTTAATCAAAAATTATTCTTTCCAAGCAAGGATTATTCTTATGTTTAATACTTCAATTTCTTTACTATTGTTTAACAATGTTTACATGTATATTATAATGACAAATTTCAATAAGGCGAATGTGCAAAGTTTCTGAATTATTTATTATAAAAGGAGGGATGTAGCAAGAGATACTAAACAAGTTAATTTGGTGTAAAATATGATTATAATATTGCATAGAATTAATAGAAGGCAATGCTGAGAAAAGTGAATAGCGTCATTCTTATTTAATCTTTGAGGAGTTCCCTCAGAATATATTGGCATTCGAAAAATTTGCTGGATGAATGCTCACAGAAATCCATTTTTAAACCATTAGTCTCTAGTAGAATGTTTCTGGTTTGATTCGCATCTTTATCATAAAACAAAATATATGTGTGGCGTTTTTGCCTTCTGAATCCACAACTGTAAAGTAGATACTTGGCATTTTCTGTTTTAGTTTGTCGCGAAACACAAATTTGTGTAGAACAAATCATAGAAATTCCTCACGAAAATATCAGCATACGACGAATACCTACATGCCTTCGGTCTTCGATCGTTTGATTGTTGTTGTCGTGTGCCTTCTAAGCTGGTATTATGGGGTGCGCTGCTCCAATTTTCCCAACTGAGCCATATTTGGGTGTGAAGTCCGACTTCCTCAGTACACACATACCATAGGTACCCTTTTATAGGGTAAGCAACCATTCACAACCCATTCAAACAAGAAGAGGTCAAAGACATGATAGATAGAAAGAGAAAGCCCGAACAGGGATTTGAACCCAGGATCCGCAGTCAGAAACGCTGACCACAAGTTGGGTGGTGGTTGTTTGATTATCCATTCTTTAATAGTTGAGTAATTAAATGAAAGGTGATTTTAAGTGGATTATAGAAAATCAAACAAAACATTCAACTTTACCTGACTAAATAAATAGCAAGTAATTTATCTGTCATAAAAACTAATGATATTTAATTGATAAAAATTATTAATGTACATAAAGCGATTTACGACAAAATATAGGTAAAGGAGCATCAATTGTTTAATGCAAGAAAATACCACAACAAAAGTATAATGTCGGTTAAAAAAATTCTCAACGCCTGATTCCTTAATTTATCGTTTAAAGCAATGCAAGGGGTGGAAGTTATTGCAATTTTAAATAGTAAGGAAACCAGTAGGCATACCATAGTTACCTCGAAAGAGGATGGGTTTTTGTTATTTAGAAGCAGAAGATTCCCAAGCCTGCCTCTCTATGAGGTATCATTCCACATGGAAGATAATGCAATCAAGACGTATTTTTGTGCCCTTGCTGCCTTTCAGGAACACGAGTGATCTTCAGTTGGATAGGGAATCGAACTTACTACCTTCCGATATTGATAATGACACCTAACCAACTAGGATTCTATAGCTTCAAAGTTCATTTAATTGGAAAGCGGCTTTGTAGAAAACTTCGAAGGAAATTCTCGATTGGATCTGCATATCGTGAAAAATGTTTTCGCTAACTATTATCACATATACAGTTTTTTAACCATTGGATTACTAATCCAAAAGGTCTTTCAAAGCGCAAGACCCTCGATCCGGGTCTCTCAGCTCTAGAAATGCTTCAATCACAAAAGATACATATCAATTTAAATTTATACATTTTGCGTATCTTTACTAGAACTAACTAGAACTAAAGAATCGAAATTAATTCAATGCAAAATTTTCCTATTTAATGATGAAAATGCAAAAAATTGAAGGATATTTATTAGTTGTGTATCTTCCACAATTCATTTGAGAATAACTGTAAGCAAAACTGGATAATACCAAGATTTTGCCCTTTTAATAATTAAACTTAGAAATCAATTATATTAATTATGGGTAGTATATAATAAAATTCCTTATATAATAATGAAAAAGATTGGGTGCATAAAATGTAAGAATAAAATTTTAATCATTCAATGTTTTTCTAAACTTTTTATTGCCCTTTAAACATATTTTTGAAATATTATTTTTAAATTGTGACAAATAGAATTGGGGGTTACAAATATTTCTCTTTTTCAGAAGTTAACCATCTTCGGCTTTCATAGGGTTGGCCTTTTCTCACAAAACTGTTTTTCAATCGTTTTCCATGGACATTTTTTAGATTTTTATTTCCGTTCCTGAGTATTCAAGCAGCTTGAAATTCTTTTTTCTAGATTTGCTCACTTTGCCTTCAAAAAAATTTTATTAACACTACTTTTCTTTGTTATAAAAATACGACTAACCTGTCATGTAAGCCAGCTTCCTTGCTCATTAAACATTACTAAACATATTCAGTCCTAAATGTAAGTAATTATGTGTGTGTGATCTAAGCATATTCATTTTTCTTAAGGTACCCGAACACGTTAAAAGCGTCAATTTTGACCAGAAATGATAAATTTATTTTATTCTTTCGTTAAATAAGGAATTTAAATAGCTTTCTAAAACAGGTTTGTTTTTGTCTCTATGTTAGTTATAGATTCCGAGGTATAAAGGATTTCGTAAAGAATAGGAAACCAATAGTGGACATATTTAAAGGACCAGAAGTGGGCGTTTAAAGGGCTAGAATGATGTTAAAAATGAGTTTGTTTAACATCATTTAAAAGATACATAAAATAATTACTGTTCCGGAAATCAATCAGTATATCAAATAAAGAAGAATCAGCAAATATGAGAATTTGTTATAAAGCCGAAACACTTTAATTTTTAAAAGCGATTTTCTCAGAACTGGCCTTTAAATATAATTTGCACGGTTCAAAAACGATAACTCAAAATATTTTTATAATATCACTATGGAATTTCATGAGCGTAATCTGTATATTGTTTTCTAGGGAATGCACTAAAAGAATTTTAATCACTAAAATATTTCCTAAAATATGGCGTTATTCGAATAATGGTCTAGAAATTTTGGCTAAAATTTCAGTATAAATATTCAACTGGCCGTAATTTTTTTATTTTTTAACAAAAACTTAAAAGTTCTAGTACATGCACTAGATAACAACATATAGATTATGTGGTATTAATTTTTTTTCAAAGATGTTTAATAGTTTTTGATGTAACATTTTTTAAATTTTTTAAAATAATTCTTAAAATTGTATACATATTTTACATTTCTGAAGAATATTACTGGAATATATATATATATATATATATATATATATATATATATATATATATATATATATATATATATATATATATATATATATATATATATATATATATATATATATATATATATATATATATATATATATATATATATATATTTTGACAATTCTCCAGAAATTTGATGTTATATGTTTGATGTTATATATTGATGAAAATTGTGTTGGAGAGTAACTGTCGATTTTGTCACTTGACATAGATTCATAAAAAAAGCGATTGGCTATATCACAATGTTTAATTACACAACAATACGTGTAGAAGGAGAATAATAATGAAACAATATAATAAGTATTAAAACATCAAAAAGCTATTTATAAAGAGAATAAAATTTATTAGTTTAATTAGGCTCAAGCTATTAGATAATAATTAATAAAAATGAAATTCATTATTTAACAATTAAATAAAATTAACTATACATTGTCAAAATAAAATCAGAGTATTCTGTCAGAGAAATTATTAGATTAATTAAAGAATATTTAATGTAAAGGTATACTATAGAGTTATTTCTTGATATTTATATAATTATTATTAATAGCTTATATTGATAAATTATTATCTATGTATCTATTTATATACAAGCGAACACACACTTACGTAGATATTGATATATACGTGTATTGGTACGATGGAAATTTTTTATTTTCAAAATAATTTAATTATTTTCAATAAGATATTTTTACTTCAATCAATTTTTTTATACTCATTTAACCATGTTTAAGTTTACTTTAATAATCAAATATCGGGATAAAAATTGCAATAAAAGTTATATTAAACTATTTTATATTATTTACACTATTTATTTTAGTAAATAGAATTATCTTTATAACTTTTCTCTCAAAAATAAAACATTTATTGTTAGATATTAAATAATGGTTAATAACTTCCAACAATTTATAATGAAACCATTTTAGTTTGCCGACTTTCCTATCACTCCGAATTTCGCTTCCTACCGTTGACGTCGAGTGAGAGATGATAAGCGATAAATTTGTTCACAAATCAGTGAGCGCGATGATAAGGGCACAAATACAATTATTGGATTACACGTCTGGAAGGGTTTTCGACTTTTTTTTATCCCACTTTTTTATACACCAGAAAAGAACTGAATTAGTTTCTTACCAAACGAAACACAAAGAGCGAAGAGAAGTTTGCTCTTCTCTTAATTCAATTAGCACGTGGGACGAGTTAAAGATCGGGTGTTTGTAGGGAAGGAAATAAGAGCGGGTCTTTTTTTGTGAGTGCCAAAAGGTAGCCGCAATTAAGCCATGGGCGGCCCGCGGTCGTCCCGTAATCTGGCCGACGCCAATTTAAACGGCGTCTTAAGCAAAGTGAACGCGTGCTAAAAAGAAGGGAGAAAGTCGATTATGGAAGAGGGAAAACTTATCAAAGCATGATTAAAGTAACACAGCCATCAATCAAACGTCTCGAGGGCAAGCGAAGGGATGCTAAGGATAGAATATTAGACATAAGGGGCCATCCAAATATTGAAGCGCATTTAAATTTAGGTTGCTGTATTCGAGAATAAATAAATATAAATCTTTTTTAGTTAATTACGGATTTATTATCAAAACCTTGGGACAAGAGCAAATGAAAATATTTTTGAGTTGCATTTTATTTATTGTTTTTCTACGACAAAGTTCATGAAAACAAAGGTGGATTTAAATTATTTACTGTGTATACATCAATAAAGTTAGTATTATGGAGTTATATACATTATAAATGTTGTAAAAAAAAAACAAATTTGTTAGTTTCCTCAACTAAAATATTTCGTAATATTTAAAAAATTAAAGTAATCAAGAGTAATTATCATTTATTTTAGATAATTTTTCTTAAGAGGGATGCTAAATTTAAAAATTTATACTTTTAATAATTTAATATAGTTTTAGAAGCCTTTTTTTGTAGAAAATGAAATTTTTAGATCCTTGAAATTGAGGAGGCTGGAGAAAGTGCTTACGTTGTTCTGCTGATTCGCTATAAACATCATCTATAATTTATGACTAGACAACTATATTATAAGCACGTGCTTTTGTAAATATAAATATAACAAAAAAGACGTAAAATTTCTTATTTTTTCTCAAGAAAGCAACTCACGTACAATAATAGTGTTTTATTTAGAACAGTTTTCCTTCAAAACGAATTTCTTAAAAGAAATGCTTATTATTTCATATTATATAGACCACATTTTTCAATTAGTTTAAGGTATCCACCTACGTAGAAAAATTGATCTTCGATTACATGTATCCATTTTCTTTTCTTTGTGAATCTTGTGTTCTCAGCTGTCCAGTTTCCAAAGGAGTCTTTTTAACCTTATTTTCTTTATCGTTCAATATTTATTTTAAATGTTGCTTCTTTTTAAAGAATATTGCCACATAAACTTATGCCCAAATTAAATTAAGATTAATGTATGAAAATTTTTTTGTTGTTTTGTTTACCATTTTTTAAAAATTTTCATTAAAATTTGTTAGAAAAAATAACCTATTTCACAAAAAGCAATCGCTATATAATTAAAATTAAGGTTAATTTTATGTCTTTACATCATAATTTAGCTAAAAACTAAGAAATAGTTAAGATATTTAATTTACAAATTTAAGGAGGGTGTAAAGTTAAAATTGCAACTTTTTGTAGCATTATATAATTTATGAATAGCATTTATAAATGTTTAAAGTATTTTTAGAAGTTTGAGTCTAAATGGGAGTTATATATGATTCAGCATATAAATAAGATTAGTCGGGGCAAAGGTGCCGTATAATAATCCATGACATCAAATTCTGAGATTGGCTATTTCTTGGTGGATTTTCTTATATATCTGACAACTTTGTATTTATTATGTCATACATATGGAGACCTATACGAATTATGCGGAAAATTCTATTTTGGTAACCCTAGTAATTGTCATCGTGTACGTCACGATACGTCATCTTGGCAACATTTCTTCATCGCCGAACAAATTCAGAATTTGGAATCATGGATTATATAGCACCTGTGCATATTAATCAAATGATGCTTGCTTAAAGTAACATAATAAGCAGTTTTGTGTTCATATTTCAAGTAGAAAAATCTTTCAAATTTATCTCAATAAAAAAAGAATTACTAGGTTCATATTTAATATTGATAATAATATCACATTGTTGGGACATCCTATATATATATATATATATATATATATATATATATATATATATATATATATATATATATATATATATATATATATATATATATTATGAGAGGCTTATAAAAGTTTTGCTTCTTTCGCTAACAATAGTTTTTTTTTTTTTTTAAACAATCTGTTTAGAGGATTCGCTTTGAAAACAACAGTCCTAGAGTCGCTTTTCGCATTTATTTTCTTTCACATACATTGCATATTATTATTAATCATTATTCAAAGTTAGTCTCATTTTTTGATGTCGTTATTACATGGATATACAATATGATTTACATGGTTAGTTAAAAATTTATTATTTTACAAATTAAAATTATTTTTATTTAAAAATATTAGAAATGGCTTAAGATAATTCATACTTAATTGTTTATTAAAAAACAAATTTTAATAATTATTATTAAAATATAAAATTTTTGATAGTAAAATTATAACTAGTGATATTAGGATTCTGTATATAAGCATAGAAATATTGTATATTCCATGCAGCCTAGAAAGTGGTCTTTTCAATTCTCAATTTCTATTTTACGGTAAGAAATCTCAAATACTTTCCTCAATTCTATCCAATAAGCAATTATTTATTTACTACTGACCCTACCGGAGACAACTAGTGTACAAACCAGATAATTAATATTTAAAGACTTAATGTTTTAGTGTAAATTATAGATGATATAAAAAATTGCAATGGATTTTATTAATTAGAATTTATTTAAATTAAATTTCAAGGCTATGCATAACTACATTTTGAATAAAAATAAAAACATTATTGTGGCCTCGACTTTACTTATATGAATACAAGCGTATCATTTAAAACATAGAATTACAGTTATTCAAAGAATAGCAACATACAAACATTGAAGAAAGAGAATTATGGAAATTTATGCTTATAATGAAAATTGCATAACACTTTAGAAATGAATATAAAACTATTATTTTTAAAAGTAAGAGTTATTGCTGTTAATTATGGTACATCACATCTGTATGCAGAATAATAATCAAGAATTGTTGCAACATATCATTTTCGTACCAATAAATTAGTTTTAAAGAAGAGTTGCTAAACAGGAACAAAATTATTTCACGTATAATATATTGAATACCACTTAAGATGTAAGTTGCAATTATTATATAAATATTGAATCTTAGGCATATTATATAAATATTAAATCCTATATCGTTAAATATTAGTCAGTCATTATTATTAATTTTGCTTGAAAAAAAAATGGAGCTTGAAAGAAATTTACAAATTTTGAAAAGAGCAACTCAAAATGCATCATTGCATTTATAATTAATAACAATACAAAATAATATTAGAATTACAACACCTCGTTGAATGAGCTGTCTCTGATTTTTCATTATAATCCAGATAGAGTTTTATGGGAGTCTAAAATTTAGTCTCTTAGGTTCGGTACTTGCGTGATGCTTACGGAAAAACATCTTATGAATGTGGAGATATAAACAGACAATATATATGAAGTATAATACAAGAAAAAACCTAAAATTAAATATATGATTATGATATAAAGCTTAATTTCTGAATATTTTCTAATGTATTTAGTTTATTGCTTATAATATTTAACTCTGAATATTGGACAGAAAATAATTCAATGTTTAACTTAGTTTTACTTAATTGAAACACATAAAATTCAATATTCAGAATTAAGTATTATTATTAGGCATTATGAATTACTAACTTTATATATTTCAGTGTGACTTTGATAAACTTTTTGAAGTTTTCCAAGGAATAAATTGGGAAATGTTTTAGACTAAAATGTACGCAAAACAATCTTAGTATAAAAAGGAATCTTGTATATAAAATGTTTGATAAATAAATAATATTTTCTACTTTATATTAGAAGACTTCTGATAAATATGTATAAAGAGCGGAATGAAAATCACTTACGCATTATGATATGGACTCAGCAGAACAAATTTAAATACACAAAATATCAAATAACACAACAGACTTCAAAAGAGGAGTAAACAGCTTTTAAATTAGCTCAATTTCATCAATAAAAATGTATGGATAAACAACTTTCTTACAAAAACTACACTCGGTTCCTACTCATACGTTTCTCTTTCTGTGCGCTAAATTATATAAATTTTTTGAAGAAAAAGTAAAGAACCGAAGAGGTTCTATTTTTTATATCAAGAATTTATTCCACTATCCATACAAAAAGAGCTGGCAAAGTAAATCACTTATTCGAGTTCCGTCAACAAATGGGAAAAGAAAGTCGAAACTACGGAAAACTCTTGGTGAAAATCGATCCTCCCCTTCGTCTTTTTTGCTTCGTCTGGATAAATCCAATTCTTCAGTTGCTTCTTAAATAAATCTATCTACTCGAATAAACAGTTTACTTAGATGCAAGTCAATGGGAAAGCTATTAGGAAATATCCTAAGTGAAGTCTCTTTTACTTAAATAATATATTTTTCAACGGCTTTCAGTAAATGGAAAATTAAGATTATTTATTACACATGAAATGTCAGTAGTATCAGTAAAATAATTTTCTTATTGTGAACTATTAACGATGAATTTTTTAAAATAGAATTTCATTATTTTTATCTTTGGTATTTTAATTTACTGTTCTTAAATGGATTACTCAAATATGTGGTGAAATCGGACAGTAATTATATAAAATTAAATTAGTTCTAAATAGAAGGATTCTTAGTAAAAATAATAATCCTAATTCGGTGACAAAACAAGTTGTTATTCTCATTTATTTAATAACAGCAAAAGAAATTAATGGCAAAATCAGCCATTATTCTTTACAGTTAAGTAGTATTTAAATGTAGACAGAGTAACACTTTAAACCAGGAAAGATTAATTGATATTATTTAACAACAGATAAGTTGATTTATTTACTCCGATAGATAGCTGAGCTTATCATCTAATCAATTTAGTCCCTTATTCACTTAAATTAATTAAGTAATTGATATTTGAATAATGATTAAAAATTCTTAATAGTTACAATTATTGTAAAATATAGTTAAATGAAAACAATAAGAGTGAAAGGGGACTATAAATTACTTGTATTAAATGTAACAAATTCGTAAGTCAGCTGAAAGTAAAGCATTCGCAGTTTGAATACTGTAATTATAATTTAGTATAGTCGTAATATTTGTAAGAATGAAGCAATAAAAATAAGAAATTTAAAATCAAAATTGTTAGTCATATCTAACTTTTCTTAAAATTTTTCTTAAAATGTCAAAAATTCAAAAATATAAGAACCTCGAATAAAAATGTGTTTAAGATGTAAAAGGTAAAAATTAGGGTGAAATAAATCTTTATTTCATAAAAATTAGTGTGAAATAAATTCATATTTGACTTTCAATTTAATTCGAAAATTGTGTAACCACTTGGGAAAAATACTGAGCTATACTCGTTGATTAGTCGGCATTTGGGTCTTTGATTCAAGAGAATTGTATGTCCGGTTTCTATTTTGAAGTTTACTTTTTTAGATGTACTTCGGGAAATATTTATAAATTTTGTTCAATCTTTACAAGTATAATTCTCACTTTGTTCAGATAAGATGCGATACACATTTTTCTACCCTTAGCTGTTATGCAAAAACGATAGTTTTAAAACATCATTCCTACATGCAAGTTGATTATAATCGAAGTTTAAAAACGATATAAAAAAGCGCTGAAAATGATACCACATTTGAATGGAATATTTTTGAAAAAAGGTTTAAAATGTTTAGCATAAGCAAAACTAGTTTAGAATTTCATCAACAGATGGCGCTGCTTTAACAGATTTCGATTATGAATGACGAATAAATCATAAAATGAAGATAAGTTGTTACCTTAGCTTTTATTATATGAGTCATTTTTCATTTATTTTCATTCAAAATTATGTGTTGAAGAGTACAGTTAGTCATATATTGAAATAACTGTACTTTTCACGGTACATGACTAAAGGGTAGTTTGTTACGCAAGTCATTCCATCATAATAAGATGTTAAAACTATAGATAAGAAAAAACGATTTCTATTAGTTACGAGGACAAAAAACCTCATGAAAAGCATCAATCAAATTGGTTTTCAATTTTCCTAAAGGTTAAACCACATTAAATGAAACAAAGGAATCTGTCATAAAATTTCTTGAAACTAACGCAACGCATGTCCGGTATGCTGTCAACAATTTGATGCAACAAGATGAAATCGAAAAGCAGAATATTTCATTTCTGATCGAAGTATCTCTGGAGTCACATTCAGAATATGCTTCGATGCAGCTAAGTTTCCAATCGGAGAGCTGAAAATATCTTTTAGTTAGTTATCCGATCATATTTTAGATTGAATATCCTTTCAGCTAAGCAGCGAGTAGTAACATAAACTAAGATAAAATGAGAAAAAACTAAACATGGCTTCTGCATGGTTTTTCCATGCAGAAGCCATTTTTGGTTTCCAATGGTATTGAGTCAAGTTTATAAGTATTTTCATTTACATATTTTAATGCTTACAGCGCCATCTAGTGATCAAAGTTTGAACTATTTATCTCATATTATAAGATTTCTTTTTCTTGAATAATATTTATTTGAAATTTTTATCTTATTCTGATCAATAGCTTTTTTTATATATTTTGAAATTTATAGTGAATTTAATTCAACGCCAATCATGGTTTAAATTAATTATAAACATGATAAAAAAATTTGAAATGAAACAAAACTTTCACCTTAAGTAGGTGGAGACTTGCATTCATATATCAGTTTCATTCTCTTCTGTGTTGGCAAGCTCAACTTAAAATTCATCAAACAAGCAAGATAAGCATTTCATAAATGAAGATAGTATGTGGTGGACTGAATATCTAGATCAATGTGAATATATTCTGAACTTACTCGGAAATGTTAACATTAATAAAATTAATGCTAAAATGAACAAAACTATTGCTTGTTTCACAGATGTCGTATAATCCATATTGCTAAATTCCACGTTTGGTGATTTTTTTTGGTGGATTAGAGATGGAGACCTATATGAATTATGAAGAAAATTCAGCAACTCTAGTATATACGTCATCTTGCCAATCACAGTACGTCAACTTGCTACATTTCTTTATCGACAAAAAGATCCAGAATTTTGGCTCCTGGATTATACGACATCTGTACCTTGCTTGTTACGTAACAAAATATAGAATAATTAATATATCCTCTATCAATTTTAAAATATATGACAAATACATCTCACATTCAAATTCTTCTATACATTGTAAAACAGCATCTGTTAAGAAATAATTTAAATATTGTTATAAGTTTCTCTTGATATAAGCTTTTTTTCATAAATTACATGAAAATAATATTTATAACATAAATGTGAAATTTATATTATCTTTTTTTTCAGTTTGAATAAAATAATGGCTACAACTTAACTGTGACATAAATTAATATAAAAATAGAGGCATAATTAAAATGTCTGTAATTTTTAAAGCTTATATGCATGAATCATAATCCAATGAATTTTTCAAACATTTTATGTAAGTATAATAATTAGAAATTGAGAAACGTTAGAATTTTGCCCATGCTTTATGAAGAAATAAAATCTTAACTACTAAGTGAATATTCATTCTCATAAAATATTCAATATTCAAGACATATAAATCTTACATAACCTCTATTTAGTAATAAAATAAAAATAATATATATATATATATATATATATATATATATATATATATATATATATATATATATATATATATATATATATATATATGTATATAGTATTTTTATTGTATTTATATACATATACATATATATATATACAGGGTGTCCACTAAAGTCCCTTGCCACCCTTTTAACTTCGGAACGGTTGCTGCTATATTCATAAAAGTGGAGTCTAGGTATAGTAATGCAGCCATGCGCTACTGAATTAAACAGACTACAGCGCAACCTGGTGGAAAACAGTGGAGTTAGCATTCTTATCTTGAAAACGGAACGAGATAGAGAGAAAAAGTGATTTACAAAGTTGTAGAGCATCCTCGATTTAGCACGAAACGATACCTTTTAGGCATGAATATGAAGAATACTACAGTTAAAACGGGCATTTGTTGTTTCGTGCTGTGACGTATCACATCGTACGTGTGCATAACTAAAAAAACAAAAAACTGTTTTCGTACTTAAATTTTTCACTTTTATTTCGAAATGGGAGGAACGGAAGTATTAAAAATAATTCCAACATTTTGAATGCAGTATGCAAATACGTAAGAAACGTCACACCTGTTCACCTGAGACAGTTATAAAAGAGTCATCTTCTTGGGGCTTTAGTATATTGATGTCATGATCATGGCTGAGTATTCCAAAGTTGAGTATTGTGAGATGGTTTTACTGTACGGTGAATGTCGACGCAAGGCACGATCAGCAGCAAGGTCGTAGCGCTAACGTTTCCCTGCAGGCCCGCATCTCCTTCTCATCAAACCATCTTAACTGTTGTACAACGTTTAAGGGAGACAGGTTGCATTACTAGTCAACCTCGATCTGGCAGATCTGCTAAGGTAGGACGGCAAGTTCAGCCGGATGAGGTATTAGCATATGCACTCGCATATCCGAAATGCAGTGTAAGAGAGATCAGTCAACACTGTGGTCTCTCTAAAAGTCAGGTTTGGAAAATCCTAAGCAAATCAGGTGCTCATTCATACCGACCAACGCCTGAAGAGGTTTTAATGGACGGGAATGCCGAGCGGCGCTATGCATGGTCAACTTCATCATGACTCAGATACAGGTCCAGCCAACATTCTTGGCAGATATAATGTGGACAGATGAGGCATGCTTTTCACGGAATGGTATGTACAATAGGCAAAACACCCATTACTGGACCCTGGAAAATCCTAAATGTTTCGTCGACGTTCAACATCAAATGCGATATGCTATTAACGTTAGGTATGCAATTTACAATAACAAGCTCATAGGCCCAATATTCTAAAATGGTACGCTAACGGGTGCACAATATTTACGTATGCTACAGAATGTATTACCCGATTTTGTGGAGAACCAGCCGTTGTTTAATCTTAAAAATCTATGGTTTCTATATGATGGACCGCCTGCTCACAAGACATCTCCAGTGAAGCAGTACCTCGTCAAGGAATTTGGCAACCTAATACTAGGGATGGCGGTTTCGAAGAGTGGCCTCCACGCTTTCCTGATCTGAATCTACTGGACTTTTTCCTGTGGGGATACTTGAAACAGCAGGTGTATGCGACCCCTCCACAAAATTTGCAGGATCTTAAACGAGGCATTGAGGTCGCGTGTTCCAACGTGTCACGCTGTATACTCCAACGTGTGCAACGTAATCTTCAAGCGAGGATCCAAATATGCATTGCTGCTGACGGTGAGAAGTTTGAACATCTTAAACAAAGTATATCGTTACAATTATTTCCTTTTTTCTTCCTAAGATCGTTTTGTGACGTCACAGTACGAAACAATAAATACGTGTTTTAACCGTTGTATTCTTCGCATTAATGCCTACAATCTATCTTTTCGTACTAAATTGAGGATGCTCTACAACTTTGTAAATCTCTTTTTCTCTCTATCTCGTTCCGTTTTCGAGATAAAAATGCTAACTCCGCTGTTTTCCACCAGGTTGCGTTGTAGTCTGTTTTATTCAATAGCGCATGGCTGCTTTACTATACCTAAACACCACTTTGATGAATATAGCAGCAGCCGTTCGAAGTTAAGAGGGTGGCAAGGGACTTTAGTGGACACCCTGTATATATATATATAGCAAGTGTTTTTATGTAATTTTAGATGATTTTTGTAAAAATACAAAGTTAGAATTGGAAGATACCTTTACATGTATTCCAGAAAATTTTGAAAATATGCAAAAATCACTGAATTGTTATACCTAAAAATAATAACTTTAATCATAGAAAAAAACATCTAGGTAATATAATAAGTTAATAGTTTCTCTATTAATGTTTTAAATTTATTGCGCAGAAATAATGTCTCAAATTGAAGTTTTACTGCAATTTCAAGAAATACTATATTTAAATCCATTAAAAAGATATAAAAAAAGTCTATTTTTATTTTTATTATAATGGTTTTATTTTATCTTTTTATTTGTTATATTTAATATTTTTCCACCCTTATTATTTTTATCACTGACAAAAAGTCAGTGATAAAAATAAATTTTATTTGTGTTGGAAAATTTACACAAATTTGATCTTACAGTTTATAAATACATATATTATCTTTAATTTTTACATAATTCCTATCATTCTGTTCTTTTATTCTTATTTATGTAAAAAATTTTGAAATTATAAAGTTGTTGCACACACATGCTTTTGATTCTGATAATTTGGATTTGACAAAATATGTGATTAATTCTAATTACACTTTTCCCCAAATTAGATCTTTTAAGGAACTAATATTTTCTTTTTTATCTATTGAAATTTTTAAAGTTTAATTTTAGTTCAATAAAATAATGAAATTCTATATTCTTATATATTATCGCACGTAAACTAAAGATATACATTTCGGTTTCAAATAATTTTTGAATAAAGTCTAAACTACTAAAGTTGTGCCTCAAAAGAAGATACAAACAATATATTTCTTACTATTGGAGCATTTGAATTTTACAGTGTGGATACTTTCCAAGTATAAACTTTAAAAAAAAAAATCTTTTATATCTTGAGCTCAGGTGTTACAATCTAAAGATATTTCCTTTTTTATTTCAGTTTACGATAGCTGTGTATCTTCAATATATATATCTTATATTTTTAACTATGACTGTAACTAAAACATTTCAATTCCTAGATAACTTACTGTTTATTCATAGTATTTGTTACTAGAATTCCTCAAGATGTATATAAAGTAATATTTTGGAAAATAAATTCAGACAAGAGCTTTGTTTGGATGCATTCTGGTTTTCATTTCCTTTTGTACTTATTTCCTTTTGTGCTTGAATATGTGGTTGAAAATTTATAACACTTAACTTTTGATTTCATCAGAAACTTTCACTGATGCACAGTGTTTCTTATCTTTCATTAAATTTTCACGTATATTTCAAAATGTATCATTTCTTATATAATTCTCTTATTAATTTACAATATTGTTAGTAAAACATGTTTTGTGAATATTAAGAAATATCGTTTTCTTTTATAAAACCATTCTATTTTTGGAAAATATTACTATAATTTCACAAACAGTTCGGAAATATTTAAAAATATTACTGCAAAAATTAAAAACTTCTTTTAAAAAATAAGATTTTTTAACTAAGTTATTGAAGCAATAGTTAAATAATGTATGCTTACATAGAATTAGAACTAGTGTAGCATAAATTAAGTTATTGGTGTTTATACAATTATTAATCATTGATGTTTTTCTAACTACTGTAATTACTTAAATGTAATTGGTTTAGATGTTTATGTCGCTGCAGTAGTTAACTATTGTTTATATTTTTAATGGTATTTAATACTTTCTACTTTTCGTAAATTTATTTTACATATTTATTTTATTGTTTGAAGATTTCATAGACAAGCAAAATTTTTGCATTTTCTGTTCTCCCCAATAATTATTTTATTTTTACTTAGTATTATTCATTTTTATATTTTATAAGAATTTTTTTTTAATTTTTTAGAAAAGTTTTTAATGACCTTTGATTTTTAGAGCATCATAAATATTTTTGAGAATATTCGAAATTTTTGTTTCAAAGCAAAATTTTTCTTTGTCAGCAAATTCAGTAAAGTCTTAATTGTATGCACATTGAAAGTACAAAGAATTCCATTTTCAATTCCTTGATTAAAAGTTTTTTTCTTAAAAATATATGCAGTTTTTTTCTCTTATTTTCAACGCACAATAATTAATTAAAATAGTTCCTTTATTTCCAAAAAATGCAATTATTTGAATGGGATTCGGTGCCATTTGATTTGGATGGTTGGAGTTCTACTGTATATGGTTTTTGTACCACATTGTTTTAATTTACTACTCTTTAAAATTTCCAATATATAAAAAAATATGCATCTATTCTTTATAAAAATAATAATATTTTAATTATCTTAAGTTTCAATCTTTATAATAAAGGATTTAGAGTTAATGAACACTACTTTATAACAATAGCTTTTTCTCAAATGAGAAAATTATTTAGTCACACATTTAATCTAAAACGATCTTATGTGCGTTATCTAATAAAATTTCTTTGATGAATGAATCATGTAATGTGAAATTATTTTCTGTATTTATAAAAATTAATTATTAAATTTATCAGTTTTTCAAAACTTCGATAAAGATTTTGATATACCTAACCACCTGAAAAGTAATTTCATTTCTTATCAAAATATAACTAGCAATTCATCTCTCTCAGTTTAATCAAAAAAATCCATTGAAGAAGATGATAAAAATATTGAAATTTTAAGATTTTATTCATCTATTTAGAATTTTAATAACAGTAAATCTTTCATTTAGTGTTTAAGTTTCATTGTCCTTTTTATGTTTATTTTTGAATTTCGTTAATTCATTTCTACGCTAGAGGGAGTTTGTGGTGGAGGTAGCTAAGGTCTGCAAAGGGCTTTTGTGCTAGTGTAAAAGAAGAAGAAACACATATCAAGCTTATAATAAATAATAAGAGTAACTTGTAACGAATTTTTAAACGTACCGGCTTTCAGTTAAAGGCCTTAAGTTAATTTGGAGGCTCAAAACCAATCTCAGCCATGCATATTTGTAGTAAATGTTCGGAAGTTACATTAATGTAGGTTCTGATCTACTTAGTTCTCCCGTGGAAAATAAAAACAAGTTAAAATGGTATTATTGTAAGTATATTTTTGAAGTTATGTATTATAAATATTTTATAATATATATTTCTTTTTAACTTTGTTTCAGTTTCTATAAACTAGTATCATACTTTAAACTTAGTTGGAGATTTGAGGATATTTTTAAATTTCCGTGTATGTCCACGCACGCACACAAATACACACACACACAAATAAATCGATAGATGTATAACCATTTAATTAACAATTAACATACAAATGTACAAATTCATACAATTAACATTTTCTATAGCTCCTTAAAATTTTTTTTAATTGCATTATTTGATTTTCAAATAAATTCATATTCTTTTTATGTAACCTAGTAGACTATGACTTCAAACACTTTATAATGATTGGATCATGAATCGATTTTTAGTATATATATATATATATATATATATATATATATATATATATATATATATATATATATATATATATATATATATATATATATATATATATATATATATATATATATATATATATATATATATATATTCTATTATTAAATTATCATATTATATTTTATTAAATGTTTAGTTGATATTTCTGAGTTATTTAATGTGGTCAAGGTTTTCTTTAATCTACTGTCTAAATTTTTAAGAAAAAATTGTGTTTTTCGGAATACTTGAGCAAATCGCATGAAAACTGCATGTATCAAAGTTTATAAAAAACTGTCTCACTTCTCTTTTCTTTATCTCCCCTTCCCTGTCTCCGACCTGAAATCATGACCTTGCGTGAGGGAAAGGGACCATTCCGCCCACCGCGACTACAGCACTACCCAGTCACCCTCTTTTTCTTTGCCAACTGATTTCATCGACTCGTAATAAATACTCATACGATCAGACATAAAATGGCGACCACTTTGTCGACAAGTGTTCCCCACTTCAGTTGAAACTATTTGGATTATTCCTTTTTTTGCTTCGCTTTTTATTGTTCGTCTGGAAATGTCTGCCATTTTTTATGCTTACAAGAAAAAAAAAATGACAGTTCTGCTTCAAATTGGGTCCTCAGGGACATTCGAGGACACGTCTCGAATTTGTTACTTAAGTTTCAGTAAATACGTTAGAAACATTTACTTAAATATATAATTATATAATATGAAATAGAAAGATAAAAATATTCTATCTAAATATAAATAATTAGCAAATGCAATTTACTATTTCAGATGTTACAGTGATATGAAAGAGAAATATTCCATTGATGCGATAGAATTACTCAGTAAAAATTATAACCGATAACTTTCTAGTGTTTGAAATCAGACTGTCTCATTTGATTTAAAATGACAGATGAATTTTATTTGCTAAGTATAAAAGAACTAAGCTAAATTTAACTGTACTTTTTTTATATTTCGATTGGATAAAGGAGACTAAAATGCAGTAATGATGAATTTGATAAGTTTAATTGTGAACAAATCCCCCCTTTTTATTAAATAAAAGTTATTAAATTATATTTTTAATGATGTATTAGATTTATTCGATAGTTGTTAAACATCAATTATTTGCACGAGAGTTAATTTTAAATAGTATAAAGTCTACGCTCAGTTGCGTTTTATTCAATAGAATTTTTATTTAAAAAAAGGGAAAATTGAATCCCTCCCCCCCAAAAAAAAGAAAAAGGAAATTTTTACTACTTTGTACTTCAGTAGGGAGTTGTGTTTTGAAAATTTCAACGTGTGATTACAAGCAATTCTATAAGCAATCTGTGGATCGTCATTTCCTTAAGCCATTTATAGAAAATTTTAAAATGTATTTTTGAAGTTAAATTGTTGGTAAAATGTAATTAATTGCACAAAATTTTATATCTGATTTTATTTAAAGAATAAGAAATGAGAGATTAAAGGTGAAATACTATAGAATATTAAGAGATAAAGGATACATTCGTATTTGTAACTCATTGATCATGAATTAGTAAGTTCCCCTTTGAATTTATTGCTTTGCAAGAATTAAAAATTTCTTGTTTTTAGAATATATCCTCTTTCAAAAACTTTTCCGACAAATAATTTGAAATATACCAAGTAAAATCCACCCATTTTCTGAATTAACCATGTACACCCAAAAATTAATATTTTTTCTCCGAAAAAATATTGCATTTTGTATTACATTAACTTGATGAAATGATGGTTTACAGAGATTAAATGCCCCAAAATGTTATTTTGGATAAATCCTCAAACAGGCACATAAAGTGCTGTTTACTTTTCATTAAATTACTTGGTGAAAAACATTTACTATTAACATGGATAATATGGACTTAGAGGTAAGGAAATACAAAATTTGAATCTTAATTCAATACGGGGTTGCTAAATGTTAGTTGAAAAAAAACGCGAATAGTATATTTACTATATTTTTGACATGTATAAAATTGAGTTAATTTATTTTGGTTAAGGGAATACCATGCTAACATGCAATATATATATATATATATATATATATATATATATATATATATATATAATATATATATATATATATATATATATATATATATATATATATATATATATATATATATATATATATATATATATATATATATATATATATTTATATATACATATATACATATATATATATATATATATATATATATATATATATATATATATATATATATATATATATATAATATATATATATATATATATATATATTATATATATATAATATATATATATATATTATATATATATAATATATATATATACACATTGCATTTAATGGTGATGTCCTTAAGCTTATCATATTTTAAAATAACACAATAAACTTATATTTGATTTTTTTATTTTACATTATTTTTTCCAAATCAACTTTGAGAGCAGTATAAAATATGTGAAAATGAACTGACTGTAAGAGAAATTTATTTTTTTTATTACCGTTTTTGTAAGAAAGTGTTTTTGTTAGAACTGTACTTTCTTATTTCTTTTTAAAATATGCCGACATAACTTTAATTATATTTCGTTGTTAACTCACTTTCAGTTTTTTATTTATATTTTCATTTAAAATTCAAGTTTTCATAAGGAATCATAACTTGTATTTATTCGTATGATAAAGAAAAACAATGTTAAATAATGTAAAAATCTCAAAATATATAAAATAAATATAACATGATTACAGTAGTTTTTCAATGATATATTTTTGGTAATATACAACTCCTTAAGCTGTTAAGAAACTGCCTTTAATTTAGAAATTGCAGCATTAGTTTTTCATTTCATATTTAAGTTACTTTAAAAAGAAATATTAGGAATTTCTAACTGATTTTTCACAAAATTGGTTACATGATTTTCGCTACATTAATATTTCTATTGATATTTTCATTTATAAATGTTTAAATTACATTTCATTATGAAGTATTTTCAAAGTTATGCTATTATAAAATTCTGTCTTAAATGAATTTTAAAAGATTAACATGCATAAAAAAATTAATATATCATATTAAAAAAATATGAAACTTTTCTTGAAAAGTTTTATTTTCACTAAGTTTTTGTACTTGTATTTTATTATTTACCTATAAATTAATTCCAATTTTAGCATACAATTTTAAGTATGATAAAATATTAAAGCAAACTAGTGTATGAAACCAATATACGAATTTGATAATATAAGCAAAATGCCATATACAAATAGACTAAATATGTTTAAGTATGAAATGTTGTTTGCGTAGGTGGCAAATAAGAAATATATTTAATGGAAATTTACAAATATAATGAGAAAAGCATGATTATAAATATTTTTAAATAATGGCTAAATGAATGAAAATTTTTAATTAATCAAATAATTTAATAGAATTTTTTGTACTTAGGTAATATAAAACTTCGTTGAATTGTGCAGATTACTTTTATTGTAATAGTTCAGCATAAACTTATAAATAAAATGTAAGCATTTTTTTCATTTTCTTCAGTTATTGGAAACTTTTTATCAATTAATCAATAGCCTTTTTCAAAATATAATTGTTAAGCTATGTTTCAAATCAATACTTAATATTGCTCTTTTCGGAACAATTAATTAAAAGCGTTAATTTAAGCTTAAGGGAATATTTTAAGGACAACTGTTTTCCTATTTTTTATTCTTCAGAAATTTTACTTCTTCTTTTATTCGAAAAACGCTTAGAAAAGTACAATTTAGAATTCTTCAATAAAGTTTCTAATGGTATAAAATATTTTTGTGATTCACTGATAGCTATTTTTTACAAACCTTCTAAACTCACATTCAAATATTAAATTAAAAAAAAGACATTTATAAGTTTTAAATTTAATATTTGGTTTCTTTTTGAAATTTAACTTTTTTCAAAAATTTTGCTGTGACGATTAAAAATAAAAATGTAGTAACAAAATAGCATCTTCTTTTTCTAAATTCTTATAATAAGAAAAGGTCAATAGTAATTAAAATAATTTTATTACGAAGATTATGACTATTGATTTCTGGGTACAATGTTATGTAACTAACTTTATTAATATTAGTGTTTGATAAGATTTTTGGTACAATACATTAATACAAGTACTGAAACCTAAAATTTCAACGATTCATAAATGAATTGTGTATGAATTGACTTCGACAGTTCATAAGTTCTTTCTCTACTCAGCAAAAATACTTAAAAATTATCAATGAACATAAAATGATTTCAGTATTGAAATATTTGCATTTTTAAAAACAACAGTTGTAGTTAATATAATTCTTTTAAGCCATTTAAAAACATTCTTTTGAAATTGAATAATTTTGAATAAAATAGTTTGCAAGTAATTTTCACTTTTCAAAAACATCTCTTATATCGCAATCAATAATTTTCAAGATAATCGAATTTGAAATGAATGAAAAAGAAAACATTTTGTGTAATATTCAAATGGAAACATCTAATCGTCAAATCATGAACATATATTTTCTCGTTTTAGAAGTGCTTTAATTTACTGAAGTGGCTTTGTTTCAAATAAATAAAATCCGTTCGATAAACAATAGTTTTCCGTATTGCTCGGAGCGAAAATCTTTTACCACACGGTTTGAATTAATTCCAAATATGAATAATACATGAAGGAAAAAAGATAATAATTATAGGAGAGAAATTGATTTAAGTGTTGCTTTTGTATATTGATAAGGAGCAAGATTTGGTGGGTGGGGGTGGGTGGGAGAAGCGCTTTTCTTATACATAGACACCGTTTTCCAGCAGTAAGTTTTCTGTTCATTTAAATGGTACAAGTTATTTTTATTTTCTCATATTCTATTATAAAAGAATAATTTCATAACTAATTTAATATAAAATTCAGTTAACTTATTAACAAAGAAATAAATTAATTCATAAATATCATTCAATTTATTAACTTTTTGAAGTTTAATTAAAAAAGAAAACTGTTTAACTATTAATTAAATTATAAATATTGGTTAAGTGCCTGGTTACTGTTTTTCTAAGAAATCCTTAAACTAATTATCATTAAATTTGAAATTAAAATAAATTGTTCTTCGATTAATTTTAGCAATCTTGTGTAACTCATTTCAGTTTATTTATAATAATTTTGTTGAAAATTTTATATTTGTATCTAGCTTTTTGAAGCTTTCCACAGAAATGAAATAGAAATATTATTTATTGGGAAATACATTATTATGCTTTTATTTGGTAGAGTTGATACGCAATTAAATGCTTTTAATTAGGTTTACAATTAAAAAATCTCACTTTAACAATTTAATGATATTTTAGTTCAAAGTACAAGAAAAGTGTATTGCGCTCTTAAACACACATTACGGCTGGGATGCTCATCAAAAATCACGATTAGAGGAAGTGTTTTGCGAATTAAAAATTAATGCCTTTTTTATATAATGCAAAAATATAGAAAAGTTTATTTTCTAATAAAAGAATTCTCTAATATATGGCTAACTACTGTCAATTGTAACAATTATCATTGCTTTGCTTCAAATATATACTAATATTTTAAAGCTTTTTATTATTTCACATTATTATTTTTTTAAACTGTACTAAAATATCTCAAAATAGAAAAATATTTAGTTTTTAATTTTTTGCTAATTTTGTAAAAATTTCGTAATATTTAGAGTTTAATATTTGCGTTGTTTTTTTCAATTCTGCTGCTGTGCTTTTCAATTCAGATTAAAGAATCCATATGTTTGAGATGTACTGGAAAATTCTATGCATTCCTATTAGATTCAGCATGGTACCTGAATGGTTAGCGCTCTTCGGTTCAACTGTTCTTGGGTTCAAATCCACTTTAATGCTTGAATGTTTGTAGTGTTTCGAAAATGTTACAGCAGTAGTAATAAAATCAGGTTTTTTTGAGCGAAAGTTTCGAATTTCAATTTAAATTCTTGTTCGACAAGAAAAGGTCGTTGTTCTTCTCCTTTTTAGCTCAGCCATACTAACGCGTTTGGTGGTAGGGAGATTTAAGGAAAATTTTCTTTAAAGTACCCGAATATATATTTTACTATTCCTAAAAAGCTATGGATGGAAGTATGATTGATATTAATGAAATCTGTAGAACAGTTATTTGTTATTGCTCGTAAGATAAGTACAATTTAAAGACAAACAGTTGTTTTAAAAGTCATACAAAATTTTATGGCATCAATAATTCATAGATTTCTGCTGGTGATTTGAAGAAATTATTTCAAAATGCTCTAATTTTTTTAATAGTATAAAGATAGAAATTTTTCACACAATTTGTTTGTCTATTGCTGTTAGAAAAGATATAATGAACAACATTGGGTAGAGAACTGTTAAAGCATTAACACATTTGGCAAATACTGTACTTAAGTAAAGATAAAATCTTATTAAAATCTAAAATATTTAATTTAAAATTTTGCTAGGAAATTTTAATGTTGTGTATATTTTTTCTAGGGAAAATTACAACACCATCTATTAATCATCAGAATTTATCAAGATTTAATACATAAATGATTGCATTCTTACAAATAAATAATTACATTTCAAATGAAAAAACGCAAAATTTCCAGTGCCTTAATGTACAATTTAGTGTATTACTATCCACTAAAATAAGTGCTAGTACTTGGCGTGAAATGAAGTCGAACATAATTTCAATATTTTCGCAGGTAAGATTATTCCATATCATTTGTAATGTTACCTATATTTTATCTATACAATCTGTAGTATACTGATCAAAAAGAAAATTCTGACCAATGGAATTATTCAAAAAAGGGAGAATGTAATGAATAACTATACCAAAAATTTAAGATTTTTTGCATTTTCCTAAAAAGACGACTAGAACATTTCTTGCAACATGTGTACGGGGATGTATCCTATTGCAAAATAGTTCCAAGAAATCTTTAAATGGGAAACGGATTAACTTCAAGTACAACCACTTCACTGATGTAATTGTTAATGTAAAGAATGTTGATAATTCGCAGTAATTGAGAATTTCGAAATTACGTTATCGGCATCAGACATTAATTTGAGATTTTTGTTTACTATAACATTGTAGAGTGCACTCAGTTTCACAGGTAGTATAGTATCCAATATAAATGTGGAGATCATGATACCACAAATTAGAGGGAAAATACCTTGTTTCTAATAAACATCTCTGTCTTTATTTTCTTCAGCTTAAAGAAGCTGAAGATGTCAAGGTCTATCCTTTAAGAAAGTTCTTTATTTAGAAATTCTGCCATTATATTACACGATGACACCACTTTTTGGCATCTATTTTGGATTTCCATGCTACTAATTCAAATTTTCTTCATTTTATTCTGTTGTTCGGTGCACTAGTTGCTATTGTAAATTACGAAAACCTTCATTGAAGTTAATGATTTTCCCGGTGTACAAAACTCAGCGAGTACTTGAAATTTCTGTCATTTTTACTGTGTGTGTGTGTGGAATAGGTACAGTTATTCTTTGCTCTATTTTTACCACTTGTAGAAAACCATAGACTATTTTCAAATTCCCACTTCTGATTTCTACTTGTACAGTTTCAACAGCAATTCTAAACATTCTGCTCAGCCATTTTGACTCTGAAATGTTAAATATTTACAAAATACTGAATATCCCAGATCAGTCATGTTATTTCTTCATACTACTGTATATTTTGTAAACAAGAGCACATACTATTTATACACGTTTCAGCGTGAGTTTCACTATACGCTCATCAATAATTTGTGATTATTTCCATCTGTTTCTTTTCAGAAAATATCGGATGTGCAATTTTATATTTAATCTAAATGTGGTCGAAATTTAAAATGTCCATCTAAAATGTTTGCTAATAAATTAGGAATTATTATATTACAGAATTAGGGACATTAATTTACCACAATTACAAATCTCCCTTGGTTTGAATGGATTAGAAATATAAAATATCATATTTCTAATTCCAAGTTACAAATTTTTAAACATTAAAAATCAAAATTTCAATGAAGATAATTTTGATGTCCTTCTGTGATAGAATTTATAAAAAAATATTTTAAAAAGTTTATATTGTGACGTGGTTAGAATCGATTATATGAAAATTATTAAAATATCTCCAAATTTTGAAAGGCACTTATTCAATTTTAATCTCTCTGAAACTGAACATTTGGCAACTTTCCCTTACTGAAACAAAACACAAGCTAAATACTCTAAGTACGAAAAATTAGTTTCAGATAAGATGATTCCTTATATTGTAACATATACATATTTCAGATTATAGTTAGAATTTTATGTATAGTTCATACCTCGAAAACTTCGACATCATTCTGATTCTCTCAAAAACAATAAATACCATAAATATTCAATATAACATTCTACACCTTAATTCAAAATGAAGTTGAGTTATGTAATGCTAAATATAAAAATAGATTAAAGTTTCAATTCTAAATTTCATTTTTATTGAGATTCTGTATTGTTTTCATGAACAGACATTCTGTGTAAATTTTAGATTCAAGATTATATCAATAATTTACGTAAGGTATTCTGCTTCCTTTGTAGAGAATTATAGAATGTGTCACAGAAAAAAAAGCTGAAATCTGAAAAGAGTTTGTGATGGTACTCAGAGAAACATTGAATCAAAAATTTTAAAACAATTTGACTCCAAATACCGCTTCCGGGAGAAATTTTTGGTCTGAAGAGGTTGTTATAAAACACTGATAAAAATTGCAGCATTTGTTAGAAATGATCTTATAATTACATGATAGATAGACAAAGTCACATGATAGTCTGAAGAGGTTGTTATAAAACACTGACAAAAATTACATATTTGTTAGAAATGATCTTATAATTACATGATAGATAGACAAAGTTACATGATAGAAAGAATTAGTTGGATCAGCCTTTAGACGCGTATGAACGAAGCAAGATTGACTGAAACATCTGAAGCATTCATCAAAGAAAATTTTTGTGGTGGTTTTCTCATTCCAAACTTGGAATTTCCTCAGAATTCTGAGTTACGTCTTAAAAAAGAAGGTTTCGAATTCAGTAGAGGAAAAGCCATTACTTTTCATGAAAGTGGGTTATAATTCCCTAATATTTCCATTAGCACTGTTGGAAATTTAACAATGAAAATGGAATTGATGGCTGTCTGAGTACTAAACAGCATGCAAGAACTCAATGTATTCATATGACTTATGCCCAAGAAGGTATACTTATTGTGAGATCTACATTGCAAAACTATTTAACCACATGATATATTAATCAGGATATAAGCTTATTTTCAAGAACGTCATGTATCTCCTTCTCGTACAGAGTGACGATATTTTGAAACAGAACCAACTATTCTCAAGGCTTTCATTACTTCAACTTCATTTGACAATTCACCCTGGACATAAAGGGTGATTCTGATAAGCAGAAAGAAAATATTCGGTATCCAGGATAGATATACGAGTGGTACGGTACTTTATATTCACACGAGTCTTGGTTCTGTGGATGGGAAGGATTTTAATGGACATACAGATGTCTGAAAGCTCCGAAGAGGACGTACTTAACTTAATTCCATTATATATCTTCATAGGGATACACCTGGCTGGCTAGCATGGGTAATTTTCTGTATGAGACAAACCTCTTTTAATGTTCAATGGTAATTTGAGCAGTAATCAGTACATTTCTAATAAGCAAACGCAATGGTTGTGTTTGTATCTTCAAAACTTGTGAAGCCTCATCAACTCTCAATAAAGACAATGGAAGAACGCATGCTGAACGTTGTGTTTTGAACTTTCTTCGCACAATAGACATTAGATTATTGTCTTAACTTGCATGAATCTCTAGATATCTCTTAGGGAAAATATCTGGTGATATATTGCTGTGAAATTCTCCATCACCCCCTCCTCAACTACTGTAACTAATGAAGTGTAGTAGAGACACTTGAAGCAGCGTTGAATGGATTGTTCTTTTCTGTCGTCAAAACTGAAATCAACTCTGTCTAACTATTCAGACAGAATAATTCCTAAAATTTTATACATGCGCATTCCTTATAACGCAGATTTAATACCGGTTATACACTATAAACACCTTTTTGTTTTCACTTTCTTTCATGGTGTTATTTTAATGACAAACGTGCTGCAATATGAATGATAAATAAGTAAAAGCAAATAAAGCAGCAAACACTTTTATTAACAATGCCTGAATATTTGAATTCAAATGTTTAACTAAGGAAAATAGTCTGTGAAGGTAAACTGTTTGCTAATTCTTTTATTTATTATTTTATTTATATACAATTGAAATTACTGTTTCATCTTCTAAATCGTACACTCAAAATTTTTTAAATTTCAACAAATACATTACTCACTAGAACGATTTGAATATTGATATGTTAATGAAGGGTCACTCAGCATTTTCTGGTTTATATTCAGAAATTCACTAGATTCATGAGAGATTCCATGAATTATAAAATTTTATGTTTATCCTTTATCTTATAAATGTGGTTTATTTTTATCTTGATAATTTATAATAATTTGAAAAATGAACTTTGTAAACTTAAGCGTTTTTTGATATTACGAATTTCAAATGTGATATAGAAGAATTCTAGTAGAATTCACTTCATTAATTAATGTAATGAATTTACTAGGAAAATCCCTTCTATTTAAAATTTCTTTGGCACTATGCATAAATAAATGCAGCGTTAGAATAGAACTATTGCCATGAACGAGTTACGATTGAATAAGTGATGAACGATTGAATAAGTGACACTTAGGAAAATTTATTATTTCTAGCAATTTCAATTCTGTCTTAAAACATATTGGGAGAAAAGAGATTTTAAAAAGTTACCATGAAACACTAAAGGAGAATATTCTTGGAAAATAACATATTATAATAAATAAAAGAAAACAAAAGAATCAGTTAATGATCCTTAACTACAAAGTACCTAATTTAAAATAAAATAAGAAATATTTATAACCCAGAAACTGTTTAATTCAATAAATTATATTTTTATTAACTAAAATAAAATGAAAATAAATATAAATATATATATATATTCTCTTAATATATTCTATATTATATTTATTATATATATATATTCTTATATAGAAATTACTCTTAGTTTTTTTTTATTATAGAGTAGTCTTTAAGATATTCTATAGTAATATACTTATATCCATTTTCTAATCATTCGTGTTCCATTTATGTTAGCATATCCATATCAACTGGTTCAAACAACAACTACAATATCCCAAACCGAGAAAAAGGAAATATCCTGCATTATAACTTCCCCATGAATGGCGGAAATAACATCGTATACCACAGAATGCCTCCCACTACTAAAATATAGATATGCACATACTTCCATTATCAAGTATGTAAGACAAAGGGGGACGGTACGTGATCGAATGTAAAAAAAAAGAACGATAAAAATAGCATTATTTCCTACTCTCTTTTTGCCAGAGTGGCCACACCCTACAGATATTCATGCATACCTAGTTCAGAATGGTGTCACCTCGTCCAGGGTGTCACTATGGCTCTTCAAGTGACAGATGGTGACAAATATAGAAGACTAAAAATAACGAGATGTTTGACCAGGACCCGGGCATAAAATGTGAAAGGTTATTTCACCGCTTGGAGATGGTTGTTAAAATGTATTTAAAGTCGCATTATAGTTGTTATTTTTCTTTCAAATGTTTTTATTTGGAATAATCAGATTTAATAGTACTGTTTTTATTTTTTTTTAAATTTTTTTCTTAAAGGATAAAATAAGTTTATCACATTGCATATTTCATGAGTTATCGAATTGTATTTTGAAATAAATCAAATTTTCGTCGATTCCACATTTTTTGTATTTTTAGCATTTTTTTTATAGTAAAAATGAAATTCAACATTTAATGTTTGATAAGTTTTTAATAATATTTTGTAAAATTCTTTTTGCTAGGTACATAACGCATAACGCTAAAATTGTTGAAAATTTCAAAACAGTGATAATATAATTTTGTGTTTAATAAATCAAAATTTCTGAATTTGCCGATAATACATTATAAATTACCTGAAACTGAATACTGTTAAAAAGTCATACAACCATTAACTATTATTAAAATAGGTATGACCATATCACTTTTTAATAACAAATTCTCTTGCCGAGTTACATGGTTTTATTTTTTTGATAGTTTTTCTGTTTATACATTTACTTATGAATGCTTTAATAGTTAAAAATAGTACAATATTGTTAGTATAATTGCTTAAATTCTCATTTTATATTAAAAATTAAAATTTTATGAATATTAAGAAGCTTCTTTTATCAGTAAATGTGTAAAACCACATCAAGGAAAAAAGCTGGTGAAAATTCTCCCATTTTGATAACTCATTGCTTCAGATTGTTTCCTACCAAATATTTAATGAAGATTATATCAAAGAGTTGATCTTTTAAAATAAATGTTTTTGAACATGCGATTATTTTTTCCACAGTTTAATTAAAAAAGCTATTGAAATAAAAATTCTGAAAAAAAAAATTCATGGCTGTCATTTGTATTTGATGATTTGTTGGTAAAATATTCAACTGCTGGGATAATTTTTTATTGCATGTCTTGACTTTTTAGATAAGTATTCTTTTAACGCCCTATATAGTCATAAAATGATATTTTTAAAATGGAAGATTAAGTTTAATTTTGAGTTGCATACAATAATGTAAAATACTGATATGGAAATAATTTAAGAATATTTAACAAGTTTTGCTACAAATAATGTCCGAGTTAAAAAAAATAATGTTCGAGTTTGGACAAAAACATATTTTTTTACATAAAGTGGGAAAAATTTAAAGGAAAAAAATTTTGCTAAAATTATAGATTTTTCATTAACTTATAAGGCATTTGAGTAATTTTATGCATATTTTATATAATATTTTGCTATGCTTCGTCAGTAAATATCTCGCAAATTAGGCATTTTAATATTTTCTTACAGAACAATTATAAAAAATATTATTATCATATATAAATATAATATCAAAAATTATTATTAAATGATAATAATATTTTTTGATATTATTAAATATAATATCGAAAATATTATTATCATTATCATAAAAAATATAATAATCATAGAAACTATAATTACAAATCATTATAATTGCTTTTGATGCCACCCTTTCTAAAAATATAACTTTTTGTATTAAATTAACGATGCTGATTTAAAATATTCCAATAATAATTAAGGAAGTGTATTTTTTAGGGATATACATATTTTATAACTTCATGTAACTAGCACAAAATTTAAAATTATTTCTATATGATTAAAAATTAAAATATTCTCCATTAGTATTTATCAATATAAAAATTAAAATAAATGTACAAATGAAAAAGGGAAAAATTGCTGGAAGAAAAAAATAATTTGATGATTTTGTCCAGCAGTATTAGTAAATTTTTGATGGAATAAAAATTAAACTTTGATTTTTTTTTTCTTTTTCCTTTTTTTACTAATGACAGAAAATGTATGGAGCAAACTGAAATTTCACTGAAGAACTAAAAAGATTCTTTTTCTTATCTTTAAGCAATAAAATCGTAAATGTTAAGAAATGTACATAAAATATTTGAAAAATGAGCTTGATCTTATTCAATATTGCTTGATATCAGCTACATCTTATTAATATAATATATTATTAAGCTAATAATATAAAATATGAAAATATTCATACATGAAATTAAATGCGAAAACATTTTAATAACATAAATATAACTTTCAATAAAAAATATTTTCAAGATTAGTGATATAAGTAGTGTGGATCTAAATAGAGTTACAATAAATGGTTACGGATTCAGAAAAATCATTCAAATTATTATTTTAGTTTGACTACGTAAGTAAACAATGTTTTAATAAATTCAAATAGCTTATATGAGTTTATACCATTTCTTTTTCTTTATAGGAAATTTCCTAATTTAGTTTTAATGCAAATTTCAAGGAAATAAGATAACACTTTCCTTTCCATCCATTCATACAAATAATACAATTAAACTAAATTCATGAATTAGTGCGAAGAAAGATATTTTCCACTATTATATATGACAACTGGTAAAAATGAAAATAAATTTTTCTAGGAAATGTGTATAATATATTATTATAATGATGTACAATATACATATCCTTAAATTGACTTTAAAATTGCGGACCTCAGGAATGGATGAAAAATAAAAATTTTAAGAAGATATTACCTGTTATATGCCCACGTGTTTATAGATTAAATTTTAAATTACATCATTAAAAATTTATTAGCATTTTCTTTTGATAAATAGCAATGGTATACTCTCTATCAATTGAACTTACTTGGAATTTGGGTCATACAAATTATTATGTTTCTTCCTACGATCACTACCTAGATTTTTGGAATAATTTTGTGGTAATTTTAATTACATTTTCCAAAATGGATTTTCAACCTCTGTATATGGACGAGTTTAAGATACTGCGATGATTCGTTGCCGAACACACAATAAGGCTATTTTATTTACCAAATTCTTTGGGCTGATATACAGAATCTAACTGGAATTATAGCTATTATCTTGAGGAATCTGATAAACAAAAGGAAAGAACGCTTATGGCTTGGCTTTAACTAGTTTCATTAAACTTTAAAAAAAATTAATTATTAAATTTATTTTTTCTTTCGGAATGAACACTTTATATCTCGTCACATAGCAAAAATATATTTTTAAATTAATTGTTGTTAATATATATTGATATGCTGACAATCATTTCTCATCTGTTTACTAAATATATATATATATATATATATGCTGTGTGTGTGAAAAGAATGATTGAGATTTCAACAATAGTTGTTTTTAAAATTTCATATTGCCATAAATTCCTTTTATATATTTTATAAACTATTTAATTATCTATCTTATTCTATCAATCATTCCACTGTCAAAGCTTCCATATTCTTGGCACTTTAGTTTGAAACTATTGGATAGGCTACCATGTTTTTTACATTGCTTTTTGTCATTATACTCTTTATATTAAAGATAAAGTAAAGGTAAATGTTCTGAATTAAAAAATAGTGAAATATAAATGGTTGCTTTAAATGAATAAAATAATTGTTCTGTAAAAGATAACGCGAATTATAATCTGTTGTAAGATTAAATGCAGAATGATATTAAAATATTTCTCAGAACTTAAGATTATTTTGAAGACTAAAATGGGTTTTTTATAAGAGTTATTGGCACAGGTGCTGTATAATCCAGCATGCCAAATTCTGAGATGGGCGATTTTTTGGTGGATTTTCTTATGTATCTGGCAACCTCGTTTTTATTACGTCATACACATGGAGACCTATAAGAACAATGCAAAAAATGTTTTTTGGTATCCCTCGTATTTATGTCATCCCGCACGTCACAATACGTCATCTTGTCAATATTTCTTCATCGCCAAAAAATTCAGAGATTAAAATCATGGATAATACGGCACCTGTGCCGATTTGTCCCCGAACAAGCACTCATCCTTATACTATGGAGAGTCTTGATGTGAGTCAATGAGTAATGTGGACTGTTGTTAAAATATCATATATATAGTTATTTGTTCAAAGATTTAGAGTTTCATACTAGTTTATAAGGAGATCATCCTAATCGGAGAAAAGCCTGATGTTATTGTAGGAAATAGTATTTTCCTATTAGATTTCTTCTCATGTTTGTCCATTCTATTTTTGCTTTCGTTCATTTTGAGGTTTCTGATATTTTCAAGTAATATTATACTTTTTTAAACGGAAAATGATTATAATTTTGTATTTCAAGTAATTATTAATTGCTTCTGATAATTTGTTCTGTTGTATTATTAATTTTTTAGAATGTAATGGACTTACCTTCAGATTTTAGCATTCATAGTTATATTGACATTTTACTTACGCTTTTTTATTGATAAATATGATTGTTGTTGTTTTTGCTGTCGTGTGCCAGCTAGGATGGCAATATGAGGTGCGCTGCTCCACTTTTCCAACTGAACCATATTTAGGTGTGGAGTCTGACTTCCTCAGTACACACATACCATATGTACTCGTTTATAGGGTAGACAACCCTTCACAACCCATTCATGCAAGGAAAGGACAAAGATAGGATAGATCGATACAAAGACTTCCTAGTCGATGGATGTTTACACATGTATCGGAAATATTTCCTGTCCTAAAATTTCAAATTATTGTTAGAAAAACCAAACGCATTCATGTTTTTTGGGGATAAGGGAAAAATGACTTTATGAAACCCGGAATGTGTTTAGATCACCAAGGTGGAAAAATATTATAATGTGGGCTTACATATACAGGTACATATAAAGAATTATTCGCAGATACTTCAAAATTTTCGCCTTCAACGTCAGAATGAAAAAAAAAAAAAACAATGACAAAAAAGGGAAGGGAAATCGAAAAGTCTTTTCCTCTTAACCCCCATGGGAAAAAAGCTACCTCATATGGGGAGGAATTTTAATAGAGGAGGGGCAGGAAGATAAAAATGGAGATACGTTGTGGAAAAAAATCATCTTGTGCGAATAGAACGAAAAAGTTTCATAAAAAATAAACACATAAATAAGCAGACAAAATAGAGGTGCGTCTAGTCTGAGATTTGCTTCGATTTTGTTTAGAATAGAAGAGGAGATTTTGCAAGAGCGACGTTTTTAAATCGATGAAAAAAAGCAAGTGGTGGGGCCAAGAAAGCTATGTTTATTTTTTATAATTTTCAAGAATAAGGAAACCTCCGTAAACAGAATATGAAAAGCAAAATGCTCATACAGTTTATTTTGTGTGGGATTAAATTTGGCGTGTGTAACGGAAAACAGATAATAGACTGTTTCCTTAAATTGTATGTCTTTGTGTACATGTGTGTACATACTCAAGTAATTTTAGTAAATATTTGTAGGATTTTTTAAAGTATGTACATACATCCATATATATATATATATACAATCGTGAAAATGTCAATTTTATTACTTATTTCAATTTACATCTTTTTGTTTTTATAGTCATATGTAATTTTCAAAGAAATTTCTTTAACAATTTTGAAAAATTTATAGAATATTAAATAACAATTTTTTTTGCCGCTGAACTTGTTTAGTGGTCAGTGTGCTTGACTGCTGTTAGGGAGGTAGTTGGTTCGAATCCCGGTTCGGGCATGGATGTACTTTCTCTCTCTATCTATCCTGTCTTTGTCCTTTTAAGCATGAATGGGTTGTGAATGATTCGATAAACGTGTACCTATGGCATGTGTGTACTGAGGATGTCGGACTCCACACCTAAATATGGTTCAGTTGGAAAAGTGATGCATGGCACTCCGATAATGCCAGCGTAGGTGGCACACGACAACAACAATATTTTTAAAATGTTTTATTTATATTGATAAACTTTTTGAAAAGTACCTTATAAAACATGAAGCACATATAAAATATATTATGAGCAACCCAATATATTAAAATGGTTGTTAATTGTTATGAAAGGTATAATTCACATGGATTCGTATTCATATATTTTTTAATCGTTTGATTTAATTTGTAGCTTTATTGCATATGGAAAAAACTATTTGTTAAATTAAATATACAATTATGGATAAAATGAATTATCCGAAAACCAATAGGCTGAAAACTGGAATAAATCTATTCCTATTATCAGAAAAAACCTTATATTATCTAAGAAACATGCAAATACTTCCCCTGTATGAATATGTGTACTATACAGAAACACGTATCAGATAAGTGGATTTAATTAAGTAACTAAAATATAGAGGATTAAGAAAGATTCTGCAAAGTATTTTGGGAAGTATAAAATGCAGTGGTACTGGAGAACAAACAAATTCGGAACTTTATGAACTAAGCAAAGAGCCAGACATAATAGAATTTATTTCAATCCAAAGACTGAGATTTTCAGGATATTTGATTAAGATGGAAGAAGATTGAGCCACCTAAAAGACCTTCGGTGTAAAACCAACGGAAAAAGTTGATGACCGAGGATCCAGGTCATCCACTGTTTTGAAACAAATCTGAAGATTCTCAAAATAAAATATTAGAGGAGTATATTGTAGAAAAGGGTAGTCCAGAAATCAATTCTGAGCAAGGACATGGCCCACTCTGAATTGATGCGCTACTGAAGAAAATATAGGGAATTAATCCAAGCTTTTGGCTAAGGACGGTACTTCCCTTCCAGTCTCTAGATTTGATCCTCACTTTTTCAGAATTGTTTTCTCTCCGCAAAACTAATGTAAACAAAATTTGGATTGTCCCTCCAAGTCACAACTGGGATCGCCGCAGGCGTCCTGGCGGAGCCCTTGGCATGCAAGGGTTTCGTGCAGAACAGACCTTACTAGGAGTCTGTTCAGCACGTTCCGCCACTGGTCATACTAGGAGTCTTACTTTCAGGGGACAAATTAAGCTCTTCCCAACCTGTTAGAAGTGCAATTCCAGCGAGGCTAGTCCTCAGCACCTACTTGATTGCCTGGATTTCACTATGGATGTGTTTCTTGAAAGACATTTTCTTTTCCTCAATTTTTTGAAGGTTTACGGCCTCAGGGATCTGATACAGCTCCGCAATATCAGATGGGATTAGTAACAACAACAATCCAAGTTTTACCTCCACTAATGTTACAAAACTCTTTCCAACCATAACCTCTTTCTTACAAATATAAAGAAGAATCTATTTCGATACGTTTTTTGCTGTTGATTATGATAATATTTTATCCTGAGGAATCAATTTGTATTGTGTTGAATTCCTTAGACTGAAGCACAGCAGGTCTTAATATTTACACTTTGAACTAAAGTTGTGACGATAACGACCCCTCAAACCTAATAAAAGATTATATAGTAATTTATAATCTTTTTTTGCCATCAATTGAGGGATATTGGAAGATAATTAATACTTTAAAGTCGCGGTATTTCGACGGAGTCAAATTATAACTCATTACTTTCAAGTTTTTTCCGTGTACTTTCAATATGACACCGTTACTCAAATTTATAATTTGTTACGAATGAGCTAAATTTTCTTATTAGTAATAATCCACTTTTCTCTAAAGTCATTTACAACCCTCTAGGAATCACTGAAAAATGGTTTCATAATGCTTTGAAAAATCTCTTTCATAAGTAGCTTCTCAGTAAAAATTTTATTTAGATCTTCATCAGTGATATTTTTCATCATGAAGATCATTACCTTCCAGAGTTGTAAATTCTGATGACTTCCAGTTTAAATTCTATTACTGTTACTGTTAATTATTTTGAGCAAATTGCACAGGTAACTTATAAGTATAATTTAAAAATTAAACTTCTTTAAAAATATATCAGAGGAAAACTAATAATGACGTAAGAAATCAATAAAACAATTATGTTGGGCAACATTAAATTCAAGAAATAATGATAGTAAATGAAGAAACTGAAAGATTAAGCTCTATAATTTGATTTTTTTTAAATCAGTACTTACTTAAAAGTTAATTAAATCAAGATTTCATTTAAAAAGAAGCCGTCTAACCTATAATTATTGAACACAGCTGTCCAACCTACAATCGCTAAAAAAAGGAACAAACAACATTGATCATTATGTTTCAAAGTATCCTTACTTTTGTATAGTTCTAAAGAAATAAAATGAATATGTAAATGTGGGAATACATTTAAAGTTTTTATTCCAAAAACAATGTAGGAGATAAAATTAATGAATAAGTTAGTGTAATTCTATATATATATATATATATATATATATATATATATATATATATATATATATATATATATATATATATATATATATATATATATGCTAACCATTCAAATGCTATCCTGACGTTTTGTGACAGAAAAATGCAAAAGCTAAAGGTATTGGGAAAAAAAAATAATTTATAGGCAAAAATTATCAGTCTAGAAATGTTTCCCATTCAATGGTTATATACTCTTGAAGAATTTTAATTTTATTCAGTAAGGCAAGTATAATTTTTCATTAAGTAAAAATTCAAAGCATATTAAAACCATGACAAAATATTCATTTGCTAGTATGACGAAGATTTGATTAAATAATTCAGGCGCCAAATTTAATGGGGCCAAATAAATAGATTTCAATAGCGTATTATTATCTTCTGTGTATCTCAAAAAGCATCCAATAAATTATATATCATTTTCAAAAAATAAAATAAAACATGCAGAGAACAATCATCTGCATGTTTATAAGCATCCCAAATTTTGTATAGTATTAAAGAAATAAAATAAACATGTAAATGTGTGAATACATTTGAAGCTTTCATTCCAAATATAATTTACGTATTAAAATTAATCAAAAAGCTAGAATAGTCTGTACATAATAAATGTTACTGATTTTTATTGAAAATTAATTTAAATAATGGAACAAAAATGAATTGCAGCGTTTTGCTAAATGAATATCGGTATTTCATGATGTATTATTTATTCGATAAAATTTAAAATTATAATTAATACTGAAAATAAAAGAACTACTCAAACAGTTCTGTTTGTTGGTGCATGCAAGCGATAGCATATCTGCGCCAGAAAGCGCTAGTTTCAAATATGAGGACTAGTAAGAAGAAAGCTTCTCGCGTGTTCTGCAGTTGGCAAAGACCGAATTACAATTACTACACAAAATAAACTCCGAATTAAGTTCAGATGTAATCCTTCAAGAGTTAATAACACCTGTAGTTACTAACATCAGTTTAAAAATATCGGCTGCCTTTGCAAAAGAAAAAAGTAAGGAACATCTAATGGTTTCTGAAGTGACTCTTGAGGGAGTGAGAAAGTATTTTACACGTAACCCGAAGAAATCAGTTCTGGAGACCATTCGTGAAGTACCATTCCGGTGACGACTGTTAAGAGAATTTTATAGAAATCCTTACAACTATGTCCTTATCGTTTGTGCTGATTTCAAAGCCCACAGAACATGGTTTACGTGAAAACTTCGCTCATGAACTGTTGCGGAATTGCTTTTTTCTGTATCTTGTTGTTTCCAGTGAGGAATCGATATTTCACATTAGTGGACATGTGAATACTCATCATGTGCACATCTTGTGATCTGAAAATCTTAACAAAATGGTATCATTGCAAAGAGACTCTCCTAAATTGAATAGTTTTTAGACAAAAAGCTTATGGGATCTATTGGGATCTCTCAGCAAAACGCTTATGGACTTTTCGTTTTGGAGGAATAATTGTAAATGGTAGTTCCAATCATGATAGTCTACAAATATGGGTCTTTCCCCAGTAGATAGAACACCAAAAAAAAAAGAACTTCATTTGGAAGCAAGTCTGTGTACATTCTCTTAACGACGTATGCAGTTGATTGAATATCATTGTACCCGGCCACTCGATTAACCGCAAAGGGCCCAATGACCAATGACAGAGGTCATGGTCTTCACGCTCATCGGATCTCAGGCATGTTATTTCTAGCTGTGGAAGACTCTAAAAAAAATCGCGCATATGTGCTTCCAATATCAACTGAAGTAGCCGTCCTAAGAAACAGGATTCTGTTGAAACAAAACTTCATTAACTAAGCAACGTTTATGAAAAACTGGACAACCTTCTTAACCGATTTGATGTGTGCTATGTGATAAAATTTGATGACATCGAATACTTCTAAGGTTGTATATAAAACAGTTTGAGATGTTTTTTAATTTATGTATTAATTATAATTTTAAGTGTTATGGAATAAATAGTAGGTCTAACAGAAAGTTTTGTCCATTTTCAGAATAAAATTTTCATACCCTGAATTTACTTTATTCAAAAATATAATTGCCATTATTATTTATGACTTCTTTCCAGCGTAATGGTAATTTGTATATACCTTTAAAAAAAAAAAAAAACTGAACCATTGCTTATCTGGTATCTTCTTCTTTCTTACATTTTTTGCCCTTCAAATTATCTTGCAAGAACAGAAACAAAAGTAGTAATTCGAGCGTGATAAGTCCGGGAATATGATGTATGGGATAGAATTTTCCAGCCTCATTGTGCATTTTTTGACGAACTCTTCTTTTCTTTTGGCCTTTTACTTAGACTGCTTCTTCTTGGAACATTACCAGCCTCTTTTCTTGGACTGCCACCTTTGAATTATCCTGTTGCGGATAATACATTTCCGAATTGAGCTTTTCATTCAATTTTTAATGCTCATAATGTATTAGTCATTACATGTCTCATAATATGTACAACCTTTTTTTATTCAAAGCCAAATTTCTTTTAGATTTAGAAAAGCTCGGTTTTCTGCACAATATACCCTTTTCCTTAAACATGTTTTCTTTGGTAATCCACTTGTAATCTCCAATTTTTATCCTATTCAATAAGAGTTTGATTTCGTTCTGAACAAGCAGAAATATTCAGTGATAACTCGATAATTCTTCTGACTTAATTAATCTTAAACTCATTTTGAATATTTCCACATCAATCCGATCGTCTGTATAGAGTACGAAATATCAAATCACTAACCTGAATTAAGCTTTCGATTAACTCCGATGCTGTAAGTAAAATCTCTTTCTCTAACATGGTTTTAACTAAATGGTCATCGATCAATGGACTGAAATTTCTGGTAAACCTAATGATACACACAGTGTTAAATCCTCTATATTCATTTGAAAATCCTACTATATTTAAAAAAAATTTCTGCTCTCTCATTTAAATATGAATAGGAAGCTTACATAATAATGAAGTTTCAATTGCTTTTAAATGAGAATGCTAATACATTATTTTACACATTTCCGGAGATTTCTTATTTATTTACATATGTATAACATGTATAATTTGCGGTAAAATGTTTGCAATGAAAATGTTTTATATTAAAAGAGTGGTAAAATTCCTCAAAATGCAATTAATTATTATCATGATAAAGTTAATCATCACATATCACAGGTAAGTTGTGTTAATTATTTATTATTATCTTCATTTCTCTTTTAACTTAATCTGTCAATCATTAACATAATATTTCCTATATTTACATGTAGAATTTATAGGTTAAAAAAGCAAATCTTTTTCCCCATTACACATTAAATTTTAACAGACATTTGTTATAAAATGTATATACAGATGTAGCTATTAAAAATTAATGAAAGTATAAAAATTGTATTTAATCCTTTTTTTAGTTCATGTTTTTATCCATATTTTAAAGGATTTAAACTTTAAATGAAATTTAGATATTATTTATTCTATATTTGTAATTTTACTTCGTAATAATTTCTCGACTTGTCCTTCTCAATATATAGATTTTTAATAGTAACTTATCGTTATTATGTATTCAAAATTGTAATTAAATTGCCCTTATTTTTAGAGGAATTAACTTGACAGTGAGATGCCATGGATCTATCAAAAATAATGTGAAATTAATGAAATAACGTATTAGAGATTATGTCTGAGCCAACACATAGGGGGATAACGTTGATGCTGAGAAATTGGATGTGATTTCTTATTAAATGAAAGTAGTGACCACATAAATTTATATTACAATCTAATATTATAATTTTCCATTAATTTATTGTGTAACTTCATTAAGTAAAAATGTAATATCTATATTTTAGTTAGGTAAAAATTGATTAGATAAGGAAATATTGCTAATCTGGAAGAAAGGAATATTTTTGGTCTCTGTTTATAAAATTAAACACAATGCTGTATTGCATTGTGTTTAATTTTATTGCATTTTGATATATATATTGAAACACACAACCAATTGCATGCAAAAGCCATCAACTGTGAGTGTATACTCTACAAACAGGTTTCACTCACAGGGTCTGCTCTACATATTGTATGAATTGTCACCACGTATCAGATCATTTATTTTTATTTTCCATATTTTGTTCTTTAAATTCTCTAAAAATCGAAAATGTTTTTGTAAAAATTGTTTTTTCAGGTTAAAACATCTCTTTGAACCATGATTTTTTAAATTATCACTGTGTATTTAATTTTTCAAAGCTCTGCTCAAACATTACTAATCTTATGAACTACTGTTTCATATATGTTTCTGAAATTATTCAGTTTTACATAAAAACAATGTAATATGCCAAGACTTAAGCAAAATTATATACATTGATTATTAAAAAAGTCCACAAAAAATCATTTTCCAAAATGATATCATTGTGAAAAGGAAATTTTACAGTTAACAGTATTGATTAAGAAGGAAATCATTTTTTCATGCTTTAAGTCAAAATATTTTCCTCTGTTGTAAGTCATTTACAACAGAGGAAAATATTTAACCAACTCAACACAAATAGATTCATTCAAAAATGACAGAAAATATTTAAAAAAATGAAAAGTTAAAAAAATGTTTGCGAAAGATATCTTTTCAATTGTTTCATAACTGTAACCGTGGGATACTTGTCCCACATTCCCAATTTCTAAACGTTATGTCCTTCTTTTCATTATCGACTCAAAGCAGTTCTGAATTTATTTTTCTCGTTTCTAAGTGACTCAGAGCAGTTTAATTTGCGACCGATCACAGGCCTCAATTGCGGCCCTTTTTGGTTCTTCTGGTTACCTTGTGCCTAATGGTTTCCACCTCATTCTTCGAGAAAGATTCCTAATTTATGTCATTGCTTTCTTTCCTGTTTACTTCTCTGGAACGGTTTTCAAATGCGATGTTTTTCTCGAACGTGCGTGGGAAAGGGTTTGATTGGATCGCTTAGTAATTTTCTTTCTTTCTTTTTTTTTTTAATTTATTTTATCTTATTGGGAGTCACAATCTTCTATTTGAATTTCTATAATGTTTCGAAAGACGTAGAAAGAATTTATTTGAATGCATGAATACTCATGCATTAATTATCAGTTTTAACAAATGATTGAATACTATTCTTTTATTTTGAGAAAAAACCAAAGGCAGGAAATTAAAATTTGTTTCATTTAATAAACAATTATATAAAAGTAATTTAAAGTTCCAAGTATATAAATATAGCATTTATTTATTTGTACAGTTATATTGGTACTTTTTAATAAAGTCATAAAATTTTTATAATTTTATAAAGCAACACATTTTAAGACGATAACATTTTCATAGCTTATTGTCTTAGAGGATATATTTTAAATGCTAATCTTTAACGTTATTTGGTTTTTTCTTGTTGTAAAAACAAACAAAAGTTTATATTTTTATTATAAGTGATATTTCATTGATTATTTTTAATTGTATTCATTATTAGTTCCAAGTTGATGATTAATTTTTGCTGTCACTTGGTGAAATGGAAAAAAATGTAGTTTTGTTCATCTGTTCAATTAATAATCTGAAATATTATTTTAAATATTTATAAAAGATACTTTAATATATATATTTCTTATATTCTTTCGGTGAAAAACCTTTAGAATAACTGTTTTTGTTCAAAAAACAGAGAGGTTAATTATTGCGATTGACTCATTGCTAAATATTTTTTTACTTAAGAAATTTTAATCGCGATTTGTTTAAATATCTATTAGTTTAATTATTACTTTTGTATAAAACCTTTTATTTCTTATTCCAAGGGAGTAATAAAATTACGGACCATATAGAAGTAAAAAAAAAAATTGTTGATTAACAATATTTGGAGTTAAAAATTACCATACCAAAATACAATTTTTATAACTGCATATATACAAACTTTCTATTTTAAAAATGTACTCTCTGAAATAAGAGAAAAGTAAATGGTATTATAAATCTTAAGCTTATAGGACTAATTTCTAACTTTAGTATCTTTGCATTTAAATGTTTGTTCTTTTTATATCATCTTTCATGGATATTTTCTCAAAACATTGAATCCATTCTCACGCGATGCATGATATATTTAAATATGATTTAAAGCTAAATTAATAAAGTACAACATGTAAATCTTAAACAAATAGATTTTTTTGAATGCTCATATTAAAGAAAACAATGTATTGCCATAGATTAAATGCATATATTGTTGAAACTTGAAGCCACCTGAGTATAATAAAACATTCTGGTATAAAAATATAAGGGAAAAAATAAGTTACATATGAAAGCTTAAAAGAATTTTTACAGTATGTTACGCCCTCTCTCTGTATTTATTGAAAATAGGGTCAAAGAATATTTCTGTGCTCAAGGCTTTGAAATGGGAAAACATTTTGTAGGTGCATTATAAATGTTACCCAAATATACTTTTCAATTATAAAAAAAAACATTTTTTATTAAATTTTAGTACAGAAATCAACTTAACAATCCGAAGTGAAATAGTAAAGATTTGTAAGCTTGACACAAAAGATTGTTAATATTAAAAATAATTTACTTAAAAGTAGTAAATAATTTTTACTATTTTTAAGTAAATTATTTTTATACCAATTTACTTAAAAATAAACAAAATTATATAACAATTATATAATTTTTAGCTGATTACACGCAAGTAAGTTGACAGGTTAATTACGGAAAATTCTGAGTTGACAATTAATAAAATATAGTAGAGACCTTTTCAAAACATGTGTAGGTAACATTATTCAATAAAATGGCATTCTTTGTGAATGAAACTTATTATTATATAATGGTATTCTTTGTGAATATAAATTGTGAGTAGATGGCACATAAAATAGTAGAGTTTTCAAAATATTGCAAACAAGTGTAGGTAACACTATTCAGTGAAATGGTATTTATTGGGATTGAAACTTATTATATTATATTATAGTATTCTTTGTGAATGTAAGTTGTGAGTAGACGATAAACAAAATAGTAAATTTTTCAAAATATTGCAAACATGTGTAGGTAACATTATACTGTAAAAGGGTATTCTTTGTGAATGGAACTTATTATATTATGATATTCTTTGTGAATATGAATTGTGAATAGACAATAGAACTAAAATATATATAGTAGATTTTTTTCAAAATATGTGTAGAGATAATGTTATTCAATAAAGTGGCATTCTTTGTGAATGAAACTTATTATTATATTATGGTATTTTTTGTGAATGTAAATTGTGAGTAAATGCTAAATAAAATAGTAGATTTTTGCAAAACATGTGTAGGTAACATTATTCAGTAAAATGGTATCTATTGGGAATGAAACTTATTATTATATTATGGTATTCTTTGTGAATGTGAATTGTGAATAGACGGTAAATAAAATAGTAGATTGTTTCAAAATATTGTAAACATGTGCAGTTAGCATTATACAGTAAAAGTGTATTCTTCGTGAATGAATTTTATTGAAATTTGTTATATTATAGTATTCTTTGTGAATGTGAATTGTGAATAGACAGTAGCTAAAATATAATAGGCTTTACAAAACATGTGTAGGAAACATTATTCAGTAAAATGGTATACTTTGTGAATGAAACTTAATATTGTATTACGGTATTCTTTGTGAATGTAAATTGTGAGTAGACGGTAAATAAAATAGTAGATTTTTTCAAAATATTGCAAACATGTGTAAGTAATATTATTCAGTAAAATGGTAATCTTTGTCAATTATACTTATTACATTTTGTTAGAAAAAATTAAATCAAAGAATTATAAAAAATATTTTAGTATACATGATATAATATCAATTACTCTCGAATAATTTTATTGCAATTAATTATATTTTAAGAGGTAAAATAAATAAGACTTGAAGTTATTACTAGCTAACTTAATACTTCTAATCAAGCTAGATCTCAGATTTTAACAAAGTAATATAAATATTAAAAATGTGTTCGCCACTTAAAATTTCGACTTTTATGATTACAATCACAGAAGTTATTTTGATTATTTATTTTTATATATTATCATAAGGCCAACTAATTAATCAACGATTGCAATTTATGTTTTCGACATTTCTAAGTCAGATTGATGGCGAAAAAAAAAAAGGGCATTTTCTTTGCAGGTGGGAAAAGGTTACCCACCCCAGCTGCAAGGATTCAGCTGCCAATGAAGATTCATGATTCTACAATTTGCCGCTGGAGGCAAATAAATCAGCTGCATCCAACGACAAGTGAAAAGAAGACTTTTTAAATGATAAAAAGGAGTTGTTTTGTTCTTCTCCGACTCTCTTGTCACCCAACAGCGATTCAACCTTATCACACCCTTTAACAGCTCAATCTATCTTCGGATCTTCAGAGTGTAGCCTTGAAAAATCACTTTGTGTGACGTCTCTCGTTCGACAACTCAACCCACCTTTCCAAAAAAGCAGACGATTAATGAAAACAGAACCGAAAATCGACGAAGATTCTCGCTTTCGCTCATAAGGTCAGGAGGTATTTGAGAACATGACCTTGTGCAGATTTGCTCAGAACATTTTCAAAGAAGGCGTTTGAAGCAACTCTTAGAAAAATGCGACTTACTTGTTTTTTTTCTTTTTCTTAAAGTTGCGTAGTCGTCAATGGCTCGATTTAAATCAAAATCTTGTATAACAAGTGAGGTCAGAAGCTTTAATTTCTCCATTCGTAATCTATTATATGATAGAAACACCCACGCCATAGTAATTTATGTGACCGATGCTTGCGTACTAGCTTTCAAAAAAGTAATTTAATGAACTGAACAAATAATGCTATAATTTAAGTTATCTGTATGTGAAATAGTTTCCGCATTGCGGTTTTATTTTAAATAGACATCTCTTCCATATATTTTCCAAGAAAGATATATATTTTACTTTTTATCAAGGAGAACAATTTTGTAACAATTATAAGCAAAATTAGTTTTACTTTATTGTTGAAGACTTAAAAACAATTCTGTTCATATAAAGCATATGAAAATAAACTATTATTTAAAATAAAGTTAAACATCAAAAATGAAATTCTTCATAGCATTTGAATTGTGATAAAACAAATTATGTTAAATAAATGACATTACTTTAATGAAGATTATGTTTGATAAGATAACATAATCGACACAAATGCTGTATAATCTTGAATTTGTACAGGATGTCAAAGTTTGAATTTGTTTGGTGATGAAATTTTAACAAGATGACGTATCGTTACGTGCACAATGACATAAATATTAGGGTTGCTAAAATAGAAATTTCTGCATAATTCTTTTCGGTCTCCGTATCTATGATGTAATAATAACCAGACTGCCGGATACGTAAGAAAGTCCGCAAAAAAAAACCCATACTAAGAATTTGACATTCTGTATTATATGGCACATGTGCCTTATAATAAAACTACCCTTAAATTCTTTCAGCTCTTTCATCCTTAAAATTATAATAATTACAAAATCTTTGAATAGTATAGACACATAAAATTAATTTTAAACAGTAGATTTTAATAATAAATGTTCTTATAATTTATGGTTTGTAATTATTTATGAATAAAATATAATATTTTACATTGAAAGTTAATTAATAAAATATTTGGTAGATTTCATTAGAATAGGGCTATGTACGATTAGTTAAAAAATAATTAATGAGATAATTTGCTTTGTAAAACATTTCTTATAAAGAATAAGAATAAAACTTATTTTAAAATATAATTTTTGTAATTGCAAAATAAATTGGTTTGAAAACTAATAAAAAGTTGCAGAATCAGAAATAATTATCGTAAGTAAATAAATAATAATCAAATTTTTATTTCTACTTAAATAATTCAAAAGAGAAATAATTATTCTAGATTCGTATTCTCGCAACCATTATTATGTAAATTACCAATTTGCAAATAAATACATTACATTGAAAAGGATAAAGATATATCTTTTAAATAATGACAAAATTCCAACATAAATTTTGTTTTTGATTTATGTCTAGATGTCTAGACATTAAGCTTGTAAAAAAAGATATGTTTTTAATAATAAAGTAGACATATATTGCTGAACAAAATAAAAATAAACTTGGAACGGAAGAAGGAGGAATAAAATGAAATAATTTCTATTTTAACAAGATGATATTGTATTGTAGATATGTATTTGTATATCCATATATATATATATATATATATATATATATATATATATATATATATATATATATATATATATATATATATATATATATATATATATATATATATATGCGTGTGTGTGTGCATATAGTATTTAAACAAAGATACAATAAAAATAAAAATTACACATAACATAACAATTAAAATGAATTTAAAAGCATAACAAAAAACATTATAAAATTCATGAAATGTCTGTAAAGTGTGGATGAAGATGAAAAATTATTACTTTTCTTGAAGAGAATAGGAACCAGAAGAGTGAAACTTCAAATACGCAAAGTATTATAAAATTATGAGCTTACATTAACTAACCATTCCTAATATTTTAGAGAAAATGAAAATTTATTTATATAGAAAGGAAACAGTTACATTTTTAGATTTTTAAGTATTTTTTTGGGATATGTTATTGACAGCATAATTTAATTTTTTGAAAATACATATTTATGAAGATGGATAAAAAAAAACAGTGACTTTATTTAACCATAGTGGAAGGGATTAAGATATACTGTAAGAATCAATAAAAATGATTTTAAAAGTAAAAACTATATAATTTTGCTAATAAAATAATAATATTGATGACTATTTTTTAGAGGAATTATTATGTCAATCAATAAGTTAAAAAAAATTCTTTTAATATTATTTATTTTAAAGATTAAGTAATCTTCGTTAAATTTCTCATTATAAAATCTCGGTTACTAACAACAGAATATTTATATTATTAGTTGATTAATTTTCATTAATCCTATAAATGCACAGATTTCTTAAGAGATTTATTGAATTACAATCGAAGTTTAACGGTCATCAATAAATGTAATAATGTTCAATAAACTACTATTGGATCAGGTGAATTTTTATTAAATTTAAAATTACTGATACATAAATGATTATCATTAGTTCTTATACTGAAATTATTAGTGTAGGTATTTTGTTGATTACCAGTAAAGAAAATCAGAAATTTTCATGGAATTTATTATTAGATTTCCTATAATTAATAAATCAATTTATATTTTCAGTCAAAGAGTTAAAGTTATTTATGATAGGTATAAAAATAGCTTCTCATATGAGTGATATCGTTAAGTGAGAGTGGGAATTTTAGAGAGCAGAATAATATATATATGTGCAAGTTTATTAATATTCTTAATAATATTAACATTTTAAAATATGCTTATGGTTTTGTAAACAATGTTTTAAATTCCAAAATACTTCTTGGGTAATATTAAAAAGTTTGAAATTAAAGATTATTTTAAAAAAAGATATTTAAATTTTTTGTAAATGAAGCAATGATACTAAATAAAAATTTATATTTGATATAGGCATTGCGAAATTTAAATATGGAAGTAAATAGTTGCTTAAATTCAAAATTCAGATGCATTTTATAGTATTTTAGGTATAATTTAAAATTTTTCATACATTATTTCAATGAAAAAGTTTAGTACTTAAAGATTATTTCTGAACACTTTTAAGATTAACACATTAGAAATTAGTATAGAAATATATTAGAAATAAAAATAACAAAACTGTTTTTGATTGTATCTATTGTATCAGAATTTCAATGAAATAATATTTTACTGTTCTGAATTATTATTAAATATAATCACTTATCTATTAAATCGCTTTTGATATAATTGATATTATATTTGACATTATATTATATTTGAAAGTATTAGATTTGATATTATATTTGACAGTATTTTATTGCAGTAGGTCTAAATCTCTAAATTTCAAAAAAAAAAAAAAAAAATAATTTGCATCATAAAATTTAAAATTAATTTAAAATCATTTTTAGATATATTTAAAGAAATTAATTATTGATAATTTTTTACAAAATTAATATTATGATCATAAAAGTAAAATTCATTTTTATTAGTTATGCAACATCTAGGTTACAAATTGCAGTAGAACAATAAAATGCACTGTAAAATTTTGTATAAAAAATTTATTAAAATTAGCAAAAAATAAAAAACGTTATTTTTCTAATAAATTTATAATTACAAACAATAAGTGATATTTTGGTAAATTCTAAATATCAAGATATTGAAACAATTGTCAAAAGAAGATTTTTTAAGTTTATTAGCTCTTTGTTAAAAATAGTATTACTTTGAATTTTATCTTGAATGTTTGTAACAGAATAATTATCATTAAATTACTAATTAAAAGAATAATTATTCTTAAATAAAATGAAATAATAATTTTGAGTGGAAATTATATACATGGATTTTAAAAATACTTTTAAACTTAAAATAAGGTTAAGTTAAATGCTAATTGTGTTAAATGCTAATTGTGTTAAATGTAAAATTAAGAGAATAAAGTAGATTTTTAATATATTGGAATGTTTTTTTTGATAAACTTAAGTAATTAATCCTTGATATAGCAAAGGTTAACATTTTTAATAATATTATTAAAACTATTAAAATTGTTTCTTAACTCTTTTTCTACTGGAGTTTTCTTTCAAAGTTTATGTTCTTTAAAAGTATTGAAAATGGACGTTTATTTGGTAAACATTTTAAAATTATATTTTTCTTCAGATTATAAAAGTGAAACTGTTAGTTAAATTTATAGTATTATGTGTGCATTATCGAAAACTTTTATTTAAATGTCACCTTGCTCATGCTACAAAGAAAGCTTAATTTTAAATTGATAATATAAATAAATGCATTTATTAAGCAATAAATTAACATAAAAAGAAACAAGAATAAATACATTCTAATCTTTTCTTATAATAATTCATTCTAATCATAGTCTTTTATAATTCCAAAAATAATTGCGATTAATTATTGTTAATTATCTAAAGTAAAATAATTACGATTAAAATAATTAAAACTTTTCTCATTTATAGTTCTTCATTCACATATAAAAATTTTAATCAAAGTTTTATTTACTATAGATATTTTGGTTAAAATATAGTTGTATTGTAACATTAGTTACATGTTCTAACATTCAAATAATTTGCTAAAATTATGATTTTACACAATTTTTTAAGAAAACGTATTAGCTTTATATTCATTAAATCAAATTGCACGTTAAGCTATTTGGCTGATAAAAAAGCTAGAAATTCTTTTTCATTGTAAGTAAGCCCCCAAAATTCCATTACATTCTGATACCATGAATTGTTTTTTAATAAAAAATTTCTCCACAATAAAATGTAGATGAATAAACAGATTTGTTTATCGCTCTATAGTCTCTATCATAGAAATTTTTTTAGCATAATATCATTATGTATTTTTGTGAAATGGAAGAAAAAAATTAGTTGATTTTATCCCATGTTATTTAATTACATGTGAAACTATTTTTTCCCAAAACTAACTTTCTATTCATTATATAATCTATACTATGAAAATGTTATGATAAAATTTATGACAAATTTATAGACAATATTAAGGTTAAAAAGTCGTCAGAAATATCTGTATATTATGAATATATCATCATTAGCTGTGCGACAACTCAGGATATACCAAGGACTTCAAACCAGCTCTCACACGAACTCTTTTAATTATGGCAAAGTCTATAAGGCTACTTTCAAAAACACTGCCTCTCCTGATAATATCTTCAACACAGGCAGACAAACAGGTGACACTACGTATTTCCCGAAACAAATTCTCCAGGATTTATTCCCAATCCAACCAACAAAGAGTAACCAACAGATCTTCCCGGAGGATAATCTGGAGCCAGATCTAAGCAGAAGTGATCTCAGCAGATTAATAACAGCACAACGGAATGGAAAGGCCCCTGGTCTGGATGGAATTGACAATATCATTCTCAAACACCTTCATAAACAATTTCCAGATCTCCTATACACCATATTTAACAGCTGCTGGAAATTTTACCACTTTCCTAAATGTCTAAAAATAGGATTCGTAATGTTCTTCCATAAAGATGGAAAAGATAGGTTTCAAACGAGCTCTTATCGGCCTATTACACTTCTCCATACCCTTGGAAAAATCTTGGAACTCAGGATGGCAGGCACTAGTTATGGCTTCTCACAAAAGCAGATGTTCATACTCTACAAGTCTATTGCCGAGAGTATTATTGATCATGGGTCCCTTGTTTGGGGGGGGGGGAGATCTTCGAGTCAAGAATCAGTTAGTCTTGAATAAAATCCAAAGGTTGTTTCTATTAAATATAACTGGAGCTTTCAGAACAACAGCTACCTCTGCACTCCAAGTTAAGGCAAGGAGGCCCTGCTAAAATAATTGCTTAACTCCAGTGGAGACCATACTATCAAGGACAAAATAGCCACACTATCCATCCATCCTGAAAAATGTAACGTTGACACCAAGATCAAGTTATATATGGAAGACCACCCAAATCTCAATGATGGAACGTACCACATCTTTAGAGGTGGCTCGAAAATGGAAGACAGAGTGAGAGCTGCATTTGTGATAATCCACAATGGAGTACTCGAAAAAGTTTCCCATTTATAACAATAACATGGTCTTCCAAGCGGATCTATATGCGTACAGCAAGCGGCAAACTGGGCAATCCAGCGGAGCCAAAAATGTATCATCTGGTCTGACAGCCAATCAGGGATCATGACAATCGGCAACCTTTCCACCACTTGCAATATCAGTTCAGAACATCCTTAATTCAACAAACACTATAAAGCTGTCCTGAATCAAGGCCCACGTGGGTCTTGATGGTAACGAAATTGCAGCCAGCTTGGTCAAAAAGCTACGTCTCTTGAAGGCCCGTACGTGTCACGTCCCACCCCGCGCTCATACTAGAGAAGAATCACTACAGAGGAGGCTTATTAATCATGGCATACCAGTTAGGACCAGACAACAACATGAAGACCAGTTTACGAAGTTTTGCCAAATGTCACCAAAATCCATCAGTGCTGGCCTAGACAGGTCACCTTATTTGTCACCGGGCATGGGCCCTTTCCATCCTACTTATTCAGAATAGGCGTTCTCCCTAGTTATTACTGTGCCTGTGGAGATGTAGGTACCCCTACACATTATGCAACCACATGTCCGATAACTAGTTCGTGGCATTTCACTAAGCCGAGCACCCATCCAATCAAGGAATGGACAAAAATCTGCTAACTAACAGCTATGCTAGGTCCAAGCTAATAGCACTAGTAAGCTTCCTAATAGACCACAGAGACCTGTACATTCCAGACTACAATGAAGATGAAGAGGATTAAATAGATCCGGAACCATAGATATGCAATTGCTCCCAGCATCTGTAGCTATTATGCAATTCACTAATCTCTTTTCCCTCCATAAACTACTTAACTAAATTACAGTAATTATTAACTGAATTAGGGTCAGCCTACTCTCTAAATTTTCTCGTTATAATTGAATTTGTTTTATTTTCCGAACCGTATGCATTGCCATAATTATCATGAACTGCGCTTAAATAGTTTTAATACTGTACAACCTAAGCTATCGACTTGTCATGTCCTATAATGCTGTCTAATTTTTAGATACCTCCACTTCCTAATGCTCTAAGGAGCATTATTAATTAATTTAGCTTCTATTTAGACTACAATTGATACCTACCTCCATTGTTGTTGATGCTTTGATACCTGAACCTTCTCTAGTGCCAAAAGTATGAGCATTTGTCTAGTAGTTTATAATGTATGAGCATTTGTCTATTAGTTTATAATGTTTGAGCTTTTGTCTACTAGTTTATAATGTATAAGCATTTGTCTATTTAGATAATTTGGCATTGGTCGATGTTGCGTATTTTATTTTAAATACCATTTTCAAAAATTCTATTAAAATATTCCTTCATCCTTCATTTATTTGGTGTAACCGAGAAAAATCTAGTCTTTCATCCAAATATCATGTCCAACCCAAATGAATAAACTGTTTATAAGGTACGAATGTTTGTCTATTTAAATAATTTGGTATTGTTCGATGTTGCATATTCTATTTTAAATACCATTTTCAAAAATTCCATTGAAATATTCCTTGCTCCTTTCCTTGATTTACTTGGTGTAGCTGAGGAACTCTTTTTCATCCTAATATCATGTCCAACCAAAAGAAAATAGCTGTTTATAGTGGATGAACATTTGTCTATTTAAATATTTGGCTTAGTTTGATGTTGCATATTCTACCACAGACGGAATTTTCATAAATTCGGTTAAACGATTTCGTTTAAGCACTTCGTTTTTTTATATTCTCATGCGAAATATGTCTATAAAACTTGTATCTAAAAAGGAAAGATAAGGTTCTTAAAAAGTGATAGCATTGTTTTTCTAGAAACAAAGACAGATTTTTAATAAATGTTTTAATCCAGAAATACTTTTATTCTCAAAAATTCTGCGACTCTCTATATTACACAGGACATCCACTTTTACTAAATAACGAACTTAGATAAATGAATTCTGTTACCATTACAATTGTTTTTAATCCATAATTAAAAAACTATTTTAATATTTTTTTAAATAAGCATATATTTAATTTTATACTTATTTCTAACAAAATATAATTATTAATCTAATGTTTAATAAATATGCACAAAGATGTAAATTTATAAATCTATGTAAAATAATTAAAATATTTTATTAAGTTTAAGTATCTTCTGATCACACACACATCTTCCCGATGGAAAAACGTTATACATTTTTTGAGCATTTTATGCCTTAGAGACAAAGTGTGCTTTTGGATCATCTCCTGAGACATGTTATCTTTCGAGTCCTTACTACTTGACTGAGAAAATTTACTACATATAAATGTATTTTATAAATTTGCTTTCTCTTAAATTAATCTTTTAAAGAATAATTCCATGAAAATTATATTTTCCTTCTGAATTTTCATACTAAGTGGAATTTCAAAACTATAGAAAATGCAACTGTATTTTGGGATTCAAAAATCTATATGGAAATAACAAAATTGAATGATGATGAAGATAAAATAATTTCTTAAAAGGTATTATTACACATTCATTAAATTATTAGTACTTATTATCTTAATAATCAAATTACATTGTCAGTAATTTTTAAGTGATGCAATTATTATTATTACAAATTAGAAATTAGTGAACACAGCTTAGATCCAACTTATATATTTTATAAATTAAAACAAAATACTTCAATTATTATAACATTTTTGTTATACACATGGGTTAATTAAGTAATAATTTATTCTTCCGGAATTTAAAACAATTTATTTCATTTATTTATATTTATTTATAGAACAAATATTATAGTACACCAATATTTTTATAAGAATTCTGGAAATAGTACACATTATAAAAGCTTAAATTTAAAATTACAGCTAGCGTATCTTAAGAAATTTGCCTAGATGAATTTACAGTTTATTATAAGTTTAATAATAAAATGAGTAATGCTTAGAATTTTTCATTTGGAAAATAAAATTTTTGCACATCAAATATTATTACAGAAAACCTAATTTTACATGAGTTATTTCTAAATTTATATTTTTAATTTAATACAGACTACAATAAACACTTTTTTGTTCTTTCGTTATTATTTATTTTTGTATCATGAGGTTTTACAGTGAAATTATTTATTTGGACATAATCTGATTTTCGATGACATCGTCCTGTTTTACATATTTGTAAGAAAATATATAAAAAAGAGACAAGCAAAACAAAATGAAAAATTTTTAATAGTGATGTAAGCTAGGTATTATCTTAAGATTTAAAAGATATGTTTTACAAATATTGCACTTATTAATTTAGAATTCTAATAATTAAATTTTTATATATTTAAATAGTCCTTGCCTAGTTAAAATAACCAGAATGGGAATGTTTTTGTCACGTGACACTTTGCTTATAAGTAATTTTATTTCAATTGCGCCTTCTGGTGGTGTTTTTTTATTCAAATTTATTTTTCCACTTATAGTAACAGAAGTTAATTTCAAACGGGATTTTTTTTTTTTAATTTTCGGAAGTCTGGCATGGGATTCAACATTGCGATGTTGAACTTTTTCTTGTCTAGGCTATTTTTCTAAAACCGAACTTTTGGTGATATCTTCGCTTCGGTAATCTTTCGTTCTTTCTTTTTTTTTATTCTTTCATGTTATTTTGTCTGCTTTTTTTTCTTTCAGAGATCTCTAAGTTTGTAACAAAAAAAGGTAAATTGACTTCATGGCCATATTGAAATTTTGAAATTGAGAAAAATGATGATGTAAATTTGAGGAATCGTATGAGACTGATCAAATAAAAATTTTAGTCAACCATTTATGGGTGTCTTCCCTGAAGAGGGGTGAGTGAATGTTTTTACAGGTTTCCGACGAAGTCTTAGCGATCTTTTATAGGTAAAACCCTCGGTACTCCATTGTTTGATCATGAACTAGCGCCATTTATTTTTACAACTCAAGTTTTCAGTCTCCCCACGCGTCAGTTTTATCACACCTTTTTCTGTTCTATTGTCAATGTGTTGATAACTTTAATCAATGGAAAACGATTACTCAAACCAATTCTTTAATCATTATATAAAAAATCGTTTCATTAACGAAATGAACTTCAACAGTATTCTCAGACATTCGATGGTGAACTTCGCCTTCTTTGCTGCCACTAGAAGAATGCGATTTAAACGTAGTCAGCAAATTCATTGACAAGTCGGATTGACAATCAATGTCTCAATATGATATCGTAATTAATTATGTGTGACATAAGAGAAACATTATCTGACGGCATAAATATTTTAATCCAATAAGAATTGCATTTCTGTCCCATTTTACGACACACCAACGGTGGAAGTTTGGATCCTGCAAAAATGTTGGTGTACAGAAAAATCTCTAAAAACTATATTTTGTTCCATTAGATATCAGAACCACTATTACCTAGGCAAAATTAAGCCTTTTTCTCGTAAGAATACTATGACCTAATTTTATATTGTGCATAGTTTTCAAAAAATATTTTTGAAGATTAAAAAATTTTATTTTTCTCTAAAATTTCTATGTTTGAAACAGATTATTTAGATGTTAATTTAACAACTGAGCATTATATGTTTAGAATATATATAGTGGCCTAAAATTCCCTTAACATTCATGTCTTTAAATAAACATTAAAATTTAAAATGGTTGTAAAATTTCAAGAGAATATTAATAACATTTATTTGAAAAAATTTATAAAAAAATTCAAATTATGGCGTGTATATTACTGAATATTTTGATTTAGTGAATTTAGGTATTATACTTTTCTATTTATCCAAAGTTTCTAACAGTGTACTTTCGCAAAATCAAATTTATTAACAAATTTATATTTCCGCTCAATTAAGCATAAATTATTTTATTTATTAATTCTTAGTATATGTTATAAATTTAATGAAAGAAGATAATTATATTTACAATTTTTAAATAAATCTTGCTTGCAATATATTTCAGAATTTTCAACCAACAAAAAATATCTCTACTTATTTGTGAAAACAGAACACTTTTATTACTATAAAAAAAGTTAAATAAGAAAATAAAGCATTATCTAATTATTATTTTATACGCATCATTTGAAAGATTATATGTTTAAAAATAAGGTATGCATATTATAAATTTATCATTATTATATTTATCATAATTATGAGTGCTTATTACAAAAAATACAAATTCTAAAATTAAAATGTCATCAGACAGAGAAATTCCATCTTTAGAAAAAATTGCTCAAAATAACGAAGCCTTAGTTTTGATTATTTTTAGAAAATAGTAATAAATGTATATGTATCGATAGAGTGTAAACAAATCAATTCAGTGTGATTTAAGCTAACAGAACTAAGTTTTTAAAATATCTTTTAAACTTTTAACTACGATTTAAATTTGCAGAGGGGTTTGAACTTTAGAAAGAAATTTAATACTTACACTTTAAATTGATACTAAAAATCTGGGAGCAGACTCTTCTAATCAATGCCATTTTTGTAAATACAATCGTTTTAAAACAGTATTTCCTGAAGGAAATTACGAGGAATATCCTAGTTAAATTATGAATATTCATTTACCTCTTTACCCAATACGCCAGGCTTATTTTTCGATTTTAAAATCCTACAACATTAATAACATATTCCATTACCCGGCTGATAAAAATTAAATTTAATTAATGATTGTAGATAGTCCTGTGGCTAATTATTATTCTTATTCTTAAAAGGAGTAGAAAAGAGTAAAAAAATGCATTGAAGATTCGGGGAGGACACAACAAGCACACAAATCTTCTCAAGTTGGTGTGTCTCCCCCTTATCTTAAAGAGAAAGCAAAAATTGTTTAATGATTTTGTCATTAGCTGTCAGGATTTACTTGCGCATGTGTATGCATACGTGTATGAGCTCGTTTCCAAACGTCTACCTCCTACACAAGCTATTAATTCTCATTACGCACCCTGGATTCAGGTCATTAATTATTCTCGCTTATTAACATTTCATACACATGTCTTCAGCTAAGAGCCAATGGGCCCTTGCTCGTAATAGATTGGCTACGGAAGAGCATTTTTATGACTTTTCCTCGTTTCGCTTCCTGATAATATTCAATATTGAGCATTTTATTTTCCAGGAAATTCCCATTCCTTGATTCTGTGGGGAGTTTTAAAGAGCGGCAACTTTTGTGAGATTATATCAATTTCAACATTTTTAATATAGGAATTATATATATATATATATATATATATATATATATATATATATATATATATATATATATATATATATATATATATATATTCTAAAAATAAGATATTTATTCAATTATATTGCATATGATTTAAAATGAAATCTAAATTTCATCATATGCAATTTCAGACTAATCTCACGTATTCTTCAACAATTTTAATTCTTTTGTGTTTATATAAAAAATGAAAATAAAAGTAAATATTTGTGGTTAATTTAAAGTTTCATTTGAAGCAAACACATTTTAAATCATGCAATAAAAATATTTGTTAAGCAATTGTTCCAAAAGAATTTGATATGAAAGGATGCAATTAAAATTAATAATGATATAATGATCAAAATTTTAAGTAAATCAGTTAAATTCAATGCAGAAAATGTTTTTTCGAAGATATTGATGAAATTCAGATGGTAACTCATATTTTACGAAAAATAATTGAGACACCCGAATAAAGGATCTGTAAAATATATGGTTTCTTAATTGAAAAGTTACTGGTACCCTCCACAATTAGTCAACAATCATAACGAAATAATGTCCAGTTTACTTCATCTGGAAAAGAATAATGAACTTTTGAACAAATTCATGTTTATCGATATGTTTTACAAAGGGCTACTTACAATATTAAGAGATTTGTGACACCACACACAGTAGAAGAGACTTCTTCCCGATGAATTTTGTTAACATGCACCCCTTAAATTGTCTTCCAAGAGAACAACTTTTGATAGATAATGCATATATGCGAGGCAGAAAACTCAAGAAATTCCCGAGCACCCAACCCAACAGACATACATGCAGAAGGAAGAAGAACAACAGCCCTCTTTTTTCGCACAATGGAAGCTGGAATTGAACCTGGGAATTTTCTCTCTGAAGAACGATGTCTTACCACTATCTACTACTTATATATATATATATATATATATATATATATATATATATATATATATATATATATATATATATATATATATATATATATATATATATATATATATATATATATATATATATATATATATATATATATATATATATATATATATATATATATATATATATATATATATATATATATATATATATTTTCACATCTGGGTTGGAAAATAAATATAGTATTGGTATGAAAGATATTATACTTAAAACGCATTTAATCATTTATTAACAAGAAATGTATGAAGTGCGTACATTTTACTTGTTATTTTTACACGATTTTATGTTATTTTTTTGCATGATTGATACAATTTTATCAAATAACCGTCTAAAACATTTATTAATCTACATTAAAAAAATTTTTGTTGTCTACAGTTATAAACCGTACTGTTAGAAAAATAAATGAGGTACATTAACTTTCTTATGAAATATTTCTTAATATTTGTCCAATACTTTATTATGGAATATTCATTAAATCTAGGGAATGAAGAATATTATTTGATTTCTGACATCTCTGCCTGCAAAGAGAAACTAGAATGTTGAAAAGATAATTCTTATTGTTAATTTTTCCGCGGTCTAATATTAAGCTTGTACTGAATGGAAGATTAAAAAGGTGCCTGCTATGCATAAATTAATTTACTTCTGAAATACTTTCTCTCGACTCCTCACCAAAGTCTTCAATAGAAATATTTTATTGCAGTTCTTTTATAGCTTTTCTAAACTGTGATATTGCCATTGTAATAATGCATAAATTACTTTATTTTTCATTAAAGCTCAGTATATGTATTCTAAGAAACTTATCTGTAACGTATATATCATAAATTCAAAATATTATTTAAAACAAAATCATATCATTTTAATCGTGACATGTTGTCTTCCTGGAAACTTAAATCGTTATTCAAATACACGGAATCCATGAATAATTTGTAATCGTTTTCCACAATCTGAGTATAAATATTTTTAGTAAATAATTAATTCTATTTTAGGAGAAGATGTACCATGGATTATTTTTTTAATGTCGCATTAAAACAACCAGCACAAGTTTGCCCAATGTTTTGTTGACTACTTAGATCCCAGTAACTTAAGTACTTTTTCATAAATCGACCTATGCATTTGTTCTTATAAAATGGAATCTGTTGTTGTTACTTATAACATTTGGGCAAGCCAAGTTCGCTATGTGAATTTAAGTCAGTAGGGAGCGTCTTTCGTTTTTGTTAAAGCACCACGAAGGTGCGTCTTTGCTCTTTTTAAATCCTCCGATAGATGGCACCACCAGAGGACTCACTGCCTCAATTTTGACATCGATCTGAAGGAGAAGGAAATTTTCGTCAGACTATTGCACCCATGGTAACTGCTCAATGACAGACCACATGACTTTTGATTCTATGGATTTAAAGAGCACGTATATCGCATCTTTGGTGGCAATGGGAATGAAATCCTGTCCTCCCGGATGGAAAGCTGATGCCCTAATCTGCCTTTACAAAAAATATTTTTTTACAATCATATGGAATCAAACTAATGTCCTCCCATAGAATTTCTAGAATTGATAGCGTATTATTAGTAAATACATTCAAATCGGGATCTGCAACCACAATTCCTTAATGGCAATTTTTGTAGCACTATCCTAATGATGTGTCTTTCCTACATGCCAAATTAATTGTTGATATTATTTTACACTGTTTATTCTTATCTATTACCCTATTCTTATTCTTTATATTAGAATCAACCACTACGTTCACAACTATATGAGATAATTTCGGAATTTCATATATTCTCCAAATTTGAAAAAGCAGAAACTAAAAAATCTGGAAAGATGAATTAAAAATTCCATTTTAATATTTTGTTGTTGTCAGAAATGCTGTCATAAATGCATGGAAAGGATTTACTTGGAAAGAAATAAAAGTCTTAAAAATGTTCTTTTCCATGTTTGTATACCAGGTACTAACATTTGTATATTTTTGCAGCAAGTAGCCTATCATTTCAGGATATTTTATCATCAACTGTATATTAATAGATTCCAGAGAAGAACATAAGATATTTTATCATCAACTGCATATTAAATAGATTCCAGAGGAGAACATAGGATATTTTATCATCAACTGCATATTAATAGATTCCAGAGGAGAACATAGGATATTTTATCATCAACTGCATATTAATAGATTCCAGAGGAGAACATAGGATATTTTATCATCAACTGCGTATTAATAGATTCCAGAGGAGAACATAGGATATTTTATCATCAACTGCATATTAAATAGATTCCAGAGGAGAACATAGGATATTTTATCATCAACTGCATATTAATAGATTCCAGAGGAGAACATAGGATATTTTATCATCAACTGCATATTAAATAGATTCCAGAGGAGAACATAGGATATTTTATCATCAACTGCATATTAATAGATTCCAGAGGAGAACATAGGATATTTTATCATCAACTGCATATTAATAGATTCCAGAGGAGAACATAGGATATTTTATCATCAACTGCATATTAAATAGATTCCAGAGGAGAACATAGAATATTTTATCATCAACTGCATATTAATAGATTCCAGAGGAGAACATAGGATATTTTATCATCAACTGCGTATTAATAGATTCAGAGGAGAACATAGAGAATATTTTATCATCAACTGCATATTAATAGATTCAGAGGAGAACATAGGATATTTTATCATCAACTGCATATTAATAGATTCAGAGAGGAGAACATAGGATGTTTTATCATCAACTGCATATTAATAGATTCAGAGGAGAACATAGAATATTTTATCATCAACTGCATATTAATAGATTCAGAGGAGAACATAGGATATTTTATCATCAACTGCGTATTAATAGATTCAGAGGAGAACATAGGATATTTTATCATCAACTGCATATTAAATAGATTCAGAGAGAACATAGGATATTTTATCATCAACTGCATATTAATAGATTCAGAGGAGAACATAGGATATTTTATCATCAACTGCATATTAAATAGATTCAGAGGAGAACATAGGATATTTTATCATCAACTGCGTATTAATAGATTCCAGAGGAGAACATAGGATATTTTATCATCAACTGCATATTAAATAGATTCCAGAGGAGAACATAGGATATTTTATCATCAACTGCATATTAATAGATTCCAGAGGAGAACATAGGATATTTTATCATCAACTGCATATTAAATAGATTCCAGAGGAGAACATAGGATATTTTATCATCAACTGCATATTAATAGATTCCAGAGGAGAACATAGGATATTTTATCATCAACTGCATATATATAGATTCCAGAGGAGAACCTAGGATATTTTATCATCAACTGCATATTAATAGATTCCAGAGGAGAACATAGGATATTTTATCATCAACTGCATATTAATAGATTCCAGAGGAGAACATAGGATATTTTATCATCAACTGCATATTAATAGATTCCAGAGGAGAACATAGGATATTTTATCATCAACTGCATATTAATAGATTCCAGAGGAGAACATAGGATATTTTATCATCAACTGTATATTAATAGATTCCAGAGGAGAACATAGGATATTTTATCATCAACTGCATATTAATAGATTCCAGAGGAGAACATAGGATATTTTATCATCAACTGCATATTAATAGATTCCAGAGGAGAACATTTAATAGACTGTAGGCCGTGCTTACGAGTAACAAGGAAAGATACCTTAAAAACACCCAAATCTCAAGACAAATACATGAAACTACAAGAAAATCAAAAATTTATTTGCTTTCAACAGTTGTTGGAATCGATTATGGATTATGAAAAAGTGAATGAGCATCCACATTCCGAATAGCACAATTCTGACATTAATTATTTAGCTATTTTGAAAATTGTTTGAAAATTTCCACATTTTTATGCTATAATGAAAGGCACATAGTTCGAGTAATGTATATCCAATGATCAAAACTCTTTTTCAACTTTATTTTATTTTTGAGTAAGCAAATATATTATTGATTATTAGCTTTTCTTTGTATTTTTCTAATCAAAGTATTTTTTGTTGCTATTTAACTATGAGAAATATTTTAATTATTATTAAACAAAGCAAGTAGTAACAGGTTTTGTTATTATTTATGGAGTAAATTCATAAAATTTTTGATTTCATTTTAAATTTTGAATTGATTTTGCATAAATAATATTTATTATGGATTTTTTCTGTTTGAATCTGTGAATATTGTGTATGTGAGTGTTTCGCAAATTTCCTCAAGAATTTCATCCTAAATTGTCCCCACCTTCTCACTGTATATATCTAATACAACACTATTATGCAATATGTATAATTAAGTTAGAAAATTATTGAATCACTATATTTATATTTTTTGTCACTTTTTTTGAAATATAAAGCTTTTACTTTTTACAATCTTTGAATTTTAGCTTGAAATCACATGGATGATACTCACATAAATGATTAATTTTTCTTACCAGAAAAATTAGATAACGTTAAAAATAAAATTTTGTAAATTTATTGAAGAGCTTTCTATATGTCGATTTTTTGACAAAACTAAATTTCCTGAAGATTTTTCAAGAAATATGCATTCGAATATCTTCAATAATCCTTTACAGTTTAAATGGGCACAGATAATTAATAAAACATTTGTAAAAACTCTAAAAAATATTTAAATATTCTCAGTAAATTGCTGATCAGTGTAGAAAGTATTTCATATTATTGTAATCATATTTATTTTCAAATGTAAGAATAAATAGTGTGATAATGTACAATGTAAAATCGGAACACACATTTTTTAAATCCTCGGTTGCTTACATAAAGTTATTTTGCTAAAAAAAATACAGTTATAAAGATTTATTTAAATAATATTAAATGTTTTAACTAAGATGGAAAAGATAATACTATAATCAAATAATAACACAATAAAATTTGGATCCAATTAATTCAGTTAAAATATTTTGTGTTCTATAGTTCAAGTGCTAACTTAAAAGGTTGGTATTAAAAATCACAGATCTGGTTATCACAACCATAAAAAACTGTTATGATGTACGCAATTCGTTTAAAATTACAGATACACACACAAAACATTTCGAATCAAAAGAAGCCGAAAACTCCGTGAAGTCTCATCTTCACGTTTCTCCATATTTCCACAGAAATCAGAATAGCATGACATAAGCTCTTTTTTATAATTTCTTCTTGCCATTCCTTCGAAATCACCGCATTCCATCTCACGTTTTAACCCTTTCGCAAAAGGCATTCCATTTTGGTCATTTAAATCGGTCCAAGGAAGGTGAACGCTAAATTGGAGCCAACAACCCATGAATTCGAGTTTAATTTAGTTTTTTTTCAGTTTCCTGAACGAGCGATTTGATGAAAAAAAAACGAGTTTATTTCATCTGTTTTGTAACCCACATCCATGTCAAGAGAGAATTTAAACTCAGCATGATTAAACCAGATTTTCGTTTCCACTTCTTGTTTAGATGGCATTATCACTGTTTAGTGATAATATATGTGCCTTCCATTAAACACAATAGAGTTGACCCACTAACTGACCGCTGGTGTCAGTTGCTTTGAGGACAGACTGAGATTAGTTCACAATGTTAATACCATCGATTGCGTCATCATTCATCTCTTAGGCTTGGAACGAGTTCTTATAATTGAAGAAAAAGAAGGCATTTTTAAAGTATTCAAAAGTTAGTTATTTTCATTAAATTTCGTTATTATTAGTTAGGTCTATAATTGATAAAAAATAAAATATTGGGAGCAAATAATCAATAAATAATAGATAAAATCTCAGAATTCATTCATTTATGATTAATGGACATTATCTCTCAGTTAAATAATATTTTATGCCATTCCTATAAAACTAAGTTAGTTAAATTTTAAATATCAATGAAATGTAATGTGTTTAATAAAAGGATTCAAAATAAAGAAAACAGTTTTGAATTTAATATTTCAAATTGATATCAATTCTGATTCAAATTGCCAATTATAAAAAATGACTGCTATAATTAAGAAAAAGTTAACTTTTATACAGATTTTAACTAAATGAATTCTTTACTAAGCGAAAAGTGCTTTTCAAATGTCTCTTTCATAAATGGTAAAAGACAACTATAAATAATGCTTTTATAATGGTAAAATGCAATTAAATATTTAATATAGTGGCAAAAATTACCACATGATAACACATAATATAATGGTAAAATTCAATCAAATAACATTTTTATTCAGATTAATTAAAAAGGCATACCTCATTATTCAGATTTTAATCAATAAATATGTATCCTTTCTAAATGGTAAATATTTTGTTCCACTCTTTTATTTTCAAGTAAAATGCAATTATTTGGTAACAATTTAATCAAATATTTAATATATAACCCCATCTTAAAAATGAATCTTCTTTCATATTTATAAATACTACCCAAGAAATTTTTATTTGTCTAATCTACTTTGATTTAAGAAATAATATTTTCGATAAATTTAGTACACAGTATGGATAAGTATCAATATACACTACTGGCCATTAGAATTGCTACACCAAGAAGGCGACATGCTACAGACATGAAATTTATACGAAAGGAAGAAGGTGTTGTCATATGCAAATGATAGCTTTTCAGCGCATTCAGACAAAGCAGGCGCCAGTAGCGATACCTAAATTGTGTTTAACTGAGTAAATTGTTCAGCTGATTCCTCATACAAAAATTGCATTTAAACTTTGTTGCCTGGTGAAAAGTTGTTGTGATGCCTCGTGTAAGAAGAATAATGCGTATCAGCACGTTTCTAACTTTGATAAACGTCGAATTGTAGCGTACCGGCATTGCGGTTTATCTTATCGCAGTATCGCTGCTCGCGTCGGTCGAGATCCAATGACTGTCAGCAGAATGTGAAATCGAAGGGTTCAGGACGGTAATACGGAACGCCATGCAGGATCTCAACGGCCACCTATCACTAGCAGCCGAGAAGACAGGCATATTATCCGCATGTACTTAATGGATCGTGCAGCCACGTCACGAGCCGTGAGTCAAGAAACGGGTTCGTTTGGAAGACAACAAGTGTCTGCACGAACAGTTCGACGACATTTGCAGCAACATGGACTCTCAGCTCGGAGACCATGGCTGCGGCTTCCCTTGACGCTGCGTCATAGACAAGAGCGCCTTCAATGGTGTGATCGACGACGAACCTGGGTGCACGAATGGCGAGACGTCATCTTTTCACATGAATCCATGTTCTGTGTACAGCATCATGATGGTCGCATCCGTGTTTGGCGGCATCGTGGTGAACGCACACTGGCAGCGTGCATTCGTCATCGTCATACTGGCCCATCACCTGGAGTGATGGTATGGGGTGCCATAGGATACACGCGTCTCGGTCACCTCTTGTTCGCATTGACGGTGCTTTGAACAGTGCACGTTACATTTCTGGTGTCACTACGGTTGATGAACTGTGGCATCGTGTTGAAGCTGCATGGGCATCTGTACCTGTACATGCAATCCAATCTCTGTATGATTCAATGCCCAGGCGTATAACTGCTGTTATTACTGCCAGAGCTGGTTGTTCTGGGTACTGATTTCTCAGGATCTATCCATCCAAATTTTTTGAAAATTTAATCACTTATTATTTCTAGTATAATATATTTGTCCAATAAATATCATTTTGTTATCTGCATTTCTTCCTGGTGTAGCAATTTTAATGGACAGTAGTGTATATCTATATGGAAATCAATAAGTATATATACATATCGGTAATTAATTTAATGCATTTTAATAATTAAGTTATGATAACTAATTTAACATCATATCAATTCATAGTTTTGTAGCAGTTATCATCAGAAATATAGTTTCTCATTATTTCAAGCGTTTCCAATCAAACTTTCTGAAATTCTGGTAAAACACAGTCTTAGACAAAGTTTTAATTGGCTGCATATATAATAACAACATAAAGTTACACAAATGCTTTAGATGATGTTTGGTTAAATTTAAATATTATTAATCACTTTGCAATTTTGAATCAAGCTTAAATGACCAAAGATTTCATGCACCTACTTTCTACATTACAATAGCGGAGTGACAATGAGATCGATGTTTATTTGTCGTGTATAGACCCTTTATCCCTATAATCTCTCTCTCTCTGTGTGTGTGTGTGTGATTTGTTGTGTGTGATGTATGTGTGAATAAAGATCAAACAACGAGATATATTATACCTCCTATTAATCTCCTTCAATATCAGTTTTCGAATATCACAGGAAAATAAAAAGCGTTCAAAAGCGTTCAATTTCTCAAATATTATCTCATTCCAGAAATATATTAAATCCAAGTAAACACTGATGTTGAACTACTGTGATTCTTTATATATATATATATATATATATATATATATATATATATATATATATATATATATATATATATATATATATATATATATATATATATATATATATATATATATATATATATATATATATATATATATATATATATATATATATATATATAATCATCTTTTTATGAAATAAATTCGATGAGTTGTTACATCGTCAGTTAGCCAGCGCAGTAGAGTAGAAACAAATCATTAAACCATTATATTTTCATTTCTATAACAGTCATATAAAATAAAGGCGTGAGTTCTTATCATGTCTTTTGCAATTTTTGTAATATTTTTGTCGTCTACCAATACAATGTTTACCAATGACGACAAAATTCCGATATTCCTTAGATTAGCACTTACAGCAGGTCAATCAAAAATGTGGTTTAGTGTCAGCATCTGGGCAGTTATCTCACATCCTGTAGACACTCGTCTTTCGACGCCGCAGGCGGACAGCCTACTCGCGAAGCGAGTGTAAGGCTGTTAATGTCCGCTGCGTAGCAGAACCCATCACGGAGAGGCAACAAGCCCCCCCCCCCGTCGGACCTGGAAAAGAGAGCCGCTCCAGTAGCCGAGTTGAACAGACGGGTCATTGCTCTGCCTGACCGATGTTCTGATCTGTCATCTAAAGTCACTTGGCTCGATTCCGGAACAAACCAGACAAGCCCATCCACCAACCCAACGTGTATCCACCAGTCCACGTTTATTAATAATCACAACACAAAGCCTGAACGCGAGGTGAGGCCCACGCAGTGGACGTCACCTTTACATTTGCAGGCTGGGGTATGTGTGCCCTCATGGGGGTCTTTGTGGGAAGATGGACCGTATTTACGCTAGTCTAGAGGGAAACCATGAAAACCTCTAGAATCCATCCCGAGCTAGCTTGCAACTCTGCTGCGTTACAGGAAGAGCTGTAGCACGCTCTGTTGACGTTGGTCATTTTACAAAATTGTGTGGAGTTGGCCTCTGGAATTAAAGTTCAAATCAGGGGCTTCTCCCTTGGTATTGTTGCGTTGGGGTCGCGGTTGAATTCGTCCTGCAGCGTGATAGTAAAGTTCGTATCTACGTTGACAGGTTTCATTCTCGCCGACCTTGTGTGCCAGCGAGTGATGCCACTATCTTCTGGAACGAAAGTTTATCACAGGAGGTGGCGCATCCTCACTAGCTAAATTTGTCGCTTGTTCATTGACCGTCTGAGAAACCACTATTGTGGCCGGTCAATGTCCATGTTTTAGTTGGTGTTCAACGTCTCTGGGAACTCACAATCACTTTGGCATCACCACACTAGAGTTTGTGTTGACGTTACCGCAGTAACTGCTTGCCTCCAGGCGTTTTCTTAGTCACGCTCACTCCTTAGAGTGATTGGTGTTCGTCTTTGGTGTCCACTGCTTGGTGGATATGCTCCTCAGTAAGGTGAGATGTGCCTTTTCGTGTTTTTGTTTGTGTTGTCACTGTAATCCTCATTAAGGTGAGGTCTGCCTTGTTGTTTGTATTGTGTTTGTGTTTGTGAAGCACAGGGAATCTCAGTCATTTATGTTATCTACCGCCACCGGTTTTATTATTTCTAGTTTCTTAATAATTGCTATTAGTTTATTTTGCGCTGTTTTGTTGTTTAATATTGTAGCGCTCCACGCTGGTATGTTGGCGTCTGTTGGCCTATTTAAATGTAGTGCTGAAGTTAGCGGGCAATCAAATGCGTAGTGTTGTGGGTTTCCTTCTTCCCCACAAATACAGTCTCCTGTTGTGGCCTTTCCCAGCCTGTGAACAAAGGTTGGGAATTGGCCATGTCCTGTGAAAAATTGGGCTAGTTGTTGCTGGCCCACTAGTCGCTTTGTGTAGACACTCGTCTTTGTTACTTTTTATGCTTCTGTGATGTTTGGTTATAAGTTTGAAAAAGAACTTCTCATCATGCTCCCGAACAGAATCAAAGGACTCGCCGGCTGTCCCGGTCGCAGTAACATTAGACGCAAGATCGAATATAACACTCATGATAGAAAAAAGATGCCAGAGACTAGGAACATTGAAAATCTGCCTGTTGGTCCATGGGAGGTGTTTCATTTCCATCCTACGTGTATTACAATCGCATAGGTAAATGAGATATGTAATTATAATTACAGAAATAAATAATTTTACGGTCATTAATAAATGAGGAAACTATAATTTCTAATAGATAAAGTTGATAAATGCGTCTGCAACAGAACTATGAGTCTAATGAAGGAGAGTATTTCTCATTCTGTGTATTCAGCAGGCTCGTAAGCTCGAAAGATTTCCAAGCATTTAGTCTTTTAGAGAAATCTGAAAGAGACAATAAACTTCTAAATCATTTGTTTTGACCTTAAAATTCATAAATTATTTTAAGCTTATCCCCATTATTGTCGTATCTTCTCATATTCCATTTATACATATGTAATATAATTTACATATGGATAAACAAAAATGTTTACAGATTATTTTACATTATTTTTTCGTTTGTGGTGTCTTTGCCTCTTCCTAATGCTTATTAAAGTGCATTAAGAAAAGGCTCTAAATTATGCTTATAAAAATAACTACAGAAACATTAAAATACCCTCCCCGAGTTATGTAATGAATGCAAAATTATTGACAGTAGATTTGTGTTAGAGGATGAACAATGATAAAATATTTACAAAAATAATTATATACTGAATTAAGCAACATAACAATGTGTATTTATTACTATACCTTGGTTATTACAAAGGTTGATTTCATTTCAACTTCAACCAAATGAACAGGTACAGATTTACAAAAATGAATATATACTGAATTAAGCAATATAACAATGTGTATTTATTATTATACCTTGGTTATTACAAAGGTTGATTTCATTTCAACTTCAACCAAATGAACAGGTAAAGATTTACAAAAATGAATATATACTGAATTAAGTAACATAACAATGTGTATTTATTATTATACCTTGGTTATTACAAAGGTTGATTTCATTTCAACTTCAACCAAATGAACAGATAAAAGTATTGTCCTTTTAGTCGAAGCATATCTTCAATCTAATGTACAAATTCAATACAATAAAAGTTGAGATAAAAATATTACATATAATTTTCTGAAATCTATGTTAAATAATATTATATTTTACCTTAAATTACAATTACATTTACTAGATATTGCATATTTAACGACATTTAGAGTATGAAAATATTGTCATATTTACTTTTGCGGAGTGTAAAATATTTTTACAATAAAATTTCCGATTTTTTTCAATAAAATTCCCTTGCGTATTGTATTTGATCTTCAAAACATGGACTCATTCCAGAAAGTTTTGGCACTCAAACATTCTATCACAATTTGTCAGATGCGAACCGTTGCCAAATAGCTAACACTAAATATTCATAAAACGTGAATTCTTTTATATATATATTCATCTTTTTTACTTTCCACTTTTTTAAGATAAATTTCCTTTTATCTTGTCTCATTTTTTAAGAGATATAAAATTTTCGAAGAGGCTCATTCAATAGAATAAAACTATCAGAAAAAATTAACCAAGCAATAAATAAAATAATTTTAAAAACCATTCATTTTTTTCATTTATGTGGAGGATTTTGATGTTTTGCTTCTAATATTAATTCATTTTCTCATTTTAAAAACAGAACGAAAAAAAATTTTAGCTTCATTCAAGACGATCATTTAGTATATGTAAACAAAAGTAAGAGAAATGATCCTAAAACAAATTCTTTCACTTGTAATTTAAAAGAATCTTGATATATAAAAAAGTGAATGGAATATCAGAACTAAATTTGTTATTAAGTCATTTTAACTAGTTTAAATTTTTTTACCATGAACTAAAACTGTATTATGTGGCATCTTTTGTTTTTTAATTTAATGGGAGTAGTTTTTATGTTGTGTTGATTTCCTGATGGTTATGAATTTTTTCTTAGGGATTTATAAATTGGAAAATAAATATACACATATGTACATATATACATATTTGCATTTATTTATATATATGTATATACATATGCAATCACATTTATCCCTTAAATGTGATTGCATATATATACTTCATTACATATAATATGTTTTTAGAAACTTTTAATTCCATATATAATTGTTTTTCCTAATCTTTCAGCTAAGTGATCTACTTTTGTTTAGATATCCATTTCATTTGCGAGATGTGCACCAATGGGATAAATAAGCAATAGGAATATATTTTAATAAATCTAGTAAATATCTTAAATGCTCTAGATGAGCCCTTGGCACAACTGCCGTATAATCCAAATTGCCAAATTCTGTGTTTTCTGATGTTTTTTGTGGATTTTCTTTTTTGTCTGGCAACCAGATTTTAATTACGTCATAGAGATAGAGACCTATAAGAATTACGTAGAAAATCTATTTTTTGTAACCTAGTATCTATGTCATCGCAAGATGTCACGATATGTCATCTTGACAACATTTCTTTGGCGCCAAAAATTCCGAATTTGGCATACTAGAAAGCTCAGAAAGCTTTCTAGTATGCCAAATTCTAGTATTCTAGTCAGAGCTATTAGAAAGCTCAGAAACAGTCACAGTATTTGGAATATACTGTGACAGTTTCTGAGCTTTCTAATAGCGTAAAGCGAATTGGAATATATTGTATAATCTGACCTTCGTCTAATATTAGTGTGTCTCATGTTCATAATATCTAGTTATATGTGTATATTTATTTGTACCATTCTTGCTATCACCATTATCATATTCAGTTAATAAATTTTAAAGACTTGCTAAAAGTTTTCAAATTTATTTGATTTTAATAATTTTAATCATAATAACTTATTTTTATTTTACCATCTATTTCTGTTAATAATTTCCACCGTGACTTGATATATTTCCATAAACATAGTCTATTGCTTGTTCCTAACAATGCTGCTTAATTTATATGTTATAGTATACATCAATTCTCTTGAAGTCTTTGCATGAAATATTTTAATTAAAATCCGATTAAACGCATTAATTTCGTTGTTACTGAATCGTGAAATAACAGAGGGTTATTCGGTTGGAAAATCATCCTCAAAATAGCAATTACATGATTGCAAAATTATACAAATCACATGTAAATTATTTTATCGTCTAATACAATTTACTTTATGCTATTGGATCAAAAGGGTGAAAATTTATTATTCGTATGTTTTCTTTATTCATAAATCATGAATGAATTTCAAATTACCTATTTAAAATAATATTTGACTTTGAAAAGCATTATTCTTATATTCATACATTTAGACATAAATAAATGGTGTTCTTGTGGCTTATCCTCCAAAAGTCTGACGAAATCATACAAGGTCCATCAGACTGTTGACTCTAAGGAAATCGAGAGCCATAAGTGGGAGGAGTATATATATTCTCTCTGGAAAATCCCAAACAGTCCAGGATGTAATTAGGAGACGCATGCTCAGTTTTACATTTAGAGCAAACTTAATAGATATTCCTGCATTCGAATTACCTGAGACCTTAGTGTGGCCACTTGCTAGTAGGGAAATTGCGATTCTAGAGGCTTTGCCATAATTGAGAGCGAATGAAAAGCGCCAGGCGTTTTGCCTGCGTACAAGTGATGTCAGGGAGGAATTCTCCATCCTTTCGAAATTTCAGAATTAACAATAGAATGCTGTTCTAAAAAGGTAAAGGTAAATGTTGAAGTAAATGGAACCTATGTTATTCTTTTTAAAAATTAACTCTCTAAATAAAGTTTACAGATTAAGAGACACATAAAAAATTTAAAAAAATTATACCAAAAACATTATCGTGTAAATTCCAATATCTAAGTAGACAAAATAATATTAAGTTTACAGAAAGGAATTCCTATATATTTGAAAATTACATTAACCTCCGAAAGCGAAGGAATCACCTCTTTTCTGTGGCTAATTTGCAAGTGGACAAAATATAGAAACATTAAATTTGAATGACATGTGCATAAAGCAGGTATGTATTGATTGCAACTTAGAAGATTGCAATATGAAAATGAATAACCGATTTGCAACAAAAAGCTATCTTGTTGGAAAAATACATTTTTGGAAAAAAGAATATGTACAGTTTCATGTGAATAAATACCATAGAAACATATCATAAAGGAACTTTAATAAGAGATATTTCTATCTTAGATTGAATACCTCGGCGGCACTGATTTCCTATGATGTCAATTGATTTGTAGGCTACCGAAATGATAAGCGAAGACGAAAAATGGAGTAAACTGGTTTCCAATTCTTCCTGCTGAAGAACTTAAAAGTTCATCAACCTATAGAGCATCAACCCATAGAGCATCGGTGCGACTATCTTGGTAAAAACACCAAGATAGTCCCACAGATACTCTATGGTATTCAGGTGTAGAGATCAGTCTGGGTGTTACACATTATCTCATAACGAATACTCTCAAGATATTCCTCAACAGCTAGAGCTCAATGAGATTATGCGTTATCTTCCATTAAAATGAAATTATTGCCAGTTGCATCAGCAGAAAGACGGACATTTGGATCAAGGATCTCATTCTAATATCTCACACCAGCTACAATTCCTCCCATATAGAACACATGCAAATCTGTGTTTGACCATTGATTGGGATCCGGCCCAAATCATTATTCTTCCACCCCTTTAATTAAGTCTTTCCACAGTGTTTGATTGATGGTATCTAGTGCTGTGTTATCAAATACAAAACACGTCTTGAATCTCTAGTGAACTTCGACTCGTCTGTAAAGAAATATAGAAGCCCATCGCTGTCCAGTTCAGGAAACTTTTATTTTATACCCGATATGATCCGGTGCTTCTCTATCATCTAATGAATACGACACACACAACTGGTAGCCTTTTATAGATCCCTATATGATGGAGACGCCTTCGGACCATTCTAGAGCAAATTCTTCGCCCTAATGCTATAGAGTGGTCAGCAACAAGTTGTCACACAAAAATGTTTCTTCTCTTAAGGACCGAAAATGCTATGAAATGTCTTTTTGGAGATGTTCCAGCTCGTGATTGGCCTGGAACATGTCTTCTGGACACTGATGCTTCGGTTTGATATTGATCTCAGAGATAGTGGACCTCACCCCGAGACACATTAAGGATCATAAAAGCATCAACCTGTGACACTCACATTTCCTTCCATCCTGATCGCCGCTTACTTATCGAATCTAGTAAACGGATTTTCTTAGACATTTTGAAACTCCACTGACTATTGTCAACAAATCTGCTTGCAAAAGTTGTAAATTAAAAAATCCACGCGCTTTATTTCTAAAGCCTGATATTTGAATATTTTTCGCCTGTTCTGTGAAAAACATGTTGTTCCTTAACTTTTAGAGGTCAGTGCATTCTTATCTGTAAGATGTATTGGTTATAATAAGGGATTTAATAAAGGCAATAACAGTTCTAACACTTTCTACATTGAATATTTTATGATTTTTCACATAACAATATTTTTTAATATTGTTAACTGCAATATAGTTTTATTTATTTATTTTTTTTATCGAAAATAGTATTAAAATATAAATGATGTATCACTCAAAATCACATGCAAATATTTTACAAGTTATATCATTTAATGCATAAATATCCTTTAAGTGTTGAAATTTTATATAGCAGTATTTCTGATTTATTACCAGAGATACAAAAATATTTTAGAAATAAAGGATTTGGTTTTTGAAAAGAAAAAAGAAATATAGAATAAAAGAATAATGTTTACCAAAATACGTAGTTTATTATTGAGTAATCGAACATTCTAAATTTAATATATTTTATCAACAGCTGTTAAATTAGAATACCCTTATATTAGATATTTATTGATAATTGGTACATATAAATAAAATAAAGGTCTAAAAACAGAAATTTGGAGAGAATTCTCTAAATTGCTGCAACAAATATACTTATAAAGAAAATAAATACAAACATGCGTTAGCAGCAAAACACTTTTCGCTTGGTTTTCAACAGTAACATATTTTAGATCAAATGTTTATAAATGCTTAACATTCGTTTTATAGAGGAATTATAGCTAATCGGTAAAGATGTAACCATCAGCAGCATCGTGAATTCAATAATATTTATCAAAACATGGCTCCGAAAAGCATAAAAAAACAGCGAAAGTACCCTTATTAATAATATTAAAAATAACGTCAGATATATATTTTAAAATATGTTAAATTGAGATCTGAATGAAATATGAATATTCGACAGCAAGAAACTATAAAAATTTACTTCTTCTTCCTCCACAGTTTTTGATCTGTATGAAATTAGCAATCTATCAACTGTTTAAGCAATTGATCTATTTTTATGCATATTTGTGGGTCTAAATTTTGTGTATAGTCTCAATTTTTAGCGCAAATTTTTATCTAATTGAAACTATTAAAACTTCATTCGATTTAATTTTGAATGACGTTTAATTTACTTATTAGAATAATCCATAAACTACAACAAAACTTTTAAGGTTATTAGAAGTTACCGCTAAATGGTAAATAAAATATACAACTAACAGTTTACATAAGACTTCTTACACAAATAACACATAATGAGGTTTGCTTAAAAACTCATCCACAATAAATGTTTGAATACGATAACAATTTATTCATGAGAACTAATCATACATTTTTTATTAATGAGAATCTTATAAAAATGAACGGGAAAAAAATATTAGGTAGAGAAATTTCAATATACTACCGAAAATCTCTTAAATTTTACTTTATTTTTTTTTATCCTACGCAAAAGTTTGGCAGTGAAGCTAGTAGAATATCACATTATATAAATTTTGTACAGTGTTTTCAGAGGCAAAAAAAATCCTGTCAGTAAAATCCAACAAAATAAAAAGTATCAAAATAGTTGGTAAAATCAGATAATCTACATATTTAGCCTTCATTATTTACCCAGAGTAAGTTAAATAATATAAATGATCTAATGAGAGAAAGAGAAAACTTGATAATTTTTACACATCATAATGAAATAGACTGATTTAAAATCACTGACAAACATTTTAAATCGAGAAGACGAACACTCCAGATTTAGTAAAATATACCATTTAGTAATTTTTCCTTAAAAGACAATTACAAATACATAAGGAAAAGATAAGCTCACTCACTAAGATTATAATTAACCTTTTCTCGCAAACCATTTTTTTTTATATGTGTGTTGCAATGTTTGCCAAAGACATATCTTTCAACAACATATATTTCATTGAGTTCTTAACTCTTGCAGCAAAGAATACCATCGAAAACCTTTTCCTGCGATGACAACTAACGCCATCTGCCAGACTTCATCTGCGAATCTTAACAGCACTTTTTTTTCATTTCCACCTGCCACTTCTGCACGTACATCTTAGAATAAAATCTATTTTAATTTGTTTACACCTCAAACAAATAATGAAAATATTATTGAATATCTTATATACATTTATCAAATGCACTATATATTGAAGTTAAATATTCTGCCTACATTCCTGACTTTTAAAATTCTATTTTTATTTTTATTTATTTATTTATTATTATTATTATTATTATTTTGCTTTATATGAGGGAAAGAGAAATATTGATATGATATCAAATTTAGGCAATAAATGTAAAATATATGGACTGGTATAGGAAGATTTAAAAATAACCTCAAGTAAAGCATATTGAAACTAATTAATTATGAAACATTTACTAAAAATATAAAATCTTGCAACACGTATGCATTAAGTTTTAAAAGTGAAACTAGAATTATTACTAATTTAAATAGCTAGTCACATTATTATAAAATGCAACAAATTTTCTAAAATCATATTTTCCTCCGAATTTTTTTCATTAAACAATTTATTTCTGTGTATAATATTTATTTAGTCAGATTCGAATTTTTGTATGTATTATATCTTGCAGTAAGTTACATGTGCAAAACTTCTTTTAAAAACAGGAAATAGTATTTAATATGGTAATACTATTAGGTTCTCGGAACTAAGAGTTCTCAACTGTTATAGGTTTACAATTAAGGAAGCAACTGATAAATTTTCTTATCTGTTATTAACAATTGTTCAGTCAAAATTTAACCCAATTCTGACTGATTGCAGAAATTATTAAAATTAAAATAAGAAAAATTTTTTAAATTTTAATTTCTAATATTCAATTATTTAAAAAGGTTTCATAAAAGGCAATTATTAATATTGCTTGTAAAAAATGACCGAAATCATAAACAACTTCATTTAATGATAAAAATAAAATAACAACACCTGTCAGTTTTTCCGTTTTAACACCTGTCCTTTTTTCTCTTTTTCAAAATATAATGTATTCAATTTTTTTTTTCATCTCACTATTTAAACCATCAATTAAGCAAACAAGCTTTCCGTAAATAGGTATAAAATTATTCAGTAAATTAATGGAATAACGTTCTATTACTTAGCAAATTTGGCATTAAACATTTTCTTTAATTTATGCAGTGCCTCTGTTATTCCATATCCAACAAGTTTATCTTACTTTAAATTAATTAATGAATGAATTAACTGGAGTTAAATAAAAATGAGGTACCTGAAAACAAAATATTGGTATCTGAATGAGGGACTTTTTAGATAAATATTATTAAATTCAAAATGAAGAAGAGAGATAATTTTCAATTGTGAATATATCTCTAAAAGATAATATATTTTACAAGAGAGAATTATATGATGTTTTTAAAATACTAAAAATAATTTTAAATATATTTACATTGAAATATATGTAAAATTTACTTAAAATTTTGAAAATATTTTCATAAGATTATAATAATTTATTTAAGCATATTAAAATATATGTTGATATTTAAAAAAAATTTAAAAAATATTATGATTAAACCATATTATATGAAACTATTTAAAAATCTTAATTTAAACACATTATTTTTCTACAGTTTAAAAATATTCTTAATGTAAAATTCCACATTTATAAGGAATTCACTCCTTGTTCCATTTTTGTAATTCTACAAGTTTTTTTAATCACAAGTAATTGAAAAATTGCTGTAATGTAAAACATTTTGTTTTAAATATATGGGAATCGTTTCTTCATAAAATCAATTTTTATTCAAAATAATTTTCCAAAAGTTACTCACAAGAAAATATAAAATTAAAGACTAATTCATGAAAAAATAGAATTGAAATTAAAAAAAAAATGATACTAAATAAATTTTGTTTATTCGTTTCAATGAAATAAAATTTTTAACTCATTTGTTGATAATTTAGGCATCAGTTAAGCTGTCCATAAATACAATGCAACATGTTTATTCGAAATAGCACTCTTTAGCAAAATAGAACCATTTAAGAGCCATTTTAATAATAAAACAATTTTATGATTGGAATAATTAACTTTTTTAAGTCTTTAAGTTAAAAAAGTTGCATATTCCTTTTAAATGAAGTTTAAAAGATTTTAAAATCTGATTAACATGATATTTCAATCCTTTCTTAAAAATAAATTGATGAAACTGAAATATAAAGTTTTTTTTTAAAAGTGTCAGTGTAATAAAATAGAAAAAATTAAAGTTATAATTTTTTATGAAGTTCTATTAATTTCGTATCTTGATAAATCTATAAGTAAAATGTTGATTAACAGTCCAAAGTTTCTTAATTAAAATATTAATTATTTTTAAAATTTCAGTAAATTATTTATAATTTTTTAATTATGGAGTATTAATATCTCTTTCTCTCACTCACTCACCGACACACACACACTGGTGTATTACGTAATCAAAGGTTACGCAATACACCATTACTAAGTGGTCAAGAATGATCAAATGACACCTGATCATGGAATTTTGCCTGAATAATCAAGTCATTGCAGAAACTTATAAATATGGTACATATAATACCATAAAAGTTGATGCAATTGATTGGAAACAAGGAAGTGTTTCGTGTACTTATTATGACTTATGACGATTTTTATCATAATATCCTTAATATGGCTGAGGGTATTTGTGTACTGTTATATATAAATACTCCAATAATATATTAGAATTGCCTTGAAAGATTTCCATTCAATCAAATAATATGTAAAAATTAAACCCGTAAATAGTTATGAATAGTCTCCGAATAGCAGCCAACAAATATTTTTAAGCTATATGATATTTACGATCAGAGTACTTAAAATTATTTTAGTCACCTTAAGACAACCACGCCATTGTTATGACTTCACCAATTCTTCAAGTCATTGGCAAATAGCCATTAAAAATGATCGAACTTACTTTCAAGTCCTACTATAAGCTCAATAAATACTACAAGCTCAATATATTTTACAAGAAATCTAACATCTAATTCATGAGTTTACACATAAAATTTATTTTCGGCTTCAGAAATTGAAGGAGACACAACGTTGTTACTAAAGACATTCAAATGTGTACAAATGGTGTTTTGTGATTAATATATAATAAATTTCTGTGTTGCCTTCCCATTCCATCATACCTGTCTTTTTTATATAAATAATATTTATTTTTTAATATAAATAGTAATTTGAAACCAATCATTCTACTGAAATGACAATGGTTTCCTTTATTAAGTGGACGTGATCGATTTACTTTCTATTAAAGGAGAAGGATATATTTAGCATTATATTTTCTCCATAGCCGGCCAACTTGTCTAGTAGTCAGCGTGTCTGACTAGTGATAGGAAGTTCCTGGGCTCGAATCCCGGTTCAGGCATGGATGTACATTCTCTCTCTCTCTACCCTATCTTTGTCCTTTCCTGGTGTGTTAATGAAGTATCAATGATGCCTACCCTATAAACGGGTCTCTATGGCATGTGAGAGGGTTCGATGATGGCCCACCCCCTGTTCATGCAGCCGGGGCAACGCCTCGGTGGCTAAGAGGTCGCTGTTTCTAGCCTGTTCCTTTGGTATCAGGGAACAATAGTTTAATAGACTATGCTGCAATTGTAACTGTCTACAATCTGCCACTGGAAAATATATTTTCTCTACGCACAAAAAGATTTTCATACAATATTGAACTTACGAAAAACTTGTATGATAAATATCCTTTTTATATAATTTTAACATATTTACGAGTTCAAATTCTATTAGTTCTTGTTTTGGGGATAGGATCATATCAGATAATATTTCTCATAAGTCACTTGAGAATAAAGGAAATTCTTAGCATAACACTTGGCGTACACGTTTAAAACGTGGTGCTATTGCTAAGTATTTTAATATTCCAGTCCCATGAGTTTCAGTTCTAAAATTTATTTCACAAGGGTAAAGAAAGTCTGAGAATAATCACACAACATAATTTCAGAAAAATTACCAGGAATTTTATGAAGAAGACATTTTTATGTTTTTAAAATGGGTTATAATATTTTTATAAATTTAATCTATTTTTATCGAAAACATTTAATATTATCCAATTATAAAAAAAAAACCTTCATAGGGCTTTTTGATTATCATCAAATTAATTTGCAGTATCTTTTTTGTCCTTAATACCTGAACTATAAACTTTTTACTCATGAAGATTCTTCTTTTTTAATTGGCTTGCCACAGTTAAACTAATATTCGCAGAAAATGGTGACGTATTCCTTAATGCAAAAAGCTGAAATGGATCTCTAAAACTCCTTATTTTTACAATGTTTTTCATGAATATTTAGCTAAAAAATCACACGAATTATGGAAATCTTTCATTTTTATATCTTTTCATCATTATGCATGTAGTAAAAAATATGGCGAAATTAAGAATAAATTATATAAAAGAATCTAACTATTGTGTGATATACACTTAAACTTAATTAAAGCAATAGATAAAGCTTGAATTTAGTATTTTTAAAACTTATGTATTCTTTTTCGCAATAATTTATATAATCAAATCTAATAATTAAGATCAATGTGTTACAGAAGTAAAACAAAAATACAGAAAATAAATTTAAATAAAGATAAAAACAATTGATTATTTAGCAACATGATTAATTAATACGTGGTTTGAAGTATTCTACTTCAGAAGGAAATTATTCTCTATTAATTAAACAGCAGATCAAATTGGAATGCCCTAAGTTTGTTAATAATTCAGCGAACCGTAAAATATAATGAAGTTATTTAAAGACGAAAGAAAACATTAAAACTATCTGCTATTTACTTCAGTTTTAATTTACCACGATAAATTAATTAAATTTTTTTTCTACCCAGCTTGTTAATTTTGTGAAAAGAAAAGCGGAAATTTTGAAGTAATAAAGGTTCCGAATAGACCCAATTGATTTATATAAAATATTTTAAATATTTGGGGTTTTATTACTATATTAGGATACTTATACATATACTTATGGTAGAATTTTTACTTTTTCTTATCTCAATTTTTAATGACATTTTTCGAAATCAAACTATAGAAAGAAAAATGTCGATAGTTAAAAAAATAATTAAAATGTAAAACTAACATATAAAATATTATAAGGAATTAAATAAAGAATTTTTTTTCTTTCCTAAAAAGTTATGGATGATTAAAAGAAATTTGTTAATTAACTAATGATCAGAAAAAATCAACTATTTTTGGACAGTAAATAAATAAAATTAAAATTTATTGAAGACCAAAGAAAAATATTATGAAAATTTTCAATAAAATATTTATTATTTACATAATAATTGTTTTAATATAAAAAGCAATTTCCCCCAAAAAAATATTACATTAATATGAAAATTGCACTGAAGTGTTATTTGACGTCATAATATTGGATGTAGCTTTTTCAATTGATTTCTTCATTGGATTTTATCCTCGAATGCATTAAATTGATTCTTTTAGATGAGTTACAGAAATGAAATATTATTTTACTTAATTAGATATAATAACTATATTACATTAAAAACAGCAAGATATTTAATCAATATGCATAATTTAAAAATATTGTTTTAGTTGAACAAACAGCTAAGTGATCAAAGCTCTGATGTTCAGACTTAGTGTGTGATAGTTCAATATTTTTGTTTTGGATTTTTTTATTTTCCATTCATCAGTGATCATTCATTTACTAGTGATCAGTAACATTTAGCAGAGATTTTAGTGAAAATTTAAATCAAAGGTTTGGTTTTTAAGACTTACTCGTGCTTAAAAATTCTCCATAAACTGCCAAACCAAATTTAAAAAATAAAACCAAATTTAATTATTTATTAACTAATTTGACTATATAGTTGCCATAAGCCCTTAGATAATATCTCTATTTTTTAATACAAAGTTCATTATCAGTAAGTTTATAAGAAATTTTACAAACAAAAATATGCAAGCTTTCAATTTGTCAGGGTTATTTAAAATATTACAGGAAAAATAATTTCAAATTTTTCTGTTATTTATAAGGAGAAAGGAACTCCTACATATCTCCACAAACCCAAATTTATGTTACAACCCTAAAAATTTCAGTTACCACCGCAACTGCAAAAAAATTATGAAAACGATGAATTTATATTTCCCAGTGATTCTTTGTCAGAGGGCTTAAATATTTATAATTTATTTTATTTTATATTTCTAGTATAAAGTTTTAAGCTTTTGATATAATAAATTATATTATATACTAAACCAAAAATATATGTGAGAAAATTTTTTCTTTAGTAAATAAATGCTGAACTACCAATATATACATATTTTTAGATTGCCCCTTCTTTTTCTTCCCAATTTTAATTTGAATAGATTTTGAATACCTGAATAGGCATTCGTTTTGCTGTTTCCGGTTTAAATTATTTATTAAATTTAAACTTATAAATTTGTCGTTAAAGTCTGTCTAATCGCAAGTCATCTTATTTTATATTTTACCAAAGGTAAAAGTTTATATAGATATATGAAACTCAAATTGGTTATCAAAAACAAACATAATTCACATTATATCAATTCAATTTAAACAATAGCAGAAATCATATTATGTATTTATTTATTTATTTTTTGGCTACATGAAAACATATACAAGATCTTTATACAAAAATCATGAATCTTTTGTATAAAGAAAATCTCAAAGAATAAAAAAAATCTCTTCTAAATTGCAGATTATACATGAAGACATGAAATTCTACAGTTTAATACATAAAAGGCATACTTAATAAAAATATTTTAAATTCTATTCTATATATTAGCTGACAGGAAAAATTTTAATTAGTTCAATGAAAAAAAGAAGCATTTATATTAATTATTATATTTACGGCGTACTAAAATAAGTGAAAAAAGAAGAAGCATAAAAATAATTTCTGAGGGAATAATAGGTTTAACTTGAAAAAAAACTGCAGTTTAATTTTAAAGTCAAAGTCTTCAGTTAAATTCATAAAAGTGCAAATGTTACAAAATAATTAACTAATACTTTCTCAAAACAATGTTATGAATCACGAAGTTAAGTCTTAGTTATAGATTAGCTGAATTAAATTCGGAAAATAAATTACGATTTCAAATTCTCCATATAATACCAAAATTATTAAATACTAAAGAAAGGATCCTTATTCGGTGTTCCAATGCATCTCTGTCCAGTGACAAATAGAAAATGCATTCAATGAAGAAGGTAAAAACAATATATTTCTTAACAAACTCAATTGCGAGAATTTAGATTTAAATGGGCAAAAATATTTCGTTTTCACCCTCAGAAATATAGTACAAAAAAATTTTAATCAAGATGAGAAAAAAAAAAAAAAAAAAAGAACATGCTCTTTTTTACTGATATAAGAAAAGCTCCAAAGTGTAATCTTACAATTAAATTCGTTTTTAATGGCATGAACAGCTTATCAAGTGGTACAAACCTTCGTTAAATGTGTTTTAAATTAGTTACAAACCCATCAATTAAAACTTCAAAATGAAACAAACTTTGTCAAGTTAGCGAGAAACTAATATCTTCATATAAATTCCATTAACAGCTCAAGGATTTAACAGTGCATTCACGAACGCTAATCAGATTATATATTAACACAATTTGAATAAAACATCCATGTGACAAGTGTTCTTAGATAGAAATATTTACATTTAAAAGGAGACAATATATGCTTGCTTTTCGAATTTCCAATCTTGTTCAGGCTGACAGTAAAGTTGTTAAGAAGCAAATTCAGGCATCATGTCTATCTGTATTATATCTCTAAAGGCAACTACAAAACTGTTGGTAGAGGTATATATCAAAGATTACCCAGAGGAAATCATACACATGTGCAATGGTATTAGGATTTGGAAAATAGAAGAACGTATACATCCAGTACATACTTAAAGTTCACTCTCAGAGTGGTATGCAACAACCACTACAGGTTGAAATTGTTAAGAAGCAAATTCAGGCATCATGTCTATCAGTATTATATCTGTAAAGGCAACTATAATACTGTTGGTAGAGGTATATATCAAAGATTACACAGAGGAAATCAAACACATGTGCAATGGTATTAGGATTTGGAAAACAGAAGAACGTATACATCCAGTACATACTTAAAGCTCACTCTCAGAGTGGTATGCAACAACCACTACAGGTTGAAATTGTTAAGAAGCAAATTCAGGCATCATGTCTATCAGTATTATATCTGTAAAGGCAACTATAAAACTGTTGGTAGAGGTATATATCAAAGATTACCCAGAGGAAATCAAACACATGTGCAATGGTATTAGGATTTGGAAAACAGAAGAACGTATACATCCAGTACATACTTAAAGCTTACTTAAAGCTTACTTAAAGCTCACTCTCAGAGTGGTATGCAACAACCACTACAGGTTGAAATTGTTAAGAAGCAAATTCAGGCATCATGTCTATCAGTATTATATCTCTAAAGGCAACTATAAAACTGTTGGTAGAGGTGTATATCAAAGATTACCCAGAGGAAATCATATACATGTGCAATGGTATATAGATTAGGAAAACAAAAGAACGTATACATCCAGTACATACTTAAAGCTCACTCTCAGAGTGGTATGCAACAACCACTACAGGTTGAAATTGTTAAGAAGCAAATTGAGGCATCATGTCTATCAGTATTATATCTCTAAAGGCAACTATAAAACTGATGGTAGAGGTATATATCAAAGATTACCCAGAGGAAATCATACACATGTGCAATGGTATTAGGATTTGAAAAACAGAAGAACGTATACATCCAGTACATACTTAAAGTTCACTCTCAGAGTGGTATGCAACAACCACTACAGATTGAAATTGTTAAGAAGGAAATTGAGACATCATGTCTATCAGTATTGTATCTCTAAAGACCACTACAAAACTGTTGGTAGAGATATATATCAAAGATTACCCAGAGGAAATCATATACATGGGCAATGGTATATGGATTTGGAAAACCGAAGAACGTATACGTCCAGTACATATTTAAAATTCACTCTCAGAGAGTGGTATGCAATAACCACTACAGGTTGAAATTGTTGTTGCTAAACAGGAATTGCATGCATATTGAGCTTCAAACAAATTAATATAAGATATTAGAAATTTAGCAGAACAGTGAATACCATTAATCAAACCTTTTAGTCGATGTTGAAGCAAGATGAGAGTTTAGATTAATGGCTATCAGAACTATATCCAAGATTTTCCATACAAATTGATTTAAATTAATATATTCTCTATCAAGAATTTTCAGAATTTTGTCAACATATAGTGTTTTAAAACTAAAAATATAATAAATCAATATAATTTTCATTTATTTACCGAAATTTGTGACAGAAAATAATAAAACAATTTATATTTACAAAAACTAGGAATGTGATTACTAAAGATTATGCATTTTTAAAACAGTTTATTGAATTATAACAAAATTTGCATGAAAGAGTATCGATCAAGTCTCTTAAATTTGTAATCGTTCTAAAAATTAAAATACATTAAGTTCTGAATATTAATTGTTTTAATGCCCTTTTCTAAGAGAGCATAATATGAAAAGTTTTATAAAATTCTATATAAGGACGGAACATAAATAAATTTTAGAATTTGCTTTTTTAAGATGTCATATCAATAAAGCTTTTATTTGATTCTTGGTTAAAGTTCTTGATAACTCTCCTTTTTTGTTGCCATTAAGTGCTTCATAAAACGTTTTGTTACAAACGAAATGTTTTCGCATATTTTCGATAAAAAATATCAAATATATATTTTCCATGGAAGTATGAGGAACAATTTTACACACGTCTTTTGATTGCATTACACGACGACTTACATAAAATATATATTTATATTATAGTTATTTTTTCACTATATACTACGGAAAGTATAAATCCATACTTTTTTATATATTTTATCCAGATGATTGTTTCAGAAATTAAAGTTTTTGGTTAAAAATATTATATTCAGTTTAAATACAGATTGAAAGAATTTTTTTACAATCTTTCTCAAAACGAAAACTAATAATTTATTAGAAATTCTCAAATTCATATTTAACTATTTACTCTGCTGTACGTTTATAGAAATATATAAAGAGATAAAAACAAACTTTCTATATATTTTACCATCCACTTTATTGAAAATTATTTTACACATTTTAGATCAAATTGTTACTGATATAAATATCAGATTTTTATTTCTAATAATTGCATTTACTCTTCTACCGCAATTTAATTTTTAGATGTAATTTCTTTTTCCGATTGTTTATGAATTATAGTTTTTATCTTAGTTGGATTGAATTTAACAGCAAAATTTAATAATGAAATTTATTTTAGTTTAAAATTATGTTATTAATAAACTATATCTTCTTTGATATATTTTATAAATTATAAATTGAAGTTGGGATAACAAACAATAACTTGAATCAAATGAGTTTAATAGGTAAAGTGACCCATAGAGTTTAGATGAAGTTATGAAGCTGCTTTGTAGCATTAAATGTTTTACTAAATAATTTTTAAAATTCCTTTTCCAAAGACAATTTTTCAGTACCAATATTTTTTGGTATAATGAATATCATCCTTTATTAAGCCATACTAAAAGTTCTTATCAAATTTAAGAAAGACTTAAATCAGAGTGTATTTACATTTAATTACATATTGTACCACATTTTTATTGTAGAGTTATTTACATTTAATAATTTCCACATAAGAGATAAGAACCAGTCGTATAAGTATGCAAGAGATTTCTCGCCAAATCTTGCGTCTTTTGTTTTGATTTTAGTGTTGCCAATTTTTTCGTTGCCAGGTTCACTTTTTCTCATGTTTTACGTCATATTTGCATCATATATATGGTTTATTTTATGTGGCACAGCGTTTCAATTATAAAGACTACGGGAAATTACCCCTTAAAAAGCCTATATTCAATGTGGCGATGAAAAAAATAGCGAAGTTACCTATTGGAGGGATGTATTCTACTAGTTCCAAAACAGTTTTTTATCTTGTAAAAAGTAAATCTTACCTCTCATTAGCACAAATTATATTTTAAAGGGATCTCATTCCATGTTAATATCTAAAGAAATGAATTTGGAGACATTCTATCAAAGGAGAGATTAGAAAATACTGTGCCTTTATATCAGATTTCACATATATAAAGTTATTATCCATGCAAAAGGCCCAAAACAGAGAAAGATGGTTAATACTTCCGCTTTACCACTGGTATAAGACCATAGAAATCAGGACTTTTCTTATCTATCCTCTGCGACAAACAGACCAACATATGCTTGTTCCGATTTGCCAGCAGACACTTGAAAGGTCTCACTTATTCTGGGGATGCCAAGAGGTTTCCACTTTGATCTAAATACCAAAAAGAACAGGAATCACTTCAGAACATCTTGGAATGCTTTCAGCCAGCAAGGAGGAATATCCAAAATTTTCCACTTCTTGTATCGGACTTCATTAATGTCAACGGTTTCCTTAATCTGGTCTAACTCCATCGGAGCAGATAGGAAGAAGAAGTTAAAGTACAATCTCCTGGTGCTATTATTTTCTAGTAATTATCAAAGTTTTTCATCATTTACATCTTAATATTTTAAAATTTATATGCAATATTGCAGTAATCATATAGAATTATAGATAAAAAATGTAGACAAAACGGTAAATTTTAATTTGTAGCCGATTTACTAAATAATCTTTCATACATTACTTAATGTCTTATACTTGATTTTCCAAATATATTTTATTACTAGAATGACTGCGTATTTACTCAGTAAACTTATATCCATATTATTAGAAAAGAATAGTATATAAGGAAATTATTTTTATTTGCAAAATTTTATTTTTGCTTATCTGATGACCCTCTAATTATCTAAGTAAAAATCGTTAACACAGCAAAAGAGGTATTTACGAAATCTATTAATTTGATATTCTTGTCAAATCATGAAATTTCTGTCAAGTTTTCTTTTTGTGAGAGTGTAATATAATTTTGTATTCCGTAGTCAAAAGCCTAATAACCGATAGCTTTTTAATACGTACTGATTATTGCCTCATTTCTGAGAAAATTTATATTAACTATCTAGTCTGCAATTAAAGGCTTGAATAATATTTACAATTCTGAAACTGAAAACTTAAAAATAATTTTTAAATGATACGACTTATATTGTGTATATTTTATTGTTCTCCTTCTTAATAACAAAATAATTCATAAAAATTTCATTCATTTCATAAAAAAATTATTTTCAAATCATAATTTTATTTTTACTATCACAATATTAAAATACCAAATATTTTTTTTTTCTGATATGTTTATTTTCTTTCTTAATTCACATTTTATGTAATTCACTAATTCAAGTGATAGAAATCTATGGATTTTTATTGATCTATAAATATTATTCATTTTTAATATCATATTTCATTTTTATGCGAATGATAAAATTTCTATTTTCTGCAATATTTTGTTGTTCGTATTTTCCTTCAAATATGTATTTTTTTATAATGAAAATGTTTAACAAAATTTCAAAGTAGAGAAATGTATGAGGATTAGTTCTTTTCATTTAATTTTTATTTTATTTTCTGTTTTATTCCTCCTTCAATATTGTTTTTTTATTAAAATCTTTTGTATGCTTTGAATTTGCATATTACTTTTTATCAAGTTAGCCATGTTTCTTCATTCTTTAATACATCTTATATATTTTACTGTTTTTTTTATAAATTTTCTGCCATCATCAAAATTTATTTTTATCAAACAAAAAATAATCAGTAATTATAATGTTAAACACTGAAGATTGTTTTCAATAAAATGCATTCTTTTATTAGTGAATTTAATTAAAGCAAAAACATGTTGACATAAGATTTCCTTGCTCTTTACAAATAACTCAGAGTAAGCTTAAAAAACTATCACTTTCTTAAAACAAATTCCCATTACTCCTTAATACAAAGCCGATAGTTTCATTCCCTCAACGAATAAATTCGTAATAAAATCTTGCAGGACTAAGGTAATCCAATAAATATCTCAAGTATTACAATAAAAAAAGTTAATTTTCCCTCCCTTTTGACCTTTGATCACGTATTAGCAACGTTGAAAGGGTTGAAAAGGGCTCGAGTTCTTTGTTGGCGGCTTTTTTTTTTAAAAAAAAAGCAGACGATAAAAGGAAAGAAAAAAGCGTGTTGCCATCGATTGACTTCTGAATAAGATGGATATCCCGACATGTTCGTGACATTCATGAGAAACGTATCCCTCCTTTCGACGTCTCCCTTCTCTGCTCCCATCTTGTTCTTTCATAGCTCAAGATTTCGTTTTCATCATAATGGCTTACGCTATGAATAATATTATATCGTGTTTACATATTGTAAAAATATGGTTTGCTTTTGTTGTGTGTTGAAATATTTGTGAAACAGAAGTGTGCATGTTGAAAAATGCATTATGGCACTCAATTCAGAAATAAAATACGCTTTTACGTGATTTGTTTGAAAAGTGAATTGTTGAGTTAATTTTACTATAATGACCAGAACTCACTTTTTTGGATAAGTGTTTTTCTGAAATTATATATTATATAAACAAATACTTAAAACATTCGATTAAGAAATCTAATTTAAAATTTTTGTCCTTTTTATGAAATACATTACTAAAAAATTTGTATTCTTAAGTTGTTAAAAATATATTTCAGACTACAAGTTTTGAGATACATATTGACATTTACTGTCTAGTGTATTTTCATATTAATTCTAGTTCAAATTACTTTTTATATATATTTCCTAATTTAATTCCATTTTTTTCTATTTTGTTTCTTTTCTTTTTTGTCTTGCTTACTTTAGCTATCGACAGCTTATTTTTTCCCTAGTATTACGTATTAAGTAGAAATGTTAAAAATAGCACTGTTCTTATTTTTTTAATATGGTAATATTTTGAAAGGAAAAATTACTTTGAATTAAAAATAAATATATTTATATATACATTGTCACTGAAAACTAATTGGTTTTATAATTATTTGTAGGCAAAAATTTTTTTATTGGAAATATAATTAATTATTATAATTTTTATTAATCCATTAAACTTTTTATGATAGATTAAATCAGTTGAAATAACACTTTGGTTCTAATTATATATAATAAATGTAGTAATTGAAGTATTAAACAGCTTGCAACACAAAATGTAGGATTTAATTTAGTTTTAAATCCTGTCTGAAAATAGATTTTTTAAGCCTCAATAAATATATTTAAATATTTATATATTATTGATGTTATCTTCATTGATAATTTTATCATCTTTGTTAGTATATTATATTTTTCATTAAATATTTTTCTTCTAGAGCAAACTTTGGACATTCATTTAACATAAATGCTTTTTTGTAACAATTGTGAATTGAAATGAGAATGTTACCAAATAAAGGAAATAATGTTATTTATCTCAGTTATTCTATTTCAAATACATTTATTTTTTATTTTGTACATGAACTAATATGTAACACTATGTCAATATCACTGTGGGACTTTAGTTTTTCAAGTATGATCTATTTCAATATCTAAGAGTTTTGTGAAGGAACAACTATTACACAAAAATTAATATTAATGTTATTTTTAAATTTACGTAATAAACACATATATTATAAACATTTATTGTATTCCTAAGCATAATGCTTTATAAAACATTGAATTGTAATTTCAGTTAATCGAATTAAATATGTTTAAATAATTTCTAAGAAATAGGAAAGAAATTGCTCACATATGTTGTTGTTACTAATGACACTTGGACACGCCAAGCTCGCTATGCCTTGGCTATGTGAATTTAAGTCTATTGGGAGCGTCTTTCGTTTAATCAGAGCACAATGAAGGTGAAAGTACGACTTTTTGCTCTTCAAATTCTCCGATAGATGGTAGCACTAGAGGATGTACTCGCTCAATTTTGGCATTGATCTGAAGGGGAAGTAAATTTCTCCAGACCATTGCACCCATGGTAAGTGCTCAACGACCGACCACAGGACTTTCGATTCCACAGATTTAACGAGCACGTACATCACATCTACTCGGTGGGCCTTTGGCGATATTGGGAATCGAAACCCACCCTTCCGGATGGAAGGCCGATACCCTAACCACTACGCTACCACAGCCTCTCATCTTATGTTATAGAAATGCCTCGCTTCCTAGCTATACGTCTTCTGAAAAATCGTAAGATCTTCATAGGAATTCGAAGCTATAGGCTAGAAAAGTTCTTGGCATATAGAAGGTGCCAAAAATGTCAGGATTTCTCACATCAAACAAATAACTGCCCTCATACAAAGTTATACTGTGGACGCTGCGGCGAAAATCATAACACACCGGATTGCCAAGCGAAAAAACCATTCTGCATAAACTACCATGCAGAAAATATAAAAGGCGAAAACTTAAATGTAAACCACCCAGCTTACGACCGAAGATGCCCTGTCTTATTAATATCCTCAGCAACAACTAAACCTAATTCCACACCAGTCACTCCGAAATATTCTAAAGTCACTTCTCAACTACCTGCTGATTTCATGCCATGAATATCTCACAAAGTTGCTCTTTGACACCATCCAGCACTGCAGATTTCTTGCCTCTCTATCTCCAACTCCATACAAACAACAACAACAAAAACAACGTAATTGTTCTTCAGGTCAATCTACGTAGATCTAAACCCCCAACGGACCTACTACAAATTACAGCTTTGGAACATAAAATCGACTTTTTTGTAATCCAGGAGCCTTTTTTACAGAATGGGAAACTGGCCTGCATTCCACAGAGCTGGATTTGCTGGACTTCAATTAATAACAAGGCAGTAATCATTTGTACTTCTAGCAAATTTCAGCAATCCTGGTGCATCAATCAGTTTCCACCGTAACCATCAAACTGACTCTGGACAAGGCACCTCTAAATATAATATGGGCCTACTGCCCACCACCAAATCATAGAGTTCGAGGAACAAAAGTAGCAGAATTATCTGATATTTCCATCACCCTAGATGAGCTGGATAATGTGTTGCGGTCTATCCATCCAGAGAACTCATTAATAGTGTCGGATTTGAATGCTCATAGTACTATCTGGAGCTACCCGTCAGAAGATTGTAGGGGCGAGCAAGTGTTGGATTTTATCCTTGCAAATAACCTCTTCCTTATGAATTCCCAAAAATCTCCACCGACATTCATCAACAAACGCCAACAAGGTTGGCCAGATCTTACACTGGTTATAAACCCTAATATGGCGAATGTCACAACTTGGGAGGTGCTCGATGATGAAACCCTATGTGATCACAAATACATCAATATTACACTTAACTGTAAAATTTCCACCTTCCAGTTTAAGCATTTTAAAACGAAGTTCGGTGGCCACGGAAAGTTTCGTGATCGTCTGAAACCACTTATTCCAAACCTCTCCCCAACAATTTCAACTTGCAATAACAATGCCAATCTAGAAAGGGCTACTATTTCTCACCAGAAAGCTATTACCTCCTGTTGCTCCTCCAGCTTTAAACTTAAAACAGAAAACTATGAGACCAGAACTCCCACTTGGTGGTCACTAACATTCCAAATGGAAAAGAAACAATTAAGAGCACTGAGAAGGCGTTATAAATCATCTTCCTCCCCAGAAAAAGATAAATATTACAATATATATAAAGCAAAAAGAGTCGCATACTTCAAACAAATCAGATTAGTAAAAAAGAAGACATGGAAGGAATTTTGTAGCTCAGCCAAGGACCCATATGGAAAAATTTACAAGGCTGTATTCAAAAAGCCCCCACCAGCAAATCTCTTCGTTGACAGCCATGGAACTCCCTTGGGTTCAGAACTCAACATAGCTCAATATATTCTCGAAAGGCTTTTCCCGACGACTTCCATCGTCTCGAAGACTTCCATCCATAAAAATTCAGTAAAGATGCATGTCTGGAGAACAAAGCTGAGAGAAGATAACTCAGTCTTCCAAGCCGAGGTTCTGGCCATTGGCGAAGCACAGTCAAATTTGTCACACTGCAGAACATTATTGCCACTATTTGGTCTGACAGCCAGGCAGCTCTCAAATCGAGCTACAATCCCTCTATATCAAGTTCTCTTGTCAGATCACTTCAAAGTTGCCTGCTGGACTTTCCTTCTATCCAACTTCGATAGATCAGGGCTCATGTTGGAATAGAGGATAATGAGGCAGCTGACATGGAGGCAAAAGCACCCGCCTCTTCTTCTCTTGATCATGTAGACATCCCCGTACCACGCTGCTCAGTCAAGCACACCCTACAGAACTGGATCAAGGAGAAATAGCAGGACGATTGGTCCAATTCATCTACTGGTCGTCTTGTACATGAAATTATCTCTACAGTTTCCAACAAATTTTTAAATTGGACCAGGAAGGAAATCCTTTTCATTACCGTCCATGGCCCATTCCCTACTTACTTCTACAGGGTGAGTCTAACGGACACCCCAAATTGTATTTGTGGTAATGAGGGAGATCCAATACACTATCTCACGGTCTGCCCACTCACTTCCACATGGCACTTATCAACCCCTGCAAAGCAGTGGGTCATTAACTGGAAACGAGCCGTACTCTCTAACAAGACCTCTAGACGAAAACTAAACCAAGTAATGGCCTTTTTTATAAGTCAAGAGTGCTTATTCACGTGGTTCAAGAAGAATCATCATTGACCTTTTTCTGCTAATATCCCAAGCCTAAATATTTGGACTTAAGTACTAAGACTTTGCTAAAGAAATGGCAGCTTCAACATGCTTTAATGGACTCTTTTCAATAGACTGTTCTTGATTTTTGAGCTCCTCTTCAAATTCATTTTTTTAGTGTATTGTTCATTTTAAAGTCATTAATTGTAATCCTTCGTATTTTCATACTTTTATAATTCTGTGTATTCCTGTAAGTGTATAATTCCATGTATTTTTGTAGCCTTGTGATCCTACATGTTCTTGTAATTTCATGATCCTATGAATTTTGTGTGCACCATTTTCCTATATAATTTTATAACCCATCCCAAAATTGTGGTCACTGGGCCTGATTAATGAGAGAGTCATTCTCACTTTCGGAAGGAAGTGAGTCCCAGACTAGCCAAGGTTCCGCTGTTTTCGCTAAAGGCGGTCGGGGCACACTAAATCTGACCGCAATGTCCTCCAGGTGAGGTGACGCATCTGGGGGCGGCAGGTTAAGTCTTGGGAATCTTCTGCTTACTCCCTGCTTCAAAATCATGAAGACTCCATCCGGCTGCTTCTATCTAACTGGTAAAGTCCATCTCAAGGCTAGGTACAGGGAAGTATGCTGGTGCAACAACAACAACGGCCTCTCATGGGCCGTGGTACCTCACATATACAACATACCTCACATACACTCATAAAGAAGCGTGTAATATTTAGTAAAATCAAAATCTATTGACAAAATACCATTTTGATTATAAAAATAATTTTATACAAAACGAATTGTAATAAAATATAAAATAAATTCCAACAAATAAATCATTATTTATTACTTTGATAATAATTCTGATAAAGCAAATAATTCCTTTTACGTGAAGGAGATTGCAATTGATACAAAAAAGTATTTGGAAAAATATTTTTGCTTATAAGTGACTGCAAGTTATTTAAATATGAATAACTTAAATTGTACTAATTAAAAAAGAACTAATCAGAATAGCCATTTATAATTTTATGTATACAATTAAATTTATATGAATGATTTTAATTTAAACTTAATAGTAATAAAATAAAATTTTTAATTATATTCTTGTAAATTTATTTTTTGTTAAAATAAAATATATTAAATTTCACTTAGTTGAAATATAAAATGTTAAATTTATATATAATTTGAAACTGAAAAAATATAAGTTCAATTCAAAGTTTTTCTTGACAGTATTTCTAAAAAATGAATTAAATTTCAATTTTCTTACCAGGAGTGCATTTAATAAAAAATTATTTTCTAATGATATTTAAGTTAAAAGAAATTAACCTATAGTAAAATCAATGCGGGAATAACCTGTAATGAAAGTTCTTATTTAATAATAGAAAAGTTGAGAAATAACCAATGATACAATTACACAAGTTCTTGATGAGCATTATAAATCCTTTATCTACTAAATAATTAAAAATAAACTAATGTTATTACTTTCTATTCATCAATAAAATTTATATACCGTGGATTACATTTGAGCAATAAACTATATAAAACACAACAACTATCTTCAAAATTATTAGGAATTTAAAAAATAATGAATGATTTTATTACACCCCTTCTTTTTAAAACTTATTAAAAATTCTTCGTAAATATTTTTTGAAAAGTATTTAATATTAGGCAGTTTTCAAAAATGCAGCTGTTGAAAAGTTTATTGTTAAAGTAACTTATAAAATAACGCTTTTATCCTGAAAACAACAAAATTTTACTTTTAAAGCTACCCCATTTAAACAATATAATTATGTTATTAAAAGAACAAATATTAGCTCTGACACAGGATTTGAAGACTAAACAAGCCAGTTTAGTCCAAGAGTAAGATGAAAAAAGTAAGCATATCATAAAATGCTTAGTATTGTATTAATTTTTATTTTAGGTACAAATTTAAGTGAGAATAATCGCTTAGTAAGTTGATATGGATCAAAAGGCTTAGGAGGGAATTGTTTTCTTACCGGCACAGATTTAAAAGAAAAGCATTAGTCATTGAACATTTTTTCCGATATTGCTTACTGCTTACTTCGAGTAATTAATGAGAATTTTGATTCAGGTTCGTGTAGTAATTTAGCAAATGACAACAAAATATAAAAAATATAACTATTTTTATAATAATTTCAAATTGAAATCGATTATGCAGAATTATTTTTTTATGTTAATAAATGATTTCAAAGCATTTATTGACTTAATGGGCAATTTTTACATACATCCGAAATAATTCTCAGGTAAACATGCTTATGTAAGTGGTTTACAAATTAAGTTAAATTGTTAATAAATCATTGTATTTTATTGAAAATTTTTAAAAAGTCCTTCTTAGCAGCATTCATTCAGTATCTCAATAGTTCGAACAAATTAAACACATCTGAGACACACATAGTATGGGATTTACAAATCCTGGATTATTTTTAATATTCAATTAGATACCTTTCTTAATCTTTTTATAACATTTTTCTTACCATAAAATTTAAAACATTTATAACATAGATATTCTCTTCTACAATGAATCATTTATATTAATGCTTATAACTAGTAAATGTAAATTAAAAAAGTTACATGCAAAATACAATTTTATTTCACAAATTAAATTTGCAAATGATTCATTTAATGAAAGTGTTACAGTAAAAATAAATTTGATACTTCAATTGATTTTAAATTAAATGCAAAGCCACATTTCGCCACTTTTAATTATAGTCTAATAATTTTTGTATTTAAAGAGCAATGTTCTTTAAAATTAAAATAATAAATTAGAAAGGTTTCTTAAAAAAATCAGTTGCTTATATTAAATAAAAATTCATCATTATAACGGAATAAAATAAATGTCTAGTAAATACTGTATACATCAAATTCTAGTATTTTCTTTTCGACAATTTGACATAATTGTGGGCATTCTATTTTGTATATGATTACTGAATCCTCTAATATTAAGTATTCGGATTGAATAGTTGCATATTCATTTAAATTTATTTTTTGCTTATTTTTCACTGTGTGTGTATGTGATTGTTACTATCAATAACTTAGGAAACATTAAATTAATAAATCGAAAGAAATTCTTAATTTCTAAACTGGCTTCCAGAGGTAATTTACATTACCTTTTTAACCCCAAAAATTAAATGCTAGATTAAAATAGGGATTTGATACAATCACAACAATGATATTAACAGGCTGTCTGAAAGCTACAGCTATATAGTTTTAAAAATGGAGTAAAATTTGATATTGTTCTATTGTGTGTTAATAATTATTACAATTATTCTCTTGATTATCAAATTTTTAATTGCAGTAAGCAAAATATAAGACCTGAAAATACGAAGCTTTAAATACTAAGTATTTTTTTTTAAATAAAAGTTGGCTGTATCAATTAAATTTTGCCTGTTCTATAATAATGTATTTATTTTATCTTTACCAAATGTTTAAAATAATACAGTATATCCGCATTTTAATCTCTTAATAAATTAAAAATATACAGATTTGCCTTGTTCTCTTGTAAGAAGTAATTTAATCCTTAACTTCAAAAACGATAATAAGTGTCAAAATGAAACGCTCATCCATGTTTTGGCTTTAATTTATTGATATCTGATCACAAAATTTTCAGCTTTTGTAAACTCAACCTTTTTAAATATGTAGTCGTAAATCTATTTAAGTGAGCAAGCTTCATAATAAGCCTTTAGTGTTTTACTTAGCAGTAAGGGGGAGAATTTCTTTCATATCAGAAGATTCAATCTGAAAATGATCTTGGATCAAATCATTAGGCACGTTGTAAAAGGGGATGGATATTTTCTTTTCTTCATTTTCTCTTCGTTTTCGCTAGCGAACCCCCTTCTGCTATTGAACTTTTCGTTGCCACTAGTAGAGAAGATTCTTTTCTTTTGTGTAACAAGCTCGCCTTTTAATGCCATTATTACCGAACTCAAATGTTGCTCGCGGTGCTCGACAAATACAGGGGTTGTGTCCAAAGTGAGACGCTGCAAGAATTATATTGTCTAAAATTGTTAAAAGTTTTCTTTACAGAAATTTCTCCACAATTTATTGACATAGAAATGCGATTTTCTTTAAAATATCTTTACAGTATTAAAAACTTATGCTCACTCATTTGTAGCTTAGATAACTATACATTAATAGCAGAATTATAATAAAAATGTGTTTATTTTTTAAAAGAACGACACACTTAATGAAATTTGTGGGCAAAATGAAAATAATGAAAGGTGGAAACGAGAAAATTGGTGGATTTTAAGAAACATATCGATGAAATTTATAATTATTAGAAACATACCTAAAAAAAAAGTTATAATTTTTGATTTATTATAAATATTAATAATTAATTCTAGATGATTTATTTTATGCATATCAATTAAAGTTAAAAATCAATGCTGAAATAATTATTTATGTTTCTATAAGAAAATCACATAATTATTTTTAATCTTCAAAATATAGTATTTTTAATTAAAACAAGTAAATAGAGTATTTTTAATTAAAAGGAGTAATAATATTGTTTAAAAATCTAGTGGTAAAGATAAAATAGAAGTATTTTTTGTCAAACAATGTTTAATTAAAAAAAGCTAATTTATCATTATATTAACAAAATTAATTTAATATTTTAGTCACCATTTAAAGTGTTCTTTTTTATTTCCTCAAATTTGATTATTAATTAATGTTTTCATTAAACAAAAGAAAACTTGGAATTCCTGAAAAAAGAAAAATTATAGTAAATTAAAATGTCTTCAGTCAATTTTATTATAAAATGTAATATTTATTTAAATTTATTTTTCTTATACAATATCTCTTAACAAAACTCTTTTCTAATAGTATTTTCTTTAATTTAAATATTTTTTAATATACAAAAGACATGTCACTGCATTAGTTTCTGGAAACAAATATATTGCAAATATGATTAATTTTTTGGAGTTTACACAAATCTCTAATATAATTAATTCATTCCTAAAAGATGGGAAAAAATAAGAAAATTTTAGTTGAGATTGGATTTTTTTAAGCTACTGCTTAAAACTACGATTATTCTAAGTGGAAACAATTTTATTTTTGAAACTTTGTGTTTAAATGACTATTTGTAATAAATAGTGCATTTTTTTTCCTAAGAAGTAAATTTTTCTTGTTGAATACAGTGAATTACAAAGCAAATACTTTTTCTCCTAAAGTAATTCATCAATGAAAAGTTTTATGTATCATTGTAACAGGATATAATCTTTTATTAGGCTATATTATATTTTTAAAATCAAATATATATATATATACATATATATATATATATATATATATATATATATATATATATATATATATATATATATATATATATATATATATATATATATATAATATATATATATATATATATTTATATATATATATATATATATATATATATATATATATATATATATATATATATATATATATATATATATATATATATATATATATACATATATATATATATATATATATATATATATATATATATATATATATATATATATATATATATATATATATATATATATATATATATATATATATATTATATATATATATATTGTAGAATTCATTGAATTGCCTTTTTTGTATACTAGTGGCATACATTCAATGAAATACATTCTTAATTAGTTCTTTATGTTACATATTTCCTAAATGATATTACCTTAATCTAGAAATGTACTCAATTAAGAATCAGAAGTTTACTCAGATGCTCAAATTCCCATATTTCTCTTAAGCCAACATTTATCAAAGGCACGTGTACGCCTTTACAATTGGATAGTAAATTAATGGGATAATCTCTTTTGCTTGCAGATCACATCCATCTTCATTGCGGGGGCTGTCTTTTGGAAAACTTCAAGCCCCGGGGAAAGACGCTCCGGAAGTGGGAAACAGGATGGAGCTATCGGGAGCTTTCTGGAGATGTTTAATATCATTGTCGTGGTTCAATGAGTTTTACATTTTGAGTGCAGTGTCTCTGCAACAGATGCTACAGACGGGTCGTTGGAAGATGCTGACAATGTCTTACGAAGCTGATGGTAATATTCTGGAATTTGTGAACAATCAATAGAAACGAGGATCGATCTTTCAATTTCATGACTGAGAAGATAATTAGTAGTTTTTAAGAGTGGAATATTTCGTTGATTACTGAAATGTTTAAAGCTTTAGATCTCATGCATTTTATGTTTGAAAAATCTTTTCTATGTCACTTTATAATTTAAATTATTTTAATTAATATTTTTTAAAATGTTTAATTGTAAATTAATAAAATTTGTAGAAGACAAATACAACATTTTTTTTACAAGAAATTGCAAGCAATCAGCCATTACTGGGTATCTTGCTTTTTTGTGTTATTATTTTATTTATTTAGAATGCAATTTAGAGGTATAATCATAAGGCAATAAATATTTATAACTTGTATATTTTTCAAAAGTTACCAATATATATTCGTACAATACATATATATATACAGTTTTTAGTGTAATTGAAATTATTTAATTATTTTAATGTAAAATATTAATGAGCCGGAAGATTGAAATTAAATTGTCATTTACACCTAAAATAAACAGAAAATTATTTAAAATTATGAATAAGAAAAAAATTAAATTTTTACTTTGAATTTTATTTGTCATAAATATAAATCATTAATTAAATTTTAAGATACTTTAGATTTTCTTATTATATATATATATATATATATATATATATATATATATATATATATATATATATACATATATATATATAAGAAAATCTAAAATTTTAAATATATGTATATATATATATATATATATATTAAATATATATTTAATATTATATTTTAATAAATTAATAATCAAATATTAGATGAAGAATAATACATTGAAAATACTAAATAGAAAACAATACATTTAAAATACGAAATATAGCAAATAGTTGGAATTATTTTTAAAGTAATAGAGATCAATGCACTGAAAATATGAAGTATAGTAAATATTTGGAAAAATTTCAAAAAAAAAAATATAAAATGGAACGAAGTACCAACATGGCCAGCTTCGTCAGGGGGTGTTGACCACATTGGCACAAACTATGGCTTTTGTGTTCTGGCCCATTACATAGTCTTAAAGAAGCCAGTACACTCCAAAGCCACACCAAAATTTCAAACCAAAATATCAAGTTAGAATAAAAGAAGTAAAATATTATCTAAAATATATAAGTCAAAATCCAATGTTAGCAAAAATTACAATTCATTTATAACAATCAAATGAAAGCCATATACAGTTCCATATCCAAATACAAGTCCAAATCTGCAAGAATTGCACCAAATACTATATGTAAGCGAAATAATATATCTAATCTTGCATAATATATATATATATATATATATATATATATATATATATATATATATATATATATATATATATATATAAATATATATATATATAATATATATTATATATATATATTATATATATATATATATATATATATATATATATATATATATATATATATATATATATATATATATATATATATATATATATATATATGCAAATGTACACAAGAATTATCTGTTCAGCCACCCAGAATTGAAGCAGACTGACGACAAAATTACTAGAACTTTCATAGAATTTAAAAAATTAATTTTAAAATTTAAATATTTGACTATATAAATAGAAAAAAAAAAGAAATTTTTAATTGAAAACAAGTATCAACACCTTTTCTGCATTAGTTAATTTTAACAGTGACAATATGAATGCATGGGTTTTCTGTAAATGACATAAGACAAGTGCTTAAAATTAACGCCACGATACTCAAAAATTATCAAAATTTAAAATCTCATTTAAATGAGATATATAACATAAAATTGGTAAAAATAAGCAAAAAAAAAAAAAAAAAAAAAAAACATAATTGCCCGAAACGAGTTCGCTTTGTGAAACTGCACAAATAAAAGTGAATTCTGTACTAATTAATTAATATTTGTGTGACAAGTTAAGATAATCATAAATAAGTTTTTAAGCATTAATAATTTAAATTGCACAAAAATCAAGTATAATCAAGCACTGCGAACGTCTCCTGATAATTTCTATTTGGAATATTTTCTTATAAACGTTAAATTTTTTTGCTCAAACTACAATCTAAGTTATTGTTCAAATATTAATCTTAAAATTAAATGAAATTTGAAGTAATAAAATGATGCAAAAGAATAGCTAAAATACACTGAAACAAAGACTGTTTATATTTTAAAAAAAAAAGCTAAATAGTAAGAGGAAATTTATTCGCGTATCTTCACACTTTTATTTTATTTCAATCATTATTGAAGGAATTATTATATAATGAAAAGTTTGAGTGTTTCTTTCTGTTTTTATCCATTCATAGCTCAAACATTCCATTTCGACAAAAATTTTACATTTTATTGGATTTAAATTTTGATAGTACTTACAAAAAGTATTCATTCTATATTAATATAAAATATTTAATATTTTTATTATCTTATCATTAAATATATCAGTAAATAAAAAAGCTATTTTTACATTCAAAAATTCTATTTCAAGCAACATTAAATATATTAATATATAAAATGTTTCTATCAGATATTTTATTGCTCTTGAATATGAAAACTTAATAATTTGTATGTCACTAATTTATTATTTGTTTTTATATACTTAAATATGAAAATCATCGTTTATATACAAAAATAAATATAATTATATACAAGAATACTGGTATTTTATTTTAATTAACTGCTATTATAAACTTAATTAAGTTAAAAGCTATCTTTATTAAAAATTATAAAATTAAAATAAATTTATGAAAGAACTAAATATTAATTGTATAATTTTATATTAAATTCGTTTCAATAGTGTTTTAACGAAATATTTAAGCTTTTTCAATAACAAAAATAATTTATATCTAAACAAACAATTTTAAAATTAAAATACCAAAATATTTATTTCTTTAACATACAGTTTAAAATTGACACTTCTTCCTAAAATTGTATATATTCGTTTAATTTTGAAAAATCTATTTTGTCATTACTGAAAATTTAAATTATATTTTAAATATATCAAATTTAATTTATAGTTACTTATCTTTTCTCAAATTATCATGTGTTTAATATAATAGCTTTAATAAAATTATACTTAATCCAACTTTTAAATAAGTAAATCTTAACTTTTTTCAAATTTTCGATTTAAAAATATTCTTGAAAGACGTAATGTGATAATATCTTTAAGTATCATTAGCATTAGATTACTGTATGCAAAGGTTTGAAGTAAATCTATACTCATTTGGAATTTTTATTTAAATATATTCTTTTTTATTTTGTTAAGTTTTTTTACTGAACTAAATTTAATTATTTTATTCGAATGTAGCATACATAATTGTATGATTTTTAAATTGAACATGAATCATTAATATATATTTTTAAATTGAATACATCTTTAAATTGATTAAGAATGATATCATTAATTGAAGACTGAATCTTGAAAATGCTTACTGCTGGTTTTAAAAATACTTTATTTCTTAATAAAAATTATAATTTTTTATCATTTCATTATTTTATCGCTAATTGTATTGTATATATTTAGATAATTCTTTTCATGAGATTTATAATCTCTCATTAAAATAAAAATTTTAAATAAAAATATTGGAATAAGAAATATTGAAAAACACATTAAAATAAATTTTTTTATTATTAATTAAGAAATTTAAAATGAAATATTTTTTTAAAAATTCTTGTTTATTATTATTCATACAAATAAAATCAAGTAAACCAATGTCGAAGAAATGTTAACATCAGAGAAAAAAAAGGAAATTAAATTAAAGATGGTTTAGTTTATTCGATTTTTCTTAAATCGAATGCCATTAAATATTTAAAAAATAATATTAAGTTAATAAAATCAAAAAAATTATTCTGTAATATATTTAAAATTTAAAGAAAATATTCTTGAATCTCTAAGTTAATTACTTTAATTAAATGTTATTCAAGTAGATTTATTCATTTTATTATGATTCAGGGAGCATACATCTACTGTTTTTAAAGTTTGAGAAGTTTATGTAATTATTTTCCTAATTTCAAATATAAAAATAAATGCAGATTTGGAATTAATTTAAAACACAATTTTGTGCAAACAAAGAATATATTAAATTGTGTGTCATATCCTACACCATGTTGAAATGAAAGGAACCAAATGGAACTGCTTATGAAATAAAGTAGTAATGGTTATTTTTCTTGACTGGTGATTAATATCTTTTAAAATTTTTATACAGTAAAATGCTATCAAATCAAATAGACATTTTGAAAGTGAAAAAAATAAATACTTATTTATAACACTCACCTCCTAAGTGTACAGTGCAATTATTCTAGGTAATTTTAAGACGCATAAACATTCTTTCATTTTTTTGTCACTTTTCAAATGTATTCTTTAAGATACTGAGGCATACTTAAGAATCTCAAGAAAAGAAACAAAGAATGTTCCAAGGTATCAACAAATTGCTTTAAAAACAATACACACTTCTGGTGGATAATTATTATCTAAAATCAGCATCGAAAAATCATTGGTAAACGTGATACTACAATTAAAATAAGTTTGATTTCAGATTTTATACATACAATTGGAAATAATAAAATTTTATCGCTTTTAATCAATTTCATACAAAATGAAATTTTTACTCATTTATTGAATCCTAAACATTCTAGATATAAATGGGCAATATAATTTTTATTAATTTATATGTCAAATGTATAAACGCAATTGATTTAGTCCATTATTCCAATTAAATATTCAATGATTTGTGTGCTATAATCTAATAATATTTTATAAGAAAAAATTTTTTAATAAATATTTTTAAATTTTAGGACATCTTATGTTATGAAATTTATTTATAAAGCAATTTTTTATCATTAGTTTATTAATTAAATATATCATACACCTCATATTACTTCAAAGATACGCATAGTTCTGAAAATTCAAAAATTGGCAAATATTTGTGCATAATTCGCAATAGAATTTACAAGTTTCCACATTAATATGTAATATTTTTTTATCATTCGCACAAGAATTTCTAAAGGTAAAAGTAATAAAGAATAATAATTAATAAGAATAATAATTAATAATTAGTAATAAAGAATAATAATTGATAAAGAAACGAAGAAAATATTTCTTGATAGCCCATTAACTTTCCATTTCACATTCTTCAAAATATCATTTCGTTCTACATTAAAAAAATGCAGATTTTTAAATTCGATGATGGGATCAAAAACAACAGAAACTTCACAATAAGAAAATAATATATCTTATGTCATTATTGTGAATAAATCACAAACTTTTACGAAATTCTTAGCAAGAAATATTTTTAGTTAAAATTTAGCAGAATATGGGCTTCAATGGAAAACATATCTCTAGATTTTTTTAAAGTTCTAAAATTTAATGCTTTTTATTTTTCAAATATACTTTTTCTACTTATTCTCAGCTTTGATTTAAAAAAAAGCGTATTTCATCATTTAAAGTGTGACGTAAAGTGGTCACTAAGGAAATTTAAAAGTTAAAAGTAAATCAAATAAATTGTAAAACCTTTAAAAATAATTTTAGTTACAATGTTATCAGATATTGAGTTTGAGGTATTTTAATGTGAGTTTATGTTCACTTTCACACGCACAATGTGCTTTTGGATAACTGATTGACAAAAATATTCGAATTGACAAAAGTGTTACTGTTACAAAAATCGAAGAAAAATATAAACTTTTACAATTTAGGAATGTGGAATTCTATTACTCAAATGTTTTTTCTTTGCCATTAATAATTACATATTTATGCTAATTCCAAAAGAAAGTCAAGATACCGCCTACACTCCAATTCTTGAAGCCAATTAAGAAGTTTCGAAATCAAATCTAATCTCTTTTAAGTTTGCTTGAGATCAAAATCCTTATATATGTTTCTTTCTATTCATCTAAGTCAATTTAGGCAAAATATCGACTGAAAAGTAGAATGGGAATCTTATTTTTCAAATATATTTGCTATTAAAAATAAACCTTTTAATTCTGAAATAAGATTTCAATAAACTACATTCTATTCTTCAGATTTCTGAAATTTTCTAACTCCTTACTCCCTTTAAAATCATTGCAAGCAATTGTCTGCTGTTAATGTTTAATTGTTCAGTTGTAAAACTATGGCTTTATTAAAAAATTTTTATAGAAAGCACATAATAAGTTTACATTATTGAACCAAATGCTAGTGCCAACAATTTTTCTATTTATCCTTTTATTTCTTATATTCTAAATGATTGAAAAATACTTTGCTATATATACTATATATTAATAATAACAGATAAATTGAAATAAAAAATTATACATTTAGATGGTGTATCTATCTAAAATTACAACCGAGAGCATAAATTAGCTCTCTATTTACCTATCATTTTCTAATTTAAATATTTAAAAAATCATTTTATTATGAGTTCAGATGAAACATTTTGGTAAATATGATTAAAATGATCAAAATATTTTAATTATAAATAGAAATAAAACTCAATAGTACAAAACATTTGAAAGTAATAAATATAAACAAGATGACATTCAAACATTCATTTGATAATAAATGTCCTTGAATTTTTAAATTTCCTTCTTATTGGATTAACCCTACATTTTTTAAAAAACATAAGAATAAATGAAAAAAATTACTTCAGTTAGAAAAATTAACTCTAAAGCTCTTTAAAGACAAATGCAATTGCTTAAAGAATTATTCAAACACACGAAAGTAATCATCAAAAACACTTTTAATTTAAAAGCGCCACCTACCGTTACGAGCAAGAAATAATTTGCTGTAAAATAGAAGATTAGTGTTTATCAGCAGTTTCCACCCTTTTCTGTAACAAAAGCAATTTTTTTCGTCATTCGTTAAAAAGTATTCGAGCATTCTGATAAATTATTGAGTCGTTTTCTGTTAAATGACCACAAGAACGAGACACAGTTTACGAGAGATAATTATGTAGTATGACAATATTGAGAAGAGAGATACGACCAAAGATAAGCAAGTAAAAAGAACACATATTTTCATTAGCGCGATATCTTTAAAATTATAGCACCAGTACTAATATTGGTACTTTTTTATACGTTAGATGATTTATTGTATTAAAAAAACCATATCTCTCTTTTATTTTTATTGAAAACAATTTTATGTTGCATTAAAAAATGAAAGTTGTTATGTAACCGTGACGTTTTTCAACAAATAAATTAAAGCTAAGATCAGTTTTCTCTGGTAAAATTTTTACAACTTTTATAATTTGTAATTAAATGATTTCAAGCTATTTAAATTTACATAAAAATGAAATTTTAATTATAATGTAATTTTAATAATAAATTTGGGGATTTTACAGAAATATAAGTAAACATTTTAATATACATGAATTCATTTATTTATTGTTTTTATAATAATTCTTTCATTTTCGTATTAAGTATAAATATCAATAAATATTGTAACATTCAATTTGAAAATGTTTCATTTTAAAAATATATTTAAAAATTATTTACAGCATAGAATGTTTAATTATTTATAAAAGATCAATTTTGGTAAATATTTATTAACAAGTTATTCCATCTTAAAAATACATATATTACATACAAAATTCTCATACAAAATTCAATTATAAATACAAAATTCTCATTATCTAAAATGTTAATTTTTATCATTTGCTTTAAAAACTTTCCTCAACGCATAGTGTAATTAGATTAAAAAAAATTTGTTATGATTTTTTTAAATTTAAATATTTATTTAATAGATATTCATTAATAATCATAAATCTAATTCTTAATGGCATGTTTGTAAGATATTTTTTTAAAAATATGTTGTAATATTCTTAACAGTTGAGAAAAATCTTAAATAAATTAAGCCTTCCGGTTAAATTAATAATAAACAAATTTTCAGTAAATTGCAAAATGAAAGACGTTCTTATATAAATGTATTTTAAAATTTGTAATGTATCATAGAAAAAGAATAATCAAAATTTTCAGAAGAATTTTTATGAGGAAAGTTCCAGCAAAATATTTAGAACAAATTCAACATACACAAAATACATTTTGCTAAGAATTTTTTGTCGCAATCGAAAATGTAAATCAAAATTATATAAGAACATTGATTTCTGTAAAATTATATTTCAAAGTGAAGTAATCTTTACCAATTACACTAAACAATTATATTTTTGGTAACAATATTAGAAAAAGATGACAATCTTAAAGTACTTTTGTAAATTATTCCATTTTCAAGTTTTATTCTATCATAAACAATTCTATATTGCAATTTCATATTTTACAATTAATGCAAGAGAATAGAATATGGCAATAATATTTTAAATTAACTTACAATTTACTTAATTAAAAGAAAGAAATATCTGATGTTTATAAATTCCAAATCATTTCTGAACGCAGATATTTTTAAATTACTCAAAATTTTATATGATATAAAAATAACTCTCGTGCATTAAACGCATCCTAGAAAATACATAAATTTATTATGCATAGATAATTAAATAATGAAATTATGTCTTTAATAAATGCATTTAGTTAGTTTAAAAAATTAAACTCATGGTAATCATATTCATCATTATAAAGTCCTTTTCTTTCTTTCAATTAAAGGAAAATAAGAGAATGTATTGCTTATTTCAAATAAGTATTCAAGATTTTGCTTTTGTTACAGAAGTGATTATATTGAAGTACTGCAAAATATAATTCATTATTTTTATTTAAAATTTAGTAATTCAATTCAGGTAAGCAATAATAAATACATTTTCAAATAAATTTATCAAGAAACAAAAAAATTTAAGCTCTTTTATTAATGAAATATATTGAAATAATAATCTGAATTTTTATTAAATGAAGAATACACACACACATTTTTATTAAAGTAAATATTATTAGGAGGAAAAAGGATAAAAGCTGAAGAAATGTAACTTTATAAAACTTTTGTATCTTATAATTTAATCAGGTTTTATCAATTTTGTTTTATGAAGATTTAAAATTTATTATAAACATCATTAATGTTTTTATGCTGTATAATAAAATATTAGAAATGCATACCTTATGTTTAAAATGTATTTTCCTTGATAGGTAGCATGTAGTTTAATAGGAATGGAGAAAGTTTTAATATTAGTTGTTTTCCTTAAGAGTAATAAAAAAACCATCTTATTGATTATTTGTAATGAGTCAGAACGATATATGCAAAGTGGTTAAAAATAATTTATACTAACTATTATATAGCATTTATGGAATATTTCGTATTAACGAAATCCCATATTTTATATAGATAATCAGTTCTAACATTTGTTAAATTTGAAACACAAATTGATTTCGTAGTTTGTTTTATCACTAATTGAATATCATTTTTCATTAGAATGCATAAATAAGAAAAATACGATTTTCGTTCAAGAAAATTTATATATTCTTTCATAGAAGATTAAAGTTTGTTTCAATGATACATATTGAGAGAACAGAAAAATATTATGGCAAATATTCCCTGATTATCATCGAACTCTTTATCTTTGTAACAACAGCATAGTATTCTTCTACAAAATTTTAATTCCTAGAATCATTCAGTAAATTTTATCTGCTAAAAGGAATCCTAGATTTTACGTTTTTATATTTTTCAGCGTTGAGAGATAATTATACTAATTTAGATTGCTTTTTAAATTCATAATATGATTGAAAAAATAAATACGAGAACATTTTGGAAATTAAAATATTTAAATGCCGAAATTGTTTTTGGAATTCAAGTTGAATCTGATTAATCATATCAATTTCGTGGGCCTTTTTAAGAAAGTGAGACATAAACTTATATATTTTTTTAAAATATAATATTTACACCCCTATAAAATTAATTTCGATATCTAAATAATAAATGTAACAATTAATTGAGTGGAATTACATTATATTGCTTTACAGTTATTTATAAAATTTTAGCAACTCAACTTACACTAAATTCAATTCATTACTGTACTTTCTCGTATTCTATTTTTTTCTGAAACAAATATACTGTATTACATAAAAAAGAGTAAAACTAAATAGGATACAAGATGTAGAGCAAATCATTTAATCTATTGGGAATACCTTCTTCCTTCTGGGCATTTGAGCATTACGAAAACTTAATTGAATTTTAGTTTTTGTTTGGTATATTCACCAAAATAACTGTGGTAAATTCCTTTGTTTCCTTGATGCAAGTAAATCTTGTGGATAGTTAATGAGAAATGAAAGACTCAGGTAAATCCTATACTCAAGCATTTTATTTAATAAATTTCAAAAGTGCTATGTGTAATTATAAAAAAAAATTAGAATATTATAGTAATATATTATAGGATTATTCCGTCAGTTAATTTCAAATACCTTTAATATATTTCATACTCAACACTCCTTTATCCAATTTTTGACATTGGGTGACAATAAAATAGCATCACGTGTGTAAGAAATGAAATTGCATGACCAATAAATGAATTTTTAGGAAATATGATACAGTAGTTAACGTAGTTATGATTAATCAGAATTTTCGATAATGGCGATATTAGTAGTAAAGAATAGAAATGATAAAAGAGTGTTTGTTGTTAATTTACAGATTTTGAGTTCTGAAAGTTGGTAGATAAGCATTAAAGGACAAAATAATGAAATTCTAAAACTTAATGTGCTTCGAAAATAAAAAAAAGACACTATCATCTGATAACAACACTACAAAATAAGAGATTCTATACTATGGTTTTAGAGAAAGAAGGTGTATTGCATAAAGCAAATCATTAAAATTGATGAATGCATGCAAATTTCCAGAATCCATTTACCCATAAAGCACTGAACACAGTTTTTTTTTTAAAAAATGGGAAGTTTATAGTAGTTCGACAGAATGAATTGACTACTTTGTATTAACTATAACAGGAATTATTAATAAACGTCGTTTTATTAAATGTTATTACAAATGTTTTGCAAGAGGAATAACATATTTCTATTGAACTTATTTCTACATTGATAGCAAATTCATACACATAATTTTCATCTGATGAAACAACTTCATAATAAATAAGCAGTGACGACATCCACAACAGTGATCTATCCAAACAATAATACATATGGATAACTATTGTATTTTCCAATAAATTTTTTTCAGAGAAGAATATAAGAGATTAAGTTTATATTTAACAATTAGTAAATAAAACCCTATACGCAAGAAAAAACTCAGGAAGTTCCCAATGTGTTAAAATACATTAACTAAAAATAGTATCGAGCCATCGACTCATTTTGACAGATGTGTCCTTCCAACTTACTGAGATCAGTGTTATAAACTACACGAAAGTCTATGTGTCACATGTTTGGTTTCCAGCCATTCTTATGTTCACCGAACAAGAGTCAATTATATTCAGATTTCTCTTGCTAAGTTAATGAAAAGCATTATGCACGATTACACACACTTTGTTACACATACCTTATTAAATATAACTCAAATTAATTTTGCAAGGCATTTTATGGAAAAATATCACATTAAAATTAAATGAAAAAGCAGAGACGTATACGCGAATTGTTAGTATTATGCTCCACTGCAAAAAAAGGAATTTTTGTGAGCTCGGGTCACATTGCTGCTTACATGGTGAAAATGAAACTTCAGAACCTCTCTTGCCAATGCATTACATGTTTTAGCAGAGACACCACCAATTGATCTGGTAGCATATCTTGACTCGATTATGTTCCGGCTTAAAACCTTTACAGGAGTATTTAATTATTAAGATTTGGCCTCCTCCACTGGTGGAATTGAGTTTTTAATAATTATTTTTACTAATATATTATTAATCTTGAATTTAGTTCTTTTTTAGGAATTTGAAAACGGATTTTTGTTGAGGCAAATATTTACAGATGGATCGAGGAGTGGGGTACATGTGGGCTCAGGTTTCATGATTATAAATCAGAATAGAGAAGTATTCAGATATGGGGGCAGACTGAGGGATTGAGCATCTGTTTTCTTGGCTGAATATATAGATGGCTCTCGAACGGATTGCGAAATTTAAAGTTCTCTAGTCTGTTTTGGTTTCCTATTCTTACAATGCAGTGCAACCAACTTGTAATTAATCCAAATATAATAAAATAGTAATGAGTATCATTTCGAAATAAAAGAAGTTTAGGGACAAATTTTGCTATCATTAGGGCCCACGTGGGCACTCTTGATAATGAAATGGCGGACTCCACTGCAAAAGTGGCAGTACGGATATTCATAGTTTCTTTACAGGTTCCCAAGTCCTCTGGTAGTATACAGGGTGGCCTTAAGGGGCATACGTTGTGTATGTGACAGTCCTTTCGGGGATATACTTTTATTGGTCCTGGTAGTTTCAAGCGTTCCTTGATCCCTAATGTTATTGTCTAATCAACTTGGTCAAATTCTTTCTTCTTCAACCTTTTTACAAATAATGATAGCTTTCCAGCATATTTTAGAACGTTTTTAACCAAATAAGTAAGAAGTTCCTGTGGAAAAATGAAGTCATTAGTTTATAAATGCCTTCAGAATTTAGATACTCTCATTCATGCAACTTATACAGCATTTCGGTTTATATGCTACTTTCAAATTCGGTGTCTGGTCCATCATTAATAAAATTTTTTAATGTATTTTTTATAATGAAGATAAATGCCTTTAAGTTTGGGTATTTGTAAATTTAAGTAAACAAATTTCCTTAATTACTGGCTCTAAGTTAATGCATTAACGAGTCTTTTTAATTATTGTATCGTTTTATTTCCAATAATACTTCCTTAAGTTGCATTTTTCCCTATGCGAACTAGTTTTCTAGACATAATATCGCTGTAGAGCAAGCCTTTCCTTGGTTCAGATAATAATTTGATACTTGTGTTGGGTTAACATTGTCCTCATATGTGGAAACAGATCTCTTTTTCCTTCTGCTGCAGAATTTTTAATTAGATAAATCCCTTAATTATATATATATATATATATATATATATATATATATATATATATATATATATATATATACATATATATATATATATATATATATATATATATGATGAGGATGAAAGAAAAATATATCTTATAATGAAATGAAATGAATTTGACATTTTGGAAAAATTTATATTAAGCATAATATTTTAACAGTATAGAAATTATCCTCTTAGCTATGCATATTTTTAATTAAATTAAATTCAATGAAAATATGCATTTAAATTATCAAACTTAATGTTATTATCTATCACAAAGCATTATCCATTTATCATTATAAATTTATTGAAATTTATATTCAACTTTTAAACATAAACAAATCCATTAACTAGCTTGATTGCAGAAACAAAAATCACATTAAAAATAAATAAAAGTGCAGTCATGTGTCAAAAAATCTGCTTTTTAAATATACGATGAACGTTAACAGGAGCTATTATTTAATACGAGACTTGCTGTGCTCCTTAACACAAAGAAAACGGGTGAATCATTATGAGTTTAACAAAATGTGTACATTTCACAAACTGAGTTAAAAATTATGAGAGCTTCGCTCCGATAGCACATTTACAAAAAATGCCTCCTTGGACACTGATTGTAAAAATAGAGTAGTCTGAATTAAAATATTATGACTATCTATCCATATATACGTTGAAAAAATTAAAGAATAGCATGAAAAAGTTTTTAAGAGAAAAAATTTAATGGACTATATAAATAAACAAGTTTATAACAAATATCTTGTTTAAGAGATTTTCATTTAAAAAAATATATAAATTTGAATTTTAAATAATTTGATATAGACTTATAATGTTTTTTAAATTACTTTTATATACGCCCATTTATTTAAAAAAATTTCAATATGGTATTTGAAACTAAATATTTAAAAAAAAATTATTTTCCAAAATAAATACGATTGCAAGCTCGTGCTTCAAAACTTCTAATAGTTTGATTCCCAGATGAAAGTAAAACTGTTGTTGATTTCGAGTCTCCAGAAATTTATAAGCAAACCGCATGCAACATGATTATTTGATTGAATGGTACTTCATGCATTTTAATGAGAAATAAATTTCTATCTGATATTAATTGGATTTTAACTACGCGGGTGAAACAAGAATAAAAGTAATAATTCAAAATGTATGAATATGTCAACATCAAATAATGTATATATATATATATATATATATATATATATATATATATATATATATATATATATATATATATATATATATATATATATATATATATAATGTTGAAGATATTTTCAATAATATAAAAAAGTGAACAAATTTGGATTGTATGTAAAATATATTGATTTTTTAAATTATTTTTGTACAGGCGTTCATTCATCTTTTGCCAAGTTAAATCCAGCACGTATTTTGAAGAAAATATTGGTAGAAATTTTTTTATTAAAATTAAGAGTGATTGCTAAGATGTACCTCAGAGCTTCCGATGGTTATGTTCCTAAATGTGAGTAAAATTGTTTTTCAGTTCGAATCTAGGGACGTTTGAAGAAAACGGTGTGTTATATGATGAGTTTATCGAATGGTACTTCTTGCATCCTGATGTGATATGAGAGATATCTAGATCTGATAGCAAGTTTATTTTAACTACGCAGTTGAAATAATATTATAAAAAATAAATAAAAGTGCATAAATGTGTGAGCATCAATTGATATTATGACTGTGTATTAAGTGATATTTTTTGAAAACTGAAACGAAAAATTAAATTATATAGATATAAAAGATTATGGGGAAAATTGATTTATTCATAAAATATATTTATATTGTTAAAGATATTTTCAATAAAATACAAAGCGAGCAAATATGGATTGTATGCAATTAAAAATATACTTACTGATTTTTTAAAATTATATTTTTAACATGCACTCATTCATCTTTTGCCAAGTTAAATCCAGCAAGTATTTTGAAAAAAAGATTGGTAGAAAAAATCATATTAAAATTAACTGCGATTGCTAAGATGTACCTCAGAGCTTCTGATGGTTATGTTCCTAAATGTGAATGAAACTGTTTTTCAGTTCGAATCTAGTGATGTTTGAAGAAAACGGCGTGCTATATGATGAGTTGATCGAATGGTACAACTTGCATCCTGATGCGATATGAAAGATATCCCGATCTGACAGCACGTTTATTTTATTTTAACTACGGAGTTGAAATCAGATTATAAAAGATAAATAAAAGTGTATAAATATGTGAGCATCAATTAATGTTATGACTGTTTATTAGGTGATATTTTTTGAAAACTGTAACAAAAAATAAAATTATATAGATTTAACGCGGATAATGGTGAATATATATTTATTCATAAAATATATTTTTATTGTTAAAGACATTTTCAATGAAATACAAAGCGAGCAAATATGTATTGTATGTAATTAAAAATATACTTACTTATTTTTTAAAATTATCTTTTAAACATGCACTCATTCATCTTTTGCTAAGTTAAATTCAGCTCGTATTTTGAAGAAAAGATTGGTAGACAAAATCATATTAAAATTAACTGCGAATGCTAATACGTACCTCAGAGCTGCTGATGGTTATGTTCCTAAATGTGAGTGAAACTGGTTTTCAGTTCGAATCTCGGGTAGTTTGAAAAAAACGGCTTATTATATGATGAGTTGATCGAATGGTACTTCTTGCATCCTGATGTGATGTGAAAGATATGTCGATGTGACAGCACGTTTGTTTTATTTTAACTACGGTGTGGAAATTAGATTAATTTTTAAACATGCACTCATTCATTATTTGCCAAGTTAAATCCAGCACGTATTTTGAAAAATTGATTGGTATAAAAAATCATATTAAAATTAACTGCGAATGCTCAGATGTGCCTCAGAGCTTCTGATGGTTATGTTCATAGATGTGAGTGAAACTGTTTTTCAGTTCGAATCACGGGATGTTTGAAGAAAACGGCGTGCAATAGAATTAGGTTATCTAATGGTATTTTTTGCATCCTGATAAGATATGAAACATATCTCGATCTGATAGCACATTTGTTTTATTTTCACTACGGAGTTAAAATCAGATTATTTTTTAAACATGCACTCATTCATCTTTTGCCAAGTTAAATCCAGCACGTATTTTGAAGAAAATATTGGTAGAAAAATTCACATTAAAATTAACTGCGAATGATAAGATGTACCTCAGAGTTTCTGATGGTTATGTTCATAGATGTGAGTGAAACTGTTATTCAGTTCGAATCTCGGGATGTTTGAAGTAAACGGCGTGCTATGTGATGAGTTGATTGAATGGTACTTCTTGCATCCTGATGTGATATGAAAGATATCTCGGTCTGATAGCACGTTTGTTTTATTTTGACTACGGAGTTGAAATCAGATTATTTTTTAAACATGCATCCATTCATCTTTTGACAAGTTAAATCCAGCACGTATTTTGAAGAAAATATTTGTAGAAAAAATCATATTTAAATTAACTGTAGTTGCTAAGATGTACCTCAGAGCTGCTGATGGTTATGTTTCTAGATGTGTGTGAAACTGGTTTTCAGTTCGTATCTCGTGATGTTTGAAGAAAACGGCGTGCTATATGATAAGTTGATCGAATGGTACTTCTTGCATCCTGATGTGATATGAAAGATATCTCGATCAGATAGCACGTTTGTTATATTTTAACTATGAAGTTGAAATCAGATTATTTTTTAAACATGCACTCTTTCATCTTTTGCCAAGTTAAATGCAGCACGTATTTTGAAGAAAAGATTGGTAAAAAAATCATATTAAAATTAACTGCGATTTCTAAGATGTACCTCAGAGCTTCTGATGTTTATGTTCATACATGTGCGTGAAACTGTTTCTCAGTTCGAATCACGGGTTATTTAAAGAAAACGGCGTGCTATATGATTGGGTGATCGAATGGTACTTCTTGCATCCTGATAAGATATGAAACATATCTCGATCTGATAGCACATTTGTTTTATTTTCACTACGGAGTTAAAATCAGATTATTTTTTAAACATGCATCCATTCATCTTTTGACAAGTTAAATCCAGCACGTATTTTGAAGAAAATATTGGTAGAAAAAAATCATATTAAAATTAACTGTAGTTGCTAAGATGTACCTCAGAGCTTCTGATGGTTATGTTCCTAGATGTGTGTGAAACTGTTTTTCAGTTCGAATCTCGGGATTTTTGAAGAAAACGGCGTGCTATATGATGAGTTGATCGAATGGTGTTTCTTGCATCCTGATGTGATATGAAAGATATCTCGATCTGATAGCACGTTTGTTTTATTTTGACTACGGAGTTGAAATCAGATTATTTTTTAAACATGCACTCATTCATCTTTTGCCAAGTTAAATCCAGCACGCATTTTGAAGAAAAGATTGGTAAAAAAATCACATTAAATTAACTGCGAATGCTAATGCGTACCTCAGAGCTTCTGATGGTTATGTTCCTAAATGTGAGTGAAACTGGTTTTCAGTTCGAATCTCGGGATGTTTGAAAAAAACGGCGTGTTATATGATGAGTTGATCGAATGGTACTTCTTGCATCCTGATGTGATATGAAAGATATCTCGATCTGATAGCAGGTTTGTTTTATTTTAACTGCGGAGTTGAAATCAGATTATTTTTTAAACATGCACTCATTCATCTTTTGCCAAGTTAAATCCAGCACGTATTTTGAAAAAACGTTTGGTAGAGATAATCATATTAAAATTTACTGCGAATGCTAAGATGTACCTCAGAGCTTCTAATGGTTATGTTCATAGATGTGAGTGAAACTGTTTTTCAGTTCGAATCTCGGGCTATTTGAAGAAAACGGCGTGCAATATGATAAAGTGATCGAATGGTACTTCTTGCATCCTGATGTGATGTGAAAGATATCTCGATCTGATAGCACGTTTGTTTTATTTTAACTACGGAGTTGAAATCAGATTATTTTTTAAACACGCCCTCATTCATTATTTGACAAGTTAAATCCAGCACGTATTTTGAAAAAATGTTTGGTACAAAAAATCATATTATATTTAACTGCAAAAGCTAAGATATACCTCAGAGCTTCTGATGGTTATGTTCATAGATGTGAGTGGAACATTTTTACAGTTCGAATCTCGGGATGTTTGAAAAAAACGGCGTGCTATATGATGAGTTGATCGAATTGTACCTCTTGCATCCTGATGTGATATGAAAGATATCTCGATCTGATAGCACGTTTGTCGTCTTTTAACTACGAAGTTGAAATCAGATTATTTTTTAAACATGCACTGATTCATCATTTGCCAAGTTATATCCAGCACGTATTTTTAAGAAAAGATTAGTAGAAAAAATCATATTAAAATTAACTGCGATTTCTAAGATGTACCTCAGAGCTTCTGATGTTTATGTTCATACATGTGCGTGAAACTGTTTCTCAGTTCGAATCACGGGTTATTTTAAGAAAACGGCGTGCTATATGATTGGGTGATTAAATGGTACTACTTGCATCCTGATAAGATATGAAACATATCTCGATCTGATAGCACATTTGTTTTATTTTGACTACGGAGTTGAAATCAGATTATTTTTTAAACATGCATCCATTCATCTTTTGACAAGTTAAATCCAGCACGTATTTTGAAGAAAATATTGGTAGAAAAATTCACATTAAAATTAACTGCGAATGATAAGATGAACTTCAGAGAGCTTCTAATGGTTATGTTCATAGATGTGAGTGAAACTGTTATTCAGTTCGAATCTCGGGATGTTTGAAGTAAACGGCGTGCTATGTGATGAGTTGATTGAATGGTACTTCTTGCATCCTGATGTGATATGAAAGATATCTCGGTCTGATAGCACGTTTGTTTTATTTTGACTACGGAGTTGAAATCAGATTATTTTTTAAACAAGCATCCATTCATCTTTTGACAAGTTAAATTCAGCACGTATTTTGAAGAAAATAATTGTAGAAAAAATCATATTAAAATTAACTGTAGTTGCTAAGATGTACCTCAGAGCTTCTGATGGTTATGTTTCTAGATGTGTGTGAAACTGGTTTTCAGTTCGTATCTCGTGATGTTTGAAGAAAACGGCGTGCTATATGATAAGTTGATCGAATGGTACTTCTTGCATCCTGATGTGATATGAAAGATATCTCGATCAGATAGCACGTTTGTTATATTTTAACTATGAAGTTGAAATCAGATTATTTTTTAAATATGCACTCTTTCATCTTTTGCCAAGTTAAATGCAGCACGTATTTTGAAGAAAAGATTGGTAAAAAAAATCATATTAAAATTAACTGCGGATGCTAATACTTACCTCAGAGCTTCTAATGGTTATGTTCATAGATGTGAGTGAAACTGTTTTTCAGTTCGAATCTCTAAATGTTTGAAGAAAACGGCGTGCTATATGATGAGTTGATCGAATGGTACTTCTTGCATCCTGATGTGATATGAAAGATATCTCGATCTGATAGCAGGTTTGTTTTATTTTAACTGCGGAGTTGAAATCAGATTATTTTTTAAACATGCACTCATTCATCTTTTGCCAAGTTAAATCCAGCACGTATTTTGAAAAAACGTTTGGTAGAAAAAATCATATTAAAATTTACTGCGAATGCTAAGATGTACCTCAGATCTTCTGATGGTTATGTTCATAGATGTGAGTGAAACTGTTTTTCAGTTCGAATCTCGGGCTATTTGACGAAAACGGCGTGCAATATGATAAAGTGATCGAGAATGGTACTTCTTGCATCATGATGTGATGTGAAAGATATCTCGATCTGATAGCACATTTGTTTTACTTTAACTACGGTGTTGTAACCAGATTATTTTTTAAACACGCCCTCATTCATTATTTGACAAGTTAAATCCAGCACGTATTTTGAAAAAATGTTTGGTACAAAAAATCATATTAAATTTAACTGCAAATGCTAACGTATACCTCAGAGCTTCTGATGGTTATGTTCATAGATGTGAGTGAAACTGTTTTTCAGTTCGAATCTCTGGATGTTTGAAGAAAACGGCGTGCTATATGATGAGTTGATCGAATGGTACTTCTTGCATCCTGATGTGATATGAAAGATATCTCGATCTGATAGCACATTTGTTTTACTTTAACTACGGTGTTGTAACCAGATTATTTTTTAAACACGCCCTCATTCATTATTTGACAAGTTAAATCCAGCACGTATTTTGAAAAAATGTTTGGTACAAAAAATCATATTAAATTTAACTGCAAATGCTAAGATATACCTCAGAGCGTCTGATGGTTATGTTCATAGATGTGAGTGGAACTGTTTTACAGTTCGAATCTCGGGATGTTTGAAAAAAACGGCGTGCTATATGATGAGTTGATCGAATTGTACCTCTTGCATCCTGATGTGATATGAAAGATATCTCGATCTGATAGCACGTTTGTCGTATTTTAACTACGAAGTTGAAATCAGATTACTTTTTAAACATGCACTGATTCATCATTTGCCAAGTTATATCCAGCACGTATTTTTAAGAAAAGATTAGTAGAAAAAATCATATTAAAATTAACTGCGATTTCTAAGATGTACCTCAGAGCTTCTGATGTTTATGTTCATACATGTGCGTGAAACTGTTTCTCAGTTCGAATCACGGGTTATTTAAAGAAAACGGCGTGCTATATGATTGGGTGATCGAATGGTATATCTTGCATCCTGATAAGATATGAAACATATCTCGATCTGATAGCACATTTGTTTTATTTTCACTACGGAGTTAAAATCAGATTATTTTTTAAACATGCATCCATTCATCTTTTGACAAGTTAAATACAGCACGTATTTTGAAGAAAATATTGGTGGAAAAAATCATATTAAAATTAACGGCGAAAGTTAAGATGTACCTCAGAAGTTCTGATGGTTATATGCCTAGATGTTTGTGAAACTGTTTTTCAGTTCGAGTCTCGGGATGTTTGGAGAAAATGGCGTGCTATATGATGAGTTGATCAAATGGTAATTTTTGCATCCTGATGTGATATGAAAGATATCTCGATCTGATAGCACGTTTGTTTTATTTTCACTACGGAGTTAAAATCAGATTATTTTTTAAACATGCACTCATTCATCTTTTGCCAAGTTAAATCCAGCACGTATTTTGAAGAAAATATTGGTAGAAAAATTCATATTAAAATTAACTGCGAATGATAAGAAGTACTTCCGAGCTCCTAATGGTTATGTTCAGAGATGTGAGTGAAACTGTTATTCAGTTCGAATCTCGGGATGTTTGAAGTAAACGGCGTGCTATATGATGAGTTGATTGAATGGTACTTCTTGCATCCTGATGTGATATGAAAGATATCTCGATCTGATATCATGTTTGTTTTATTTTAACTACGGAGTTGAAATCAGATTATTTTTTAAACATGCACTCATTCATTATTTGCCAAGTTAAATCCAGCACGTATTTTGAAAAAATGATTGGTATAAAAAACCATATTAAAATTAACTGCGTATCCTCAGATGTACCTCAGAGCTTCTGATGGTCATGTTACAAGATGTGTGTGAAACTGTTTTTCAGTTGGAATATCGGATTTTTTGAAGAAAACGGCGTGCTATATGATAAGTTGATCGAATGGTACTTCTTGTTATCCTGATGTGAAATGAAAGAAATCACGTTCTTATAGCACATTGGTTTTAACTTCACGTTTAAAATCACATTATATGTAATCAATAAAAGTTTATAAATATATGGTAGCATCAATTAATGTTTTAACTGTTTGTATTAGGTAATAATTTTTAAAAACTAAAACAAAAAATTAAATGTTATAGATTTAATGGATTATGTATAAAACTGATTTATTAAAAATATATTTATATTGTTGAAGATATTTTAAACAAAATAAAAATTAAACAAATTTGAATTGTATGTATTTAAAAATGTACTTTTTGATTTTTTAAATTAGTTTTTATGCACATGAACACATTCAACTTCAGAAAATTAAATTCAGCATGTATTTTAAAGAAATTATTGGTAGAACAAATCATTATAAAATTAATTGCGATTGGTAAAACATACCTCTCAGAGCATCTGATAGTTATGATCCTAGATGTGGTTGGTTTGGTTTGTCTGTCGCTCAACGGTCATTTTTTGCACACGAGGGCTAAATAAACCGGGACCTACGGTTTAAAGTGGATTCCGAACCACTACAAACATCCATGCCGAAGGTGGGATTCGAACCCACGAGCTGTTGACCCGAAGGCAAGAGCGCTAACCATTCGGCTGCCAGCTCGGCTGATCCTAGATGTGCGGGACCTGTTATTGAGTTCAAATTGCGTATATTTTGAAGCAATCATCATGCTATATGATGAAATGATCGAATGTTACTTTCTTGCATCCTGAATTGAAATTAATGAAATATCGGTCTGATAGCGCGTTTATTTTAACTACGAAATTAAAATAAGATTTTCAGTAAAAAATAGAAATTTTTTGGTATGGGTGGATCAATTATAATGCTTTGACTGTGTATTAGATCATATTTTTTGAAAACTGATACAAGAAATTAAATTTTAGATTTAACGGATTATGTGGAGAAATGATTTATTCATAAAATATATTTATATTGTTAAAGATATTTTCAATAAAATAAAAAGTGAACAAATTTGGATTCTATATAATTAAAAATATACTTATTGATTGCTTAAAATAATTTTTGTACATGCACTCTTTCATTATTATCCAAATTAAATTCAACATATATTCTGAAGAAAAAATTGGTAGAAAAAATCATATTAAAATTAACTGTGGTTGCTAAGACGTACTTCAGAAATTCTAATAGTTATGTTCCAATGTGTGTGTGGAAGTGTGATTCAGTTCAAATCTCGGGATGTTTTGAAGGAAACGGTTTGTTATATGATGAGTTGATCGCATGGTACTTCTTGCATCCTGATGTAAAATTAAAGAAATTTCGATGTACTAGAGCGTTTATTTTAATTCCGCGGTTGAAATCTGATTATAAGTAATAAATAAAAATTTATAAATATATGAGGATCAATTAATGTTATGACTGTATATTAGGTGATATTTTTTAAAAATTGTAACAAAATATGAAATTATATAGATTTAACGGATTTTGTGTGGAAAACTGATTTATTCATTATATCTATCTATCTATTTATCTATCTATCTATCTATCTATCTATCTATCTATATATATATATATAATGTTGAACATATTTTCAATAAAATAAAAAGGGAACAAATTATTTGGACTGTATGTAATTAAAAATATAATTATTGATTTTTTTTAATTATATTTTGTAAATGCACTCATTCATCTTTTGCAAAATTATATTCAGCATGTATATATACAGAATATATTGGTAGAAAAAATATAAATATTAAAATATTAAAATTATCTGCGGATGATAAGACTTACCTCAGAGCTTCCGGTAGCTCTGTTCCCAGATGTAAGTGGATATGTTATAGTTTTCGAATTTCGGGATGTTTCGAAGCATAGGGTGTGCTATATGAAGAATTGTTCGAATAGTACTTCTTTCATCCTGATGTGAAATGAAAGAAATGTCTATCTGATGGCACGTTTATGTACGTGCCTGAAGTCAGATTATGAAAGAGTAATACATAAAAATGAATAAATATAGGTGAATCAATTAATGTTAGGACTGAGTTAATAAGTGATGTTTTTTAAAAATTGCATGAAATGATTTTCTGAATTTTATAAATTTAATGTATTTTTTGTAAAAACATTTATTCAAAAAATAATGTTTATGAAATATTTGGAATAATTTAAAATCGAGCAAATTTAAATTTTATTAAATTTAAAATATAATTTGTTTCCAAATTATTTATTTATTAAATTTATTTGGTTTTTGCAAAGTTCTAATGTGTGTTTTGAAAAAAAATATCCTAGGAAAAATTAACACTGTTATTAAATATCATTGCAAACCAGTGCCTCGCAGCTTTTGGTTATATTGTTCCGTTGTGTGACTGAAACTATTTTTGCGTTTGAATTTCAAGTTTCTTATAAGCTAAGTGCACGCTGCATGATGAGTTCATCGAATGGTACTTCCTGATCTTACGTGAAATGGAAAGAAAGAGATCCTCTAATATCCCGTTAATTTTTATATATTACCTAAACACTGTTTATATAAAAAAAATTTGAAAGTAGAACTATTATTCTCAGTCGAATGTGATATTAAAATGTGATATTAAATATCACAAACCTTTGCAATTTATCAATTCTATGTTAACATACTGTATCTTGAAATAATAATTTTGATTTAATAATCTAAATTTAATTGAGTATCTTTTAAAAGTTTTTATCTTGTGAAGTTTTCCGCATCGCTGGATGTTTATCCAGCGAAACGGAAAAGATTTATACAGAAAATAAGTTTGAAGTTTATGCAATTTAGAAAATTTCTTTTTAGTTATTAATATAAGCGTTTTAGTCATTTAGAAAAATATTTTATGAGATAATACGTAATTTGGTATTTTTAGTCGGTAAAACTAAAATGAAATTTTTAAATTTCATTCTAAGTTAAAACATTGTTTTTTATATCATTTAATGAAAAGTGACATAAAATTTAAGCGATTAATTGTATCTTTAGATAATATATACTATTGAAATTTGTTTTACATTTGAATTTAAGGTATAGAATTATATTTTTTTCTCATATTTGCAATTTTATAAAAATGCTTAGAATTTTTCATTGAATGTAGCATACTACAAGATTATATTTTTATAAAGCATTTGTTTTGTAAAATTTAATTCCAAAATGAAGCAATTACTATGAAAGCATGTGATTTCTTTGGACTATTGAAGGAAATGTTGAAATTTTCAAGAATTTGTAGATGTGTAATCCTCGTTGAATTTATATTTGTTTCCTCAAGGAAGACACGTGCTTTGTCATTAGTTAATTTTTGTCACTTCTTGTATACAAATTATGAAGAAATGAAATAGTTTAGATTGACAAAATGTGTTATGTAATACTCATCATTTATTCTTAAACTATAATGCAAAAAATTGAATAATAAATTTCTAGATGTAGTTTTCCTACACAAGTTATGATTTAATAATAAGCGAAAGCAAACCGAATAAGAAATAACATTGATTGAAAAATTTTATTTACTTCCATATAAAACTAATTCTCTTAGCAAACCATATTTGTTAGGTTATTTAAAAATAAATGCTTTTTAATTTTGGTATCGAAATAAATATTAATTTTATGTATTCCCTTATAATTTTCTCAATTTTGATAATACATAGTTGTTTGGCATTAAAGTCACATTCCTGTTTATATAAATTACATGCAATGATTTAGTTTAAATTGAAATATCAATAACTATAAATATTTTAGGGTTAGATATATAATTCCTAACCATTATTAAAAGCTTAATTTATAATAAAGTTTTATTGAAATTTAATTGTGATTTGCTCTTTTATTTCAAATGAATTGCATGTCTGGAAAATGTCGAATGATATAAAATCCTGGTTGCTCAGTTGTTGAATGCCTTCTGATCAAAATTAATTAATATAAATGCACTTCATTAACGATTCTTATATGACTAGGGATATTTCCATGGCCTAATTACGGTTCAATGTTTATTCCATTACTCGATCCATATTGTTTTACGAAATAGAATTATTTTCCTTGTATATGAATGAATGATATAATTTAGGTATTCTTCATAAACATTAAATGAATTTGCAAATAAAATAAGATAATATTTCCCGTATAAACTTTCATAAGTACTCACGAAACGCACAAAATGTCAGATAAATTTACTTTGTAATAATTGTAAAAGTCTAAAAATTTCAAGTCATTCTCCCAGTAATTAATAAAACTCGGATTTAAAATAATGTTTAATATAGTTTCAATGGTGGTTTGCTCATGTATTTGAAATCAATTGCATTTTATCTAAAATACTCTTCAACTAAATAGTGTCTTGATTTTCTGATGATTAAATGTGTCTTTTAATTCTTTCATTCAATTCGATATGCGTATACATCTAAATCTTCCTAATAGATCTAATGTGTAAAGTATCTTCTTTATGACAAATATGATGTTTCTTTTTATTTATGATTATTTTGAGATTGAAGAAATATGCGTCTTGAATTAATAATTTCTTGAGAAACGAAAGGAAGATGCCTCTTTTCAAATGTTTTTAACTAAAGTTAAAAAATTGAAAAAGGAAGTTTACCTGTTTTTATTAATTACAATAAGCTAACCAAACTACCAACTATTAACATAAATCTCATTTGTAATAGACAAAATGTTTGAAGATTACAAAATCATTGTGGATTACTCTTATACATTTAATTTATAATAATATTGATAGACTTCCAAGCTACAAGGAGACCCAACAGATCACGGATGCTATTCGATCCGTATATTTGCCTCTAAATAACACTTTTAATTCTTGCGAGTTGTTGATAATTTTCTCAAAAGTTTCCTGATATTCCGTGACTAAATGTTCATTTTAAGACGAAAAAATTTTTATTTTAGAATATTTAATAATTTTCCCGATATATGATCACAATATAATCACTTTATCACTCATAAATATAGTGACTGTTATTAAATATTTTAATCAAAAGGAAATATTTTATCCCACATATATTGCTAACATAATCATAAGCAATAGAATTCGCTTAAACTAAGAAATTTACTAATTGTAATATTTATATAAAAATTGGAACAAATGTTCAAAATTTCTATTAAAAATTTCACTTATAGTGAAGGTTCATTTAATTGTTTTGAATGTTCTCCTATAATTCATGTGATTAGTAAGTCTTTTAAATTATTGGTGGTAGAGAGTTCTTGCAACCATATAATCTTTTTTCTGTTTGGTCTGTATAACGTTTATTTTATTTACTGACGTTTGCACATACACCTATTCACAATTTTTGCGTCTAGAAAACGATTTAATCAGGTTTCTGATATTCTGTAATTGTGCATTGAATCTGAGAGGGAATCCAATATTGCTTTTTAAACTATAAGAAATATTTTTGAAAATATAAATAACAATATATTTTCATTGCACTTATTTCTGGTGTACTTATAAAGTTGAATAAATGTTCTGAAATATGAGTAACAACGTATTCAGGTTTCCGTTAAAGATATTTAACTAAATATTGGAATTCGACGAAGATATTTTATCCTGACTTATTATTTAAAAATAGCATTTTAAAGTTATTTGCTTGATAGAATAAAAAATATAAATATTTACAAAATGATTCCAAATTCTTATTATATTAATTTATATACATTAATATACTGGTAATTGTAAATGTTTTCTTCTGTTTGGTGGTTCTGTATGGCGTTCTTATATTGTTTGCAATTTGCATTCACTTTTATTCATTACTCTTGCGTGCCCATGATGACGTCCTTAGGCTTTTGATATTCTGCGATTAAATATTAACACTGAGTCTCAAAAAATTCTTAATCCAAGAAATTCAATAAAATTTTGTAAATACGAGTAACAATATATCCACTTTATGACTAAAGTAAATTAACTCATATTGTAACTAAAAGAAGGAATTTTATAAGTATATAATAATTATAAAATGATTAAGATATTATGTGCTTTAAATCAAAGAAAATGTAAATAATAAAATTTTGCCAATATGGTCTCAAAATTTCTGTTAAAATAATTAATTTACAAAAAAGTTTCATATAACTTAATTTCTGATTTCTGCTATATTTCAAACGATTAGTATGTCTGTTGAATTCCTGCTGGTTGTAAGTGATCTCTATTGTTTGGTTGTTCTATATGGCATTTACTAAATTTACAGCCGTTATGAGAATTGCGGGTCCATGAAGATTTCTTTAGGCTTCTCCTATTCTGTGATTAAATGTGAGACGCAAGGAAGATCTGTTTCATAACATTTCAAACAATTTTTCAAAAATATAAATTAAACATATTTTCAGAAATTTGAAAAAAAGAATTTATTCCTCAACAACATTAATACAGTTTTATAATCAAAAGAAAAATATTTTAACCTGAATTACAAACTATTTACAAAAAGTGTTAAAAATATATTTGCTTTAAATCACAAAAAATTTAAATTTTCCAAAATGGTACCAAATTCCTGTTGCAGTAATTTATTAACAATAAAGTTTCATGTACTTTTATGTCTGATTTACCTTTACATTTCAAATGTCTACTATGCCTTTTAAATTCGAGGTGGACGTAAATACGTTTTAGTAAGCTTTAACAATTTTTTAGAAGTATGAATTAAATATAACCACTTAATTCCTTAAAATGTTAACTAAATTTTGTATTCAAAAGAAACAAATTTTATTTCGAAATATTATTTGCTATGAGAGTTAAAAATATTTGTTTAAAATGTTAATTAACATAATCATTTAAATACTGCAAAAATGATTTCGAATTTCTGATAGAACAAATTTTATACAAGCTTATTTCTGATGCACTTTTATATTTCAAATGACCATATTGATGATGATTTATTCTGGATTCTGATATTCAGTGATTAAATAGTGACTCTTAGATATCATGAAGATTTGTATTTTAAAATTAAATAATATATTTGCAAATATGAGTAAACCTTATTCAGGTTTTCGCTAATAGTACTTAACTTCATATTGTAATTAAGAGAAGAAATTTTATTTGAATATATTAATTATAAAAATCATTAAAATTATTTGCTTAAACTAGTAAAAAATATTCAAATATTTCTAAATTGATTCCAAATTTCTGTTAAATTAACTTTTTTACAATAAGGTTTTATATAACTTTATTTTTGATTTACTCTTACATTTCAAACGGTTAGTCTGTATTTTAAAGTAGTGGTGACTGAGGGAGATTTCTGCTGTTTGGTCACTATGTATGGAATTTACTTAATATAAAGCTTAATGGACTTATTGTGTGTGTTTCTTCATTGTGTTCGAGATGAAGAAGACAAAAACAGATGCAATATGAAAGATGAATTTCTTTAAAAAAAAGTAGCCAAATTTTGAGAACTTTGAAATTTTTAAAATTGAACATTTAGTTTATTTTTATTATGTGTAGACCATGTTATGGGACCATAAAATATTTTTCAAAGTTCTGTCTTAAGAGGTAAATTATTGTATCTAGTGTATTTCTTAATTTTCATTTTTATGCAGTATAGACTATAATTTCAAAACAAGCGTTTTTTTAAAGCCATTCCCGATAACCTGGTGTTTTTACAAACATAACCACCTTTAGGTTGAAATTAAGCCAAGTTTTCAGGTTCTAACTGTTTACAGATTGATTAATACTGTAAATACAAAAATTACCGACAGTATTTTCTCATATTTTTTAAAACTGTAAAGGACATTTAAATTTTATACTTCTTTCAGATTTATAATATTTATTACATTTAAATATGCAATTTTTTCATAATTATATCAGATAGCTCAAATAGCATCTATAATCCCAAAATATCAATATTTTCGTATTCATTAAAATATCTCAATTGTTTCAAAAATAAAGTAAACAATTTGCTCATAAAAATGCATCTTTGATTTAATTGACAAAAATTGCTCAATTTTTTCCATACAAATTTCTAAGCCAATATTTACAAAATCTTAATTTTATGTGAGTTTTACTAGCATCAAGTTTGAATTTTTATGAGAGGGAATTCTTTAACATTTAATAACATTAATATAGTTTTTGAATGATTTTTAATATATAAATGTTTGCTTTAATATATAAGTATTTTGGCTTAATACATAAATATTTATGTAATTTTAAGACTCGTAATTTATTGACTAAAATATTACAGTTGACTTATTCTAATATGTTTCCAGATTTTACATTTATATTTTATTCCCTAAATTTTTCTCCATTTGCTGTTATTCTGAAGATAAAATTATTCACTTATTAAACAATAATACATGTATTATTATTGTGCAGCAAATGAATAATTTACAAAATGTTTAGGTAATTTGTCATGTAATTATCTTAAGCTACACTAACTCAACGCTCTAACTCATCTTAAGCTACACTAACTCAACGCTCTAACTCATCTTAAGCTACACTAACTCAACAGGTGGTGTAGTATGTAAATGATAACATTTTCAATATACTCCTGTAATAACTTCTAAAATGATAGATATTGATACTTAAAATATATTTTAATAAAGATTTTGTGCAGAAAATTTCCCATTCAAAATTTTCCTTTGAATATTTTTTGCTATGAAAATATTTAAGATGGCTTGTTTAAGCAGGAAACGTATTTATCATGGTTTTGACTTTGATAGAAGCTAAATTGTATTTAGGGAACTGAGATTCATTGTATCCCGTTATTAATGGTTATATCGTTAAAGTTCCTATGACTGTCTAACTAAATATGAAATGAAGACATGGACTCACAAAATACCGTGATAGATTTCAAGAACTCGCTGTAATTAACATCTGAGAAGACAGATGTTTTATCCACATGTCCTTTATATATTTGTATATTATACAACTACATCATGAGTTTGAGTTCCAAAACAGATATTTGCAAGAAAATAAGTAAATCGTTTGACAATTTTTGGAACATTATCGAATGGTCGCTATCTTTCAGGATGCATTAAGTATTAAAAAAAACTACAGATTTGAATTCAAGAATGAATTTGGGCATAAGAAGGAGTAGAAGTCATATTTTAAAATAAATCCTCATTCTGTATATAGGATCATAATTGATGAATTTATGCCACTGCACAATGGCTTTTTTCTATTATATTTTCATTTGCTTACATTTCTTAGTATTTTCAGATACATGGATGCGAATAAATAACTATGGCGTTAATAGTAATATTATTCAGTTATTCACAAAGGCAGTTAACAAATCATCTCTTCTAAACTAATGGAGAACTAACACAAATAAAAAATTGCTAAATATTCCCCTAAGATGGCCAAAGAGAGCATTCAGATTAACTAAAATCTTTTTATTTCAGATTGTAAAAAAAAAACAACATAATATTATGTTGCTATTACATATGATTTTATATATGCTCGTACTTTGTAAATTTTATCCATCAACAATTTACCTACCTAAATGTAAATTATCAGTTTCTGTATATAGATTTATTTTTTATTCCAGTTCTGGGAAAAACTCCTTTTCAAGATGATAATGTCTGATTACATATTGTGACTATTGTATGAATCTTTTTTGATACAAAACGGACATCTGTTGCCTCAGTCATCACATTGTTCCGATCTCCATGAATAGAAAACGGCCAAGCTAGGAATGGTACCAAGCAACTAGTCGCCACTATTTGCAAGTGCTTAGGCACACTAAACTGTGACATGGTATTGAAGCAATATAGAGTTATTTCTTTTTAATTAAAAGTGAATCATATACGTACTGTTATTGTTGTCAGTTATGATTTTTCTTCATAAAAACTTTTCAGTTTCTATTGACCCAAACATTCTGAAAATTTAATATTACTGGCTATTTATTGTATAATATATTTAACTTAAAAATAACACACACACTCTATAATTTACATTTCTTCTAGTATTGTGGTTTAATGAATTAGTAGTATATTATCTAATCTTTGAAATTTAAAATAGAGTGTGAGGCATTCATTGATCTTTGTATGTGTGTTCATTTTCCTATTTATATAATTAAGATTATTGATCTTAACTTCTATATAATTATAAAATATTTGTGTATAAAAATAAAATTAATTAACTTAATATTGCATATGCATTATTTTGAATTTTAAACATTTTTTTGTAATGGCTCATTATTAATTTTTATTTCGTTGTTTTTATAATATTTTGTCCACAATTTTTTTCATTTGCCTATTAATTAATTAGAAATTTAAAAATTAATAACTTAATTAATAGAAAAAATATAATACATACGCATTGTAACACATAATAAGTACATATTAACTTGTTGTATAATATGCTGCACAGCAGTACGTAAAATGTAATATAAAAAGCAAGCATAAGAATTATTCCCGATTTCTCATATTTCTTCAACAATCCTATCTTAAATATATTTTAATGTGCAGAAAATTCTAAGATTGTTTTCACTTTTTAACATTTATTGAAATTTAAACATTCTTATTGTTATTTAAAATGTTCAGCAAATTCAATGTTTATAAGTTTAAAATAGTGAGTGATATTAAAATTTTAATTATCATAGATATCCTGTAAAAAAAAGTTTTAACAAAATTTTTCGAACTTTTCTATTTTTTTACAAATACTTATGATATAGGCCATCTTATAGAATTTTCTATAAAAAAATTGGAAATACAAATTCTGTACCAATTTTATATGCGAAATTTAACATGTAAATACATCCAGTTTATTAATTCATTACGCATAGTTCAGGTCATCTCGAAGGAATTCAAAATTACTTTATGAGGGAATTAAGCTTGGATTAGTTGATAAATGTCTCTTAATTAAAACTAATCTGCATTGATAAGTTTTAATCAGTGCAGATACAAATTCATCAGAGTGAGATAAATATGGCAAGTGTTATTGGAGCCAAGTTTTCCACTCTTTGAATGCTGCAAATTCTCTGTATTCGTAAATTTCGGAACGTAGATTCTGGTCCGACCCATGATGATCCTTGTCTTGAGATCCTCTTCCACTGGGAACGAAAGCTGGAACAAGAATAGGAAGTGTCCCTAAAGAAAACAAAGGAATTAAGGTCAGAAAATCGTGGACTCAAGCGACAGGTCTCACATATCGAATTCACTTCCTTGGATGATCCTCACTCCAGTAATAAAACTATATGTTGTATCTGCAATTAAAATCTGGAAAGTCAAAAGATTAACTAGATATATATTATTCAAGTAGGAATTTGAAAGGACAGGATTTGTTCTCGACCATGTTGATTTCTTTTGTTCCCTTTTTAATGCGTTGTCAACCTGCTCGGGTTTGCAGCTATCATTGGGTGATATCACTCTTATCGTTCTCATCCTTCAACATTTTACATAAAGGAAAAATTACTTAAAGAGATCCAACAGATAAAACTATTAAATAAAAATAATGAGAAATTGAACTTATCAATGTCCTCTAGGATTAAAAGGAAAACTACATAATAGAGGCAAACAGCAATTATTGATTTTTATGTGATTATTGAACTTGTGGATTATATCTTACACACAAGAAATAAAATTAGCTTTTTCGAGCTTCCGGTTTCTTAGTTAATGAGATATTTTTACTAGTTAATAAATACCAGATGTCTTGTAACTAAATAATTATTACTAATAATATGAATTTTAAAAGTAATTATGGTTTGTATGATTTTATTAGTATCAATGATAATTTTGCGACACTTTGATGGGTAGAGATCCCTTTCATAATAAATAAAGTTACCTTTAATGATAAATAAAATTTAAAACTAATTAAAATTTTAAAGATGAAAAGCTAATTGTTAGATATTTTCTATTAGTTCATTTATTCCTGATGAAAAAGTATAGTATTTGTGGAAAACAAGCTGTAGTATAATTGTAAGAAATAAAACATGGAGAAAGTTTTAAATTGCAACACACAATTTACCTGTAAGCTAAGACAAAATAGTGAAATTAGGCATTTGCAAAATAATATAATTTTAAAAGTAAAAAACATATTTCGTTTCATCTTACATTATACAAGCACCCCCGATTTTCAACTATACAATTCAACTATACAAACATTTTTATAAAATTAATGAAATGAAATTTCTCGAAATTAAACGTTCAGTTAAGACAACATTAAAAAAAAGTAATCTATATTCAAGATATATTAGTACTAGATTCTAAGTATTTCTAAATAATCATTTATTTAAAAAACTAATCTTAATAATTGGACTCCATAGCAGTTCGTGATAGTTTACTGGATCAGATACATTACTAATCTAATGATCAGAATGCTGAGAAGGAATATAGATATAATTTATATTTGTTAGCATCATTAACTTTGGTATTTGATTTAATGAGATTTAAAATCTGTGAACTCATTTTAATTGTTTTATATTATTTAAATTTCAAATTATTTAAATTTCAAATAATGTGAAATGCTTTGAAATAACAGAAATGATCTAAAATCTGTTTAAAGTGTGGTCTGACTGAGATAATTAGGATTCATAATCTCTGAGTATTTCAAATGCTATCAAAATTTTAGTTTCAGAAATTATTTTTGACATACATTTGTATTATGTTCTTACAATATTTAAAAATAAATTAGAAAATATAATCTATAATAATCATAAATATAAGAAAAAATATCTATTTATTTCTTCCTAAATGATTTTTGATTAATTTGCCATCGTAATTGAATGCAAATAAATTAAATATTATATCTTCCAGTCAAGTTCCAGTGGCCATGTAAATAACGATCTTGCATATTCTTATAGTACCATGTGATAAGAAAAAATATATAGCATGCAATGTGCTAGTTTAGTGTCAATAGTGATGTTTCTTCCCTCTGATTTGAAGTGAATTAAAACATTCTCTGAGGTTTTTTAATTATTTTACATAATTTATGAGAGAAATTTCCTCCAAGCAATTTCCATACTTTTTTGGTGTATTCTAGTACTTTTTCTGGTATAGTTTTTTCAATCCTTTGTAAAAGTTTTCTTTATTATGAGCCTTCGATTAATTTGAGTTTAATGTTTAATCGTTCTTTATATTTGCTTTTAATATTTTAAGTTTCATTTAAATAACTGAAATTAATAAAAATACATTTTAAATTTCCAGTTGATATAATAAGCTAGGATAGTTAAATTAAATTTCAACAAAAATAATATTTATTAAGACTCTACATGGTATTTAGTAATATTATCAAATTATTATTTTAAGTCATACTAGTAAAACTAAGCTTAAAATATTGTGTTGAAATATAAATACACCCTGCTACCTTTATTCAGGTAGTGTATAAGAATATTTATACTAAATCGCAAAAGATTTAGAAAATTTTAAAAGTAAGAATTCGTCAATAAAATATTATTATGTAATTTTTGAGATTATAAATTTAAAAAAAAAAACTGTAATAATGATTTTTAAAGACAAAATTACCTTAACGCGATTGACTTACCAGTAATTTGCCATCGTAATTAACTGTAAATAAAAAGTTTTTCTCGCCAGGCCAAGGGTTTAACTGGTTAACGATCTTACATATTCTGTTTGTATCACATTGAATGAACCAAGATATTGCATGCACGACTCGTTAGTATCTATAATGATCTTTTCCTTTCTGGTCTGAAATGATTTAAAACATTTTTTGAGCGTTAAGCAATTTGATTATTGCACTATTTTATTTAATTTATATAATGATTTTTTGATAAGTACAATTTAGGAAATTTCCTCCAATTTATTTCCATATGTTTTTAGTACATTCTAGTATTTACTTTAACAGTTTTCAGAGCTTTGTAAAGGTTTTCCTTAAATTTCTGCTTTCTAATATTTTGAATATAAAGTTCAATCGTTGTTAATAGTTTGTTTTTAATGTTTTGAGTTTCACTTCAATAAATGAAATTATTAAGATATGAAAATAGCTAATTAAATTAAACTTTAACAAAATTCATATTTATAAAGATTCTGCATAGTATTTAGTAATTCTATTAAATAATGTTTTTAAGCATATGATTTAAAATTAAACTTTAAATAATGTATTGACATATACATTCATACTGAAACAATGGTCTTGTAGTGCTTAAGCAATAGTTAAAGAAAGAAAAAGAAAAGACTTATAAAATTGGAAAAAAATTTCATAACAGTGAATTTTATTTCATAACAGCTAAACATAAAAATTCAATTGCATTTTACCTTATATTGCATAGAAGTAAAAATAATACATTAGATGCAAGTAAATCTACTAATGTCAAGTTTTATGGGAGACAATTCTAAATTCAGTGTTAACTAGGAAGAGAATTTGATAGTTATATTTTATTTATTCTTTTTTATGCGCCTTTTCTTTTCCATATTATTAGATGAACACGTTCCACTAAAATCAATTTGAAAAACTTTTTACTTCCCAGAAAAAGTTAAATTTAATTTTATTGCAAAGTTACCTTTATTATGATGAGATGAAATTTTTGTCATACAGAACTTGCAATGCTCATTAATTAATTTATGCATTTGAACGTACTAATAATAATCCAAAATCAAATATTTTAAGTGTTAAAAAACAATTAAATGTTTTTATTTACAGTTACTGGGAAAAATACACTGCTGGACAATTACTAAGGACGGATCACAAATTGCAATGTAGCATAACATTAAGCGAGACATGAGGCCTAGTCCGATAAAATATAGTTGCCACACTGCTCAGATATTAAAATGAAGAATATTTATTTTTCTGGAAAGTACAAAAGCTATGAAACATATGAACGAAAGAAAAATGTCCATTTGATACTGCATACGGAAAAATGGAACAATGCATCTAAATGTCAGCAGGCACCTTGAAGAAAGGTATCAATACGGAATATGTCCACAGTGGATTGTGATGCAACATTCCACACGTCGTATCATACTTTGCTCATCATTATCCAGCAGCTGTTGAGGCAATTTATCCCATTCCTCTGTGAGTGCATGAAAGAGGGTGTTCTGGTTGGTCGGTGGATAGTTTTGACCAGCAACTTACCTCCCCAAACCATCCTACACATTTTCAATGAGGTTTAGATCTGGAGAACGTGATGGCCATAAGAGGCGTTGAATACGTTCGTTGTCTAGACAATCCTGAACAGCGAGTGTTCGATTACATGTTGCGTTGTCTTTCATAAAAACAAATTTATCCCGACAGCACCATGGAAAAGACGAACATTAAGAAGTAGAACTTCATTAATGTATCGTTGTCCTGTCATAGTCCCATTCGCAACCACATGTAGGGGCATGTGGCCATTAATAATGATGCCGGCCCATATCATGACACTGCATGTCGGATATCGGTGCCTTTCCTGGACATTTTCTAAACGATAAGCAGTACCACTCTCATGCCAGATCAGTTGGCATCTACAATCCAACGACGGACTAAAACCTACTCTCATCTGAGAATAGTATACATCCCCAGTCCTGTTCAGTCCGATTGCGATGCTCATGACACCATTGCAAACGGGCACTGTCTGGTCAATGGGACACACACAACAGGTCTGCGAGAGTATGGTCCTCCTACCCTCGAACGTCTGGCAATAGTTTTTTGGGACATCTGCTTTTCTGAGACAGCAAGAAACTGATTTGCCACCTGCTGAGCTGTGGTGCGCCTGTTCCTTTTCACTGATAGGATTATGTATCTTTAATTCTGCAGGCGTCTTACTTCTAACAGAACCTCCCACGTGCTGCCTACTACACATTCCAGAAGTTTTAAATGACTTCCACAGCCGTGAAACAACGTGTGAGCGATGTTGAACTCTCTGGCAACATCTGTTATTTTTTGCCCTTCTTCAATATTTCCAATAATTCAAGGCCACGCCTAAAATCATCTAAGTGATGTCGGGAAGACATGCCAAAAATTTCAAGTTCGCCTATAAAATCTTTCCAGTAAAACTTTGACTTGAAACGACAACTGTCCACACGCGTCAAAACCTTTAAAGCTCTTATAAACGATTTCACGTGATGAACAGAGGTAGAAAAAAATTTGCATATGCATACTTCTTATTACTATATCCCGCACTTTTTATAATTTTCCACATTTTGCTTCCTTTCATTTTATAGTTGCTATGGATGATAGTATTATCCGTCCTTAGCAATTGACAAGCAGTGTAATATCAAAGATATCCCTTCTCTTTGCAACATTTCTAATATTTTCTCTTTATTGACAATATTAATTGCATTGTAATTTGAAAGCTTTATTTATCAAATTGATTAGGTTCATTATAAAATATTAAGGCTAATAATTTTATATAGAATTATCATCATTTTATGTGAAATTAATATTATTTATTATAACATCATTATATGTTAAGAATAATAATTTTATATATTATTAAAATTATTTATACATGAATCTGAATGAGTTAAAACATATAATTAAAGTATTTATAAATTTTTTGAGAATATACTGTTTCATGTACATTAAATATTGCTTTAAAATTGATTAAAATTCTAAAAAAAAGTTTATTTATTTTTCAACGGAAAAATGTAAGTATAAAAAAGTTATGTAAAAATAAAAATTTGATCCTATAGAAATTAAATTCAATTATTTATTACTATATACATGAAATTTTTGTACATGAAATTTTTTCTTTAAGTGTAGAGCTTTAATATTAAATTTTATCTAAATGTTTTTGGAGACAAACTAATTTTAAATATATTTTAGAAAAGTTGAAATTTTTTTTCATAATATTATGTCATTTCTAGAAGATTCTAAATAATATAAAGAACATTAAAAAAAATAAAGAAAACATATTTCTATTAAATGTTCAAAACACAATGAAATTTGGTCACACTTGAAAACTTTTTAAATTGAAATATCAAGAATTATATTATATTTTTATGGAAAAATTCAATAAATTTCATTCATTAAATTTTTACAATTTTGTTTGAAATAAATGTAATGTGTTCAGACCATAACTTATTATTGGAGAGAAATATAAATTTATTTTTTAATTATATATTCACAAAAAAGCATGAAAGAAATAAAAAAAAATATTGAACTTTAAGAACCAATGCATTTTTATAATCTGCCCTTTTTAGAAAAATTACAAGTCATTAGTTCAGTGATTGGCGTTGTGTTGCTTATGATAAAAATTATTTCTAAGACAAAAATTTTTTTTCAGCTTTGGCAATGTTTTATGAATGTTTAATATGAGTGACAATATTTTATTATAAATTAGTGCAGAAAGGAGTTTGGTGGAATTTTTGTCAAAGTAATTTCATTTCAAGAAAAAGAAGTTTTGTGGAAGAATAATAATTACAGAAAAATATATTGTTTTAAAATATATTACAAATTGTTTAATTGTTGAACAATACAATACTAAAGTAGGTTACATTGTGTGACAAAAATAAAATTATTTAGATAACACTTCATTAGGTATTTAAAAACTAAAAAAAAATAAAGATTAGAAGAAATACTTTATGCTAAATATTTGTCGGTGCAGAATGTTTATGTGAGTGACGTCGCAAGGTTTCAATTAAAGAACGATTTTATTATTTAAAAATTAACTTAAATATGACATTTTAAATTTTTCAAAAAATTATTTTCACAATTTGTTTCAAGTTTCTTAATAAATATATGCTCAACAGTGATTGTAAAATGAAAACGTTTTCATATTAATCTGCATAAAAGAATAACGAGTGATTTAGTTACTTTTCAAAACAATTATTTCAAATTCAATTTATGTAACATTTATATAAATTTAAACTTACATATTTTTATATTGGTCTTTTACATATTTTTGTGTTACAAATGTCTTTTTATGTTTATATCTGAATTAGTTACATATACATGTCTTACATGTTTTGATATTAATTAAATGGAATTTTAAGTATATTTTAGCAATCATATAAAAAAGTGATAACAACAAATGAAAAATTTCTTGAATTACTAGATTTATTATAATATATAAATTTGTGCACCGTATAAGAAATATAATTTTAAAACTACTTATTTAAAGTACCAAATAAAGAATAATTAGACAAATTTTCTAATAATATGCAAATATCATTTTTTTAAATATCCTTCTACTATTTTATAAAAACTTACTGACGTATTCTCATTGTAAGAATTTATATATATATATATATATATATATATATATATATATATATATATATATATATATATATATATATATATATATATATATATATATGACTTGTTGAAACTTAGCCATGGATGAGGAATATTCTGTTAATACAGTGGTAATAAATAAACTGTTAGATACGTTTAAGCATCATTTAAATTTCGATTACAAGAAAATGTTTTCTCATAATTCACAGGCATTTTAATTTTTTAAATAATTTTTATTATATATAAATACTTCTAAAAATCTCGTTCTTTGTATTGGTTGATAAAGAGTTTGATTGCAATAGATATTCTTGCAAGTACGATTGTATATAAATTAAGTATGCTTAGCAATTGTAATGATTAATTCAGTAGTGTTGATAATTAAAAGGTAAAAAAAAATTACCTGATGTGCATTTATGTTTAAGTATATTTAGAAATTATTTACTGTTTTTATATTTGGAAAATGCAATTTTCTAATTGTTAGCATAAAAACGTTTCTGAGATTTGAATTAATTGAAAATATTTTTTCAAAGTAAGATATTGCGAATTAAATATAATTGATATTAAACACTTACTTTTCTCATATATTTTAGATAAAGTTTTAAGAAAAAATTCAGTAATATATTTAAGGTAAAAAAAGATGTACAGGGTAAGAAAAGAAATCATTTTTGTAATACTTTTAATCATATATAGCACGTAATACATTTCTCCTTTTTAAAAAGAGCTAGCTCATCGTTAAGAAATGCTTGGTGGATTCTGTAATCATTCACAAGTAGACCAAAAATTCCAAATGCAAGTAAATTTTATTCATATAAATGTTTTTTCCATAAAGATAATTTTTGAATTAATTGAAATAATATTTAAAATTTAATAATTGGCATTTAAATATCATGAAAATGAAATATTTTATTTTTATATTATACTATTGAAATAAAATATAGAATATAAACTTCATTATTTAGTTAATGTAAAATATTCTGCATTTTATGCTTTAAAAATCCCATTCATCAGATCAGAAATAATAATTTATAACATTATTTTACTAAAAATGTTGATATAGTCATGTTTTTTAAAAACTACTTCGATTTCTTTAAACGTTTAACGGAGTGTTTGATTAGTGCGTGAATTCTCTATTTTAAATGATCCGAATCGAACATCTACTCAAAGAGATGTGAGAATGTTAAATCCGTTATGCTCTCTACGATGTGTTTAAAGCCCACCATTCATATGTAAAAAAGTTAAATAATTTCGAAGAAGCAAACTTACTAATTGCTATTTGTTATTGATCTAACTGCGGTATATAAATATTTATTTTTCATAATCTCATATTATTATTTATATAGAATGTTATTAACTGTTAAATTTGATTTTATAATTTTTGTCAAATTCAAAATAGCGAATTAAAAATCATTAATATTAAAAAGTTGTGCTTGCCATATTAATCAGATAATATTTTTATAATGATGTTTGGTATAATAATTCATTTTATGTAAAGCAGATACTTGTTAAAAATTTTAAATTTTAACATTATTTTTTCGTCAGACAGAAAATCAACATTCAAAAAACAATTTTTCTAAAAGTTTTCAGTACTTATAAAGGAGATAAACATTTCTACAATTGAAAAATGCCACAGGAAGTGTCTCGACATGATTAATGGATAAAGAGTCTGCCTCGTACTGCTTGTCACGCAGATGTTGAGATATCATGTCGAAGTCAGTGTCTAAGATGGTTTCAAATGTGAAACTTTCTAATGTTAAATAATAACAATTCAAATCTGCAACATTGATGTAATAATTTTTTTGTTGACTATAGTAATACTGAATTTCCAAAATGTTTTAGTAATTTTAATCCTAAGAAAATTCTTTGCCTCTTATTTTTAATGCAAAAATTTATTGAAATTTAAACAGTGTTAAGGTTTTTACTAAATTTAACGACTCAAATTTATTTCTTATTAACATTAAAATATTTTATGTAACCATTTCCTGTAGTTAATGTCTCAAAATATTTATTTATTGTCTTAATTAAATAAGGAAGAATAAAGAAAACTTTCTACATTAATTTTTTTTTAAACAGAAACTAAATATCAAGAAAAAAGTTTTACTGATTCTGGTAATGTATTTTGATAAACATTTTCTCAAGATCAGAAAACGATACCCGAAAGATAGTAGCTGTTTTAAATTAGAAATTTACTTCATTTATAAGGTTAATATTTTAAAAATTAAACATTAATCATAAAATTTATATTTTCAAATTTGGTAATTTTATTTCCAATTTTTTCATTAATCTAAAATTTGATATAATTTAGATTTACGTGCATTTAAAAAAATTAGGATTATCAAATTAAAAGAATTTAAAACTACTTTTAACATTCGGAATCAGTGAATGAAACGTAATTACCATTAAAAAAATTGTTCTCACCTATATGAATCAGATATAATTTTAAATTCCAATTGATTTTTTTTCTTTTATATAAAAGAAGATGCAAACTCAGAAATATATATTTTATCATTATTTCTTCATCAAACAAAAAATTAACATTTAGCAAACTATTTCTCTAATAGCTTTGAGTACTTTTATATTGGAGGAATTTTTTCTACAATTTAAAAATCCCGAACGATGTGTCTTGACATGCTTACTGGTTACAAACTCGCTCGTACTGATTGTCCCGCAGATGGGAAAGTATCACATTGAAGACAATGTCTATCATCTATCCAAAGATCGAACATTCTGAAGAACAATGATAATAATTCAAAACTGAGACATTAATGTCATTCTTGCAACATTTTGAATAGACAAAATGACATCTGCTCTGTCTATAATATATTCACATTCTGTGATAATAATTCAAATTTGAGATATTTATTTACCGACTTTTGCTGATTATAGTATAATATTGAATTTTCAAATGAATTTATTATATTTATTCTTATGAAATGTCTTTGCCTCACACCTTCAATAGAAAAAATTATTTAATCAGGTTTAAGCATTTAACTGAATTTAAAGACACAAAATTAATTCTTATTAATATAAAATATTTTATTTACCTATTTTATTCAAGTAATGTTTTACAAGAATGGTACTTATTTACTGATTTTAAAAAAGTAGAACATTGAAAACTAAGTATTTTAATTTTTTCCCTTTGAAAAAAGAACAAAATATGAAAACTAAAGTTTTATTGATAATGTTAATGTATTCATATTTTAATAAATATTCTCCCGCGATTTGAAAAAAGATTTCCGTAATGCTTCATTTAAAATTTGATTACCTTGCTTCATTTAAAATTTTCTTTATTCATAAGTTAAAATTTTTATTAATTTAAACAAGTTTTAAATATATTTTTATAGATTTTGTAATAATGTTTATAATTTTTTTCCAATGCTCAAAAATCTAAAATTAGAAATATTTTAGATTTAAATGCATTTTAAAAATTTAAGAATTGTAATTTGCGACATATTTTAAAACTCCATTCAAAAATTAGAAATGACAAATGAAACGACATTAATATTAAAAATTTGCCGACGATAATATTATTCAGATAAAATTTTAATTTCTTATTTAATTGTTTCTTTAAATAAAAGAAGATAAAATTTCATAATAATATGTATTAACATTATTGCGTCAGCAAACAAAAAATCAACATTTAGAAAAAAAATTTCGAATAGATTAAGTATTTATAAATTGGATAAAACTGTTCTGCTATTTAAAAATGCATCAAGATGTATCTAAGTTGCCTAATGGATAAAGAGTCGCGTTCGTACTTCTCGTCACGAGGGAGCGAAACTAAAACTGGGAAGTCAATGTCTATGATGTATTCAAATTTCCTTGAATCTGAAGTACAATGATAAAAATTCAAATCTGATACATTGATAAAATTTTTGATGACTATTATCTCTTATTGTAATATTGAATTTTCAAAAATATTTTTTAATTTATTCATGTTAAAAACCTTTGTTTCTTAATATTTATTACAAAATTTTATTCAATTTTAAATAGATATAGAAATTTTACTGAATTTAATGACACAAGATTAATTCTTATTAACATTAAAATATTTTATTTACCTATTTCATTCAAGCAATGTTTTACAATAAAATTTATTTATCCACTTACTTTAGGAAATCGGCATACAGAAAACTGTCTAAATTTATAATTTTTCTTTAAATAGTAATTAAATATCAAGAAAAGAACTTTACTGATTACGTATTCCAAATGCTTTTAAATATTTTACAACGATTTGAAAAGGAATTTCTAAAGTGCACTGCTTTACATCACATGAAAATTATTTCATTCATTAGATTAATTTTTTATTAAATTTAAGCAAAATTTGAAAAAATGATTTTTTTTTCATATTTAGGAATTTTATTTCAAAATGTTTTCAATGCTAATAAATCTAAAATTTGAAATTTATTAAATTTAGATGCATTTTAATATTTTTATATTTTTAAACTATAAAACAATTTAAAAAACCTTTTAAATTTAAGAAACGGCAAATCAAATGTCATTAATAATAAAAATATATTCTCCCACATATTAATCAGATAAAATTTTAAATAAAAATTAAATTTTTTCTTTCAATAAAAGAAGATTCGAACTCAAAATAGTTTATTTTCTCATTGTTTCTCACGAAACAGTAAATAATCATTTTGATAATAATTTTTCAAAACATTTTATGTATGTGTACATTAGAAAATCTTTTCTACTATTTGGAAATGCCGTTTGGAGTGTCTAAGTTGCATAATGGATTAAGAACCTCAGTCTTACTGCCTTTCCTGCAGATCCGAAAGTACCGCAAGCAAGCGAATTTCTCTCATTAATTCAAAAGTGACTACTTCTGAAACCATTGGAAATAATTGAAATCTGAGGCTCTGATTGAGTTCTTGCTGATTTTTATAGTATTGAAATTTCAAAGGATTTTATTAAATTTATTTTAATTAAAATTATTTGCGTGCCATTTTTTAATAAAATTTTTTATTCAATTATATAAAATTTTGAGGATTTTACTGGATTAAATGACACAAAATTAATTCTTATTAACATTAAAATGCTGTATTAACCCATTTCATTCAAGTAATGAGTAACTAATAAATTTGTTTATTTTTTTAAAAAAATAGAATACAGAAAAATATCTATATTAAGTTTTTTATCTTAGATAGAAACTATACATGACGAATAAATTTTTTCTAATACGGTTGATGTATTTATATTTTGATAAATATATTCTCGATGTTTAAAAACGAGAGAGAGATTTCCGATGTGCAATACATTGCTTTATTTAAAATCTACTTCATTCAAAAGCTTTTTTCTTATTAAATAACACAATTTTTAATTAAATTTATATTTCCGAATTTGGTAATTCTCCTTCCAATTATTTTTCAATGTACATAAATAAAAAACTTGAAATAATTGCGATGAATGTGCGTTTAAAAAATTAAGAATTGTAAATTGAAAATGAATTTAAAAGCCCTTTTAACATTTAGAAATAAGGAATGTTACTTCGTAACATTAACCAATCGTTCTCGAGTAAATAAAACTTTAAACAACAATTTAATTTTTTTCTTTTAAATAAAAGAAGATAGAAACTCAGAATTATATAATATAATATTATTTCTTCGTCAAATAAAAAATCAACATGTCGAAAAAATATTTCTCTAATTATTTTGAGTTCTAATTCATTTGATAAAACTTTTCTACTATTTAAAGATGGAAAATGAAGTGTCCTGACTTGCTTACTGGATAAAGACTCGCTAGTACTGCTTATCAAGCAGATTTGAATATCTCGTATAGAATGAAATGTCTATCCAAAGGTCTACTTTCTGAATAAAAAAGATAATAATTCAAATCTAAGGCTTTGCTGACTTCTTGCTTCTTATTGTAATATTGAGTTTTTAAAAGATTTTATTAAATTTTTTCTTGTTAAAGTTTTCCTCGTCTTATTTCTTAATGCAAACTTACATTTAACTTTAATTAAGTTTCAGAATTTTAATGAAATTAACGACCCAAAATTAAATCTTGTAAACTTTAAAATATTTTATTTACATATTTCATTCATGTTATGTTTTACAAAAAAATTCATTTTTTTACTTATTTTAAAAAAGTAGAATACAGAAATCCTTCTACATTAAATTTTTACCCTTTAACCTGGGAAAAATGTGAAGAATATAGTTTTACTGATAATGTTAATGTATTCATATTTTAATAAATAACTCCCACTGGTTTGAAAAGAATTCTGGTATGCAATAGCTTGTTTAATTTTAAAAAGTTACTTTATTGAAAAGATTAATTATTATTAATAATTAAACAATTATAAAAGAAATTTATTTATTTATATTTGGTATTTCTCTTTCCAAATTTATTGCAGAGCACAAAGATCTAAAATTGGAAAAAATTTAGATTAAGTGCATTTAAAAATATTAGGATTTAAAAATTGAAAAGGAATATAAAACGTCTAAAAAAATTTTGAAATAATGATTGAAACATTATCAATATAAAAAATCTTTCCCACCTATATTAAATAGATAAAATTTTAAATAACTATTTAATTTTTTCCTTTAAATAAAAAAAGATGGAAACTCCGAATAATATAATAAAATAATGTTTCTTCATCAAATGAAAAATCAACATTTCGAAAACTATTTTTCTCATAGTTTTGTGTACTTATATATTTGATAAAACTATTCTGCTATTTAAAAGTGCCGGTGCCGTGTCCTGACTTACGTAACTGATAAAGAGTCTGCCTCATAATACTGGTGCAGCAGATGCAACGAAACCATATGCGAAGTCAATATCTATTACGCGTTTAAACTGAATTGTTTCTGCTGTTCTATAAAAATGAATCAAATATAAGACATTGATGTATTTCTTGCCGTCATTCTGATCATTATTATAATTTTTAAAGGATTTTATTCTTATGAAGTTTCTATGTCTCCTTGTTTTTTTGTAAAAATTTTTATAGGTTTTAATTAATTTCAGGTGTATACAGATATTAGCGACTCAAAAGTAATTATTACATATATTTATCTATTTTACTTACGCATTACATGCAGGTAATGCTTTACAAAATACTTATTTATTGACTTAATTTAAGAACATAGAATTCAGACATCTGTTTACATTAAATGTTTCCTATTTAAACAGGAACTAATTATGAAGAATGAGATTTTACAGATAATGTCAATGTATATAAATTTTGATAAATAGTTTCTCACGACTTGAATAATATTCTCGATAAGCACTATTTTGCTTCATTTAAAAAAATAATTAATTGATAATTTTAATATTTTTTATTAATTTAAACAATTTTTAAATTCATTTATGTTTTTCACATTCTCTAATTGTCTATCAAATTTCATTGCAATGGTTTTAAATTTAAAATTTGAAATAATTTAGAATTTAGTGAATTTTAAAAATTAAGGTTAATTAAATTGATAAAGAATAAACTCATTTTAAAATTTAAAATAGTGTATAAAACGTAATTATAGTTAAAATATTTTTTCGTGCATATTAATCAGATGTAATTTTAATAACGTTTTACAGGAAACAAAAATTTTAAATTTATTCTATTAAAAAAAAAAGAAGAAAGAAACTCAGAAATATATAATGTAACAATATTTTTTCGTCAAATGAAAAATCTATATTAGAAAACAATTTTTATAGTATTTTGATTACTTATATATTAGATAAAACTTCTCTAGTATTTAAAAATTCCCACCCAGGCATCCTGACTTGCTTACTGGATAAAGAATCTCGCTCGTACTGATTCTCACGCGGATGGGAAAATATCTCATCAAAGTTAATGCTTATAATGTATTTAATTGAAAAGCTTTTTTTCTGACAACTAATGATGATAGTTCAAATCTGAAACGTTGATTTTATTCTTGCTGGCTTTTTGCTGTTTATTGTAATATTGAATTTAAAAAAAAATTAGTAAATTTATTGTTATAAAAATCAATTGTCACTTACTTTTGAATACAAAATTTTATTCAATTTTAAATAGATTTAATTAATTTCATGACACAAATTAATTCTTATCAACATTTAAATATTTCATTTTCCAATTTCATTACAATCAAATTTAATTATTGACATACTTTAAAAAAATTGCATACAAAAATTTATCTACATTAATATTCTTTCTTTAAATAGTAACTAAATATCAAGAATAAAATATTACTCTTTATGTATTCCAAATTTTTTATATATTTTACTGAAAATTAAAAAAAGATTAAAATATGCAGACGTTTGCTTTAAATAAAATTATTTTATGCATTAGATTAAATTTTTATTAATTTTAAGCAATATTTCATGATTTTTTTTCATTTTTGGCAATTACCTTTCGAATGCTTTCAATTCCTTTAAGTCTAAAATTTGAAATATTTTAGACTTATGTGTAATTTAAAAATTTAATAATTGTAGATAAAAGGTAATTTAAAAATCCATTCAAATTTGAAATGTTGAAACAACCGTTGTTACTATTAAAAAAATATTCTCGCTAATATTAAGCAGATAAGATTTTAAATACCAAGTAAATTTTTTCTTTCAATAAAAGAAGATTCTATCTTAAAATTATATATTATAACATTATTTTTTAAGCAAACTGAAAACATCAGTAAAATGTTTTTCTTAGAGTTTTGAGCTTTTATATATCAGCTCTAACTTTTCTACTATTTAAAACTGCCGATCGCAGTTGTCTTGACGTGCTTACAAGGTAAAGAGTTTCGTTCCTACTGCTTCTCACCCACAGGGGAAATATCACATCATAGCTTCTTTCCATGGTATAATCAAATAAACTTTAATCTGAAAACCAGTGATAATAATTTAAATAAAAGACATTGATTGATTTTTAGCTGGCTTCTTGCTGTTTATTGCAATATAGAAATTTCAAACTTTTATTAATTATATTTTTATGAAAATTCTTTGCGTCTTATTTTATAATACAAAATTTTATTCAATTTTAAATAGGTTTAAGGATTTTTCTGATTTAATTCTTTTTAACAATGTTTTCCTTACACATTTCATTCAAATATTGTGTGTTAAACTAAATATTCTCTCTTTTACTTAAAAATATATAATACAAAAAATATCTACATTAGTTTTTCTCTCCCTTAACACAAAAAGTGAATTTGACGAATGAATTTTTACTGTACTATATTAAAATATTAACATTTTGATAAATATATTTCCAGTGTTTAAAAAAGATTTCTGACATGCAATACCTTGTGTGCTTTATTTAAAATGTACTTCATTCATAAGTTTAATTTCTTATTAAGTTAAACAATATTTAATAAACATTTTTTTATCGGATTTGGTAATTCTCTTTCCAATTTTTTTTCAATTGTTATTTATGAAAAATTTGACAAAATTTAGATGTATTTACCTTTAAAAATTTAGGATTTTTAAATTAAAAATGAATTTCAAAGACTTTTTAAAATTTACGAAATAGGGAATGAAATATCATTAACATGAAAACATTTTTCTCGAGAAGATAAAATTTTAAATAACAATTTAATTGTTTTCTTTTAAATAAAAAAAAATTGAATTTCAGAATTATTTAATTTAATACTATTTCTTCGTCCAGAGAAAAATCAACCTTTCGAAAACTATTTCTCTAATGGTTTTCAGTACTTATATATTGGATAAAACTTTTCTGAATTTTAAAAATACCTATTGCAGTTTCCGGGTTTGCATAGTGAATAAAGAGTCTGCTCGCACTTCTGGTCTAGCAGGTGCAAGAAAACCATTTACAATCTGTGTGATGCGTTCAAACAGCATTTCTTCTGATGTTCCATGATAATAAATCAAATTTGAGACATTGAAATAAATTGATGTATAACTTGTTGACATTTTATTAATTATTGTAATACTGAATTTTCAAAGGATCTCATTAAGTGTATTCTTATTCAATTTACAAGTTTATTTAAAACAATGTTATATTGAACTCTAATTATTTTTAAGAAGTATACTGAAACTAATGACTCAATATTAGTTGCTAAAATAATACAATATTTTATTGACCCATTTCATGCAGGTAATGAATTACATAAAATTTAATTAGTCACTTATTGTGAGAAATTAGATAACAGAAAACAATTTATATAATTTTTTTCTTTAAACACGAAATAGACATCAATAAAAATACATACTTAAACAACTAATGTATTCAGATTTTGATAAATACTTTCACGCGATTTAAATTGATTTCCGAATTTTACTAATTTTCTACAATAAAAAAAGTAATTTCTTTTATAAGGTAATTTTTTTATTGTTTTTATCAAATTTTAAAATAATTTATTTATTCAAAGTTGGAATTCCTCTTTACAATTTTTTTTTGAATTTCTCATCAATGTAAAATATGAAATAAAATAGATTTACTTGCATTTATAAATAGTAGAATTTGTAAATTGAAAAAGAAATTGAAACTCCTTTTAAAATTAAGATATCGTGAATGAAACGTCATTAGCATTAATTAATTTTTCTCGTTTATGTTAATCAGATATAATTTTAAAAAACAATTTAAATTTTTTCTTTTTCATAAAAGAAGAAGTAAACTCAGAATTTCATATTTATCATTGATTTATCGTCAAACGGAAAATTAACATTTAGAAAACACTTTAATGTATTAATTAAAAGAATGAGAAAGTATACTGCTGGACAAATGCTAAGGATGGATAACACTATCATCCCTAGCAACCACAAAATGAAAGGAAGCAAAATGTGGAAAATTAGAATAAATGCGGGATATAGTAAGAAGAATTATGAGTATGCAAATTTTTTTTCTACGTCTGCTCTTCAGGTGAGAGCGTTCAAAACAGCATTAAAGATTTTGACGCATGTGGACAGTTTTTGTTTCAAGTCAAAGTTTTACAGGAAATATTTAAACGACGAATTTGAAATTTTCGGTATGTCTCCCCACATTACTTAGATGAATTCATGTGTGGTCCCAATTATTGGAAAGATCAAAGAAGGTTGAAAAATAACAGATGTCGCCAGGGAGCTCGACATTGCTCACAGAATTGTTTCATGACTATGGAAGTCATTTAAATCTATTGGTAAGCAGCACCGGGGAACTCATGTTAGAATTACGACGCCTGCAGAAGACAGATATATCGTCCTATCAGCCAAAAGGAACGGGCTCACCACAGTTCATAATGTGGCAAATCAGTTCCTTGCTTTCTCAGGAAAGCAGATCTCATGAAAAACTGTTGTTATACGATTGAAGGTAGGAAGACTATACGACCGCGAACCTGTTGTGTGTGTCCCATTTAGAAGACTGAACCGCACTGCGCGTTTGCAATGGTATCGTGAGCATCGCAATTGGACTGAACAGTCCTGTCGGATATCGGTCACTTTTCTGGATATTTTCTGGACGATAAGCAGTACCACTATTTCGCCAAATTAGTTAGCGTCTACAATCCGATGACAGACTGAACCTACTCTCATTTCAGAATAGTACTCATGCCGAGTCCTTTTCAGTCCATTTGCGATGCTCAAAACACCTTTGAAAACGGGCACTGCGTTGCTGTCTGGTCAATGAGACACATACAAAAGGTCTATGGTCATATAGTCCTCTTCCTCTCAAACATCTAGCAACAGTTTTTGGGACATCTACATTTCTGAGAAAGCAAGAAACTGTTTTGCCTCCTGCTGAGCTGTGGTGAGCCTGTTCCTTTTTGCTGATAGGACGATATATCGGTCTTCTGCAGGCGTCGTACTTCTAATATGACCTCCTTCGTCACGATTAATTCAAATTCCAGTAGTTTTAAATGTGTTCCACAGCCATGAAACAATGCTGTGAGTGATGTTGATGTCAATGTCAACATCTGTTATTATTCAGCATTCTTCGATCTTTCCAATAATTCGGTCACGCATAAAATCATCTAAGTGATGTCGGGAAGACTTGCCAAAAATGTCAAATTCGTCTATTAAATCTTTCCTGAGACGTGGAAAAAAATTGCACACACATAGTTCTTTTTACTAAATCTCGCTCTTATTCTAATTTTCCACATTTTGCTTCCATTTATTTTGTGGTTGCTACGGATGATAGCGTTTTCTGTCCTTAGAAATTGTCCAGCATTTTACAACATGCTCTGTCAATTATTTATTCAAATGTCCCATATTCTGATATGAAATATAATAAATCAAATGTGAGGCATTGATTTACCGACATTTGCTGATTAATGTAATATTTAATTTATAAATTATTTTAATAAATTAATACTTATGCACTTTCTTTCCCTCTTATTTTTAATACAAAATTTTATTCAATTTTAATTTCGTTTACACAATTTATTGAATATAACGACAGAAAATTAATTCTTAATAACATTTAAATATTTTATTTACACATTTGTTTACAGTAATGCTTCTTAATAAAATTTACTTATTCGCATTCTTTAAAAAACTGGAACACAGTAAACTGTCAACAGTAAATTATTTTTTTTATATAGTAACTGAATATGAGGAACAAAATGTTACTGTTATGTATTCCAGAATTTTGAAATATTTTACCGTGATTTTAAGAACGATTTTCGATTTGCACACATTTGCTTCATTTAAAAAAGTATATCACACACAAAAGTATATTTGCACACATTTGCTTCATTATAAAAAGTACTATATCATTCATTATATTAATTTTTTTTATTAAATCTAAGCAATATCTAAAAAATATTTTTCAATTTGGGGATTTTTTTTTTAATTTTTTCAATGCTTATAAATATTTAAATATCTTAGATTAAGAAGTTTTTAAAAGTTCAATAATCGTAAATTAAAAGAAATTTAAAAATTTCTGTTGAATTTTAGAAATTGCGAATCAAACGTAATAAATATTAAAGATATAATCTCACCTATATTAATAAAATAAAATTTTAAATATCAAATTAATTTTTCTTTCAATTAAAGAATATTCAATTTGAAAATTACATATTTTAACATTATTTCTTCAGCAAACTGTGAATCAACATTAAGAAAACAATTTTTCGAAGAGTTTGGAGTACTTATGTATCAGTTCTGAATTTTTTACACGACAAAGAAACACGCTGCTACTGCTTCTGACGCAAAGGGGAGAACATCACATTGAAGTCAATGTCTCTGATGTTATAATATGAGCATTCTTCTGGAAACCAATGATAATAATTCAAACTGAGACATTGATGGAATTCTTTCTGACTTTTTACTGTTTTTGTAATATTGAAATTTCAATAATTTTATTAATTTTATTCTTATAAAAATTATTTTCGTCTCAATTTTTGAAGCAAAATTTCCTTCAATTTTAATTAGGATCCTGGATATTACTGAATTTAATGACAAAATTAATTCTTATTAATATCCAAATGTTTTCTTTACCCATTTCTTTCAAGTAATGAGTTAAAATTAAATTTATTTATTCATTTACTAGAATACACAGAAAAGTATCTACATTAATTTTTTTTTATTTAAATCAGGAATTAAATGTGACGAATAAATATTTACTATTAATGTATTAACATTTTGATAAATATTTTCCGGTGCTTAAAAGAGATTTCCGATCTGCACCTCTTTCCTTTATTTAAAAAATAATTTCATTCAAAATTTTAATTTCCTTTTAAATTAAAATATTTTTAAGAAAATATATTTTTTTATATTCGATAATTCTCTCTTTTCAATTTTTTTCAATGATCATAAATCTTAAAATTTGGAATATTTTAGATTTAAATGCTTTTTAAAAATATTTCAATTGTAAATTAAAATATTATTGTAAAACTCCTTTTAAAATTTAGAAATGGCAAATCAAACGTCATTAATATTAAAAATGTGTTCTCCCTCTTATTATTCAGGTAAACATTTAAATACAAATTTAATTTTTTCCTTAAAAAGAAGAAGATGCAAACTCAAAATAATAAACTTTACAATTATTTTTCAGCAAACAGAAAATCAGCATTTATACAACAATCTTTCTAATAGTTTTGAGTATTTATTTATTGGAGAACAGTTTTCTACCATTTAAAAATGCCGAATAAAGTGTCCTGACTGGCTTACTGGATAGAGACTGCTTTTCACGCAGATTGGAAAATATCGTATTGAAGAAAGTTTCTACGATGTATTGAACTGCCCACATTCTGAAGAATCATGCTAAAAATTCAAATCTGAGACATTGTTCTAAGTCTTGTTGACACTTTGGTTTTTATTGTATAATTTTGAATTTTTAACGGATTTTATTAAATATACTCGTATGAAAATATTTTGTGCCTTATTTTTTAATAAAAAATTAAATTTAATTTGAACTAGTTTTCAGTTATTTAGTGAATTTAACGACCTAGAAATAAATCTTATAAATATAAAAGTATTTTTTCACACATTTCATTCAAGTAATATTTTACGAAAAATTCACTTATTTACTTACTTTAAAAAAGTAGAACACAGAAAAATTTCTATAAGGATTCTAAACAGGATTTAATGTGTAGAATATATTTTTGCTGATCGTGTCAATGTATTCACATTTTAATATATAAATATTTCCTCACGATTTATAAAATATTCCTGGTATTCAATTGACTGCTTCATTTAAAAAGTTACTTTATTAAAAAAATTAATTAGTATTATTAATTTTAACAATTATGTAAGAAACTTATTCTTTATGTTTGGTATTTCTCTTTCCAAAGTATCTGCAATGCAAAAAGATAAAAATTGGAAATATATAAGATTTAGATACTATTTAAAATGTTGCGAATGGTAAACTGAAAAAGAATTTAAAACTTGTTTTATAATTTGAAAACAGCAATTGAAACGTTATCAATATTAAAAAGTTATTCTCACCTATATTAATCATATAAAATTATAAATAATAGTTTAATTTTTTCTATTATATAAAAGATGGAAGCTTAGAATTATATAATATAATATTTTTTATTCGTTTAATGATAAATCAACATTTCGAACACTATTTCTGTAATAGTTTTGAGAACTTATATATTGGATAAAATATTATTTTCTACTACTTAAAACGAAAAACCCTTTATCCTGATTTGTGTAATGGATAAAGAGTCTGCTTTGTCCTACTGGTCCAGCAAATGCAAAGAAAACATATACTAAGTCAATGTCAATGATGACTTTAGATCAGCAATATTCTGATGTTCAATGATAACAAATCAAATCTGAGACATTGATGTACTTTATCCAAAAATTCTGATAGTCATTTTAACATTGAAATTTTAAAGGATTGTATTAATTTTATTCTTATTAAATTTATATGTATCTTTAATTTTTCATACAAATCTTTTTAGAATTTTAATTAGATTTAAGGTATAAACTAAATTTTACGATTCAAATCTATATGTTTATGTATATATATAATATATATATATATATATATATATATATATATATATATATATATATATATATATATATATATATATATATATATATATATATATATATATATATATATATATATATATATATATATATATATAAGTTAAAAACATAGAGTACAGATATACATTAAATATTTCCCCCTTTAAACAGAAACAAATTTTGAAGAATAAAGTTTTACTGATACTGTTAATGTATTCAGATTTTGAAAATACTTTCCCGCTATTTGAAAAAAATTTCCAATATGCATTCCTATGCTTATCTTCTAATTTATATTTTTACATATATTTTAACAATTTTTAAATTCAACTAATGTTTTCATTTTCTAGTGGACTTTCAAATTTTATTGCAATGAACTTAAATTTTAATGAATATAACGACAAAAAATGATTCTTATAATCATGACAGTGAATTTTTTTTACATATTTCATTCAAGTAATATTTTACAAAAAGTTCATTTATTAACTTACTTTAAAAAAGTAGAACACAGAAAAATTCCTATACAGGATTCCAAACAGGATTCAATGTGAAGAATATATTTTTGCTGATAGTGTGTCAATGTATTCACATTTTAATAAATAATATTCCCCCGATTCAGAAAATATTCTCGGTATTCACCAGAATGCTTCATTTAAAAAGTTACTTTATTGAAGAGATTAATTATTATTAATTATTTTCATAATTATTAAAGAATGTTTTTTTCTTATGTTTGGTATTTCTAATTACAAAGTTTCTGCAATGCAAAAAGATCTAAAGTTGGAAATATATTAGATTTAGATACTATTTAAAAATGGCAAATTGAAAAATAATATAAAACTTGCTTTTTATAATTTGGAAATAGCAATTGAAACGTTATCAATGATAAAAAATTGTTCTCACCTATATTTATCAAATAAAATTTTCAATAACAATTTAATTTTTTCTATTATATAAATGAAAATGGAATCTAAAATTATATAACATTGTTTATTCGTTTAATGATAAATCGCAACATTTCGAAAACTATTTCTGTAATAGTTTTGAGAACTTATATATTGGATAAAACATTTTTCTACTATTTAAAACAGCAAACAAAATATCCTGACTTGTATAATGGATAAAGAGTCTGCTTAGTTCTACAGTCCAGCAGATGCAAATAAAACATGTACCAAGTCAATGTCAATGATGCGTTTAGAACTGCTTCTTTCTGATGTTCAATGATAACAAATCAAATCTGAGACATTGATGTATTTTATACCGAAATTCTGATAATAATTTTAACATATATATATATATATATATATATATATATATATATATATATATATATATATAATAATTAGTCTATATATATATATATATATATATATATATATATATATATATATATATATATATATATATATATATATATATATATATATATATATATATATATATATATATATATATATATATATATATATATATATATAATATTAAATCTATATATATATATATATATATATATATATATATATATATATATATATATACTATTAATGTATTCAGATTTTGATAAATATTTTCCCGCGATTTGAAAAGGTTATCCGATATGCACTTCTATGCTTTTCTGCTAATCTTTATATTTTTCATATATTTTAACAAATTTTAAATTCAATTAATATTTTCATTTTCTAATGGAATTTCAAATTTTATTGCAAAGATCTTAAATTTAAAATTTGAAATAACTTATATTTAGGTGCGATTATAAAATTTAGAAAAATTAGAAACGGTGGGGGTAGTTTTTCTAGATTGTATAGTGACGTCATGCGTTACCTCGTGTAAGATCACAAAGTTATTTTTGAAAGTTGAGTTTAGTTGTTGGGTTTCTTCTGCTATAAGAAATTATTTCTGAAGGGGTGTTCAGGGAAAAGACTTGAGTAGTTTTTCTACCTGGTGTTGTGACGTCATAAGATGTGAATGAAGACGTTTGATTTTGATGAACCATGTTCAATCAAGAAAAAACCTGTTAACTGTAATATGCCTTTTCTGCGCCTAAGAATAAAATGTCTGAACTAATCACAATGTTTCCAAGCTGATGATTTGGAAAATAATTCTAGTTACTGTCTAAGTCTTTTACTTCGGCTGTTCTACAAACTTTCGAAAGGTTCCATTTATTGAACAGGCTTTCATGTTGCACTCCTTTCATTTTTTACTAACATCATGTCTTCACCAAACAGCAATCTTGCTTTAAATGAATCAGCCGATGCGACAAGTGTTACCTTTAATTTGCATGTATTTATATTCAAATTTTAAATGTTTTTGTGACTCTTACTGTGAATCATACTTAGAACTTAAAATTTTTTTTTATTTTGTTGATTAGCAATGGTTCTGACTTCGATGTAGAGAAAAGCAGTAAAAAAGTTAGAGAGAAGAATCTAAAGTAAGTTTTGAGTTTATTTTAAACGAATTATTATTATTTTACAGTTACTCAGTGTTCAATGTTTTTTTTTTTTTAGTTGTGGTTTTATACTGATGAATTATTTAAATCTTTTATTTACTTTTCCAGGCTTCAGGAGTATTTTATGAAAATGAAATTCCGGATGATATATTTTTTATAGGAGACTCCGTTTCTGTGTTTTCTAGTACTTGCCATGGAGTTGTCTCACAACACATTAGAAAGTATCAGAGATATGGAATGAAATATTATCCATTTTCAGAAGGAATTACTCTTCGACCATGATGGATTGAACAAATTATGGATAGAGAAGCTGTGCTTCAAAATGAGAACCATCTACGAAGCGTGTTTCCTTTACTGAATCAGAAATGCAGATTACAATTGAAGACTTTAAAGTGCTTACATTCACTCGTGTGAAAAAAGGATGGAACTCAAAAAATCCTTTACATTTTCTGCTGATCAATATAATAATATTGCGAATTTATAACAGTATTGCGAATGCTGTTCTAGACCACATGTTCCGCACAGTGTATTTTTAGATGCTTATCGTTATGGTTTTCACGACATTATTGAAGAAACTTTGCCAAGTTCCTTTTATTTAAGCCTCGGAACCCAACATTTGTTAGAAACCCTTGAAAATGCCGTGCGTGACATTTTTAAGGAGGAAGTTTTAAAAGAACCATGTATTTTGGCTGAAGAACTATGGGCTAAACGTGTAGAAACTTTTAATTCACATGCATTTCCTTTAGAAATTTTAGTAATTGTTGATTCTTTTTATCACAATCTAAGGGAAAATGAACATTTTATAGTTCTGAAACCTGTTATGTAAGTAACAGCTGATTTCCTGAAAAATTTATGTCTATACAGCATTATTAGAAATGTAAGAAATGCCTTGTGTCCTGAAGATGCGTTTCAGTATTTCGAAAATAATGAATAATTTGATAAAAATATGTAACATTGTTGTACATTATTTTCTATAAATGTTCTTTAAAAATTTGCTAAATAAAATATCATTGCTTAAAATATTATGTGTGTTTAATTATTATTTTTCCTTTAGATAATATGTAAGTGTATTAAATTATGTAATTATATAAAAAAGGAATATTCTGAAAATAATTGTGTCATTTAAACAGAGTGTATTACATTGAAGACAATGTCTATGATGTATCCAAATATCAAACATTCTGAAGAACAATGATAAAAATTCAAAACGAAGACATTGACGTCATTCTCGTCACATTTTGATGATTATTATAATACTGAATTTTGAAACAATTTTATGCACTTTATTCTTATGTAATTTCTATTTTTCTTAAAAAGGAAAAATTTTTTATAGGATTTTAAGTAGTTTTAAGGAGTATATAGAATTTTATGACTTAAAATTGATTCTTAAAAATATTAAAAAATATTTTATTGACCAATATCACTCAGGTAATATTTTACAAAAAATTTCTTTATTAACTAACTTTGAAAAAGTATACAACAGAAAACTACCTACATATATTTCTTTTCTTTAAAGACTAGCAATATTGCACTCAAATTGTTTTCTAATACTGTTAATGTATAGGGATTTTGATAATCATTTTTCCGTGATTTGAAACTATATGTGAAATGAACTAATTTTCACCATTTTTTTTTATCATTATAAGCAATATTTATAAATATATATTTTTATCAATTTGGTATCTCCCCTTTTCCAATTCTTTTTCATTTGCCATAAATCTAAAATTGGAAAAATATAGATTTACATGTAATTAAAAAAGTAGGATTAGTAAATTGAAAAATAATTGAAATCTTCTTTTAAAATTTAGAAAAAGTAAGTGAAAAGGAATTAAAATTATTAAATTTTTCTCGCCTATATTATTCAGACATAATTTTAAATAACAATATATTTTTTTTTCTTTTATATAAAGAAGTTGGAAATTTTTTATGTATTTTAACACTGCTTCTTCCTCAAGCAGAAAATCAACATTTAGGAAAAAAATTTCTAATAAATTTGTGTGTTTATATATTTTATAACATACTTTTCTACTTTTTAAAGTCCTGAATTGCTTAATGGATAAAAATTCCCGCTCGTACTGCTTATCACACAGATAAAAAAATGACACGTGCTCTGTCTATAACATATTCAAATGTCCCACATTCTGAAGCGTAATGATAATAATTCAAATCTGAGACATTCATTTACTGACTTTTGCCGATTATTGTATAATATTGAATTTTCAAATGACTTTATTATATTTGATCTTATGAAATGTCTTTGCCTCATGCTTTCAATATACAGCGAGCTGGCAGCCGAATGGTTAGCGCTCTTGCCTTCGGTTCAGCCGTTCGTGGGTTCGAACCTTGTGCATGGATGTTTGTATTGGTTCGGAATCCACTTTAAACCGTAGGTTCCGGTCTAATTAGCCCTCGTTTGCAAAAAATGACCTTTGAACGACAAACAAACCAAAGAGCCTTCAATACAAAAATTTATTTCATCAGGTTTAAGCATTCAACTGAATTTAAAACATAAAGTTAATTATTATTAATATAAAATATTTTATTCAAGTAAAGTTTTACCAAAATGGTATTTATTTACTAATTTTAAAAAAGAAGGACACATTGAAAATTGACTATATTTATTTTTTCCCTTTTAAAAAATAACAAAATATGAGAAATAAGTCAATATCTGAATACATTAACAGTTGATACTGTTAATGTATTCAGATATTGAATAATAATCTCCAATAATAATCTCTGGTAATAATCTTTGAAAAAAGATTTCCGATATGCCACAACCTGTTACATTTAATATTTACTTCATTCAAAAATTTAATTTCTTTTTAAATTAAACAAGTTTTCATAAAATTTATTTTTAATTATTTGGTAATTCTCTTTTCAATTTTTTGGCAATAATCATAAATCTTAAATTTTAAATATTTTAGATTTAAAAGCACTTACAAGATTTAGGAATTTTAAATTGAAAAATGATTTAAAACACCTTTAAAAATTTAATAATGGCGAAGCACAAACATCATTAATATTAAAATTATGTTTTCACCCATATTAAACACACAAAATTTTAAACACTAAATTAATTTTTTTTTAAATAAAAAAACATTCAAACTCAAGATTATATATTTTAACAATATTGTTTCAGAAAACAGAAAATAAACATTTACAAAACATTTTTTTTTCAGTTTTCATTACTTATATATTGGTTAAAACTTTTCTACTATTTAATATTTCCGAACACTGTGTCCTGACTTGCTCAATGGATAAAGAGAATCGTTCCTTCTGCTTCCCTCGCAAATGGGAAAACAACACCCCAATGTCAATATTATCAAAGAGTCTTTTTCTGACTCCAATGATAATAATTCCAATCTGAGACATTGATTGATTTCTTACTGACAATATGCTGTTTATTGAAATTTCAAATAATTTTATCCTTATGAAAATTATTTTCATCTTATTTTTTAATATAAAATTTTAATGAATTTTGTTAGGTTTCCGGATTTTACTAAATTTACCGACACAAATGTAACTCTTAAATATTTTATTTCCTCATTTCATTCAAATAATATTTTACAAAACAATATATTTATTTATTAGTTTTAAAAAAAGTAGAATGTATAAAACATTCTATATTAATTTTTTCCCTTTTAGAGAAGAACAAAATATGAGGAATAAAGTTTTACTGATAATGTTAATGTATTCAGATTTTAATAAATATCCTCCTGCGATTTGAAAAAACATTTCCGTAATGGAATACCTTGCTTCTTTTAAAATTTACTTTCATTCATACGTTAAATGTTTGATTAATTTAAACAAGTTTTAATTAATTTTCTTTTATATTTTGAAATTCTCATTCTAACATTTTTGCACTGCCCATATATCTAAAATTAGAAATATTTTAGATTTAAATGTATTTTAACAATTTAAGAATTGTAAATTGCGAAAAATTTTAAAACTCCATTCAAAATTTAGAAATTGCGAATGAAACATCATTAATATTAAAAAAAATTTCTCGATGATATTATTCAGATAAAATTTTAATTTCATATTTAATTGTTTATTTAAATAAAGCAAGATAAAATTTCTTAATAATATATGTTAACATTATTGCGTCATCAGACAGAAAATCAACATTTAGAAAACTATTTTCGAATAGATTAAGTATTTATAAATTGGATAAAACTTATCTGCTATTTAAAAATGCGGTGAGCAGTGTCTAAGTTTCCTAATGGTTAAAGAACCTCATTTGTACTTCTTGTCACGCGGAAATGAAACTAAAACTGGGAAGACAATGTCTATGATGTATTCAAAAGAGCTTTATTCTGAAGTATAATGATAAAAATTCGAATCTGAGACATTGGTAAAATTTTTGCTGACTATTATTTATTTAATGTAATATTAAATTTTCAAAAATATTTTTTAATTTATTCTTGTTAAAATCCTTTGTTTCTATATATTTAATACAAAATTTTATTCAAATCTAAATAGATTATGGGATTTTACAGAATTTAAATACACAAAATGAATTCATATTAACATGAAAATATTATAATTACCTATTTCATTTAAGCAATGTTTTACAATAAACTTTATTTATTCAATTTATGTAAAAAATGGTATGCAAAAAACTATCTACATTAATTTTCTTCTTTTTTTTAAATATTAAATAAATATCAAGAATAAAATATTACTTTTTATGTATTCGAAATTTTTATATATTTTACGGCGATGTGAAAAATTATTTTAAATATGCAGAAGTTTGCTTTATATAAAAATTATTTTATTTAATAGATTAATTTTTTATTAAGTTTAAGCAATATTTACTGAATTTTTTTTTTTCATTTTTGGCGAAACACATTAAAATGTTTTCAGTTCTACTAAATCCAAAACTTGAAATATTTTAGACTTAAATGCAATTTAAAAATTTAAGAAATGTAAATAAAATATAATTTAAAAATCCATTTAAAATTTGATATGTTGAAACAAACGTCTTTACTATTAAAAACATATCTCACCCATATTAAGTAGATAAGATTTTAATTACCACGTAAATTGTTTCTTTCAATAAAAGAAGATTCATTCTTAAAATTATATATTATAAAATTATTTCTTTAGCAAACTGAAAACACCAGTAAAATATTTTTCGAATATTTTTTTAGTACTTCTTCATCAGCTATAACTTTTATACTATTTAAAACTGCCGATCGCAGTGTCCGCATTTGCGTACAAGCTAAAGTGTTTCGCTTCTACTGCTTCTCCCACAGGTGGGAAAACAACTCATCAAAGTCTATGATTTGTCCAAATCCAACTTAATCTGAAAACCAATGAAATTAATTGAAATTTTTAGACATGGATTGAATTCTTGCTGTCAATTTGCTGTTTATTGAACATTCATAGGATTTTATTAATTTTATTCCTATGCAAATTTTTTGCGTCTTATTTTTTAATAGAAAATTTTATTCAATTTTAAATAGGTTTAAGAATATTACTGAATTTAACGGCACAAAATTAATTCTTATTAACGTTAAAATGTTTCTTTACACATTTCATTCAAATATTGTGTTAAACATAAATATAATTATTAAATTTTACTTAAAAAAATATAATACAAAAAACTATCAACAATAATTTTTTCCCTTAAAACAAGAATTGAATTTGACGAATAAATTTTAACTGTACTATATTAAGGTACTAACATTTTGATAAATATATTCCCGGTGTTTAAAAAAGATTTCTGATATGGAATACCTTGTGTGCTTCATTTAAAATATACTTCATATGTTTAACTTCTTACTAAATTAAAAAATGTTTAATGAAATTTTTTATCGGATTTGGTAGTTCTCTTTCCAAAGTTTTGCAATGCTCATAAATAAAAGATGTGAAATTATTTAGATGTATTTGCCTTTATAAGATTAGGATTTTTAAATTAAAAATGAATTTCAACGTCTTCAAAAATTACGAAATAGAGAATGAAATGTTATTAACATGAAAAATATATTCTCGAGAAGTTAAAAATTTAAATAACAATTAATTATTTTTCTTTTAAATAAAAAATGGAAACTCAGAATTATTTAATATAATATTTTTTCTTTCTTCCAGAGAAAAATCAACCTTTCGAAACCTATTTCTCTAATAGTATTCAGTACTTAAATATTGGATAAAACTTTTCTGCATTTTAAAAATACCTATCGAAGTGTCCGGGTTTGTATAGTGGATAAAGAGTATGCTCGTACTTCAGGTCTAGCAGATGCAAGAAAAAGATATACATTGTGTGTGATTCGTTCAAACAGCCATTCTTCTGATGTTCCATGATAATTAATCAAATCTGAGACATTGATTTATTTCTTGCCGACTTTTCACCAATTATTGTAATACTGAATCTTCAAAGGGTCTTATTAGGTTATTTTTATGTAATTTCTAATTTTTTTAATAAAATGTTATACTGAATTTTAATTATTTTTAAAGTGTATTTTGATTTTAAAATCTTAAAATTAGTTGTTAAAGTAATAAAATATTTTATTGACACATTTCATTCAGGTAATGTTTTACAATATTTCTTAAATTATTTTGAAAAATTAAATAACAGAAAACAACCTATTTAATTTTACTTTCTTTAAACACGACTATTAATGTATTCAACAACTATTAATGTATTCAGTATTTGATAAATAGTTTCATTCGATTTGAATTGATTTCCGAGTTGCACTAGTTTTCTACAATAAAAAAAGTAATTTTCTTTATAAAGTCAACTTTTTATTATTTTAAGCAAATTTAATATAATTTGTTTATTCCAAGATTTAATTCCTCTTTACAACTTTTTTCATTGCTCATCAAAATATGAAATAAAATAGATTTACTTGCATTTAAAAACAGTAGAATTTGTAAATTGAAAAAGAATATAAAACTCCTATTATATATAAAATATAATGAAATAAACGTCATTAACATTAATTAATTTTTCTCGTTTATGTTAATCAGATATAATTTTAAAAAACAATTTTAATTTTTCCTTTTATAAAAAGAAGGAAACTCAGAATTTCATACTTATCATTGTTTTATCTTCAAACAGAAAATAAACATTTAGAAATTTCATTAATGTATTAATAAAACAATGAGAAAATACATGCTGGACATATGCTGAGGACGGATTACACTATGATCCACAGGAAACACAAAATGAAGAAATTTTAAATAACAATTTAATTTTTTCTTTTAAATAAAGGAAGATGGAAACTTAGAATAATATAATAAAATAATGTTTCTTCATCAAATGAAAAAATCAACAATTCGAAAATTATTTTTCTACAGTTTTGAGTTTTAAATATATGATAACACTATAATGCTATTTAAAAATGCCGGTCGCAGTACCCTGATATGCATAATGAAAAAAGAGTCCGCCGGGTACTACTGGTCCAGCAGATGCAAAGAAACCATGTGCAAAGTCAATGATGCGTTCAAACAGGTTTCTTCTGATGTTCCATGGTAATAAATCAACTCTAAGACATTGAAGAATTTCTTGCCGACTCTGCTAATTGTTATAATAATAAATTTTTAAGGGATTTTATTCTTATGAAAATTCTATGTCTCTTTAATTATTAATACAAATGTTTATAGAATTTTAATTAGTTTTAAAGTGTATACTAAATTTAACGAACAAATGTAACCGTTACATATTTTAATCTATTTTATTTACGCATTTCATTCAATTAACGTTTTACAAAAAATTTATTTATTTACTTAATTTAAAAACATAGAATACAGGCATCTATTTACATTAAATTTTTCCTCTTTAAACAGGAATCAATTATGAAGAATAAAGTTTTACAGATAATGTTAATGTATTCAGATTTTGATAAATATTTTCCTTCGACTTGAAGAATATTTCCGATAAGCACTACTTTGCTTCATTTCAAAAGATAATTAATTGATAACATTAATTTTTTTATTAATATAAACAATTTTTAAATTAACTTTATTTTTTCATATTTTTCAAATGTCTATCCAAATTTATAAAAATGGACTCAAATTTAAAATTTAAAATAATTTAGATTTTAGTGAATTTAAAAAATTTAGGATATTTAAATTGAAAAAGAATAAACTCCTTTTTTAAATTTTAGAATAGTGTATGAAACGTTATTAAAGTTAAAATATTTTTCTCGCACATATTAATCAAATGTAATTTTAAATACCTTTTTATATAAAACATAAAGGTTTTAATTTATTCGAATAAATAAAAGAAGATGAAGGCTCAAAAATACACAAATTAGCAATATTTTTTTATCAAATGAAAAATCTATTTTAGAAAACAATTTTTATAGTATTTTGAGTACTTAAATTATTAGATAAAGTATTAGATTTAGTATTAGATAAAACTTTTCTACATATTAAAAAATCCCAGGGAGCCTTCCTGACTTGCTTACTGAATAAAGAGTCTTGCTCGTAGAGCTTCTCAAACGGATGGGAAAACATCATATCAAAGTTAACGGAAATAGTGTATGCAGTTGAACAGTCTTCTGAAAACTAATGTTATTAGTTCAAATCTGAGACGTTGATTTTATTCTTGCTGGCTTTTTGCTGTTTATTGTAATATGAATTATAAAAAAAATTATCTATTTAATTTATTGTTATAAAAATCCAATGCCACATAATTTTGAATGTAAAATTTTATTCAATTTTAAAAGATTTAAGGAATTTATTGAATTTAATGACACAAAATAATTCTTATTAACATTAAAATATTTTATTTACCTATTTCATTCAAGCAATGTTTAAAAATAAAGATTATTTATTCAGTTATTTTAAAAAGTGGCATACAAAAAACTATCTACATTAAATTTTTTTTCTTTTATAGTAAATAAATATCAAGAATAAAATATTACTCTTTAGGTATTCCAAATTTTTTATATATTTTACCGCGATTTGAAAAAACGCTTTCTAATATGCGGAAGTTTGCTTGATACAAAAAATTATTTTACTCATTAGATTAATTTTTTATTAAGTTTAACCAAAAATTAATGATTTTTCTTTCGTTTTTGGCAATACTCTTTCAAATTTTTCAATTCTTATAAATATAAAATTTCAAATATTTTAGATTTAAATGAAATTCTAAAATTTAATAACTATAAATAAAAAAATAATTTAAAAATACATTTAAAATTTGAAATGTTGAAAAAAACATCATTACTATTAAAATCATATTCCGGCCCATATTAAGATTTAAAATACCATGTAAAATTTTTCTCTCAATAAAAGAAGATTCAATCTTAAATTTATATATTATAACATTATTACTTCAGCAAAATGAAAATACCAGTAAAATATTTTTCGAAGAGTTTTGAGTAGTTATATATCAGCTGTAACTTTTCTACTATTTAAAACTGATGAACACAATATCCTGACTTGCTTGCTGGATATAGAAACTCGTTCCTGCTGCTTCCCACACAAATAGGAAAACATCACTTCAAAGTCTATGTTTATGATGTATTCCAACCACCTTAATCTGAAAACCAATGGTAATCTTTCAAATCTGAGACATTGAATGAATTCTTGCTGTCAATTTGTTAACTTATTGAAATTCAAAGATTTTATTAATATTTTTCCTATGAAAATTCTTTGCGTCTTATTGTTTAATACAAAATTTTATTCAATTTTAAATAGGTTAAAGGTTTTACTGAATTTAACGATAAAAAATTAAATCTTATTAACATTAAAATGTTTTTTTATCCATTTCATTGAAATATTGCGTTAAAAATAAATATCATTATTCACTCTTTTTTATTTAAAAAAATAGAATACAAAAAACTATCTACATTAATTTTTTCCCTTAAAAAAGGAAGTGAATTTGATATGTAAATTTTTACTGGTATTATATTAACGTATTAACATTTTGATAAATGTATTCCCGGTGTTTAAAATTTATTTCTGATATGCTATACCTGGTGTTTGTGTGCTTCATTTAAAATCTACTACATAAATTTAACTTCTTACCAAATTAAACAATGTTTAATAAATTTTTTAATCGGATTTGGTAATTCTCTTTCGAAAGTCTTTTCAATGCTCATAAATAAAAAAATTGAAATAATTTAGATGTATTTACCTTTAAAAATTTAGAATTTTTAAATTAAAAATAAGTGAGTTCTTAGCATTTACGAAATAGGGAATGAAATGTCATTAACATTAAAACATTGTTCTCGAGAAGATAAAATTTTAAATAACAATTTAATTTATTTTCTTTTACATAAAAGAAAATGAAAATTCAGAATTATTGAATATAATACTGTTTTTCGTGAAGAGAAAATCAACCTTTCGAAAACTATTTCTTTAATTTTTCCCCTCAGAGTTACGTTCTTTTGGTAAACATGGGTGTCACAATCCCGAGGTACCGTAGTGAACTATCCTCTTCTTTCTTTTCTTCTATCCTCTCCTCTCCTGCTTTTTCTTCCTTTTCTCCCTCATTGTTGTTGCTTTGAAAGAGGTTGCGGGCTTCCATTGAGTAGCCATTGACGCACTGTTATTAACTTCTTTTGGTGACTAAATCAACCGCGTGTTTGCCGTGCGTGGAGACCCGTGTTCCTGGAAAGGACGATCCTGATGACTGCGGCTCTCAGAGACCAACACATCAATTTGGCCTCTGTTTCAGGTAAACGGGAGGTGTATTGTTATCCTCAGCATGCCAATCGGCTTCCATGGATCAAACGAACATATATCTGTTGTGTTACTCGATAAGGGTGGAGGCCATTTCAGAGATATATTGAAAGCGTATAAGGTCTGGCTAGCACTGGTACACCTTTACTGCATCCCCTTGTTGGGCTCGATGAAAGCTGGTGCAGCCAGGGCTTGAAGTAATTAACCTATTTCTATGGAATATACTTGTAATTTTTTACTCCCTATGGAGCAACAAATGATACAAGATCAGAAATATTCTGTTATTAAAAGAACTGAGGGCATTTTGATAATGTCTTCCCTTTCATCATTAATAAGTGTCTTATTGGTATAGTTGGAAATGTCAAAAATGTTCGCAGGATGAAATCTGAAGATCTCTTAGTTGAAATTTTATCAGCTGAACAAGCCAAAGCCACCCTAAAACTAAAATGCCTTGGTAAAATAGATGTTATAGTAACTTTTCATAGTAGGTTTTAATTCTACATGGGGAGTAATTTCAGCAGATGATCTATTTAATGTTTCAGAGGAGGAAATTTTGGGTAATATTGTTGACCAAGAAGTACAACGTGTGCAGCGCATTTCAGTCAGGAGAGAAGGCAAAATTATAAGAATTAAACACCTTTTACTCACGTTTACTACTCCTATACTACCTCAATCTATTAAATCTGGCTACCTAAATTGTAGTGTTCGCCCCTTCATTCCTAATCCGTTTCGTTGCCTTAAATGTTAGCGATTTGGCCATGCAAAAACTAATTGTAGGGGTAATTTGACTTGCTCTCAATATGCATCTGTTGGACGTGACAGTAGTCAGTGTCAAATACAAGAAAAATGTGTCAACTGCAGTGGTGAACATCCCTCGTACTCCAGATCACGCCCAACCTGGATATTTGAAAAGGAAATTATTACTGTGAAAATAAAACAAAACTTATCTTACACTGAGGCCAGGCAAACAGTGTCATCCCATACCCTTAATAAGGGTATTAGCTATTCAAAAGCAATTAAGAAAGTCATGAAATCTTACAGTACCCAAACAGATTTCTTAAATTTTCCAAATGTATCCTCAAATGTTTCGAATATAAATGTCTCACCTCTTCTGAATAAAATTTCTTCACTGTCTTTCGCAAAATCTAAGCCTCAAAGATCTCTAAACTTAAAGAATGGAAAAGAAGGACTCTATAAATCATATTTTAAAAGTAAAAGAAGTTCAACTGCGTCTAAGACAGATAAAAAGAACGTAGACCCATCAGATGATGAAACACTTCTAAGTGGAGATTCATCTGAATCCCAAATGACGTGCTCCAAAGTCGGAGCATTCACCTTAGCTTAATGGCAACCTTCGTTTTTGGAATTGTCGAGGTTTTCGCACTCAAATAGAAGATATAAAATCAATTATAAATCTGTATAATCCAATTTGTTTTGCAATCAAAGATACATTTTTGAATTCTCAGTATAGTTTAAAATTGCATGGATATAATTATGTGAGGAAAGATGTTAACCATGATTCAATTTCTGGAGGTGTATGTATTCTTGTGTCTTGTAATATTCCTAGCACTATACAATCCCTTAACACTTCATTACAATATGAAGCCGAACGCATGCACCCAACATCTCTCATTACAATGTGTAGCATTTACTTACCTCCCATGAGATCATCCATGAAAGCGATTTAAACAGTTTGCTGGATCAACTACCTGCATTTAATCTACTTGGTGACTTCAATGTTCATAACACCTTATGGGGTAGTGATAATATGAATCCTCGTGGCAATATAATTGAACAGTTCATTTCTAATAACAATATTTACTTTCTAAATTCCTCAGAAATAACCTATTTCCAGCAACCACCAAGAACTTTTCATTCATTAGATTTAACTATTTGCTCTCCATAAATTCTACCTTCATTAAATCTTCGTTTTGATAAGGATTTATATAACAGTGATCATTTTCCTTTAATTATAAATCAAACTGGTATAAGCAGACCATAAATCTTCCATTCCTCTTATTCTTATCATCGTGCTGACTGGTCTCTCTACATTCAATTAGCTGCGATTACTGAGAACATGATTAAAAGTGATAATATCAATGATGCTGTGCAAAAAGAAACTGATACACGTCCACATGCTGCAAAAAACGCAATTCCCAATTGTGCTCCCCAATTCCACGCAAATGTCATAAACCCTGGTGGAACCGTAAGTGCCAAGCATCATACAAAAAGCAAACAAAGTTGTGGAATATTTTTCGCAGGTGCCCTACCAATGAAAACCCCATAGCTTTCAAAAAAGCTAAAGCTTTTGCTCGTCGAATACGGCGAAATAGTCAAAAAGAATCTTGGACAAGATATGTTACCTCCATCACATCATCAACTTCCAGCAAAGAGTTATTGAAGAAAGTTAAATCTGCTAGTGGTTTATATAGGGACTTCTCTATCTCAATACTACGCAAAGGAGCTGACATAATTTTTCTCAATGTGAAATTGCTAATCTTTTAGGTGAACCTTTTGCAAATTTATCTAATCCAGCCTCTTATGATCCTAAATTTCTCAGAATCAAAAAGCAAGCTCAAAAGAAACCTACAAAGTTTCATGATAAAGCCATACATCCATATAATTGCAATTTCTCTTTGCTGGAAATGCAGAGAACCCTGTCCCAAACTAAAAATACTAGTTCGGGACCAGATGGTATCTCATATAAGATGCTTTGTCATCTTAATCATGAATCTATATTAAACATTCTTTTTCTATTCAGTAGAATATGGAAGGAACATGTCTATCCCAGTATCTGGAGAAAAACAATTATTATTCCAATTCTTAAACCTGGGAAAGATCCAGCCAATCTTTAAAACTATCGTCCAATTGCTCTCCCAAGGTGCCTTGATAAAACATTGGAGCATGTGGTGAATGCCTGTCTTGTTTACGTAATTGAAGATAGTCATTACAAAACACTTTATCAAAGTGGTTTCCGGAAAGTTCGATCTACTCGGGACAATATTGCATACCTAGAAAGACAAATTAAAAATACCTTTGTACGAAGACATTATTTGATATCTATAATTTTTGATATAGTAAAAGCTTATGATAAGACATGGCGTTAAGGAAATCTTAGAACATTGTATAATTTTAATTACAGAGGAAATTTAACCATTTTTATTCTGAGTTTTATCTAATCCATTTATCCAATGTGAGGGGTAACTCAGGAAGTGTGTTAAGTGTTAGTCTTATTAATATTTTCATCAGCAACATTATTCATGCATTGCAACCATCTGTCCATGGAACGTTATATGTTGACGACCTAAAAATTTCTTGCCAAGGTTCCATTATGCGACTGAATAAACGGCAATTACAAACTGCTGTCAATAATCTAGTTGCTTGGTGTAAGGAAAATGGGCATAATTTATCCCCTTGTGAAAGGAATTGTATCCATTTTTTCAGAAAAACTGGGCCTCATCCTGATCCAGAATTTAAGATATCTGGCACAACTATTCCTGTAGTTAATCAGATATCATATCTTGGGCAGAATAGTACTTGGACAGTATGGTAGTATAGTTTACGGATCATCAATGTTGCTCAAATTAGACCCTACTTGTTCATCAGTCCGCGTCACGAATCTGCTCTGGAGCATTCCGGACATCTCCTGTCCACAGCCTTTATGCAATTTGCAACCAGTTACCTCTTGATCTGAGACGTAAGCAACTCTCTCTACGTTACTATTTTAAATTGCTATCAGTATCGCAACACTCTTTGAGATCAATGGTTACTTGTCCCTCTTTAAGAAGGCTATATACTGCACGACCACATAATATATTACCATTTTATTAGCGTACAAATTTAATATATCTAATCTGTCTTCATAATTAACTGTCTTCATCTAATGTCACCTCTGACATTAGATGAAGACAGGAATGTATTCATAATTTACAAATTCATTCTTGTCTTCATCTAAGTTTCCCGATTTACATATTCAAGTCACAGATGCTCTAAGATTTCCTCCTTTGAAGATTCTTGTTGTCAGTATAATCAAACACTTAACTGGATACAATAAATCAGCTACACCTCCCCTTGTTTTGCAACAGTTATTTTCACACATTCTTTCTCATTATTCTTCTCACATCTCTGCATATACAGATGGCTTAAAGTCAAGTGGTCATGTTGGTTGTGATATTGTTGTTAGAAATACAGTTGATTGTGGTCATTAAATTAGATCATTTTAATGATAAGTGTCATCCAATTATTGTGGTAATATTGGACATTTTAAATATATTAAAGAATAAAGGATTTGATATCTTGTTTTGTTGAGTTACATGTCATGTTGGCAATGCTGGGAATGAACATGCAGATAATGATGCTAAAAATGCCTCTGACATTTTGCATACAGCATTAACATTTTTTGACATTAAACAAATTATCAAAGATTTCATTTCCTACCTATGGCAAAAACCATAGGATTTGCAGAAGAACGATAAATTATATAGTATATCCTCCCACATTCCTCTATTCCCAGTTGCTTCCATGCGAAGTGTTGATGTAAAACTCACACGACTTCTTATTGGACATTCTAGATTTACACGCAAGCACTTATTCTTGTTTTGGAGTGCTCCAATTTGTGACATGTGTAATGTACCATATATAGTACATCACATTTTAATGGTCTGTCCTAATTTCAATGATTTACGCATAGTGTTTTTTAATACCAGAAATTTAATTTTATCGGACTTGTTTGGGTTTAAATCACATAGAAGAGACCAAGATTCGACAGTCCTGACGAATATTGGTCTCTTTCCTGGATATTTTCTGATCGATAAGCAATACCACTCTCGCGCCACATCAGTTGGTGTCTACAATACGATGACAGAAGGAACCGATTCTCATCTCAGATTAATACGCATGCCCAGTCCTGTTGAGTCCAATTACGATGCTCACGACACCATTGCAAACGGGCAGTACGGTTCTGTTTGGTTAATGGGACACTAACAATAGGTCCGTAGGCATATAGTCCTCTTCCCCTCAAACGTCTGGCAACAGTTTTTTGGGAGATCTGCTTTTCTGAGCCAGCAAGAAACTAATTTGCCACCTGCTGAGCTATGGTGCGCCTGTTCCTTTTTGCTGATGGGATGATATAACTGTTTTCTGCAGACATCGCACTTCTAAGACGACCTTCCCCGTGCCGCTTACTTCAAATTCAAGTAGTTTTAAATGACTTCCACAGCTGTGAAACAACGCTGTGAGCAATGTCGAAGTAACTGGCCACATCTGTCATTTTTCGCCCTTCTTCGATCTTTCCAATAATTTGGCCACGCACAAAATCACCTAAGTGATGTCGGGAAGACATACCAAAAATATCAAGTTCGTCTTTTAAATCTTTCCTGTAAATCTTTGACTTGAAACAACAACTGTCCACACGCGTCAAAATATTTAAAGTTCTTATGAACGCTATATCACGTGTTGAACAGACGAGGAAAAAATTTGCATACGCATATTTCTTCTTACTATATCCCGCACTTATTCTAATTTTCCACATTTTGCTTCCTTTTATTTTGTAGTTGCTATGGATGATAGTGTTATCCATCCTTAGCAACTGTCCATCATTGTACAATATATTTTCTGTGTATGATTTAATGAAATGTCCCCCATTCTGTTGTGCAATACAATAAATCAAATCTGAGACATTGATTTACCGACATTTGCTGATTAATTTGATATTTAACTTGAAACTGATTTTGATAAATAATTTTTTATGTAACTTTTTCTCTTATTTTTAATACAAAATTTTTACTTAATTTTATTTTCGTTTACGCTTTTTGTGTGTGTTTGTTGAATATAACGACACATAATTAATTCTTAATAACATTAAAGTATTTATTTCACACATTTCTTTACAGTAATGTTAATCAATAAAATTTATTTATTCACATACTTTTAAAAAGTTGAACACAGAAAACTTTTTACAATAAATTATTTTTCTTTAAACAGTAACTGAATATCGAAAATAAAATATTCATTACTCTTTATGTATTTCAAATTTTTTAAATATTTTACTGCGATTTAAAAAACGATTTCCGATATGCACTAATATGCTTCACTTAAAAAAGTATTTCATACGTTAGATTAATTATATTTATTAAATTTAAGCAATATTTAAAGAAACTTTTTGTAATATTGAAAATTCGCTTTTAAATTTTTTCAATCCTTATAAAACTAAAATTTCAAATATTTTAGATTAAAAAGCATTTTAAAAGTTCAATAACTGTAAATTAAAAAAAACAATTTAAAAACTTCTTTTGAATCATAGAAATTGTGAATTAAACGTAATTAATATTAAAAATATATTCTCGCCCATATTAATTATTAAAATGTTTAATATGAAGTAAATTTAATTTGAATATTCTTTTATCGAATATTTCTTTCAATAAAAGAATATTCAAATTAAAAATTACATATTTTAACATTATTTCTTAAGCAAACTATAAATCATTATTAAGAAAACAATTTTTCGAAGAGTTTGGAGTACTTATATATAAGTCCTGAATTTTTTACATAACAAAGTGACACACTCCTACTGTTTCTGACGCAAAGGGGAGAACATCACATTGAAGTCATTGTCTTTGATGTTATAATATGAGCATTCTTCTGAAAACCAATGATAATAATTCAAACTGAGAGATTGATTGAGTTGTAGCTGACTTATTATTGTTTATTGTAATAATGTGGAATTGCAAAGAATTTTATTAATTTTATTCTTATTAAAATTCCATTCGCCTCAATTTTTAAAGCAAAATTTCATTCAATTTTAATTAGGTTCCAGGATATGACTGAATTTAATGACAAAATTAATTCTTATTAATATCAAAATGTTTTCTTTACCCATTTCTTTCAAGTAATGAGTTAAAATTAAATTTATTTATTCACTATCTAGAATACACAGAGAAGTATCTACATTACATTTTTTCTTTAAATCAGGAACTAAATGTGACGAATAAATATTTACTATTAATATATTAACATTTTGATAAATACTTTCCGGTGCTTAAAAAAGATTTCCGATCTGCACCTCTTAAATTTATTTAAAAAATTATTTCATTCAAAATTTTAATTTCCTTTTAAATTAAAATATTTTTAAGAAAATATATATTTTTATATTCGATAATTCTCTTTTCAATTTTTTGCAATGATCATAAATCTTGAAATTTGGAATATTTTAGATTTAAATGCTTTTTAAAAATATATGAATTGTAAATTAAAATATTATTGTAAAACTCCTTTTAAAATTTAGAAATGGCGAATTAAACGTCATTAATATTAAAAATTTGTTCTCCCTCTTATTATTCAGGTAAAATTTTAAATACCCATTTAATTTTTTCCGTAAAAAGAAGATGTGAATACAAAATAATATACTTTATCATTATTTTTCAGCAAACAGAAAATCAGCATTTAGACAACAATCTTTCTAATAGTTTTGAGTATTTATTTATCGGAGAACAGTTGTTTACCATTTAAAAATGCCGGAAGAAGTGTCCTGACTGGCTAGATGGATAGAGACTGCTTTTCACGCAGATTGAAAAATATCGTATTGAAGAAAGTGTCTACGATGTATTAAACTGCCCACATTCGGAAGAATCATGATAAAAATTCAGATCTGAAACATTGTTCTATGTCTTGTTGACATTTTGCTTTTTATTGTATGTTTTTGAATTTTCAAAGGATTTTACTAAATATACTCGTATGAAAATAATTTGTGCCTTATTTTTTAATAAAAAATTACATTTAATTTGAACTAGAATTCAGAATTTTAATGAATTTAACGACCCAAAAATAAATCTTATAAATATGAAAGTATTTTTTCACACATTTCATTCAAGTAATATTTTACAAAAAATTCATTTATTTACTTACTTTAAAAAAGTAGAACACAGAAAAATTTCTATACAGCATTCTCTAAAATGGATTCAATGTGAAGAATATATTTTTGCTGATGGGGTCAATGTATACACATTTTAATATATAAATATTTCCTCCCGATTTAGAAAATATTCCCGGTATTCAATTGACTGCTTCATTTAAAAAGTTACTTTATTGAAAAGATTAATTATTATTACTAATTTTAACAATTATGTAAAAAAATATTTTTTTATGTTTGGTATTTCTCTTTCCAAAGTATCTGCAATGGAAAAAGATAAAAATTGGAAATATATTAGATTTAGATACTTTTTAAAATGTTGCGAATGGTAAAACTTGAAAAAAGAATATAAAGCTTGTTTTATAATTTGAAATAGCAATTGAAACGTTATCAATATTAAGAAATTGTTCTCACCTATATTAATCACATAAAATTATAAATAACAGTTTAATGTTTTCTATTATATAAAAGAAGATTGAAGCTCAGAATTATATAATGTAATATTTTTTATTCGTTTAATGATAAATCAACATTTCGAGCACTATTTCTGTTATAATTTTGAGAACTTATATATTGGATAAAAATGTGTTGTACTATTTAAAACATCAAACACTGTGTCCTGATTTGTATAATGGATAACGAGTATGCCTCGTACTACTGGTCCAACAGAGGTAAAGAAAACATATACTAAGTCAATGTCAATGATGCGTTATTTCTTCAACTTTCTGATGTTTAATGATAACAAATCATATCTGAGACATTGATGTACTTTTTGCCAAAATTCTGATAATCATTTTAAAAATGAAATTTCGAAGGATTGTATTAATTTTATTCTTATTAAATTTATATGTATCTTTAATTTTTCTTACAAAACGTTTTAGAATTTCAATTAGTTTTAAGGTATAAACTGAATTATGTATGTATGTATGTATGTGTGTGTGTGTGTGTGTGTGTGTGTGTGTGTGTGTGTGTGTGTGTGTGTGTGTGTGTGTGTGTGTGTGTGTGTGTGTGTGTGTGTGTGTGTGTGTGTGTGTGTGTGTGTGTGTGTGTGTGTGTGTGTGTGTGTGTGTGTGTGTGTGTGTGTGTGTGTGTGTGTGTGTGTGTGTGTGTGTGTGTGTGTGTGTGTGTGTGTGTGTGTGTGTGTGTGTGTGTGTGTGTGTGTGTGTGTGTGTGTGTGTGTGTGTGTGTGTGTGTGTGTGTGTGTGTGTGTGTGTGTGTGTGTGTGTGTGTGTGTGTGTGTGTGTGTGTGTGTGTGTGTGTGTGTGTGTGTGTGTGTGTGTGTGTGTGTGTGTGTGTGTGTGTGTGTGTGTGTGTGTGTGTGTGTGTGTGTGTGTGTGTGTGTGTGTGTGTGTGTGTGTGTGTGTGTGTGTGTGTGTGTGTGTGTGTGTGTGTGTGTTTGTGTGTGTGTGTGTGTGTGTGTGTGTGTGTGTGTGTGTGTGTGTGTGTGTGTGTGTGTGTGTGTGTGTGTGTGTGTGTGTGTGTGTGTGTGTGTGTGTGTGTGTATGTATGTATGTATGAGTTAAAAACATAGAGTACCGATAACAGATATACATATTAAATATTTCCCCCTTTACACAGGAACTAATTTAGAAGAATAAAGTTTTACTGATACTGTTAATGTATTCAGATTTTGAAAATATTTTCCCGCGATTTGTAAAAGATTTCTGATATGCACTCCTATGCTTATCTGCTAATTTTTTTTTCATATATTTTTCATATATTTAATAAGGTTTCAGATTTTATTGAATTTTACGGCACAAAATTAATTCTTATTAATATTAAAATTCTTTCTTTACCGCTTTCATTCAAGTAATGAGTTACAAATAAATTTTATTATTCCCTTACTTTTACAAAAATGGAATACAGAAAACCATCTACATTAAATTTTTCCCCTTAAAACAAGAACTAAATACAACGAATAAAAATTTACTGTTAGTATATTAACATAATGATAAATATTTTCCGTTGCTTACAGAAACTTTTCCTGTCTGCATCACTTTGCTTCATTTAAAAAAATTACTTCATACCAAATTTTAATTTCTTATTGACTTAAAAATTTTTTAATAAAATTCATTTTTTTTATATTCGATTAATCTTATTTCAATTTTTTACTATGATCATAAATCTTGAAATTAGAAATATTTTAGATTTAAATGCCTTTTAAAAGTTTATGAATTGTAAATTAAAAAAATATTTTAAAACTCCTTTTAAAATTTAGAAAGGGCGAATCAACGTCATTAATATTAAAAATTTGTTTTGTCCCATATTATTCAGGTAAAATTTTAAATACCAATTTAAATTTTCCTTAAAAAGAGGAAGCTGCGAATACAAAATAATATACTTTAACATTATTTTTCAGCAAACAGAAAGTCAACATTTAGAAAACAATCTTTCTAATAGTTTTGAGTACTTATTTATTGGATAAAACTTTTCTACCATTTAAAAAAGCCGAACGAAGTGTACTTGCTGGCTTACTGGATAGAGACTGCTTGTCACGCAAATTCAAAAATATCACTTTGAAGAAAATGTCTATGATGTAACGAATAATCGACATTCTGAAGAAGCATGAAAATAACTCAAATCTGAGTCTTGTTGACGCTTTGCTTTTTATTGTACAATTTTAAATTTTCAGAGGATTTTATTAAATATATTCTTATGAAAATTTTTGTGCCCTATTTTTAATAAAAATTTACATTTAATTTGAATTAGGTTTCAGGATTTTAATGAATTTAACGACCCAAAAATAAATCTTATAAATATGAAATTAATTTTTTTTACATATTTCATTCAAGTAATATTATATTATTAAACGATTAAACAAAAACTTCATTTATTTACTTAATTTAAAAAAGTGGAACAAAGAAAAATTTCTGTATAATATTTTTCCCCTGTAAACAGGATTCAATGTGAGGAATATATTTTTCCTGATAGTGTCAATGTATTCACATTTTAATATATAAATATTCCCCCCTCCCTCCGATTTAGAAAATATTCCCGTTATTCAATAGACTTTTTCATTTAAAAAGTTACTTAATTGAACAGGTTAGTTTTCATTATTAATTTTAACAATTATTTAAGAAACTTAATTTTATGTTTGGTATTTCTCTTTCCAAAGTTTCTGCAATGCAAAAAGATCTAATGTTGGAAATATATTACATTTAGATACTATTTAAAAACTTGCGAATGGCAAATTGAAAAATAATATAAAACTTGCTTCTTATAATTTGGAAATAGCAATTGAAACGTAATCAATATTAAAAAAAATGCTCTAAGAAAAAGAAGCTCAGAACTATATAATATAATATTGTTTATTCGTTTAATGATAAATCAACATTTCAAAAACTATTTCATCAATACCTTTGAGAATTTATATATTGGATAAATCTCTTTTCTACTATTTAAAACATTAAACTCTCTGTCCTGACTTGCATAATGTATAACGAGTCTGCCTCGTAATACTGTTCCAGCAGAGGTAAAGAAAACATATACTAAGTCAATGTCGATGATGCGTTTAGTTCAGCAACGTTCTGATGTTTAATGATATAAAATCATATCTGAGACATTGATGTACTTTATGCCAAAATTCTGATAATCATTTTAACACTGAAATTTCAAAGGATTGGATTAATTTTATTCTTATTAAATTTATATGTATCTTTAATTTTTCTTTACAAAACTTTTTAGAATTTCAATTAGTTTTAAGATATAAACTAAATTTTACGATTAAAAACTTATATATATTATATATATATATATATATATATATATATATATATATATATATATATATATATATATATATATATATATATATATATATATATATATATATATATATATATATATATATATATATATATATATATATATATATACATAACATTTTCTAAAAATTCATTTATTTACTTACTTTAAAAAAGTAGAACACAGAAAAATTTCTATACAGCATTCTCTAAAACGGATTCAATGTGAAGAATATATTTTTGCTGATGGGGTCAATGTATACACATTTTAATATATAAATATTTCCTCCCGATTTAGAAAATATTCCCGGTATTCAATTGACTGCTTCATTTAAAAAGTTACTTTATTGAAAAGATTAATTATTATTATTAATTTTAACAATTATGTAAAAAAATATTTTTTTATGTTTGGTATTTCTCTTTCCAAAGTATCTGCAATGGAAAAAGATAAAAATTGGAAATATATTAGATTTAGATACTTTTTAAAATGTTGCGAATGGTAAACTGAAAAAGAATATAAAGCTTGTTTTATAATTTGAAATAGCAATTGAAACGTTATCAATATTAAGAAATTGTTCTCACCTATATTAATCACATAAAATTATAAATAATAGTTTAATGTTTTCTATTATATAAAAGAAGATTGAAGCTCAGAATTATATAATGCAATATTTTTTATTCGTTTAATGATAAATCAACATTTCGAGCACTATTTCTGTTATAATTTTGAGAACTTATATATTGGATAAAACTGTGTTGTACTATTTAAAACATCAAACACTGTGTCCTGATTTGTATAATGGATAACGAGTATGCCTCGTACTACTGGTCCAACAGAGGTAAAGAATACATATACTAAGTCAATGTCAATGATGCGTTATTTCTTCAACTTTCTGATGTTTAATGATAACAAATCATATCTGAGACATTGATGTACTTTTTTCCAAAATTCTGATAATCATTTAAACACTGAAATTTCGAATGATTGTATTAATTTTATTCTTATTAAATTTATATGTATCTTTAATTTTTCTTACAAAACTTTTTAGAATTTCAATTAGTTTTAAGGTATAACTGAATATCAGTTATACCTTAATGTTTTAAGGTATGTATGTATGAATTATATATATATATATATATATATATATATATATATATATATATATATGTATGTATGTATGTATGTATGTATGTATGTATGTATGTATGTATGAGTTAAAAACATAGAGTACCGATAACAGATATACATATTAAATATTTCCCCCTTTACACAGGAACTAATTTAGAAGAATAAAGTTTTACTGATACTGTTAATGTATTCAGATTTTGAAAATATTTTCCATGATTTGTAAAAGATTTCTGATATGCACTCTATGCTTATCTGCTAATTTTTATTTTCATATATATTAACAATTTTCAAATTCAAATAATTTTTTTATTTTCTAATGGACATTCAAATTTTATTACAATGATCTTAAATTTAAAATTTGAAATGATTTAGATTTTAGTTCTTTTAAAAATTTAAAACTTGTCAGGTTATAAACAACTAAAAACACTTTTAAAATTTGAAAAAGTACATGAAACGTCATTAAATTTACAATATTTTTCTCATGCATATTAATCAGATATAATTTTGAATAATTTTTTAAATTAAAGAAAAATTTTTAAATTTTTTCTTTAAAATTTTTAAATTTTTCTTTAAAATAAAAGAAGATGAATTCTCAGAAATGTATAATTTAACATTATTTCTTCGTCAAATGAAAAATCTGCATTTAGATAACATTTTTCATAATAGATTTGAGAACTTATATATCAGATAAAATTTTTCTATTGTTTAATAATCCCTAGCGGATTGTCCTGACTTGCTTACTGGATAAAGAGACTAGCTCATACTGCTTCACACACGGATGGGAAATAATCGCATCAACGTCAATAGCTATAAAGTTTTCAAATGAAGTCTCCTAAAAATTGTTGATTATATTTTAAATCTGAGGCGTTTATTATACTCTTGCTGGATTTTTGCTTTTTATTGAATTTCCAAAATTTATTAAATTTATTCCTATAAACTTCCATTGCCTCATAAATTTTAATACAAAATTTTATTCAATTTTAATTAGATTTAAGGATTTTATTGAATTTAATGACACAAAATTGATTCTTATTAACATTAAAAATACTTTGTTTACCACTTCATTACAATAAAATTATTTACTTACATAAAAATCTGGCACACAAAAAAATAATCTATAATCTTAATTTTTCTTTAAATATTAACTAAATATCTAGAAGATAATATTATTCTGTATGTATTCCAAATTCTTTATATATTTTACCTCGATTTGAAAAGAGTTTACAGAATTATATATTTTAACATTATTTCTTCCTTAAACTGAAAAAAATCATTAGCAATATATTTTCAAAAAATTTTGAGTACTTATATATCGGTTAATCTTTTTACTATTTAAAATTGCCGATTGCAGTGTCTGACTTACGTACTGGATAAAGAGTTTCTCTCCTACTGCTTCTCATGCAGATGGGAAAACATCACATCAAAGTCTATGTCTCTGCTGTTTTCAAATCAGCCTTAATCTTAAATCCAATAAAAATAATTCAAATTCAGAGACATTCATTGAATTTTAGCTGGTTTATTCTAATATCGAAATTTCAAAGAATTTTACTAATTTTATTCTTAGGAAAATTCCTTGCGTCACAGTTTTTAGAGCAAATTTTATTCAATTTTAATAAGGTTTCAGATTTTATTGAATTTACGGCACAAAATTAATTCTTATTAATATTAAAATTCTTTCTTTACCGCTTTCATTCAAGTAATGAGTTACAAATAAATTTTATTATTCCCTTACTTTTACAAAAATGGAATACAGAAAACCATCTACATTAAATTTTTCCCTTAAAACAAGAACTAAATACAACGAATAAAAATTTACTGTTAGTATATTAACATAATGATAAATATTTTCCCGTTGCTTACGAAACTTTTCCTGTCTGCATCACTTTGCTTCATTTAAAAAAATTACTTCATACCAAATTTTAATTTCTTATTGACTTAAAAATTTTTTAATAAAATTCATTTTTTTATATTCGATTAATCTTATTTCAATTTTTTACTATGATCATAAATCTTGAAATTAGAAATATTTTAGATTTAAATGCCTTTTAAAAGTTTATGAATTGTAAATTAAAAAATATTTTAAAACTCCTTTTAAAATTTAGAAAGGGCGAATCAACGTCATTAATATTAAAAATTTGTTTTGTCCCATATTATTCAGGTAAAATTTTAAATACCAATTTAAATTTTCCTTAAAAAGAGGAAGCTGCGAATACAAAATAATATACTTTAACATTATTTTTCAGCAAACAGAAAGTCAACATTTAGAAAACAATCTTTCTAATAGTTTTGAGTACTTATTTATTGGATAAAACTTTTCTACCATTTAAAAAAGCCGAACGAAGTGTACTTGCTGGCTTACTGGATAGAGACTGCTTGTCACGCAAATTCAAAAATATCACTTTGAAGAAAATGTCTATGATGTAACGAATAATCGACATTCTGAAGAAGCATGAAAATAACTCAAATCTGAGTCTTGTTGACGCTTTGCTTTTTATTGTACAATTTTAAATTTTCAGAGGATTTTATTAAATATATTCTTATGAAAATTTTTGTGCCCTATTTTTTAATAAAAATTTACATTTAATTTGAATTAGGTTTCAGGATTTTAATGAATTTAACGACCCAAAAATAAATCTTATAAATATGAAATTAATTTTTTTTACATATTTCATTCAAGTAATATTATATTATTAAACGATTAAACAAAAACTTCATTTATTTACTTAATTTAAAAAAGTGGAACAAAGAAAAATTTCTGTATAATATTTTTCCCCTGTAAAGAGGATTCAATGTGAGGAATATATTTTTCCTGATAGTGTCAATGTATTCACATTTTAATATATAAATATTCCCCCCCCCCCTCCGATTTAGAAAATATTCCCGTTATTCAATAGACTGTTTCATTTAAAAAGTTACTTAATTGAACAGGTTAGTTTTCATTATTAATTTTAACAATTATTTAAGAAACTTAATTTTATGTTTGGTATTTATATTTCCAAATTTTATGCAATTCAAAAATATATAATTTTGGAAATATATTAAATTTATATAATATTTAAAAACTTGCGAATGGCAAATTGAAAAATAATATAAAACTTACTTCTTATAATTTGGAAATAGCAATTGAAACGTAATCAATATTAAAAAAAATGCTCTAAGAAAAAGAAGCTCAGAACTATATAATATAATATTGTTTATTCGTTTAATGATAAATCAACATTTCAAAAACTATTTCATCAATACCTTTGAGAATTTATATATTGGATAAATCTCTTTTCTACTATTTAAAACATTAAACTCTCTGTCCTGACTTGCATAATGTATAACGAGTCTGCCTCGTAATACTGTTCCAGCAGAGGTAAAGAAAACATATACTAAGTCAATGTCGATGATGCGTTTAGTTCAGCAACGTTCTGATGTTTAATGATATAAAATCATATCTGAGACATTGATGTACTTTATGCCAAAATTCTGATAATCATTTTTAACACTGAAATTTCAAAGTTGGATTAATTTTATTCTTATTAAATTTATATGTATCTTTAATTTTTCTTTACAAAACTTTTTAGAATTTCAATTAGTTTTAAGATATAAACTAAATTTTACGATTAAAAAACTTATATATATTATATATATATATATATATATATATATATATATATATATATATATATATATATATATATATTATATATATATATATATATATATATATATATATATATATATATATATATATATATATATATATATACATAACATTTTCTAAAAATTCATTTATTTACTTACTTTAAAAAATTAGTACACAGAAAAATTTCTATACAGCATTCTAAACAGTCTTCAATGTGAAGAATATAATTTTTGCTGATGGGGTCAATGTATACACATTTTAATATATAAATATTTCCCCCCGATTTAGAAAATATTCCCGGTATTCAATTGACTGCTTCATTTAAAAAAGTTACTTTATTGAAAAAGATTAATTATTATTATTAATTTTAACAATTATGTAAAAAAAATATTTTTATGTTTGGTATTTCTCTTTCCAAAGTATCTGCAATGGAAAAAGATAAAAATTGGAAATATATTAGATTTAGATACTTTTTAAAATGTTGCGAATGGTAAACTGAAAAAGAATATAAAGCTTGTTTTATAATTTGAAATAGCAATGGTGAAACAGATTATCAATATTAAAGAAATTGTTCTCACCTATATTAATCACATAAAATTATAAATAATAGTTTTAATGTTTTCTATTATATAAAAAAGAAGATTGAAGCTCAGAATTATATAATGCTCACAATATTTTTATTCGTTTAATGATAAATCAACATTTCAGAGCACTATTTGTGTTATAATTGTTGAGAACTTATATATTGGATAAAACTGTGTTTGTACTATTTAAAACATATCAAACATTGTGTCCTGATTTGTATATTATTTGGATAACAGTATCTACCTCGTACCACTGAGTCCAACAGAGAGTAAAAGAAAGAAGCATACTACCTAAGTCAATATCCAAACTGAGTGGGTTATTTCTTCAACTTTACTGATGTTCTAATGATAACAAATCATATCTGAGACATTGATGTAACTTTTTGCCAAAATTCTGAGTAATCCATTTTAACACTGAAATTTCAGAAGAGATTGGATTAATTTTATTCTTATTAAATTTATATGTATCTTTAATTTTTCTTTACAAAACTTTTTAGAATTTCTAAATTAGTTTAAGATATAAACTAAATTTTACGA